>JAUKVO010000005.1:1200000-2400000 GCA_031753515.1 Metarhizium rileyi | reverse complement strand
TTGGCTCTCGACAACAATGATCCAGGCCCTCCGCAATATGATCACACTTTTCACGCACTACTTCGAGTCGCTGGAATATATGCTTGATCGCTTCCTGGAGCTGCTGGCATTGTGCATTTGCCAAGAAAATGATACAATATCTCGTATTGGAAGCAACTGCTTGCAGCAACTCATCCTTAAGAATGTCACCAAGTTTACGTCAGAACATTGGACCAAGATAGTCGGCGCCTTCTGTGAGCTCTTCGAGCGTACGACAGCATATCAATTGTTCACGGCGACAAATATGGGCTCTACACCTTCTCTGTCACTTCCGTCCAATGGGTTTGACTTTTCCGGAGTTTTAAGCCCCAACGCAGAGTCGCCCTCGATAGGTGACAAGTCCCTGAAGATTAACGGCACGGATGACGATCCTGGTGCTGTTTCCGACGGCGAGCCTATTCCTCGCCAACCGTCGCCCAAGCCCTTGGACGATGACATGAGAGCCCCCGGTAGTATTGCCGGCCAACCGTTGGAAGAATTCAAGCCTTCATCAAACCTACAACAGCAGCCTGTAGTTGTGACGGCGGCAAGGCGGCGATTTTTCAATCGCATCATCTCACGCTGTGTTTTGCAGTTATTAATGATAGAGACAGTCAATGAACTCTTCAGTAACGATGCAGTGTACACCCACATCCCGTCATCTGAGCTGTTGCGCTTGATGGCGCTGCTCAAACGATCATTCCAATTTGCTCGCCGCTTCAACGAAGACAAAGAGCTCCGCATGAAACTGTGGAGAGAAGGCTTCATGAAGCAGCCACCCAACCTACTCAAACAAGAGAGCGGCGCTGCAGCGACTTACGTATCCATTCTGTTCAGAATGTTTGCCGACAATGCAGAAGAGAGATTGGAGAGCCGTCCTGACATCGAGGCCGCCCTGGTCCCCCTTTGCAAAGACATCATCCAAGGGTACTCTGCTCTGGCCGAAGAATCACAGCACAGGAATATCATGGCGTGGCGCCCCGTGGTCGTTGATGTGCTAGAGGGTTATGCAACGTTTCCGGAGGATGCGTTTAGGTCTCACATTCCAGAATTCTACCCTCTAGTTGTCGAGCTGTTGACCAAGGATCTCAGCCAGGACCTCCGGACTGCACTCCTCGTCGTTTTGAGACGTGTAGGCGAAGTCGCACTTGGTATCGAAGGTATGATCAAGGCTGGAGAAAAGAGGAGGGAGAGTAGCATTGGCCACTCGGCTGAAGAATCTGGTACGGGACAGGATGCATCTGCGATGAAGATGCTGTAAAATATGGCGGATCTCGGTAGAGTGACGGTGGTACAATGTTGTGGTAGAGGTAGGAAAATATGTTACGTAAAGATGGACACTTGAGGGAACATGACGTCTTGAATTGCTCAGGGCCTTACCTTGACAGTACTTGGCACATGCTCATTTCACCAGGCGATGGATGTGAATGTGCCATTCAAATCTTTCCCACCATGTGCTATTGCACTCAGTAGTTTCAGGTACAGTAGGTATAAAGTCTATTAGGGTGACCTCGGACGTTATCTACGAACCTCGAGTAGTGTAGGGTTCATATCTTTCTTCGTCACGAGGTACTTGTGGCTGTAATACAATAGGCATATTTACTCTATCTTCTACTCTGTGACACGGCAGACGTCAAAGAATAACGGACAATGCAGAGAAATCTAAGAGCCGCGAAGGATCTGTCGGCTTGATGGCCTGTAGAATGCAGTGATTGTCCTCGAACTCGCAAGAAGCGAACTTAATAAACGATGTTTTTCAATGTACGTAGTAACACCATGTCCCTGTCGGTTTGTGCATCATCGTGGAGGTGACACACAGATACAGGTCTACCAATAGACAAAATATTGGTGCATGATGACCTCGGACCTGGAAAAGTATGTTGCTCTCTGCCACTGCCCGTCGTGGGGCGGCAAATGTTGCACAGACTGCTAGTCCAGTCCATCGATTAGTTATCGGTTAAGCAGCCCTGCAATGTATTGCCGTAAAGGCTCAGCCTCTGCCTCCACAGTTCTGTCAGGAAGCGTTCTGAGTACCGTCTCCAGCTCGTCATCGCTTTCAAGTGCCGTCGCCAACAACGTTTGTACAAGGTCGTCCGTTTCGGCGGAGCGGCTTGACACTCGCATAAGGCTGACAAAGGTTTCAAAGAAATCCAAGAGTTGGAAGCACATCAGCTCGTCTGATGGATCTACCATTCCAAGAGCAGCCCATTGAAGCAGCGCATTTCCTGTCCGGGCTGTGATCGCATCTGGCAAGCCAAAGTCGTGGAAAACAGGAGTGCTCAAGGCACGAATATTCAGGGTACATAGACGTGCCAAGAGCCTTAAAAGTCTTCCTTGAGAGATGGTAGCTTGAGTCGTAGTACGTGTAGCGCCGGGTGTGCAAAGGCGTTGTATCAAGGCGCTGTGGGACAGAAACAGACGCCATAAATTGCCATCGCCTGGAACCCGGTGGTTAACAGCCCCACTTCCATTGACTGCAGTCGTCAAATGGGTATTATTTGTACTGTTGTCAGTGGCCTCGCAGTCAGTCTCAAGCAAGTCGCCGAGCACCTTAGATGCACGCCTACCCACGCCCACATCCGGGCTGGTTAGCCAGGACGTGACAAGCGTCTCAACAATCTCAGGAAGCAAAGACAATATAGCGACATCTGTGGTTGATTCTACAGCTTTGTGAAGAATAGCCAGCGCAAGCAGATTTGCTCCCGGCAGCCGCGAGACCAAAGCTCTTAGAACCGACGGCGGATCAGCAATGGTAAGGGCCTCTGTAAATGAGAGTGGCGACAGTAACTTGATCGTCAAGGAATGCAATGCTGTGGGGTCTTGTGTCGCTGATTTCCATACTCCTATAAGAAGAGGCAGTAAAATGGGTATTAAAGAAGGGATGTTGTCCTCTACAGTTCTAGTCATCAGCACACGGAAACACAAGATGCCTCATTTAGTAGTCTGTCCGGTGGCGAGGCGTAATGGTACCAAAAAAGAAAGACATACCAGTGAGCTGAAGCTCGAAATCATCTAGAATCCTCATGTCGAGCGGCAGAGAAGGATCATCCAGTAATAGCTCCAGATGAGCCTGGAGCTCTGGAAGCCCTATTACGGAAATATCGTCCATGCCGTACTCGGGCACTACTCTTGCGCTCATGTAAAGATAATGCGTATATATCAGATGGGCCGTATTCGATTCGAGATTGGTGTGGACGATGCTGATCAGTGTAGTTTACCAGCAAGGGGAATGATTGCAGAACCGGCGATGAAAAGGTAGAAATTGCTGTGGCAAGACGACAAGTCACGGTTGACGTTGGCTATCAAGTGACAAGGAAGGTTACGAGCTCTCAATCCGCAAGGCAGGAGCGCATTGGGTCCAATTCCGCCCCCACCAACCGCGGGGGCAATGGGCAATGGGCAATGGGCAATGGGAACTCTTTTCCAAACACGCTTTTTTTCTTTCTTGGCCCATGCCCAAGCTGCTCCATTCATTCCAAGACCGGGAGATGAATGCACGCAATCTTGCCATCTGACAGCTCCCGCATCGCCGCCATAACCACGACATCACCGCTGCGACTTTGCTGCCGCTGCTATAATGTCCAGAGGCGGGCGAGGTGGCGGACGCGGTGGCAGAGGAGGAGCGAGAGGCGGAGGCCGTCCAAATGTACCCTGGGACACCGGCGATGAGCCCGATGCGAGGCCATCAGAACTGTTTCCGGTATGGCCCCTTCTACTTCAACGCTGAGATTCCAGAGCTTTCCCAACCAACCCTCTATTTTGTAGCCCTATACCGTCCCGATCCCACGAGATCTGGCCGCCACCGAGATCAGCGCCGTCCAGCACTTTCTTCTTTTGCGCCACCAGATACACTCATCACCTCTCTACACGTCGAAGCGGACCTTCCTCCACGATCCGACCACACCGAGGAAGATGTATGGCCAGGCACAGATGAACGCCCGGTACGGCGTGAAAAACAAGGCCTCCGTCGACCCTTTCAACGCCATGCCGACGTATTCCCAGAAATTCGTCCGCGAAGAGCGAGCCCTGCCCGACTGGTCCGCCCGCCCCGTATGTCGCGAAATGTTCCCCGCCGAGCTGCTCGACACGGTTGAGCCCGAAGACGGCGTGGGCGTGCGCAAGAAGCGAAGGCTAGAACTCAGCAAAGTCAGCGCCTTGCCCAACGCCGAAGCCATGTTTGGCATGCCATCTCTAGATGACGATGCTGTAGGCGGCTCCGGCAGGAATATACTGGAGAAACTTGACGCCATGCGTGAAGACGAAGCAGACGAAGGGGCAGATGTGGAGGATGAAGAAGGGCCGGAGGAGGAGGAGGAGGAAGACGAAGTGTATGACGACGAAGATGCCGGCGACTACGATGCTGAGCACTACTTTGACAACGGTGATGAGTTGGGCGATGAATACGGTGAAGGGGATGATGGTGAGGGGACATATTAGCATGGGACAATTATGTGATTTTCATTGGCGTTGTTAGCAAAGCGGGAGAGATGGGTACATACGCCTGCTCCCGCCTCCCAGTGCTTCGTCATGTTGGTGGACAGATACCCATTTCACACTACATACACCAGGACACGGCGCAACTCGGGAACAGGCATTAGAATGTTGTTGATATCATCTGGCGTGGCCAGACAGCCTCCATTGGTAATTGCACACAAGAAGACACAAACCACAAACCTCACATGTGGACCCAATAGTTTATGTCCCGATAACCTTCGGCCACCTGTCCAAGATACCGACCGTTTGACCTGCGAAGCTCGTTCAAGATCCCTTCCCAATGCTGTACGCCTCTACGCCCCGTTTTTGCATCAGAAGAATATGCGGGCACAATGTTCTCGAGGTCCAAAACATCACCCTACCTGACTGGGTAGCCCTCCTCATGTTCATACAATGCATACCGGCCGTAGAACACGTTGGCTGGTACAGAGTCGCCTGGCCACCAAAATAGTCGTCATCTTGTCCATACCCTATGAGTGTTTGAAGGTCAACGCCATTTACAACGCTGCACCAAGTAGTTTAGTCTTAATCCCAATTTAATCCAGTAGACGTGCTTCTTCATCCAACATCATCCGGTCGTTCCCATGGCATATACACCACTGTCAAGTATCCCCACCTGTAACCTTGAAAGCCTCTCGCGGGTATCTGCAATCTGTCCTGCTTGCGCAACAATAGCATTTCCTGTCTCTCGCAGCGCTAACAGCACTTGTCCGAGTTGATCTGCAACAGCACCACTGACGGCAGCATTGCGGTCCCGTAGAGCTCGTATCTGCTCATAAAGTCCGTTTTCCACGCCGGGCATGTCCCGTTCAATCTCCCCGCGATATTCATCTAGCCTTTTCTTGTATTTTTCGACATCATCGCAAATTCGATTGAAATACGAGATAAGATCCTGTGCACTGGCGTGTGCGGAAGCGGCGTTGGTTCCATTGGAATCTGCAGATGGCGTTGGTCCAGCAAACAGACCTGTTTGGTGATAATGCGTGGGTAGCTTGAGATTGTCGGTGGCCTTGAAAGAGAGTTGCGCATCTGCTATACTCTTCTTCGTCATGTCCTGCAGGACTTTGACCGTTTGAATGTCCTGATTGAGGGCGATCTGAACTGTCTTGAACTTTGTTTCGACGAACTTCACATCTCTACCGAGCTGCTCAATGTCCTTCTCATGTTGCGGCATGAATTCTCCGATCTCGTCTTTCATCTTGATGACACGCTGAATTCCTTTGTCTATGAGAGCTATCTCGTCTTGAACAGGTTTGGCAAGATCATCAAACCTTGTCCGTGGGCGAAGGTTATCATAGTTGATTTGAACCGCAGGCACTTGATTCGTAGCTTGAGTTTGCTGCGGTTGTGTTTGGCCACTGCAAATGTTCGAAACACGCACTGTGAGTATAGGAACATGCTGATTCCGTCGGGGTACAACTTACAATAACCCTCCCGTTGGTTTTGCATTTGATTGCTGGAAGAGACCTCCACCTGGGTTAGTAGACATGGGGTTGGTCGTCGAAGACCCAAAGAGGCCGCCGCCTAGCTGTTGCGGCTGCTGCTGCTGTTGTTGCTGCGTTGGGGTAGGATTGCTGCCGAAAACCCCTCCGGTGGCTGGCTGGGCCTGTTGCTGACTTGTCGTCGTGCTGCCAAACAGTCCAGCGCCGCTAGTCGTTGTGCCTTGTTGAGGCTGTTGATTGCTCGCTGCGCCTCCAAACAGTCCTCCGGTTGCGCTTGGTTGTTGTGTGGCCGTCGCTGAGGAACCAAACAGGCCGGTTCCAGACTTCTGCTGCGTGCCTCCAAACAAGCCGCCAGTGGTCGCCATTCCGCCGGTTGTCGAAGCTGCCGGGTTAGCAGACGCGCTTCCAGCCCCAAATAATCCAGTAGGTGCAGATGGCTGGGATGACGATGTGCCTCTAGAGCGGCCTTTGTCAGCGATGGCAGTTTCCAACAACACTTGCGGGCTCTATTGCCAGACGTGGAACGAAGGGGAATGGATATCTCGATGGCAAAGAGAGGGAAGCACCAAAGCAGACCGGCGACGGGCTTCGAGGGCCGGAGGAAGCAGACGGCTTACAAGGAATTAGCGGCGCCCGTATTGATCGTGAGACCACCCGGCACACTGGCTGACCGTGCAAGAGACATTGAAATCGCTGAGAGATACGGTCGACAGCAAAAGCGCGTCACAGCTCGGAACCAGACTTTTTGCGCAGGTGAATGGGGACTTCAACTTTTGGACGAAGGGTGGAGCCTGTCGTAACTGGCGACGGGCCGACGGGCCATTGAGAGTTCAATAATTGCTGGGGTGCGGCGCAGAACGTGTTGGACTGCACGGAGAAACGTCGGATGGTCCAGAGCTTGGCAGATGCTCCAACTGCACTTGAAGCTATCCCTGTTCGGCTTGAGCTTCCTGAACGGCACAATTGAAGTTTCTCAACTCGGATTTGGGCTTCTCAGCACCAGTTGTGTCTCTGTCAAAGCCGCTTTATCTCACTTTCGACTTTGCCCCCAATGAATTCAGACTTATCCGAGCACGAAATGGAGATGGACGAGGGCGACGACGACCTCTACGAGCCAGAGGAGCCAAAGGTCGAGCATGACGAGAAGAAGTCTGCCATCTCGAAAAACGAAGAGCTCGAGGAGGGAGAGGAGGAGGATGAAAGTGGCGCAATGGATGAAGACGACGATGACTCCGTACGAGGGACCCCGGGAACACCAACGTAATGGCAACAGCTAACTGGGCTTCTTCTCGCAGGACATTGACATCATCACTGTGAGAAAAGATGGCACTACAGCTGCGCCTCCGACGTATGGACTAGCCATGATAGCTTGCTCACTACTGCCGTCATACGAACTCGGCTGATCATGGTGCATGCAGACAATCCAAATACAGCGACATCAGGAATATTCCCCAACGCTCGACGTCTGGTGATATAGCTGTAAAGCCAGCACCGACAAAGCGGGAAGACGACTCCAAGTCACCGAAAAATGCAATAAACGTGGCAGCACCGAGCGCGGATCGGACATCTGCCGCCGCCTCAAAATCCACCATTGACATCAATGCAAACCCAATTTATCCCGCTGCTGGGAAGAGCATAACACAAGTCAATATCGACGAAGGTCGGGCGTGATGACTGCTATTGTTTAGATGAGCTAGCCAGCTAACATGCCGCCCTAGATCTTCCTGATAACGAAAAGCCATGGAGAAAGCCGGGTACCGATATCAGTGACTACTTCAACTATGGTTTCGACGAGTTCACCTGGGCATTGTATGCAGCAAAACAAGAGAGCCTTCGAGGAGAGTTCGGAGCCGACGTCTTTACATCCAACAACAAAAAGATGATGGAGGATTTCAACAGCATGATGATGATGGGAGGCATGGGAATGCCAGGTGGCGGCAGTGGTGGAGCAACATCTATGCCAGGCATGGATGGGATGCCTCCAGAGATGCAAGCCATGATGCAGCAACTGATGGCATCGGGTATGGATCCATCCCAGATGGACCCCAGTCAAATGAGCGCCATGTTTGCGGGTATGCAGAGCGGCGGCGGAGGTCCTGGGGCTCAAGGAAACCAAGGGCAGAATTTCGGCGGTGGCTTTGGTAGCCAAGGAGGGTATGGCTACGATCAAGGCATGTCGACTGGCGGCGGCGGACGGGGCGGTTTCGGTGGCGGCGGACGAGGTCGTAGAGGACGTTGGTAGCCTGATGAGCTTTGCTGTTTCTCACCTGGTGATTATTTGTTTTCAGACGGAGAATGGGTGGAAGGACTAGGAAAAGGCGTTGACTGGTTGAAGGAAGCCTGCCAAAGAGCGGTCTTGGCATTTGGAAGGGGTTGTAGACGGTGTCACTCATAGTTGGCCTTTTCTTTCTCCAAGTTTTTCCTCCTTGACAGATACGTATACCCTCAACATATCATATTGGAATGAATATGATGGCGAACCATCATGCTACAGCATGTTACACACAATGCCAAGTAGCGAACCATGACTTTCGATTGCACAGTCACTGACTGGACAGCTGTGCTTGCACCAGATAGAAGTCGGAGCTACTACGGGATCAAATCAACTTGGCTCAACACGTCAAGTGCTCGGCGAGAGGTTCGCAGCAGAGCTGATTGATGTGCTACTGCAAGAGGCCAAAGCTGTCGGCATTGCGGGTTATGCGTCTTTCACGATATTCACGAGGTAATTACATGGACTCGTCAGGTCTGATTCGGCCCAATTGTCCGCTGCTGATAAAAGAAATCGTTTTAGCAGCACAAATAAAGCTTACGAATGGGCACACTGGGGGTTTTCAAGATGAAGGCGAAAAACTCCTCGGCATTCCCACTCAACAGGCCTTGTGTGCCTGCCATGATATGGTTCGAGGATGATCATCATGAATGCCGGCCCTTGGCTTCCGTAGTAGTGTTTACTTCAGCGTATTCCAGGCACGGAAACTGCTGGGAAAGCGCGACAAGGAAAGAAGAGACCAACACCTCAACGCTGAAAAACCAACCTCTTGCAAGGTAACGTTACAAGGTTGAGACAGTCACGGTAGGTACCTTAGTTGGGGACGAGTAGAAAGCATCGTCTCCCACACATGTATATTCCGGAGCTGTACATCCGTGGGCGGGGGCGCACATTTTCAACAAATCGTCTCGGTCACAGATTATGTCGGGTTAAAAATGCTCACATGCTAGACTTTACCAAGTCAAAAGCCCGTCTGGAGTTTCCCTCATGGGTCTTTTCCCGGCATCGCATGCTGGACGCGCAAGATGATGATGCTGCTGCAAGCCCCCCTTGCCAACCACCAGCTTGGAAGCTCGACGAGGGTTTGACTGGCGGAAACGCAAAGTAGGCTCGCCGGGCCGTCGATCACTGCAGACAGGGGAAGGTGAGAAGGTTGTCGAGGTCGGTTTAGTTAGGGGTTCGATTGGGAGGTTTCGAAACGAAGCCAGCATGACAAGCATGTCATCAGATGAGGGAAAGGGAAAAGGGAAAAGGGGAAAGGGGAATGGAGACAAAGGAAAGCCAAGGCGAGACATGGTGACACCCCAGGACACAAATGATGGGCATTGTCAGCCGGAGGACGTGGCCTGCAGAGCGCGCCCTGACTTGATCATTGACACAATAGTGCGCAGGTGGCTTTGGCATCTGGCGAGAGGACAAACAAGTTGCGAGTCCGATACACTGGGGCCGTGACCAAGGATGGCTGTGTCCGTCATCGAATAAACGAGGATTAATTGATCTTGAAGTTGATGCCGCCGAATGCAGATGCGCCGGTGCGCCCACCCCGATAGTGACTAGCGCGACCTCGCCTCGTCCGCGCCTAACCCTAGCTAGGCAGTTAACTTTTGGGTCAAGTGAAGGAAGCTGCAACTATGAAGTAGTACACAGTTACACCTTACAAGGGCGTAGCACGAGTGGTACGAAGTAGGCTCGCTTCACGTTACTTGATGAACGTCTAGGTACCTAGTGACTTTAGGTGCCTTATTTAGCCGGGGCTCTAGTTAAATCCTGACTTATTAGCGAGGCAACAAGCGGAGGGACTTCGAATCCATCTGATCATCTCCTAGCTTACAATATTCAACACTTGTCTTTTTCTTTACGTTGCAGCGCTAACAAGACCAGACAGCCACGTTTACCGGCAACCGTCTCTGGCCCAGGGGCCAACAAACAAGCATACGGAATGGTCTCCCGACTCCTGGCAACGAGACATGCGGAAGTAAAATGCAACAACCATTTCACACTTGGACTTGGACTGTTTGCACGGGGGTCACGAAAACGCGCCCTACCAATCTCCTAGATAGGCAGGAGATTCACCGGAGCGGCCAGGCCATTGGGCGCCAGTGGCCAGTCAAGTTGGTTCCGCCGTCCCCTTGGAATATCACATTCCCAATCGAAGCCCCGGTCCGCCTCGGGATCTCGAGGCCGGAGGATCTGAGACACCAGGAGCTGCTCGGAGGGAGCACGATTCGACGGCACTATCACACCTCGTCATGCTTAAGTGCCTACCTTGTTACCTTGGTACTGCTGTGCTAACCTGTGGACACGTAGTTACATGGATGGGTCTGCTTATTCCAGCTTGAGAAGTCGATGATCCCACGAGCTTTCCCACGCCTGACTTGCTACCTCGTGGGCAGCCAAACATGTTTGGAACCATGTTCTTGGAGATGCTGTGAAAGTACCGGAGGAATCCCATCTCTCTTCCAGCCGCGAATCATCTTGAGCCTCCTTTTCACACTTTTCAGGATGCCACTCATGATCCAACCACATGAGCTACGTGAGTAGGTACACGCCAGGTGTCTCAACATCGTGAGCCATGTAAGCCTGCTTCTCTCGAAAGAAAAGTGTGTAACTAGTCCGTCGTGTCATCGCTTTTCATCATTCCCATCAAAATAGGGGACTAAAACGGCATCATGTACACACCGTGTCGATGATTCTCCTCATGGGTTCTCGGTCTGGCCTATCGAATTGTCCAACATCCCGACTTACAATGCATGTGTTATTTGGCAGGTTGCTTCCAATCACGAGGCTAGTATCAGTTTGGTTCCTGACCGGTCTTGACGCCCCGAGGCCTGTCAAGCCATCACCGCCGTATCCATACTCTCGTGTAAAGTAACATCGGCAGTCTTATCCATGGAACCAACATGTCCATCTCATTCCCAATTGCCTGTACAGAGTGTCACGCAGGAAAAAGGGGCCCTACGCGGACAGTCCAACGTCACATACATGCACTTCTCCTTGTGCCACGGGTTTGTGAATGCATGCCATCCCAAGTACAGCAGAGCTCCTCGAGGCTACTCGGGGAAATCATGAATACACGCTCCATGCCCCTCTGACGAGTATATATATAACTATCATACCTGTTCCCCCATGCTTCGTATTTCCGGTGACTCCATCCTCTTCACCACGATCAACATTTCTCTTCGTTTGTTTTCATACTTGCACCGCCAGTTTACGCGCCACTCCCGCACAACGCCGGATCAGGAGCTGCTTCCCTGAACAAAATGTCGTCTTCTTTCCGGTCCCTGGCCTCTGCCGCCAGCCTGCTCGCGGTGGTCCCTTCTGCACTGGCTGGCTTCAGTGCTGGCTCCCATAAGAACATTGCCGTGTACTGGGGTATGTTGCTGCAGCGAGGCTAATGGCCTCATACTCCTGGCTTGCGCTTACATGATCTCCCCAAGGACAAAACTCCTTTGGACAAGGAAGCGGCCCCAATATCCAGCAGAACCTGGCACACTACTGCGAGAGTGAGTCGTCCTCACCGTGCCCACTTTGAGTCAGAGTTCAGTCGTCAACCGCTAATATGTGCTCCTTGTCGACAACGTAGATACCGACGTCACTGTAAGAGCCTACGTGTGTACACGTTGAGCTCCCGAACTAACTTGATGCCTCGTGTCTAGATCATCCCGCTCGCCTTTATGAACGGCATCTCCCCCCCCATTACCAACTTCGCCAGTGCCGGAGACAAATGCAGCACGTTCCCTGACAACCCGAATCTTCTCCAATGTCCAGAAATCGAGTAAGTCCATACATATATATATATATATATATCCCCCGCAGGCCAGGATACGAACCACTCTCGCGCTACCTTTCTGTCCATCAGGGGCAGGCCGTCCGTATCAAAAGCCGACCCCCTAGCCCCCATATCATCACATCATCTCACAAGCCGCACAGACAAGACATCAAGACGTGCCAGACAAAGCACGGCAAGACCATCGTCTTGTCGCTCGGCGGCGCGACATACACCCAAGGCGGCTGGTCCAGCACCTCGGAGGCAGAAAAGGCCGCCCAGTCCGTCTGGGACATGTTCGGCCCCGTCCCCTCCGGCAGCAAAGTCGACCGGCCCTTTGGATCCGCCGTCGTGGACGGGTTCGACTTCGACTTCGAGTCGACCACCAACAACCTCCCCTCGTTTGGCGCCAAGCTGCGAAACCTGATGGACAGCGCCGGCGGCAAGAAGTTCTACCTCACGGCGGCGCCTCAGTGCGTCTTCCCCGACGCCGCCGTCGGCTCTGTCCTCGACGCCGTCGCGTTCGACTTCGTCATGATCCAGTTCTACAACAACTGGTGCGGCGTTTCCAACTTCCAGCCCGGCTCCGCCGCCCAGAATGCCTTCAACTTCGACGTCTGGGACAAGTGGGCCAGGGGCAGCAAGAATCCCGAGGTCAAGGCTCTGCTTGGCATCCCTGCCAACACCGGCGCCGGCGCCGGCTACACCGACGGAGAGAAGCTCAAGGCTGCTATTGCCTATTCCAAGAAATTCAGCAGCTTCGGCGGTGTCATGATGTGGGACATGTCGCAGCTTTATGCGAACAGTGGCTTCCTTGAGCAGATTGTCGCTGATCTGGCTTAAGCAAGCAGCATACATACATACATCCATCCATACACACACATGGTAGTTACTGACCACGACGCAAGAAACTCTGACCCGGAAGGGGGAGTCGGGTGAATGAATGCTGGCATACGGCACCCAACATTGGCTTGGTGTACACGTCTCGACTACTCGACTCGGTATATATATATGGATATCATTCCAAGACATTCTTGTCCAACATCTTGTATATACACATGGACACAACTTCCGTACATACTTTTGTTCTTAGATATTGCAAACTTGGTTTTATAAATCGAACATTCTTTCATTTTCCATGCTCTTTTTCACTTCTAGAGGCGTATCATTATGAAACACTCCGTAAACCAAAAACTCCGGTTGCACCACCCTTTGCTCCGGGACGAAGATAGCATTATACTGTACTGTGTAGTGAATAAAGTATACCGTGTGTATCATATCATTTGTCGACATCAAATAGAGGGCCACTGAGAACCGGGGTATAGAGCCCATAAAGGGCAAAGAAAAGGGATGGCCGTGGCCCGTCACCCAACCGTCCAACCGAAAGCAAGTTTCATCCAGGAGCCATTTCTTCCCAGGTCAGCCTTTCCAAAGGGAAAAAAAAAAAACGGCCACCAGCCATGCCGCAGTATTTCAGTATATTGCACCACCATCAGGTTGGGATGAAATGCTGCGAATCCTGCTGCTGCTGCTCAAAAGACTGTGAAAAGGCAGCCAGCCCGGCGACGATACCAACGGCCATGATGAGGATCGAAATGATGGACCAGATGACGCCCCAGCACTGTGACGAACCGCCATATCGCTTTGCAAAGACGCTGGCGTCGGATGAGTTCACTTTGCGAAGTATGAGGTCGTCGCAAATGTCCCAGACGCTGTAAAGTGAAGACATGACGCCAATAAAGAGGACGACGAAACGCAACGCCTGGGCATGGACAATGAACCAGCAGGCAACCAAGAGACCAATGGCAAGAACAATGGTGAGAATGGTCAGCCAGTCGCGTTTCCCCCACCACAATGTCAATAAGAAGCAGACGGCAAGGACGATACTGGCAACTTTGGAGGCGACAATGTTGAAACCACAAAAGGTGAGAAGGGCGCCTATGAGCGACGAGCCCAGGTACCCGGCGGGGAGAGTGATGGCACTGATACCGCCTCGCATGCGCGTGACGCCGCCTTCATTGGGGTCAAGACTGATGGACTCGACCTTACCACCGGTCAAGACGGCCGTGATGGCGTGGCCAAATTCGTGGAAGGCGATTACAAGCATCTGTGAGAACACGTCAGACGGTTTAAAAAAAAAAGAAAAGAAAGGCTGTTTCTGGCCTATGTGAAAGGATGCAGACCGACTGGTCCCAGCCAAGGCACGACTTTTTCCAGAAGTTTCCCTCGCCCATAATTCATCTGGAGGCGGGGGAGCTCACCTTGAATGGCCAGAGTATCATTTTCAGATACGGCACATTCCAAAGAATAGCGATAGCTACAACGTAGGCAGCGATGACCCCCAGGGTAACTTTCTGTGTGTGTGTGGGAGTTTGCAAGTCCCGAGAGGATAGTGAATGTACGGGCTCGTAGTCCATGTCGACATGACGGGCAAGCGAAGGCATCATGGCAGAAAAAAGAAGAGGCGGCGGCATGGCGAGAGTACGGGGTACGCAAAGAAGGGCTGAGACGGCTTCCAATAAGATCGTGTCGACGAAGATAGCAATCTACTAGCTGGCGATTTTGACCGTGAAGGCGAACGACTGAGCAGGCCAGGCTTGTGGGATGTGCGTTGTGCGTTGTGCGTCAGACGGAGAAAGTCGATGTCCGTTTTGAAGCCTTGACAAGGGAGCGAAAGGACCGGCAACGTCAAGATCGAAGCGGGGAATCAGAGAGCGAGAAGTAGGGCAAGCGATGGCAGGAAGGCAAGGGGAGACGAAAGGAATGGATGGATGGATGGAGTAGGGAAGAATTTGTTTGTTTCATGTGGTGCAGTTGAGTCGACGACTTCATTTGATGCAGAATCCCGATGCGCATAAGTGCGTGGCTTGGGGGGATTGACAGGGCGGGTGGGGGGCGCCAAGGACCCCTTCCCTTCGACGTTGGCGCAAGCTCAGTGGTCCGGGTCCGGAAGTACCTGGAACATTGAAGTCACTGGCCCGCCGCCGTCTGCCAACAAGTCCAAGGCACAAAGAGCCCGTGGCAAGCGGTGGCTGTGCAGGTCTGGCGTCATCCCGTGTCGGATCTATTCTGGGCACATCACCCTAAGCAGGCAGAGTTCGATATTTATTATGCTCGTCTCGACGTCAACTGCTCAGCCATCAATGATGCGCTGCCCATCTATCCATCCTCCTCAATGCGGACAACCAGAGCGAATTCCGCTTCGCCCGCCAGGTAAGTCACACGACCTAACCTAGGTCGTCGGCCACCCAGCTTGCCAACACCGCGCCGGGAATCGGCCACAAAGACGATGGTAAGTTGGACATGGTAATTGACAAAAGCACTGCCGATGCCGTATCCTGTGGCGGCCAGGACGCGTGGTCCCGAATGGCACAGGGGGGTAAGAAACCGTCTAGCAGATAGTGCCGTGTGGACATCGCTGGTTCTCTCTGCGTCGCGCTTCGACGACCCTCAATTGCCGTTCCATGACATGTGTATAACCAATCGCAAGGTCACCTAGCGCCGGGTTTGTAACTCGCATCTCGACAAGCTTCCAAGCAGTGATATACCGACAGCAACCTGTGATGCTGCCAAGCAAACTGTATGAATACGACCACATAAATATTGCTCACTCTATGGCCTAGTTTTCCCGAAACGATCCCGGTCTGTGTGCTTCTATCTCGCAAAAAGCACAAAGCTCGGGTTCACATCGTCCGCGTAGCCATGCCTTTGAGCCTGGACTGGCATGGACTTGTTCCCATGCACCAAACCATCCTGTGTATCCTCCATTTCCTGCCAGCTACTCTTCAAGACGTTGACACGAGCGCTGGCACGAGCGCCATGTGGCAGATTGGATGCAGCAAGTTCCAGTACTTTCAAAGGTTGAGTAGCAAAGAACGTTGTCGTGGCACTGTCTACGCCGCCATTGAGAAACAACTCTAGTATGGACCGGTCCATCACTCCACTCATCGACCAGCTGTTGTCACGAAACAGACTGTTCGTGGAAAACTTGTCTGTAAAAAAGACGTCATCAAAGCCTTTGGCACCACCTCTGTCAAGGTAGAACGGAGTGTCGCCGCCAAAATGATAACCCCCTCGGACATACTCTGCTGTTGTGGGACTGAGAAGAGTAAAGTTCACCGTGGCCATTTCAGGTATTCCTGACTTTGGCAAGCCGGTCACGTTGACCTCCCAGTAAATGGCATTGGATGCTTGACCTGAGAAGTCAATCACCAGGGCTTCGTTGCCGAGGTTCTGGTTATATGCAAGAGTTTCCCCCATTATGGGTTGCATATCGAATGGGCTACTGACGAGTTTCCAACCAACCCGATCAAGCTTTTTTAAGTGATTGCGGCGTGGGAGACTCATCGCGCTACGCCAGTCCTCCTGTCCCGTCGGAACCGTCTGAGTATACTGCCAATTCGAAGCCCAGGCCATAGAAACAGGGTCTTCGTTGTCTGGGACGCCGAAAAAGAACTGGCCAGCGTAGTTGTCCTTGCCGAAGTCGGCAATGCGTGCAGCTGAATCAGCGGCTTCAAAATGAGTCCCGTTGAAGGTTCCTGGGAAGTATTCCGTAATAGAGCCGCCTACCGGTGCCCCTGGGTTGATGCTGACCAGCATAGTCCACATGTCGTCTTGTCTCTGGCCGTCTTCGGCGTAGAACGGCATGCGCACCAAGTTTGGGCATTCCCACTGTAGACCTAGAAGGCCGTGGTGGGAGAAGTTGCTGGCATGTGTCCAGTCAATTAGATTTGGTGATGTGAATATGCCGATTGAAAATTCCTGAGCGTAAGCAACCACCATGACCCAATGGTCTTGGTACCAGACGACTTTTGGATCACGAAACTGCGAGGAGTTGCTGTCCAGGACTGGATTGCGGTCGTAGGGAATGAAAGTGAAGCCGCCGTCGTAGGAGTACGCGATGGCTTGTGATTGGGGGCCAGGGCTGCCGTCAGATAGATACTCAGCCAACGTCTTAAGCCAAATCAGTCCATGATTGCATGATTTACAAGTGCGTTGACTCAGAGGCCAGTGTTGGAATGACGTGGGCAACTGCCAGCCAGATCAAAGACACTCACATAGATGGCAACAACGCCATTAGACTTGTTGCGGAAGAAGCCAGAAGTGTTATCTCTGTCAATGACTGCACTTCCGGAGAAGATATACACATTCTTCCTTGGGGGGAAGAGGGCGATTGGCTGGTTCGTCCAGTGGTATAAATCTTGGGAGGTAGCGTGTCCCCAATGCTGGTTTCCGGCCTTGTTTTGCGTGGGATTGTACTGGTAATATAGGTGCCAAGTGCCGTTTTCGTCTCGAAACATGCCATTCGGGTCGTTCATGAAGTTCTTGGGAGGCGAAAAATGCACCTGCGGGCGATATCGTCCCCTATAATCACCAACAACGGGCACGTCGGACGGAACATTTGGTCCAAGATGCTGAGCAATCGATGGAGGGGAGGAGGGCGTTGCCGTCAAGTCTTGTCCAAGGCTGCCACTTTCCAGGCATAGAGCCGCGAGCAGCGCCATGTAAACGCCAGTACCTACGAGCTGCATGATGCTTTATCACGTCGGGGTGAAGACGAGGGCACAAGTCGAACGTCTGCGAGCAATCGTATTTGATGTTCCCGAATGCAAAGTCTGGTCTCGGTCGGCACTCATGGTGGCGATCGTGGCCGGAAGAGGATGACATGCTCCCAACTGTGGACAGTCTCAAGCAGTGCTTTTGGCGTCATGGTGTCATGGGATAAAGAGAGTTTTTTCTTCGGTTGTCCGAGCGAAACGGATTGGTGCCATTGGTTGACTGCCGGCCCGACACCTCCAAAGAGAGGACTTGGAGATGCCGAGATAACTACGGAGTACACAGACAGGACTTGGGGCAGTTTCTCGGTACTAAAAGGAATTACTACGGCTATACGACATTAATTGCAATAGGCGTAGTGAACAGCCAAGACTGGTAGTAGTAGGCGCTAAACTATAAGGGGAGCAGACCGCTTGCTGTTCGCCCCACGGGTAAGAGAGGCCGTTGCTGGGCCAACGCCGCCCAAGCTTCAAATGTTGACTTGACCGGCTCGCAACTGCCGCGCGTCGGCTCTAGCGTCGCGACCAACCCATTGCGGCCGACCTAAACACCACGATCGTTAAACTATTTATCCATCACTCTCTTTCCCTTCATCACATCAAACAGTTGCAACAAGCCAGCTCTGCAGGTCAGATCTGTCAAGAACTCCCGACATCCGATTGCTTCTTCCTCCACTCGACCTCACGACAAACAGCCCCATCTAAAGCTGCATACCTCAAAGTGCCCACACTCGTCGTTGTTTGGCTTGCTTGCAGGAGCCGCATTCCAAGCCTTCGCAATTCATCTGCCTCTGCCATGGATCGCCCGAGCACACCCTCGCGGCCTCCAGAGTACACACTGCCCAGCTATGAGGATGACCATGACACTCCTCCTACTGGCCCAAACGCCGCTGCCGTTAGACTATTGACATCCGTCGAGGGCCCATTCGACAACAGCTTGTGAGTTATTCCCACACTGCCTGCCATGACTTGATGCCATCGGGATTTCCTCTTCAACCCTGTTTGATGTCCTGCACCACTGTGTCACCCTTCGCATCTTGCTCTATAGTCACCTGGGCGGCTTTGTTACATATCTAGTTGTCTATGCTGGCATAATCATAGCCAGCAGCCCCCCCAAAATCCATCGATTTTTCGGACCCATTCTCGACGAGTCGCCAGCAGTGTCTTGTGGGATCAAGCGATTGCCTTGAACTGTTGTGTCACATGGTTCTTCTCACAAGCTCGCATCTTCACCGTCTTGCAGCGTCATCTAGACGAAAATGTCTTCAAACATAAGCTCACCCCGTGCGTGTCCTAGACCACGAACGACCAGGCTATCATATCAGCCGAGTGTTGTTTCTTCACACTCTAGAGCAGGCTCAGTTCTAGATGAGACGCCGGGCATGCCGCCTCCCGATTCAAGTTATGTGCCCTTCGCGAACAGAGAGAGCGGTTCTCCTCACCGACCCTGGACTCCGTCCTCGAGAGTGTCCGAGTTTTCGCGACCGCCACCATCGAGCGTGTCCTACGAGCCATCGGAACTCAATGGAAGTCCTAGGCCTGGGACTCCATCTTCACGATATGGAGGAAGTCCGCGCCGTCCTTTACCGCCGGCACCGCTTTTCTCAAAATCGGCCCGCACTTCGAAAGCTTTTGCTGATGATGCGACTGTTTCTATCCCCCTCGACGGAAGCGACGACGTATTTGGCCCGGAGACCGACTTGAGGGACTCGCGACCGCTCCCGACATCTCGTGACTCTTTCATGTCAGGCTCTCAGGAAACACTGAATGAGGATAGAGATGATTACAGCAAATTTGAGCACTATGGTCCAGCTCCAGACGGCGCTCAGGAACGCAGAGGAGTGCGGGCTCCTCAGATGTCCAAGAAAGAGGTCCAGCTCATCAACGGAGAATTGGTCCTCGAGTGCAAAATTCCCACCATCTTGTACAGCTTCCTTCCCCGTCGCAACGAGGTCGAGTTTACCCACATGAGATACACCGCAGTAACATGTGATCCTGACGACTTTGTCGACAGGGGATACAATTTACGGCAATCCATCGGTAGAACGACGCGAGAAACAGAACTCTTCATATGTATCACCATGTACAACGAAGATGAGATCTGCTTCACAAGGACTATGCATGCTGTAATGAAGAACATCTCACACTTCTGTTCCCGCTCGCGCTCAAGGACATGGGGCGAGAATGGCTGGCAAAAAATTGTTGTCTGTATTATCTCGGATGGTCGTGAAAAGATTCATCCGCGGACACTCGACGCCCTGGCCGCCATGGGTGTTTACCAACATGGCATCGCCAAGAACTATGTCAACAACCGTGCTGTCCAGGCTCACGTGTACGAGTACACAACCCAAGTCTCGCTGGATGCTGACCTCAAGTTCAAGGGTGCCGAGAAGGGTATCGTTCCTTGCCAGCTCATCTTTTGTCTAAAAGAAAAGAACAGTCGCAAGCTGAACTCGCACCGCTGGTTTTTTAACGCTTTTGGAAAGGCGCTGAACCCCAATGTCTGCATTTTACTAGACGTGGGAACTCGACCTGGCGGCAATTCTCTTTATCATCTTTGGAAGGCATTTGATACAAACTCGAATGTAGCCGGTGCCTGTGGCGAGATCAAAGCCATGAAGGGCAAGCTCGGATCTAACCTGCTAAACCCCTTAGTTGCCTCCCAGAATTTCGAGTACAAGCTGTCGAATATTCTCGACAAACCCCTAGAATCTGTGTTTGGCTACATCACTGTTCTTCCTGGCGCTCTGAGTGCTTATCGATATCATGCCTTGCAAAATGACGAAACAGGTCATGGACCACTAAGCCAGTATTTCAAAGGCGAGACGCTTCATGGACAACATGCCGATGTGTTCACCGCCAATATGTATCTAGCTGAAGATCGTATTCTGTGTTGGGAACTGGTGGCAAAACGAGGCGAGAGATGGGTTCTCAAATATGTGAAAAGCTGCACAGGAGAGACTGATGTTCCTGGTAGGTTGTGTTGCTTGCCATGTTGTTTATTCTTGTTTCCCTCTATTTCTGTCTTGGGCAGTGTCTGCGCCTTTGCCGCTTGCACTCGCCAAGGGAAGACTCTCTTCCAAGGCGCGAGGCTTACGATTTCTTAGATGCTGTCCCAGAGTTCATTTCGCAACGACGACGTTGGCTTAACGGCGCCTTTTTTGCTGCTGTCTACTCCCTGGTTCAGTTTCGTCAGATTCTGGCAACTGATCATACCATCGCACGCAAAATTCTGCTTTACGTTGAATTTGTGTATCAGTTTGTACAGCTTCTATTCACATATTTCTCCCTCGCCAACTTCTACTTGACTTTCTACTTCGTTGCTGGTGGTCTTACCGACAAATCGGTCGATCCCTTCGGCCACAACATCGGCGCCGTAATTTTCACCATTTTGAGATATACTTGTGTGCTGCTGATTGCAACACAATTTATTCTCTCCCTTGGCAACAGACCCCAAGGAGCCAAGAAGCTCTATCTAGCTAGCATGATCATATATGGGGTGATCATGACGTATACCAGCTTTGCCTGCATTTACATCGTGGTTCGGCAACTCACGGGCAAAAGTCAGAACTTTGCAATCGGCAACAATGTCTTCACAAATCTCATTGTATCAATGACATCAACCATTGGATTGTACTTCGTCATGTCCTTCCTCTATCTAGAGCCTTGGCACATGTTCACTTCGTCCTTGCAATACTTCTTGCTTTTGCCGAGCTACATCTGCACCCTGCAAGTTTACGCCTTCTGTAACACGCATGATGTTACTTGGGGAACAAAGGGCGATAACGTCATGAAGACAGACCTTGGAGGCGCTGTCGGCAAGGGAGAAACGGTGGAACTCGAAATGCCAAGTGAGCAACTAGATATCGACAGCGGTTATGACGAGGCCTTGCGGAATCTGCGTGACCGCCTTGCCGTCTCTGCGCCGCCCGTTAGCGAAGCACAGTTGCAAGAGGACTACTACAAGAGCGTACGAACGTACATGGTAGTGACCTGGATGATTGCAAACGGTATACTTGCAATGGCTGTTTCCGAAATTTACAGTGACAAGGGAATCGGCGACAATTTCTACCTGCGCTTTATTCTGTGGAGCGTTGCTTCGTTAGCCATCTTCAGAGCATTGGGATCAACAACTTTCGCTATTATCAATGTGGTCAACATTGTTGTGGAAGGCAGGATACGAATGAATGTCAAGATTCCGTCTTGGATGGGTGGCTTCGGAAGCAAAATCAGCGAGAAGGTTAGCAGCGTCGGGAGCAGTTTGAAAAGTTGAAATGGCTCCCGCGCAACGCAACCCTTTGGTTTGTCGACCTCGTCTCTTATCTCGACATTGTATAAAAAGAAGGTATTTGGCCACAGGGAAGAAAGACATCATACATGTTTCGCGAGGATGGAAGACGACGAAGGCGTGTACGATGACATGCTTTATTGGAAGAGTTTCTAATGACTTAAAGGAGTAAAGAAAGGCATGAAGGGCATGAGCCGCTTGGGTAAGGGATGTATAGGTAGGTGTTCATGTACCAGAATGTAATTTGAGGCATACATTTATTTGCTGTAAAGTTGACGCGGCAGCAAGCAAGTCGGATATGACGTCAATTTTGTAGCCACGCAACTAGGTTGCTACCAGTAAGAAAATCCATGTTAATCTGACTTACTCCCCCTTTACTACTGTTCTGCAAGTGCATAAAAAAACACGTCGGCTATCCAAGACGCCAAAACGAAAGCCAAACAAAGACAAAGCCTTGAATACACACGCTGTATGCGTCTCCTTCGTCGCATACATCCCGAGCGCTATGTTCATTCCTCATCTAATTCTTCTTCGGCAACCTGTCACCCAACGCAGTTTGTTAGCTGGTTACGAGATTCGGCATGACGCAGGTCGTCAGACACTCGCCCGGGTAGTAAAGTAAAGACTTACGTTGTCGTGGAAATCCTGTCCATCTGTCGTGGCTTTGATAACACCGGCACGAATACAAAAATCTCCAAACTTTTCATTATCCTCCCGTTCGGCAGCATATCGCTTCAGGAGGGGCTTCATGATGGAGAGAATCTCCTCCTCCTTGATGCTAGAGCGATATAGCTTGTTCAGCCGCTGTCCGTGGTAGCCGCCGCCGAGATACATGTTGTACGCGCCGAAAGCCTTGCCAACAAAGGCCACTTCAGCCAACCAGGGTCTGGCGCAGCCGTTGGGGCAACCCGTCATTCGCATGACGATGGAGTCTTGTCGCAGCCCGCTGTCCTCGAGACAGGATTCTAGTTTCGATATGAGAACGGGCAGATACCGCTCTGACTCTGCCATTGCCAACCCGCATGTAGGGAAGGCCACGCAGGCCGACGAACTAAGGCGGAGGCCGGAGAATTGGAGGTTGTCCAGCTTGAATTTGTTCATGAGCGACTTCACCGTGGGCACATCTTCGTCCCGGACATTGCTGAGGATGAGATGTTGGTTTCCTGTGAGGCGGAATTCGCCCTTGTGTACCTTGGCGATCTCGCGCAAGCCCGTCTTCATCTGAAAGTCGGGAGTGTCTTCGATGCGGCCGTTCTCGATGAAGAATGTGAAGTGGTTGAGGCCAGTCTCGTCCTTCTGCCAACCAAAGGTGTCGACGTTACTCTTGAACTCGAAAGCACGTTCCTTGTCGAAATTCTTGCCCCAGAGTTCCTCGACCTTGCCACGGAAAACATCCACGCCCATGTCGTCAATTGTGTACTTGAGTCGAGCGTGCTTGCGGTTCTTGCGATCACCATGATCTCTCTGGACGAGCATTATTTTCTCGCACGCGATGTGAACTTCGTCTGCAGCACAGTATCCCATCATGCGTCCTGTCTGAGGGTACGTCTTTTTGTTGTTGTGCGTGGCTCCCATGCCACCACCCGCCAGAACATTGAAACCTTCGAGATTGCCGTCCTTGCCCTTGATAGCTATAAGACCAATATCATGTGCGTATACGTCGGTATCGTTATGAGGAGGTATGGCAATGGTAATCTTGAACTTTCGGGGGAGATACGTAGGCCCGTAAAGAGGCTCAAAATCCTGAACCGCCTCGCCGGCGATTTGCGTCTTCTGGTCATTGTCATCCGTGAGCCAAATCTCGTGATAGGCGGAAGTGGAAGGAAGGAGGTGGTCGCTAATCTTCTGAGAGCACGCATGTACTTGCTTATGATAGCGAGATTCAGTTGGAAGTGAGCTGCACATGACGTTTCTGTTGACATCACCACACGCAGCAATGGTGGTCATCAGGGCCCGGTTAATAGCTTGCATTGCTGGTTTCAACTTGCCCTTGACAACACCATGAAACTGGAAGGTTTGCCTCGTAGTCAGCTTCATGGTTTCGTTTCCTAGACTTGTGCTGATGTCGTCCATTTGAACCCATTGCTTTGGCGTCGCAACTCCGCCGGGGAGTCGGCACCGGATCATAAACGAGTACGCCGGTTCCAGTCCCTGAGCCTTTCGTTCGTCCCGAACATCTCTGTCGTCTTGCATGTAAGTGCCGTGAAACTTGGTCAATTGTTGGTCAGAAGCAGAGATGGCAGCAGTAGTCGTGTCCTTGAGGCCTTCCAAGATGGTGCCTCGCAAATAGTTTGAGGCGATCTTTATGTCCTCGTTTGTAATTGGTGGCGGCTCCTCAGGTAGACCCTCGATGTTGTCAACTCCTAATGCCTGCCACACTTTGGGTTCCCATTCCTGATAGCCAGTTTGGTAGCCGTCGGGATCCTGGTCATCACCGAGGCCCACGTCAACGAAGCGCTTGCCTCCGAGGTTGCCCAAGAGGCGATCAAGATCCTTTGCAGGCTTGTTGTAGTATATTTTGTCTTCTTTTCTTGGCCAATAGTGACTGTCGCCAAGGCCGAACACCGAGAAATTCACCGTAGCAAGGTCCAAATCAGTATTGTCTTTAACACCGTCCCAGAATGGTAGACCATTCTGGGGAAACTCTCCTTGTCCAGCAGTGGATGTAATGAAAACTATGTTCTCCTCCCTTGGAAGGTCTTCCAGAGGATAATCCTCCATCGCCAGCACCGCCGTCTTCAAGCCACGAGCCCTTCCTCGATTACCGAGGCGTTTGGCTATTGAGGCCGCATTCCCGTTGTCGGAGGCGAAGAGAATAGTGAGCGGCGCGCCAAGAAGCCCCTCAAGTAATTGATTGTAGGCGTCCTTGGCTTTTCTCTTTTGCTGGGCTCGTACCTCAGTTCCAAAATCTTGTGCCAAACTTGCAGCGAATTTGGGTTCTCTCTTCATGAGTTGAGTGAGTTGATTATCTCTTGCCAAGAACGTTTTCAATTCCTGTTTGACAACCTCGGAATCCAAGGAGAAAGATGGCTCGCCTCTATGTTCATTTTCTGGATTCCATCGATACAAGGGCCAATACCCAACATCTACAGCCTTCTTCGTCTCTTGAAGCACAGTCAGTGGAGAATCAGACTCGCCAAAGTAAGGGAGGTAAGCCAGGACAACCGAAGGGCCGTTGAATTTATCGGCCTCGAGAAACGCCTGCAATACCTGTGTGTACGAACTATACACAGCAGTCGATGCCACATAAACATTGCCGAAGTTCATGGCATATAGACCAATGTCCTTCTTTCTTCGATTTGAATCAGTGGCAGACTTTTCCGAGTAGGGAGTTGAATCAATGATGAGCAAGTTAACATTTTCGCCAGATGCGAGGACATGATGCACTCCGGAGTTGCCAAGGTCATACGCCCAGGAATCCGAGCCCATCAACCAGAGAGATTCCTTACGAAAGAGATCGCTTTTGGCGAGAAGCTTCTGGGCGAGAGGAGAGTTGTCGGTCTCCAAACTTGCAATAACATCTTCGCTAATGTCCCCTGCTTTGGCGCCCTGACCAGCATGCATAGCCCACCGGGCCAACAAGCTCTTGGGTCCGTCGGATTCAAAAGAGCCGTGGCTTGCTGCTTCCTTGATTTCAGAAATAAACTTGTTTCGTTGCTCCTTACGCGCCAATAGTGATCCAAACCCGAATTCGGGACTGGCTGAGATCGTCTCAGAAATACCGGCATTACTGGACTTCAGGGCGTTGGCAATATATGTCCTCTTTCCCAAGACTTGGTCTAGAATCTTGGAGTAGGCAGTCTCGAGTAGCGGCTTTTCCAGGCCGTACCCGTCGGATTGTTCTGGCCGCACCTTGATACCGACCTCCAGATTCTGAACTGGCTTTTCCAGGGTGAGATTCTGAACTATGCCTCTCAGGGCCTGTGTGGTTGTTTCAGGGGCGATGTATCCTAGTTGATATCCAACTATCACCTGCACGCCACCTGGACCGCGGTTGACCGACGACAGAACATCAATTAAGAGGGGGCCCCATCTCGTTGTAGCCCTGTGAATCTGTTCTAGGACAGCAATCCTTTTAACGGTGTTGGGAACAGATTGGACAAGCTTCGAGCCGATCCAAGGGCGGTATAAGCGAGGGGTCAAAATACCAATATTGGCAAATATCTCGTCCGCCTTGGCATTATCCACAGCTTTCGCGAAAGAGCCTGTGTCGGATCCAAATACAAGCATACAGTTCTCAGCTTTAGCAGGACCTGTATATTCGAACGCAGCGTACTCTCTTCCTAGAGAAGTCTTGATCTGGGACCAAACGCGTGTGGCGCATGTGTATATGTCTTCAGAGGTAACCTGAGGAGGCACTGTTTCGATCGTTGTTGCGACAGAAGTAGGAGCGTTAGGAGTGGACGCCTCGCTGGACTTGATGGAAGTGCCTGCAGAGGTAGCTTTGGAAGCATCAGCGCTGGGTGGTGGCTGCAGGGCAGTATTCCTGGTGCTGCCATTAACAATGGTTCCTGGGTGGTCCGAGGAGACGGCAACATGGCCATCGTCGGCATAGATTCCTGTGGTGGCAACTTGACCGGCTTGAAAACGACGGACGCTGTCAATATCAAGAAGTTCCCTCAGGACAGCTGGGTTCTCATTGGAAATGGGCTCGTCTGCAGCAGAGGTTTCTGGTGCGAAAAAATGAACGACGGCCTTGCCCGTACGCACCGCCAACGCATGGGCTGTCATGGCCATATCTTGGGCCTCTTGCAAAGTTTCTGATTGCAAAAAGGTCCAGCCCGCGTTCCGAATGGCGGTAATTGACGAGTAATCCGCATGTTGTCGTGGCTGCAGTGACACATGAAGAACGACAGGATAGTTTGCCAACTTGTAGAGGTGAGAGACAGCAGGTAATAGAATCGTGGACGGCGCAGTGATGGAAACCAACTTGCCCGAGCGGATCGGAGCGTACACGGAGAGCAAGGGGTCAGCATTGTGACGAATTGATTGAACCTAAGGACTGGTCAGAGCCTCTGCTAGCCATCTAATGAAGACATGGTGACATGGTAGCTCATCATCTTACATCTGGTACGGCATCTGTGCCAGAAGCAACCAGGCCGCGATCGTTGCGGCTGAAGTATCGTTTGAGATGAGTCGAGAAGGCCGAGTCGGTAGCCAGTGACGGCTGAACTGACACGATGACATCGCTAGAGAGATAGGCTATTCTAGCCACTGCGCATGAAGAAATTAGGTTAGCGGTTGTTCACATTCCCCTTCTTGCTTGATTCGACTCTCTCAACACAGCGAAGTTGAGTGGTGGATTCGCAGAGAGACACGGCAGACGGATCGTGGGGCAGTCGGAAGTTCAACAGGTCCATGTTCGTCGGTGATGTAAGTCAAAGCATGACTTTACAGGGAATATGAAGCCGACTTACCAGCCTCTTCAGGCGTGCGAATTTGATGAGACGCCTCCATCCTGTCTTCTCCCGAGTCTTGATTCTGTCTGAAGAGAAAAGACATGGTGGGCTTAGTTGGCAGAGAAAATAAAAAGAGTTTCGTGGATGGCAGCGGGCGTTGAGAGCTGGTTCCGTACCGCACCAGACATTTCTGGCATGACTAGGCTCTTTTTTCCCGGCGCTCTCCCCCCGAATCCCGAACTTTCAGAGCCAGGTATGAGCGTGGCGTAAAGTATCATTGCGTCAATTCGCGGTATGTCTCTGTTTCGGACCTTTCGCAAAGCCCAGCCAAAAGCCAAGTCACACCCAAAGTCTATGCCAAGTTCACCAGAGCCGAAAAGCCCCCCTGGTCCAGCCGAGCTGCAGGTGGGAACACCTGCAGACCTGATCGATGTGCCTGACTGGCTGGCTGGCTCTCAAACTCCCCATGTATCCGTTCTGTGGCTCCATTCCCCGCAAAGCAATCATTTTTCCCAGGATTGCGTGATCGATTAGTGCTTCCAGGCATACGCCAGGGAGATTGCGAGATCGCTCATTAATAATTTCTCTTGTCAGATTCGCGGTGGCCCGACGTGGACAATGGCCCGTCGGCAGGCGCCCCAAATCGTCCTGGTGTTGTAAAAACTTCCCAGGCGCACGACATCCCTGGCTATAACTTATGACGCATGTCGAGCACAGTGCTGCACATACAGTAAAATGAGTGCATAAATGTTTTAGCACTGTACGGTAATGTTGCCATCCGTTGACTTGGTCTTGTCAGAGCCAACCGACTTCCGCTCTGCCGACAGACCGACCGACGACCGACCAATGTGTTGGTTTAGCAACCTGACATCTGGCGTCTCCTACCTCGCCAAGTGCTTTTTAGTGAAACTGAAGTCAAATAACATGGTCAAAATTAACAAAGTACGCCAGTAGAGTGGCCACCGCCATTGCTAAAGAGGCTTCAGCTCTGCCTCCATTCTTTGTGGTTGTGGGGGGAAAGGGGGAGGGGATTTAAATCAACCTCGTGATGACTCCCGCTGCTTGTCACCTTTCAAGACTGCTATATCACATCAAATACCAAAATATCAAATTAGTGTCAATGAGTACCGCTTCCTTCACCTCATCTTCCTTTTCCAAATTGGGATTCCTTCTTGCTTCTTCAAACAGACCTGCATTCATTTGCAGCAAATGCCTGTGTCTTCTACCCACTTGAGGGCAAAAACCTCTCTAAGTGCCAAGTACATGATAGTAACACTGCGGAATACCATCTGTAATCCCTTGGTACAACGGTTCGGAGGGGTATGAGACGCGGTTGCAATATCGAGATCTGTGCAAGAGAAATCTATTAATGTGGATATTTACGTAGTGCTCTATTGTATGATGCAGACTCCCGGATATGATATCAACGTCTTCTCACATCCCGGTCCTTCCACCTCTATTCTGCTGAGTGCGACGAGTGGGATGCAGATGGCTCGTCACGCCCTGATTCAACAGTTGATGCAGAAAACCGCATCTCTCTAACAACCGTTTCTTATACTTGTCCTGCTAGAGTCCCACTACTGTGCGGGTTTCTTTGAACATTCCCCTCCCAATCCTCAGATCCCGGAATGTCCAACCAGTATCCTTTGCCCCAAGACACCATGAGTCTGCCCAGCCGCCCTTTCCGACCATCACCGTCTGGCAAATCTGCCGCGAATGGTCCTTCGTATTCATCCACACCAGGCCCTTCAAGAATCATCAACTGCATATATGTTTGCAACACTTGGCGGGCAAATGCTGTCACGACCAGGCTGAAGTACACTCGAATGAGCGTGAGTCCCACAATCAGTACCATACTGGTCGCTGTCTCCTGAGGTACGACCTTGACATGAACAGCCTGCTCTCGTCGAAGGCCTTCGAAACCTTCTGCGATAATGCCTGGGAAAGATGTCGCTTTAGATTCTAATCCATTCTTTGCGGTGCTGGCGAAATACCAGTCCAGCCCGAACGCAGCCGTATAAGCCCCGTTTATTGCTGTATCTAGAATATATAACCATGCCAAGGCCAGGCATTCGAAAGGACTCTGTCGTCGGATATGTGGTATTAGGTACGCAAGCAGTCCCAGGACACCGATTGAATACATATACGTCGACAGTTGTAGCAAAGACAGCTGGTAGCCGGTCAAAATTGCCAACAAGCCATAGACTCCCGTGACTTTGTTGAAAACTAACGCTAGGAAAATAAGTTCCGTCCCGGTCTGAAGGCTCACGAGACCGAATAAATTCTGTGCAATTTCGTTAGCACTTGCAGCGGCGAGAGACCATCCATCGTCACCATTCTTACTTGTGGTCGTGGGGTCCTCAGATATAGTCTTGTAAACTTCGACATGGTTGTCAAAGGGTGTTGCAAGAGGCGCTGTACCAGCTAGAGACAGACACCAAAAGGAGACTGGGCAAGCAGCGATGGCGATTGTTGATTTGAAGGCTAGGAGAAGCGCTGTGCCAGAAGTAAAGATCGAAATGCACCAAGGGGCTCACGTCTCCACTCTAGGCATCGAAGGCCCGCCCAGTGCACCTTGCACAAGTTGTGCTGTGCTCTGTTGTGCTGCTGTGCACTGAGTTGTGGGGTAATGGAGCCTCACCCCACCTTCAAAGCGAACCTCGAACTTATCACCGGTGCGGTTTATACCAAGGTGTTCACTCAATAGTCACAAGCTTCCTGCTGTAGTAGCGATAGGATATAACTAGCTAGTAACCGAAGATCAAGAATTCCACGATCATTTCAAAACGCCCACTTTGGTTCAAAAAAAGAAAAGAGGGGGGGCAATTGTTCACTCACGTTGAGCTTGTATGCTGAACGCTAGATCTCTTACCAAACCCGCATGTATGTTCACGTACGCGACTCGCTACCGCCCTCATTTTCCATTTACAATTATATGGCTGGTTTATAATGCCTCCAACGGCGACTTCCGGGTCGACACGTCCGGCCGAAACGTTCAATAGCTCTACTGACAGCCTGCCGTACGGAGGTAGTTCTCTCACCGGTATCAGCCAAGAGAGCAGGGAAAGTAATGGTGATTTCCTTGGTTCCAAGCAGGCTCGCCTGGTAGTTACATGGCAAGAACAAGTAGAGCACAGGCCAGCGATATCGGTCGAGGACAAGAAACTGGGTCTTCCTGCGTCTCGAAGCGTTTTGCTCAGCTGGCGCCAAATTTTCTTAGATACCAACGGCATCTCCAGTTGTTGCAAGAGCTGGAAGCTTGGTGTCAATTGGCCGACTGTGCCATGTTCGCACCATGATACCACAGTAGCTAATATTCTATTCGTGCAACATTGATGACACTTGCCCGACTCTGTCCGCCAGACTTGTTGGTGAGAGGAGTTCGAGTTAGAATAAGTGGAGCTGGCATGATTATTGTTCGGGAAGCACTCGCGTAAACTCGTTTTTTTTTACCCCTCCCCCTCTTTCGGCGCCATTTTTTCTGGTCTGATGCCCGTCCTTTCCCAAGCTGTCGTCTTAATCCGCCGCACTTCTATTTATTGCTTCCCCTCCCAACTTTGTTCATCCAACTGACTACCTTTCTTCTTCTCCCATTCTCCCGATCCCTTCATAATTACCTTTTGTCTATATCCCTCCACAGAGAGTCTTCTTGGGTGTCGATACGCTGTGGTATCCAAGGCTCTACATTTCCAGGTGAGCAGCGTCTCTCACCCCTCCCTCCTCTGTCCTCACCTCATGACTCCCCTACTGCTATTCATTCGTTCTTATCTCTCACTACAGTAGAGAAGGTCAATCTTTGTCTTTGAGCTTGTTGTAACTAACAGGAAGTTTCGTGTCAACAGAGCCTTTCAAAATCTACATCACGCATCTGAGACTCTAAGAACCAGCCGTCAAGATGGTCCAGTCCGCGGTTCTCGGGTTCCCCCGCATGGGAGTCAACCGTGACCTGAAGAAGGCCACCGAGGCTTGTGAGTTGAGCCCAATGACCCGCTACTTGATTGCATATCGCGAAGAACAATTACAATTGTCTAACACGAGCTGTAACAAAACTAGACTGGGGTGGGAAGATCTCGCAGCTTGACCTCCTCGCCGAGGCCAAGCGCCTGCGTCTTGCTCACTGGAAGATCCAGAAGGATGCCGGCGTCGACATCATTCCTAGCAACGACTTTGCTCTGTACGACCAAGTGCTTTGCCACATTCAGGACTTTGGCGTAAGATATTTGATGTTTCTCTATCTTTGTCACGGTCACGATTCTAACCCTGCTATTAAGGCTGTTCCCGAGCGCTACACCAAGGATGGTCTTGACAATGTAGATCAGTACTTTGCCATGGGCCGCGGCCACCAGAAGGGCGGCATTGATGTTCCCAGTTTGGAAATGGTCAAGTGGTTTGACTCAAACTACCATTACGTGAAACCTACTCTCCAGAACAACCAGACCTTCAAGCTGGTTGATAGCCCCAAGGCTGTGGTTGAGTTCAACGAGGCCAAGGAAGCTGGTATCAACACACGCCCCGTTCTCGTTGGCCCAGTTTCCTTCCTCCACCTCGGCAAAGCCGACCGTGGCCAGACTGTTGACCCTATCGATCTTCTGGATAAGCTCCTGCCTGTATATGAGCAGCTCCTCATCAAGCTCAAGGAGGCTGGTGCCGAGACCGTTCAGATTGACGAGCCTACCCTCGTCTTCGACCTTCCCGCCAAGACCAAGGCTGCTTTCAAACCTACGTATGAGAAGCTCGCCAGTCTGGGCGACAAGATCCCCAGGCTTGTCTTTACCACCTACTTTGGCGACATTGTCCATAACCTTGACCTCCTCCCCAAGGACATTTATGCCGTACACGTCGACCTTGTCCGAAACCCCGAGCAACTTGAGACTGTTGCCGGTGCCTTAGGCCCTAAGACTATTCTCTCTGCTGGTGTCGTTGACGGTCGTAATATCTGGAAGACCAACTTCAAGCGTGCTATCGAAACCGTTGAGACTGCGATTCAGAAGCTCGGCAAGGAGCGCATCATCGTCGCCACTTCCAGCTCTCTCCTCCACACACCTCATACCCTGGCCAGCGAGAAGAAGCTGGATGCCGAGGTTGCCGATTGGTTCTCATTCGCCTCTGAGAAGGCTGTTGAAATTGCCATCATTGCCAGGGCCGTTTCTGAGGGCCCTGCCGCAGTCCGTGAACAGCTCGAGGCCAACGCCAAATCTATGCAGGCTCGTGCCACCTCGTCTCGCACCAACGACCCCAAGGTCAAGGAACGCCAATCCAAGATCACTGCCAAGGACCACGAGCGTCTATCTCAGTTTCCCGCTCGTATTGCTGCTCAGCAAAAGAAGCTTAACCTGCCTCTCTTCCCCACTACTACCATTGGTTCTTTCCCCCAGACCTCTGAAATTCGTGTCCAGCGAAACAAATTCACCAAGGGTGAGATCAACCAGGAGCAATACGACAAGTTCATTGAGGAGGAGATCAAGCAGAATGTCAAGATTCAGGAGGAGCTTGGCCTCGATGTCTTTGTTCACGGTGAGCCTGAGCGTAACGACATGGTGCAGTATTTTGGCGAGCGCTTGAACGGCTACACTTTCACCACCCATGCCTGGGTCCAGAGCTATGGCTCCCGCTGTGTGCGACCTCCCATCATTGTCGGGGACATCTCCAGACCTGCTCCCATGACTGTCAAGGAGTCCAAATACGCTGTCTCCGTCTCTAGCAAACCCATGAAGGGTATGCTCACGGGCCCTGTCACATGCTTACGATGGTCTTTCCCTCGTGACGACGTTCATCAATCCATTCAGGCTCAGCAGCTTGCTCTTGCCCTTCGCGACGAAGTTGTCGACCTCGAGAAGGCCGGTGTCGACGTCATTCAGGTTGATGAGCCTGCTCTCCGTGAGGGCCTTCCCCTTCGCTCCGGCAAGGAGCGTGACGCCTACCTCGAGTGGGCCGTCAACGCGTTCAAGCTGTCCACTGCTGGCGTCGAGGATGCTACCCAGATACACTCCCACTTCTGCTACTCCGAGTTCCAGGATTTCTTTCACGCCATTGCGGCTCTGGATGCGGATGTTCTGTCTATTGAGAACAGCAAGTCTGATGCCAAGCTCCTCCGCGTTTTTGTTGACTCTGCTTACCCCCGTCATATTGGACCTGGTGTCTACGACATTCACTCTCCCCGTGTCCCTAGCGAGCAGGAGATTCGTGACCGCATTGAGGAGATGCTTCAATTCCTGAAGCCTGAACAGCTCTGGATTGACCCTGACTGTGGTCTTAAGACTCGTCAGTGGAAGGAGACCAAGGAGGCTCTGGTCAACATGGTCAACGCTGCCAAGTTCTTCCGTACCAAATATGCCAAATAAACCAATCCTCGCTGTGGCTTAACTGATGCCACGTGAGGATGTACTCGGCAGGAAACGAATGAAGAAACGTGCTTATTTGTGTTAGCACGTTTATTTTGTCTTTGATTCGACAGTGTTCTGTCGCAATTCTTCTCTTATGTATATCAAGCCGAATACGATCTCAACATCGGCGTTTTTATGGGATGGGGGTGATGACAAGAGATGTGCTTTAACTGCATCCCCGAAAAGTTTATGCAAAACTGAGGGCTAGGGAATTTGTACTCGGAAGGCGGTTTGTTGGCGAGCATTCAACATATATGCATTTAGCACTCCAATTTGGAAGTGAACTATTTTTTGGAAGTTCCATGACAAGCAAAGTATGGAATGTTGATTCCCGAATGAGGAGATTCTTCAACATGATGGCGTTGTGCGGTTCGCGATAGGCTCGCCCGGCCTATTGAATTTGATACCTAGGAGCAAGTAGAGATACCGAATAAAATACCCGATTCAACCTGGGCATACCACATGATCCAGTAGTTCACGTGAGATCAAAGTCTAACGAGTCTTGTGGCAAGTATTCGAAACCTGATGGGCTCGTAACGTACTGTGCACAGGGGTAAGTAAAAAAGCCAAATAACTCAGCTATCTACCGACGATCCATGCTCTGGTAGTGTTTAAGCGGGAGCAGAAGCTCGTTTGGGGCGGTCATGCCCTTTTGATATGCATGTGGTTCGATCGTTGGTGACGAGACGAAGTGCACAAGATCTGGCCTGGGCTTTGAGCAAACATGTTTTGATCTTGCCAGCTCCGCGTAGTGCAAAGAATCAAGTTGCCTGGACAACGAAGAACGTACGTACTCTGACAGTGTGATTCTCTATTACCCCAACCCGGCACCTGGTACATTTGACAAATTGTTCGCAACAATGATCAAGCTGACGCTCACATTAGCTTTTTGGGTTACCCAGGAGTTTTTACCTAGTTACCTATGTAGGTAAGTATATATCACGACTGTACATCTTAGTGTTCGGTGCCTATCATGACGTATAACTATTGCAATGGCAATTTCGGAACACGAGCCTGTGGGTTGATTGGCCCTTCGGAGGCTGGGACAGCATTGACAGCAAGGCAGGCTAGGCTAGTCACGCAATCAAATGGGACCGACTCTTCTCGATAGCGCGAGGGCTGCAAACTCCGACAGAGGCAAGGGGCGGTGACCGAAGACTCCAGCTGGCCGAGTACGTGGACATCAGAGCAACATTCGGGTGATGGAGCACATGCTGGCACGTTGTGAAGTTTTGAAACTATGACTCGGACAACAGCCGTGATATTCGAGTACAGTGCTGCTGAGGTTGCCCGGATGACGACGTCTCTCGATAATTTCCACGTTGATTTCAATGTAACCAAGTGTGCAAGCTCTTCATGCATGATTTAGGGGGATATCTGGAGGTCTGTGCAAGTTCAGTCGTTCAGCCGTTCAGCCGTTCAGCCGTTAGGGCTACCCGTTGCTTGATATGTAGATGCTCATGGTTTGTTGCCGTGGTAGAAATGTGGTGAGATTTGAATACTGCTTGTGTTCTCCGATTTCCATATGTTGTTATGTTTGCACCGTGAGTGCATGTTGATTCGCCATACTCCGGACGATACGTGTGTCGTGTCACGTGTGCCCGCGTCAATTCTCGCGCACTCGCTTCACGCGTCACCACCCCTCATGGAAGCAGATTCACCTTTGCCGATCTAGGAGGCTGCTGACAACCCAGCTCTGCCGCATGATGGCACCAGCCGTCATTGCCGACTCGGACGAAGACGAGTCCAACGCAGCATCTTCCCCCGACCGCCTTCCCCCAGCTGTCCCCTTGCAAGAACCGTCCACCGCGACGACGACAACACACCCATCTGGTTCTACGGATCCAACGTTCTTCAAAAGTATTTACGATGAGCATCTGGATGCAGCAAATCGACAGTTCATGCATCAGAATGAAAGAAGCAGTGGAGCAGTGGACGCTTCCTCATTCGATAATGGCTTCCAGGAAATAAGAGGCACCGGCATACACGACAAAAGTCCATGGGACGTTCCAAGCAGCCCTGAGTTCGCGCCACCTAAGCCGACTAGGAGACAGGAAGGCGCCTCAAACGCTAGGACTAAGATTACAAGGGGTTTGCGACGAAGACTGAACGATATAGGATATGTCAGTCAGGAAGACGAGCCATCTGATCCAACCACACAACTGAGGAAGAAGAGACGCATGGAACCGGAAATAGCATCCGATGACTTGGTCTCGACGGCGCCTATTGAGGATAATGAAACATTCCCGGCGGCACCCATAGCATTAGCAACAAGCCAGGAAGAGCAGGACGCGTTCGTCCATGGCGGAGCATTGCGTTCTCCGACGAAACCTCTAGAGCAGCGCTGTACGAATGTCATGTCCAGTGGCACCGCTACTAATATTAACACGCCGAAGTCAAACTGCGTGGCTGCGGTTTCGGAGTCTCCTAGAATCGAGAAATCAAAGTCTATGCAGGCCAAAGCAGGTCGGCATTCGTCGTCTAGCACCGGTGTGCCCACGCCAGTCTCGGAAACGAAACATAGCACCAAAATTACAAAGGCCAGAGAAGAGCCGAAGAAAGATGTTGTTGTTGCCTCAGATGACGAAAGTGAGAGAGTATATGATCCTGGGCCCGAACAGGCTAAAGAGGATGACGGCTCGGATTTCGAAGACACGCCAAGGCCAATGGAGAAGAGAAAACAAAGAGGCAGGCCCAAGAAAGCGGACGCGGCAGCACCAAAGATAAAGAAAGGGAAAAACGACGCGGAGAAAAACGTCAAAAAGAAACGCGGGAGGCCGAAGAAGTCCGTGACAGTGGTCAAACTCGATAGCGACGACGAAGTACAGGAGATTGCACCGGTCACCCCTGCTGAGCCCGCCCATACGGACTCAAATAGGAAACAGAAGCTAGAGGTCAAGACAGAACAGTTGGAGCACTCAGTCCCAGGCGTTGTCACGACGGAGAGCCACGCAGCAGTCAAGCCAGTGGCAGAAGAAGCGCCAGAGACGCCTGCACCAGAGACCAAGACCGACACAAGCACTTCTGCAGTGAAGAAACCAGCGGGGAAAACACCATCCAAACCTGTGGGAGGGTCCGGACGCCCACTATATCGTGTTGGGTTGAGCAAGAACACCAGAATCGCGCCCTTGTTAAAAATCATCCGCAAGTGAGACTGGGTGTGCGTGTGTCCTTTGCGATGTGGACCGTGGCTATGGACTGTGAAGATGCGCGTCATGGGACTATCAGACGAGAAGGGACCTGTAGATTAACGAAGTAATGAAGTAAACTCGAAAGAAGCTAGACACGGTCGTCTCGGGCTCTGGCTTCGCCATGGTGGCGCAGGGTCATCTTGGGATGACCGCTGAGGAACCATCGCATCGCCTGTCCGCACATTTAATGGTGTTTTGTAGGAAGGCTTTCCAGGGAATAAGTCAGTTAACTTACAATCAAGCGTGTTTGTGATTCGGCTCTGGAGTGTCGGCCAGTTTCTCACACACAAACTTATATTCGTCCCAGAAAGTCAACGTTCTCACTCTGCGTGACCTGCTCGGCGAATGCGACGTCATCAATCAGCAGGGCTAGATGGATTTCCGGACACTACTCGCAAGAAATTACCGGATGGGTGAGCCGCCTCGCCACATGGTACAGGGAAACCGCGGATGCAAAAATGGGCCTTTATAAATGAATGCCCTACGTTCTGCATCGTGCGAGATGTGGCCCTGTGGCTCTTCCGAGCCGGCACAGCGCAGCGGTCCTCAAAATCGATCTTTGCGGTTGCACCTCGATCGTGCAGAGATTGTCAGACAAGAGCAGGCTTCATTCAACATCGCCCTTCATGTGGTAATTCTTAAAGTACAAACTATTTGACCGCCAATAGCCAGATACAATGAGCATCTCCCAGCCTTCACTGAGAGGCCATGCGCCCATGCTTCGTTCGGTGTCCATCAGCACGCCTTTGTAGAAAGTCGAGCCTACAAGGATTGCTGTGCTACATTGTCCGCCTTTGTTCATTGCCTGAACAAAATTCCATTTAAACCTGTCACCATCTCACTTTGCTGTGTCATACATGTCACCTAGCTGGAACGAGCCTGATCAGCAGGATCCTTCGCACACTTTACTACAGAATTTGGGGAAACAAGAGATACCTCGCGGATCAGGCCCGCCCAATGATAAAGGAAAGACGAAAATAAAAGAGAGGAATAAAAGAAAGACCGCAAAAACGCCTGTTCCATGATACGTATACGCCGCAGTGGTGTCTCCTGCCAGATAAAAGTAAAGAACAAGAAGCCATTTGGCTAACTGGAACAAAGGACCCGGACTCGGGGCTGTTTTCTTTCTTTCCGAAGATAAGTTTTGAATTTATTGTTACATTACATCCGTGACTTATTGATGTCATTGTCGTCGTCATCTAGCGTCTTGATGCGCTTCTTGACAAACTCAAACGATGAGAAGAAGATGGCGTTGACGAGACATGAACGACTCATGGAGACGCCCAGCCCGCGGTACATGTGACGTTTGAAGAATTCAATCTTGGGTGCAGGCTCAACTTTTTCTCCGCGGGAGTGGAGGAGTGAGTTCCGTTGGTATATGCTTTTGGCAGAATCGATGGGGTCTACGGATGGTGTCAGTGCCGCGGTTACACGAGTCGATGGGGAGAGGATACCGACTCACAGATCAATGCCCAAGACACGAGCCCGCACATGCCGCCGGCCGTCACAACCGCCAACTTGTTGCTGTTCGGGCTGTCACCTGCTAGGGTTGTGCCGAGCTGCTTCCCGCTCTCGTACACCATGAAGTATATTGAGGTCCCCAGAGTATCACGCACTAGTCGGTTGCAGTTAGCCCTCAGTTCTGGAACTCACTGGGGTTGGCAAGCTTACACAAGTGTAACCTCAGCCCTGTGTACAGCCCCAATACTCCGCGGTGCTTGATGATGTTGGCCATAGTTCTCAGAGTCCCTTTGTTTTGGTAACTCGACGCTACCGCTTTACTTTTCTGGCAATTGCCCGCTCTTTCTGCCAGCAGCACAGATACCTGTGCGCTGAGCTTCGTAAGCTCAAACGGGCAGGCTATAAATGTAATGACGGAGCCGGCTGTGGCGCCTGCAGCGCCGAAGCAGGCCACCGAGTAGAGGTTTGGGTATGTACCAGGCTTGTTCACATGGCCAAGAATATCAAAGCCCATGTTCTTCTTCACCCAGCCAGCATATGAATGTTTCGCTCGTTGGTAGATGGAAAATGATACGGTTCGGACGAGAGTAATGCTGGCCATGGGAGCCATAACACCTATAGATAGTGCGCAAGTTAGTCATTCAAGTTCGTCTGGCCGCGCTTACGGAATGGATGCAAAGACCTAATGGCGTTTGGTTCGGTTTACGAACCTAGTGCCCGTCCATTGCCGCCCCAACTGGCCCATCTCAGCATCGTTGAAGGGACAAGACCAATGCTCACCTCGGAAAAAACCACCGAGATGTTCGGTACGGTAGGTATGTTTAACACAGTCAATGAAGCCGCGGTACTGGTACGTTTGCATGCGCGTCTTGACACTGTCGAGAGGGAAGGCGGCCAGTGTGGAGAAGACACTAGAGGAGCTGGCAGCTATTTCGGTCCGATATCGTTTGACGAACGAGTTTGCATGGTCTCGTCCGCGGGTGGTGGAAGGCATGACTGCTGTCGTGGTGAGGCGGCCGGGGACATCTTGCTGCTGATCACGTTTTGCTTCCACAGTCATGCTTCTGGACAAGCTCCGGGAGACTGTCTTTCGTCCTATAGCACTAGGCAGATGGTATGCCCAGAGCCTAGGGAGACGAAAGGAGACGGGACCAGTCCAGGTTCAAGGTTCAAGCAGCGAGGTGAGAAGAATCGAGTGAACGGCCACGGCACACACGCGCGCGCGGTTCAGACCCGGTGATCTCGACAAAGATTGACGAGACCAGCAGCGAGCCTGGGGGGTGCGCGGGCGGCAGCACGACCTAGTCCTCCAGGAGCTCAGCTGCCATCAATGGGCCGATGTCGATGGGCCGATGTCGGTTCAGTATCAAGTACTGAAGAGGTGCGAGGGCAGATTTCGACACCAAAAAGCGGCGGGTGTTCTCGAAGACTGTAAGCTGCTACTACCCGGGCGTGGGTCAAACGGCAGTTTTTAAGTAGCGAATACTCGGAAGAAAGAACAAAGCAGGAAGCGGTGATGGCGAATTGAACTGAACAATCGGGTGGTGCTATTCACAGCTTTGCCGGATGAGGGGTTCCTAACGTGTTCGGCTTGTGGTGGCATGGATGACGCTCTGGCGCAGCGTGGGGAGCAGCAGCAGAAGGGCCTGTGGTCTTGGGGCCTTCGGGGGCTTTCGGGCAGCTTGGGGAAGCTCCAGTCCCGTCTGGTCAATCAATAAATAGTTAGGTAGTTAGATGGGGGCCGCCAGACAGTGCCGCACCAGCCAGTCAAGGCTCCGGTCCAGCCAGATCAGACGTCTGGTCCTCCGGGTCCCGGTTCCAACAGATCTTGTCTAGTGGCCTGTGCGAATGCGTCGCAGCGCTAGTGGCGGGATGGAGCTTTATCGAGTTCAATGTTCGATTCGCAAGGCCACATGAGGAATGCGTTGTCAAGAGAAGTTCTTGGGACCAGTCTGATGGCTTGTTGTGACACCAGACTCCCAGAGCAACAAAGCAAGGGTTCCAGACGGTGGGGAGATGGAAGGGTGCAAGAAGGGTCACTGCCAGAGAAACGAAGTTCAACAGTTTAGAGGTACCCAGTACCAGCCAAGCCCGGTCGGCAGTCATTGGGTGCGTTCTGAGTAGAGAGGACCCAAGTACCTCGAGGTACTCCGCACAAACGGCGCCGCTTCTATGCGTCTGTCAATTGTAGCAGTGAGGATACATCGACAAACAGAGATGGGACTAGAGTCTGACCACTAATTTGCGAACTGCACTGCATTGCTTTCTATATCCTGCATCCCCCTCATTCTCGACGTAGTACTCAGGCACCTAGGTGTTTGACATGAGGAAGGGCAATGAGGTTGTGTTTGGTCCCCGGGACTTCTAACTTTAGGTACATCTATGGTAGGTAGAAGCTTGCAGTACGGGTAACATGGAAGCTAGCTCAAAGTTCCCCTCAATGCTCTGTGGTCATTGGATCGCGTGCCAGTTGAACGTGATAACCACCGACCCGGCAAGAGCGGCTGCACCAAGCCGAACACGATTCCAGCCACAAGCTCTGAGCAGCGCGTCTCAGTGCGCTGGTACTTTCAGGAACTTGATAGCTTGGATATTCAGTACATAGGTACGCGTAAACCCGTTGTTTGGTGGGATGTTTAGGTACTGGGATGCCTTAGTGCCTAACTACCGAAGTGCCTAGAAGTAACCACATCTACCTTCAGGTACCTGGTAAGTACCTATTCTGCTCCGTACCAAGCCAATCAATAGAGCGCCTATGAAATAGTGCGGCAGATGTGAAGGCATTCGGCACCCATTTCGTGCTGAATTGATGCAATAGGTCGTGCATTGCAGTCTCGAGGTACCTAGGCGCCCCTGTTTTTGGTGACAATAAAAGTATGACAAGACAGGTAAAATTTTGTCACCAGCTGGTAGTCAGACTTACCACAGGTAGGTGACAATTTGACCTGTCTTGTCATACTTCTGCTGTCACCAAAAACAAGGGCGGCGCGCGAAGGTACCCAAGCATTCGAGTACAATCTTCTGTGTCAATCAATACCCAACCTGCTACCATCTGCTTCTGCTCCATGCAACTAGCGTTGGACCGTTGGGCTGCTGTGCTCGAACTTGATGTCCGCTTTCCGTCTTGTCTATTGTCCATATACTGGACAGTTCTTCGGTGCAGCTCTTACAGAAGCATCAACACTTTGCAAGAAAACGGCTGCTGCGAGCTGCAGCTACCGAAGACGCCGCATTTCTTACTCCATACATCTGAAGACATTGCGTGCTTTCCCCTTCTGTATTTTGCTTGTACCCTGCTCTTCCAATCCTTGCAAAAGAATGCTAACACTCAACACAAATCTTCGAGCGAGCAGAGTGTCTTTTGTCCAAGTCATGGCGAGCGTGAAAGTTTTGGGGCCCGCATTCACCAGTCCATCGTGCCTACAGCACAGGAGCTCCAATCTGCAGCAACAGAACTACCGTCACAGTAACAGTGTGAAAGCGACACAGAACTAGACAGAGGGTGACCATTAGTTTAGACAAGTATACTAGCACATTGCTCAAGTACACCGACGAAAGCCAAAGGACGAAATCAACGAGAGAAATGCCCGTCGAGAGTCTCTCAGGGCAACAGTGAATATGAGTGGGTGACAGTGTGAGCTGTATGAATCATTGCGACCAGCTTTGGGAACGACATCAGTCGCACATCTCCAATTGTGAACTTAGTAGGCCCACGAGGCAAAATCGCTCATGGTTAAGGTAATGAAATGTTTCAATAAATGTATATTTCCCCAGAAGTTCGATTTTCGTTTCAAACCGGTCTCCATGTTTTCCCTCTCCCGGACAGTCTGATGCGCTACATAATACTGACGAATGTAGCAAATATACCTCTCGCTAATTCGGATTGACGATTCTTCTCAGGCGGATAGTCGTCCAGCAGACGCCGTCGTTTCATAGCCGACGCCAGCAGTGCTCGGGCTTGCCTCTGTCTGGTCCCTGCTGAGGAAACTAGACCGTACGGAATAACCTTTCATTCGAACGTGATGAATGTGATCTCAGTTCAAGAGCCAGCGGGTCCTGTCTGTGCCACCTGGTCGTCTTGTTCCTCGGCGTCTGAGTCGACTGGCTCCGTCGGAGGAAGAACTTCGCTTCCATGTATAGTTGCCAGTCTCTGCTCTTCCCTCCTATCCCGAATAGCCTCCGTTTCTTGGCGTAAATTGTCAAGGTTCCACACGTCATCGCTATCATCTTCAGATTCATCTTCGTCACGCCACTTGCCGCTCTCGAATAGTGCACGACCAGTGTTCTCCTTGGCTTTACGGAGCTGCTCTTCCGCCGCCTTCTTGTCGAGACGTTCCTTCTTCCATTTGGCAAAGCTCTCCGGGGTGACGGGTGTAAGATTTCCGGTGAGTTTATGTCGCTCAGACTCCAGGAAATCCTCCAGAGTGAGCGTCTTGAGCGGTGATTTGTCCATAAGAGCCTTCTCGGCTGCCCTTTGCTCTTTTGTTTTTAAGACAAAACTAGAAAATATAGGGTTAATAAACACGACCAAGGGTTTGAGGGACAGATCTGACGTACCCAGGAGGCAGAGCATGTTTGTACATGCATTTGTCCCCGCCGTTTGGGCAGACCCAGAACCAGCCGTATTTTCCATCCTCAATAGCGGAGATGAAAAACTTGCAAACCTTCTCTGTCGTCGTTTGCTGGTTGCCCTTCTTAGACAAGACCACCTTTCGAAGTTGCTCTTCGTCCCACTCGGCTGACGTCTCTTGCTTCTTGATTTCTTCCTCGTCTTGACCTCTAGTGTCTGCATAAAGATTCTTCTTCTCGGTCTTTCGCTCGATATTCGGGTCATGTGAGAATTTACACTTCTTGCCCTTTTCGCAGTCTCCCTTCTTGAAAAAGATGCAAAGAACTGTCTTGGGATCTACACCGAAAGGTACTTTTTGTATTTGAGCGGGTTTATTGAGAAGCAATGCTGCTTCCCGTTTTGCATCTTCTGCCGCTTTTTTCTCCTTTTCTCGCTGGGCTTTTTCGGCCTGCTTCTTTTTTTCTTCAGGACTTACACCATTCTTTAAATTGCTCGTCATCTGAGCAATCTGCTTCTTGGCGACGGCACCCCTCTTATTCTTCATACCAAAAGTCTTGTCTTCAACTTGTTTGGTGGCCGAAGGCTTTTTGGCGGCACCACCGCCCTTATCGATCTTTTTGGGTGGCATGTTGGGCGGTGGCGGGGTCGTACAAATGCAGACGGTTTTCGATAAAAGTCACAATTAGGCCGAGCAAAGATAGTCCGGCTGAAGCAAATAGTCGTTCCAAGCAGTCTGACCGCTATTCTTCTAGATTAGGTAGAAGGAATACCCCGAGATGGCACCGTCGGTTCGTCGTCGTGCGGAAAGGCGTCCTGACGTCGTGGAGAAGAAGAATCCTCCCCTGTCGTTTCGTCACTTTGTGATGGGCTGCACAGTTGGTGAATATGAATCACGTGCCTGACCCTCTTTGGGTGACCTGCATTTACGTGGTTTCATGCACTCAACTGTCCGTACCAGAACAACAAGTTGACACCTAGCCTGCAGGTACGTACCTTCCGTACTTGTCGTTAAAGCTCCAACTGTCCTCCGGATGTCCCCAACAACCTCGTACAGTAGTGAATCAAACAGTCTTGCCGTCCGCTTTTCCGGTGAGTTCCTCCCGTTATATCACTAGACTTCTCAGATTCTAGATACTAATATACTATAGCTCTCTTTATCAATAAAAGAACCGTCGATACTGCTTCTTACATTGCTCGCCGCCCAGGATGATTTCTGATCGCGATCTCTTCAGCCTCGCGGTCTTCTTCGGAGCAGCCTCAGTTCTGCTAATCGTCGCGTACCAGTACCTCGAAACCAATGCAGTTGCAAATAAGGTCGGGCATTCGAAGTCGTCATGATTGAACAGGAGCAGGATGAAAGACACAAGACCGAGCATGCAAGTGCAAGAGGGCTGCGTCAAAACAATTACGGACGGCTGTAAATAAAAAATTACTCAAGGGCGTTGCAATGAACAACATGGATAAATCAAGACTGGGCAGGATTTGGTACGTTCATGTTTAGCCCTGGGAGCTGACCCGGACAAGTTATGAGACGAGCTTCTATCGGTCGAACGGCCTTTGTCGCTCAGCGTGGATCAACTGTAATATGACGACGTGCAGTCAAGCAATCTATTTAAAGAAAATTTGAAGCATAAAGAAATGGATTCATCTTGACACTTGTACCTCACGTTTCATGCATCGCCCAACGAGAATGCAGTGGCAACTTAACCACGGCAGAGAGACACTGCGATGAAAGCCAATAATAATCTTAGAATTGAGCAATATTCTATGCCGGTCGATAACAAACGGCACATAGTTACATCGACGGCTTTGGGGTGAAAAGTGCCTCTGTTTCGTCTAGGGATCTAAGATAACCACAGATCGTATAAGACATCTTCTCGGTCAGGCTCTGGGATCCAGTGCGACGGACTTGCGAGGCATAGAAAATTTGCCGAGATACTGCTCATACTCCCCTACGTGTATCTGAAGATTTGCATTTCCGCCCTCTGCGATGGATGATTCATAATAGACGTCTCATGCAGAGGGAGACCGAAAGACCGGCTTGGTTATTGTGTCTGCATTAAAAAAAAGCATGGAGTCTTTGACAGTGAATCCCGATACAATGGCTCACGGCTAGATCATCGGTTGCTTGAGTGCGAATCCAGTGACAGAATCCTCGCTGTTGTTGGGCATTCATTGTTGTGAAAGGCAATGCACGAGTCGTCGACAAGCGTAATGCTGCCCAGAACCCTCAGAGATGTTGCGGCCCACGATGCCCAAAGTGAGGCAGCACATGTGCTTACGTTATCATTTGCCCCCAAGTACGGAGTACCAGGAACGGAGTACGGAGTACCTAGGTAGTTACTATGCTTGAACCAGCGCTGGGCTGTGTCTCTTCTAAAGTTTACTGGCTTGCGGCAGCCGCCTTTCAGCTGCGCCTTCCCCCTCTGGCTTGGGCCTTGTTGTCTGTTGTCCCGCCAGGCTGGCTGCCTTACCCTTTCATTCCCTCCCTGCTCTCACCCGTGGCCTTGCTCTTCTTCCTCCCCTCATCACCTTCTTCAGGCTTTCCAACCACAAGAAGTTCGTGTCGCTACTGCAAGTCGACATCTTGCCTCCCTTTCTCTTTGTTCCAGATCGAGCGTCGTTTGTACCTCGACCCGTTCTTTGTTCCTGACCCAAGTCATTTCGGTCTTGACCTTTCGACCACACCTTTTTTTTCGACCAGTTTCGCGGCACACAACTTGCTGTTTGCGCCTCGCACATCCTCTAGTACGCGCGTCGAGCACTTCACTCGGTGGACTACCCTTCATTTCTGGGACAGTCCTAAAAAGACTACTTAAACTTGACCACATCTCCTACTCAATCGAGCATTCTTCGATATACGCGCTACTCGTGCTCCGCCACCGTACATTATGTCTAGCAAGCTTGATAAGCCTCTTGACGACATCGTGTCTGCCAAGCGCCAGTCAGCCCGTAATCGTCGCCCTTCTCAGCGTCGCTCAACCGGCCCTAAGACTGTTGCACCCGTTGGCGGTATTCAGAAGGCTTCCAAGCCTGCTCGCGGCACCACGGCTAAAACCATCCCTGCCAAAGGCGCCGCTGCTCATGGAGAGAGCAAGGTTATCGTCAGCAACCTGGTATGTGCGCCTCGATGAAAAGTACTATTTGTCATCCTCATTAATCATTTCACAGCCCAAGGACGTCTCGGAGCAGCAGATCAAGGTATGTTTCCGATGAAGGTCTGGCACCTTACGGACTTTGTTCGACGTTCCCTTCCTCGCCGTACTCCTCTTTGTAATTCCGACGTCCAGACGTTCTTCTTTGGACAACGTGCTTGCTGTGTCTCCGACACATGGTTTTGAACGCCCAAGTCTCCTTCCGAGTCGCTGAGGTATCTGAAATATGATACATCGCGTGGAAGTTGAGAGCAGTATCATCCCGCACTATGCTCAGTAGTTGCCTGGTCAGCAATGTTCGAAAGAGCTAAGCGATGTTTTGAAACTGCGGCAACTACTTCAAAAGGCACGGATTTCGGTGATGACTCTCATCAATACAAGCGATGCGACCATCGCACCACACTTCGATGTAATCGAGTATAGCAGTGGGCCCAGTCGTGGCTACAAGAAGCATTCAAAAAAACGTGACGAGTTGTCGCTCTGCGAGAAAGGGGGGCTGTACGATGATCAACAAGGTGCACATTTTGCGATGGTCTGGGTTTGGAAGCAAGATGCACCAACGAGATCCTTGCCACCTTCATGGCAGTCGCAATACGGACGTGAGCAGTCCAACTTCCGATCTGCCAAGTTGCGCATTGGTGTGATTGCCAATGCCCAGCTTGTTGGCGCTTCTTGATATATCATGCTGTCTGGTTCTGAGAATGAACTCTAGATGTCAACTTGCTAGCATTCGTGGCTCACTGCTCTACTCATTCGTCAAAATGCTGTCATGCTCATCGGTTACATTCAGCGCCACTCTTTTTTTCGCGGCTATATATTGGACAGGATCGACTTCGGGCTCGGAAATGCTGAATGAGTACTGGATTGTCGACCACCGATAAACTGACACGCTTCCTCGCTAGGAATACTTTGTCCAAGCTGTTGGACCCATCAAGAGAGTCGATCTTGTTTATGGCCCCAATTCCGTCAGCCGTGGCATTGCCAATGTGACGTTCCACAAGCCTGACGGCGCTGGCAAGGCCTTCCAAAAGCTGAACGGCCTCCTTGTTGACAACCGCCCCATCAAGGTCAGTTTTGGCTGGACATAATCTTAAATTTTCGCGCGACTCTGACAGAAGCAGATCGAAATTGTTGTCGGTGCGGCCCAGGCTGACAAGGTCATGCCCCCAGTGAAATCTCTGGCTGAGCGAGCTACGTAAGTTGAACCTTTGTTTCGTTGCCCTGGATCAAAAGCTGATGCAGCCATTAGTCAACCCAAGGCTCAGCCGAAGTCGGCTGCTTCTGGCAAAGGTGCTACTGGTGGTGTTGGAAAGGCTGCGAATACCAAGGCAGTCAACAAGAATCGCCGTGGCCGGAGCGCCCGTCCAGCCAAAAAAACAGCTGAAGAGCTGGATTCAGAAATGACAGACTATTTCAAGAATAACGTCGAAGGTGCCAATTCTGGCGCTGCTCCTGCAGCCGGAGCCGCCGGCGCCACTGGTGACGCTTCCATGGAGGATGAGATTATGGTAAGTTTACTGGTGTGTTTGAATGTCACACGGATGACTAATATTCAAGTAGTAATCGTACATGCTACAGTAAGAATGGAACAGCTATTAGTTTTTACTCAACTATAATACCCAATAAATATCAAAAAACTGTCTTTGCAAGCGATTACAGAGGTGAAGAAGCGTGTGTGGTGGATGATCCACTGTAGCACAACTTTGCACAATCAAGAAGCTAGAGCTTTATCTACATTGTTTCGGTTGCTATATCGCTATCCTAAAGGCCTGGCGCCTAGCGGGGAATGGCGGCAGCAAGGCAGATAGACGTCCGATATAAATACAAGTGACGAGGCTGAAGACTGGCGCTTTGTGATCCTAACATTTGCGGAGTTCATAAGTAGGTGCTTTGCAGATGTTCCGAAAGATTAGGGTGTTGGGGGCGGTATGAAATGGGTAATGATCTTATTGAGCGACAGGATGACCAGGCAAGACATACTTTATGATAGTGGAGGTGTCGTAGAGCTGGTCAAGCTCTCGGTAGATGACTTTGAAGAAGCGCCGTCGTCTCCAGGGTGATTCCGGTACCCCATGCGCATCTCTCTCTCGAGTTCCTCCACGGGAGGCGGCAATACGTAGGGCTCATCAGCAGGCCAGGCGGTAATACAGGCGCCGCTGTAGGCCGCCCTCGCCGCGTCCCGAGAAGTGTAGACGGGTGCAGAAGCCGAAGACATGTCGATGCGATGAGGCAGCAAGAGCGACAACCACAACCGTGTTCCCGTGTTCATGTACGTACAATGGAAGCCTGGTCTGCGGTATTTGTTTGTTCTGCGTTTTCTGGTGCCGGGGAAATAGCTCAGCTGCGGGCCCGTGTGTATCAAGGCGAATGGTCCGTGTTAGTTCTGCCCGCGAGCTCTATATAACATACACATTGACATATAGTTATGTTATACGTCTGCAGGCTTTTTGGGGGTGTGCAAACGGCATACCCAGGCTGTCGGGTCGGTTGTTACATCCTGACGGGCTTTTTTTTTTTTTTTTTTTTTTTTTTTTTTTTGCGACCGAAGCAGGACGGGATGGGATGTCTTGAGACAGGTCGAACTGGATGCATGGGAAGAATGGAGGGGGGGCCCGATATTCCCAGGCGCACACGCACGAGCCCGCCGAACGCACATGATTGCTGCTGCTGCTGCTGCTGCTGCTTGCGGTCGTTGAGGTGTAGTTACGGAGTACGTAGATGTAGATGTTTGCCGGGGCGAGGCCGCTCCCGAGTGTCTGGGTGGGCAAGCCACTTTTTGTCGTTGATGTGTTAGTTAGTTAGTTAATGTGCGACGAGGTTGTGCGTTCGGGGGAACAAGGTCGCACCTGGTGTCAGATCAGATGGTTGAGTTGTCATGGTCGGGTGGGGGTTGTATTACCGCGCTGGCCAAGGAATCGCCCGAGGCAAAGACATGTGCCATTTGTCGGGGTAGAGGGGCTTTTGTATGTTTTCTTTTTTCCCATCTTTTCTTCCCGCTCATCTGATTGCGCGGGGATGGGCTTGATTTGAGGCTGTTGGGGAATGCGGGCTGGCGTTTTACGTTGGAGGAATCGACCCGTGGTGTTTATTGGTGTCGAAACGCAGCCTTGACGACCTTGTTGTGACACCAACACGAAGAATGTCGGCTGAAGCAGAGGAGGGGACAAGGAAAAAAGTAAACATACGCGAGGCCAACATCTGGAAACTCCACATGGTTCAACTTTTGTTCAATATTTCTCACATCGTCATTGCTAAACTCCTGCTGCTATGAAGTTGCCTCTAACAGCTTGATCATCCACGAGCAACAATCTCTCCTTTTACTCCTTCTTGGCATCCTTGTCATCCTCCAACGCGGGCATTTCATCGTCATCATCGTCGCCGCTATCATCCTCGTCGCCCTCCTCACCTCCCATTGCGCCGAGATCGGGCATGCCACCTTCACCACCGAGCTTAGAGAAGTCGATACCGCCAAAATCACCTAGTCATGGGCACGTCAGCAAAATCTACTGTTGTTGATCCGTGGAAATATTTTGAGCTTCGCCTCGTGGCAAAAGCTGTCATGCAGCGTGTAGAGCATGTAAAAGGGAGGCCGGGGCTGATGTTGACGTACCGCCCATTCCAGGCATGCCACCTGAATCTTTGTTAGCTTCGTTTCCTTATTGTCATGATTGCGCGAGCCACACTATCGCAGCGAAGCGTATGGCGGGGAGCCAGGAGTCCATAACTTACCCATGCCACCAAACTGCGAGAAATCATCCTCGGCAGCCTCGTTTTGTTCGTCCTCGTCAACCCACTTGTCAAAGTCGGTCTTGAGGAAGTGAAGCTTCTTGGAGTCCTTGAGAAGTCGCGGCCAGTACTCCTCCTTGAGTTCCTTCTTGTGGAGCTTTACTTCAATATTCTTGGCAGTGTGGTTGATTTTGCTCTCTGCGGGATCAATCTCGGCATAGAAGGGCAGCTCAACATGGTACTTGCGCTTGAGAGTACCTGAGGTGCCAGTGAAAGTCAAGTGGTCGGACTTGAGATCGAGCTGAAGGTCTTCTTTGGGAACATCAGGGACGTTGATGGTCAAGTAAACAAAGTTCTTGTCGGCATCGGTGGCAGACGAGCGCTGAGCCCAGAGAACTGTTGCGGCGAGAATGGTCAGCAAGGTCCGTTGCATGGGTATAATAAACAAGATGATGGTCTTTTTTCTTCTCCTTCTTCTCTTCATCTCGAAAGGGGGATAACAGTTGCTCGCGTGAGACGTCGCTTGGGTGTGATGACCATCAACAGGTGTAGACGACCTTCGGGAGTAGCAGTCTCGGCCATGGTGATAGAAAAAGACGGGAGGGGTGAGTTGGAATGGCGAGTAAAGCGGGCGGCGGCGAAATAAAAATTGTCTGGTTGAAGCAATTGCAGGTCAGCAAAGAACAAAATATGGATTAGGTGAAGGGGACCGGATTGGGTGGCGGTTCCGTACAGGAGCAAGAGAGAGTGCAGAGAGGTTGGAAGTGAAATGGAAGCTCGAAAACGAGGCTGCGTTGCAAAGTTGGATGATGATTTGTGCGGGTTGTTGGTCTTGGGTGTGGATGCTCAACGGAGCTGGCGAGTTGGCGTGCGGGTTGCGGCTCCTTGGCTCGTTGGTTCGTGGCGGCTGGAGCTGTGGAAAGTGTCAGAACGACGAGGAAGTGTTTATTCGTTCCATGCTAACTTCCATGCCACCGTATGTACTGTGTACCGGCGGACTTGGAGACTTGCGTACCCGGCAGAGACGCCAGGCAGGGGCCTGGGGGAAGCTCCGGTAAAGTACTGGATACCTAGGCATGTGCTCCGCAACAGGTGCACACTCTGTGAACGGGTTCGGAGACCGCTGTCTGGTGAGTGCTCAGGTAATTGATGGTGCAATTGACTGCCATGGGCTGCACGTACTTGAGTGCACTGCAGCTGCTCATGAACCTTTGAGCTAAGACGCTTACTTATGTACACCACTGTAACTACCTAGGTACCTAGGTACATATGTACACCAAGTGCCACTACTCCATCTTCCTCTAAAGCCTGGCATGCACCCTCCAGCGGGCCAGTAGTCCATCAAATCAGATGTCCGCCTCATGTCATTCATGCATTCATCGTCTGCCTCGTCACCCCGAACATACGCCAGCATTCAACGCCAATCCCAACCCCAACCCCGACGTCCGTTCCCTCCATCACGGCCTCTTCGCCCATATCGCCAATTAGTTATATAGTTCGCTACCTTGTTCAGCGCCAAATAGGCGCCTCCCCGAACCGGAGCCAACGTCGTGTCTTCTGATTGTCCTCGATGCCTCCTTCGATTGCCTCAGCCGTCTGGTAATCTCAACAAGCACCTCCCTGGGTCGGGTCGTCCGTCTCAAATCCGCCCGCCATGGAGACATTCAGAAACCTCTTCTCCAAACCCGACCCCCAAGCGCACGTTGGTCTTTCCCTCCTGAATCCATTTCAAATCCAATCCAGAGCCGAGGACTCTTCACGCCGCCGTGCAAAGCACTAACCCATCCACTGCAGTTCCGTAAATGCAACGCCCTCATCCGTTCCAACATTCGGAAGCTAGATCGGGACATCGCCGCCAACAAACAAAACGAAATCAAGATAAAAAACCTCATCGTCCAGGCCGACAAGCGTGCCCAGAGAGACCCAGCCCGCGCGAAGCAGGCCCAAAAGGAAGTCCGCGACTTCGCCCACGAGATGATCCGTCAACGCCGTGCCTCGGCTCGCACAATCACATCCAAAGCCCAGCTCAGCTCCGTGCAGATGCAAGTCAACGAGGCTTTTGCCGTGCGCAAGATTGAGGGATCCATTCGCGCCAGCGTGGGAATCATGAAAGACTTGAACTCGCTGATACGCTTGCCCGCCATGGCCCAGACCATGCAAGAGCTGAGTATGGAGCTGATGAAGGCCGGCATTATCGAGGAGATGGTTGAAGATATCTTGCCCGAGGACGGAGATGCGCTGATAGAGGATGAGGGCGAAGTTGATAAGGTCCTGGGTGAGATCTTGAAGGATAGGAAAGAGCCTAGTCTACCCATTGCCCCGGTGCCGGAGCCGCAGAAGCAGGACGTGGAGGAGGAGGAGGAGGAGGAGGAGGAAGATGCAGAGGCCATGATGAATCAGATGCGGAACCGATTAGACGCATTGAGGAGTTGAGACGTGAGGATAGAGAGAGTGTCTGGTCTGGTTTGACGGTTACGTCGGCAATGGCGTTTATTATTTTGGCGCAGGATATACAGGGTTTGTTTTTCAAGCATAGTCAGTTCTCGCATAAGGGTCATGGCCCGGAATTCATGATACGTTTCGACTGTTTTTTCCGTTCTCGCGCAAAGTACACTCGTCTAAACCACACGACATGGTCCCGGCCAAGCAGTATGCTCTTCCCATCATCTATCATCATCCGGCCATCATTCAACCTATTTTGCCCCCCATTCACTGGTCAACTAAATAATCCCATGACAATGGACTAGGTTTGTTTCGCCTGCAAAGTCCATACGATCCAGCGGCTTCATCTTTCTCGCCGTCTACCTCCCTCACTCGTCCGTTTCCTCCAACCACCCATATCCAAGTCTTACGAGAAACAGGTTTCTCCGTCGGGGCCGACAAGAAGCTTCGATGCCGAGTCTACGGTGCCCAAAGCATGGAGCTTTTCGAGTCCAGCCCATTTCAGTGAAAACGTTGAACTTGCGTCTGGCAACGCGCCATGCATCATGTCATCGTGATTCGCATCCCCCAAACCCACCCTCTTTGAAAGTTGAGAAGTCTGAAGTCTGTATAAGGGATGTCGCCGTCGGCACTCTTCTCTTCAAGTCGATTGCACGCAGCGTGCTCTTTTGCAACACCGTCTTTAGGCTACGTTTGCCTCTTCAACTTGTCCTACGCTCCATCTCTACGGTGATTACGCATCGTGAAGCAAGATGCTGCTTTGGAGCAAGGGACAGAGCGTTGCGGTATTGAGTTGTTTCTGGTGATTGTTTGCACAGCGCGAATCACATCACTATATACTACTATTCGTGTAGTTATACGGATACGGGACGGTATTGAAGTTATAGTACTCCGTATTGAAGTTGCGAAATACTACCACATGTATCTTTTTTTCGAACAGGAAATCCAATTGAACAGTGCAGTTGTCATTGGCTGAGTACCTACACTATCTCGAAATTTCTCTCTTTGTATCTGCTTATAGTCAAGAATCATTTGCAGCCAGCACTGAACAGCCTACCCTACATAACTTCAATTCTCAAGGCACGAAGCCTCTCGGTAGCTGTCGTATTGTGCTGGCAGTAAAAACCAAGGAACTGAGAATGACAGAGCTGTTTGGCATTGCAGCATAGTCCCGGAACTATGTTATCTAGGACGTAGGCAACGCTTGGCAAACGCGATGCGCGGCCTTGATCACCGCCCATAATCAAATCCAAACGAAAACATGACATCCCCTCCAGAACTGACAGTTTCGCTCCGTATATCAACCTATAGATGGGGTGGCCCTCACACTCAGTCTCAAACAAGGTCGACTAAACTGGTATTTGTCACTTGTGGCTTGCTGGGCTGACTCTACAACACTAGACAAACTGTTGGGGATGTTCACGACAAACATGTTGATGCAGACACACGAGCCCGAGCGGCGTTGCGTCAAGCCTGCCGGCACGGCGCGACTGACAATTGCAATCGCAGTGACAATAAAGACAATACCTTCAACTTTGAACATCACCACTCTGCCCGCCTTCGCCTTCACAATATAAATCTGGCCTACGCTGATTTATCCCGGAAGACATCCCACGTCGTACCAGACGGGAATAGACATCGCTCTGGGCAATCAGCTAAGTGTAATCATGACCCCGCGGTTCTCTTCCCCAAGGCTGCAAAGGACACAGCCAAGTCAGCATTCGGAGACATTTGACAAGAAAACCCCATGTCTCGGAAGCCGTATTGTTTCGAGCACTGACCTTGCAGCATCTTCAGATACCAACCAACAGTGATGATCTGCTCAACGGTCACAGCCAACACCGACAACAGGGCCGAATCTATCTGCCGATAGCATGCAATTTCATTGTTCCCCCGTATTCAGCAACAATTGCCACCAACAAGCACACCATATGCGCAGTTCAAGGCTAAGGGCACGATCAACAGAGAGGACATGGAACAGGAGCTTGGCCAGAGAGAGAAGAGGAGACGACGTACTCGGTACTCCGTAGAGCGTGCTCAAGGGGCAACAAACGACACAGAATGAATGTGCGAGTTCATTCTATGTGGAGCAAGTAAAATCAAAAGTAAAACCGGCTTGGCGCGTCCCAGTCAACGGCCTGGTAACCAAGTTGACTGGCAGATCGAATTCGGAGCAAAAGCCATGGGGGAAACAAAGAAATCCCCTGGCGAAGAGTTTCGGAGCTAACCAAGCCGCACAACTAGTTGCGACGCCGGAGGTTGTTCCTCAGCCATTCAGTCGCGGCGGTTCGTTCCCCGGCATCTCTACTCCGCCTTCCGGACGGCACTTCGTATCTGATAGTCTGTGAACCGAGACCAAGTACGGGGGACGATTCGTGTGGCTTGGCGAATTTCGCTATCCTGGAGAGCGAGATTTTGGTCGTCGATTGGGTGGACTGGTAGGCGAGGAACCGCCGGGGAGCTTTGCCGTGAGGAGAGAATGTTATTGAATTCTGGCCCATTCTCCATTGCAATTCCTTTTTTGAATCTCTTTTTGATTGAAAAAAAAAAAAAAGGATGAGACATCACACACACCCCTGAACTCCCCTCTCCCTGACAACCCACCGTTTAAGGAGCAGATCCGTTGGTTCATCATCATCAAGGCCACGATCGGCAAGGGTAACAGTGGAGTAGAAAAATTGAGCTCGAACCTTGGGCCATGAACTAAGTTACTACTAGTCAACTAGTCAGGGACGCGGCGGAGGACGGGATGCTGTTCCGCTCTCCCCTCTCCCTGAAGACCCGAGATTAGGACTCTGGAGAAGACAACGCCAATGTATGCTGGTAAGCGAGACGAGACAGCCCTAGACTGATCCAAGTATTCGGGACGACGGGAAGAGACATGAGGCCCGGGAACGAAGCCAAGCGAGTCTGGGTGCGTTGTTACTGCGCCCGACAACAAAGCAAAATGTAAACACTAGCCGACGTTTGATATGTCGTGGCGGCGGGCGGCAGGCGATACGGTCTCATCTACGGAGTACAGTAGGATGGAACAGGGAGGGCATCGAGAAAAGGTTGGAAACTGGATGCCATACCGCAGTTCACGGAGACAACTTTCCTCGGGCGTCGAGGAAACTTCTCTCAAGGTCCTCATCGTGATGGTCCATCGCAGTCGGTGTGATGGCGATGGGTAGCAATGTAGGTAAGTGTGCGCTGGCACGATTGCCAGACGTATTCATCCTCGTTCTTGTCAAAATGGCACGGGCTGGCAATTGGATGATGGAAAAGGGACGGATGATATGCCACAGCAGAAGCCACATGCAAGCAATAATCCGGTTCATATCGTCCTTGGGCCTGTACAGTCTACCGATAAGCCTGATCACTTACTTGTATGCGTGAACTCACCGGTTCTTGCGCGTAGGTAGATTACCGATGATCCGGCCCATGTTGCAATCGATTTCGTGTGACCATCACAAATCTCTCTGTCTTCGCCTGCCGGCTGAGCATCTGCACATACGCGCACATACGCGCACATACGCGCACAATCAGCGTGTGCCTTGGGAGAGACATGAATTGACGTCCTCCCGTACCTGCTGAACTTGTCCAGGTCAAATGGCCTGCACGTTCGTTTGCGTCAAGCAGCCGCACAGCGCACAGGTGAAGGGTTGCTGCGTATTTTCATTCGCCGTCATTTCATGACAAGACCGGCACGATGACAGCGTTTGCGCCGCTCGTAGACCGAAAACGGCCTTGTTCAGAGTTGCAAATTCGCCACGGCTAAACAACCTTTCTCTCTACACCAGTCAAGGGAGGGCCAGCAGGATTCAGTAGGAGCCATACTACGAATTCCCGTCTTAAGGGATATTGGCCAGTATAGTCGTTAAACACGGACACCCTACTTTTCAAAAGCCAAGTCTGGGTAGCCCAGCGGTTGGACCATGTGGCTATGCAACCAAGTGTCTGTTGCTATTGTCGATACACCAACTCTGTATCAAACGAACTCGGTGTTCGGAGCAAGAAGTCTGGTTCCCAAGCCACGAACGGCCAGGCACATCTGCTGCCCGGCCTTTTATTCTTCGAATTGGAGCGGCACACACTGGGCAGCTCCGACCCAATCTCTTGCCCGATCCGTTATGTGGGAGTGAGCCTCGCATGAATACATGTCTTGGTGTGCCCTCGCTATGCTGGTGTGTGGTGCCCGCTCGCAGGGTAACCACTGGTCTTGGCTAGACAAGCGGTCAGTCTGCATTGCAACCAAGGCGAGAATTCGCCAAGTCCTTTAACTTACTCCGTAACTTAGTTTGTAAGTTGTTTACTCCGTACACCGTACTCCGTACGTATCCCACCCATCGCAACCGACCTGCCGTGATTAGCAACCAATCCCATGGCTCGGTTTCGTACAGTGAACGTGCTTTGCATCCGTTGTTACAACCTGTATCCGGACAGCCGTAACAACAGCAGCAGATATAGATTAGGGTGAAGATGGAAAGACACATGTCTCTCTGCTCTGGAATGTGCTCATCCCGGCGGGCGATAGAGGAAGAGGAGCTTCATTTCTGACGTTGGACTGCTAGTCGCTCAACAGGCTCCCAGCGCATCCCAGACCAAACGTCGCGATTGACAGCGGCTAACGTTAGTCTGGGGTAGAACCGGGATCGAAGACTGCTCCGGGCGTACTCGTAATGCACTGCGACATCGTTCTGACCAACCGTGACCACTCTGTGAGCCCGTTGTGTGGTTCCTCACGTACAATAAGCCGGCTGGAAGGCCGTTGCCACAGTCAGCAACAAGAAAAGAAGAATACCGCTTTGAGCCACCGCACTGAAAGAGAAGTGCCTGTGTTCCCCTCGTGGCGAAGGCCGAGATTCCGGCTTGTCAGCCCTGCAGTATTCATAGAAGCTGTAACGCATGCCATCGTGACATGAGTCGCAGGCGCTTCCATTTCTTTGTGTAAGCCATCTGTCACACGAAGAAGAACACGGTACTCCGTACGGAGTACACAGTCATGGAATGTTTTCCATGTCCGGCTGGCCGAGGCCGCCATGCTAGGTGTTGTGTTGTCAGGACATCGATGGCTATGAATAGCTTGTCCATCTGCCCAGCAAAGAACATTCATTCCCTATCAGTTGTTCCAAGGCTGGCATCGCATGAGGCTCCTCACAAACAACCAAACAACACTCCCCTCCACTTCGCACCCACACAAAAGGCGGTGCAGACATAGGCTGAGCACATACGGAGTTAGCATAGCAACAGAATAATGCGGCCCTACAGGTGTAACTTGTGTGGGAGTGCGTGGCAAGGTCTGACTCATTCGACGTCGAAACCTAACTGACTACGCACAGTACGACTATACAGCACTCCGTACTCCGTACAGCACAACACATCCCATAGGCATCAAAGCCACGTGGTGCAACTGAATCGGCCTGTCGCTCGGCACTTAGGATCTCTTTTGTCTGAATACAATACGCCACAGCTGCCTATGTATTGTCGATGTCGGCTTGGCCACTTTGCAAACCCTCTGGAAAAAGCTTGTTTGGTGGCAGATCATTGACAACAAGCCTCAGAACGTTTGCGACTGGCCACCGAACCAACTTGCCACGCCGTTGGCTGGAGGTACCAAGTTCAATGGAGAAGAATGGGTTTCTGAATAGTGATGGCGGATGCTCCTTGAATGGGTGCTGTGGCTGATGTGCCCCAACTTAGAATCCATGGCTGAGACCAACACAAGGACCTTCATCAGTTAGTTGGTCGGTCAATCCTTCGTCGGTTTGGAAGAATTTCAACGTTGAAGCGTATCATTATGGGTATGGCGAAACGCCTGGCCAATCCTGCAATGTGCACCTGGCCTCTGCCATGTTGTGGAAGAAGACTGGAGTGCATCCGTCCGAGTAATCGCGGCGCTTCTCATACTATGGGGCGAAGGAACCATGGCGACGGACAACTTTGTATCGGCTGGCTATTACGGAGCACAGTACGGAGTAGACTCGGTCGGCTTCCAGTGATACTGTCGGCCCGATCATAGTTAAGTCGAGTTCGCTCCTGAACGAAGCGTCTGTCGCTTCTACCCGGCCTGTTACCGTCTTCTTTGTAGGTAGCTCTCGACTCCTGACCCGTGGTCTGGCCTTTTGCGAGCCGTCAGATTTACATTGGCACAAGTGGCACAACACTATGCCATCCATGTCTTGGTTATTATCTCCTTGGACTGTTCATCTCAACTCGCTCCTCGATTGGTGGTACTGCGTAACCAAAGAAAAGCTCTGTTGTTTGATGCTCGCGGACGCCACCAAATCGCTTTCCACCCTCTTTGTGCAGCGGGTGGCTTTTGTTCTATTACCGTGCCACACCTCCTTCGTAGTCCTCGAGGGCAACTGAATGGAACTCGGTGGATAACAATACAGCAACGTTGAGTTCAAGCGGCGGTCCCGGGAAAAAGAAATAATAACCTGTACGGAGTAGTTGTGGTGATGGAGATGGCTGGCTTGCTTGATCAAGGATTATACTGGCTGGCACCGAGTCTCAGTACTCCGTACTCCGTACTGCTACTTGGCAATCTGGGTCTTATGAGACCCTGCTACCGGCTTCCCGTGTCTTTGGCGCGGTCCCGGAAGGTAGGGGCGGTGTGCCCCGGGTGAGGGCAGCTAATGTGTCAGTAAGCAGATATGTGAGCACAGAGCCGTGAATGAGAAGATAGGTTCAGGAGCCTAAAGGAAGCATCAAAGCTGTGTGTACCCAGCCAGCTGGCTCTGCCGCATCAGACCGATGATGCAGTCGATGTGTACACAAGAGTCATGCCGCTCAAATCGCTCACATCTTGCTACCACACCTGGCAGGCTCGACAAAATGCGAGGCATGCTGGCGGGCTAGGCGCATGCTGTGTTCAGACAAGCAAGATTACTGAAGCAAGTGCAAACAGGACATCGGTTGCTGTTTGTTTCCTGGCCACCACCAGAAACTGTGATAAACACCGATGGTGTACTCCGTACTCCGTACTCCATACAGTAAAGCACTCCGAGCCATGGCTGTTCGGCAAACCCGCAAAGTAGAGTATGCCGGCTAGGCTTGCTTTATTAAGCAGTTGTAACGAGCAGCAAACAAACGGACAACCTATGTATTGTCACAGCAAGCGGTGGGATGGTTACCTCGATCTGACCCGCCATTGGAGGTGGCCACCATGGCAACTTTGACCAAGGGGGGCAAACGGCGGCATTATATTGGACGGAGAGCCTGTGTCGTGGGTGGTGTTGTGGGTGTCGTGGATGTGAGCTGGACGTCGAGGCGGTCAGAGTGCATGTGCACAACACCGCCATTCCCCGGCTTCCACAATAATAGCTGACTAGCCGTGTCTGGTGTTTGGGCGTTTTGGGCGCGCTCGAGCTCACCAAGTTGCTATCAGTTTGGTTGCTTTTGGGAAGCCGGGAGCCAATTCCGAGGCCTGCCCGCCCCCCCAGGTATTCATGAGAATTGGGCGACAATGAGGATGCGAGGAGGTGAGAATGTCAGTGACTGACTCCCAGCTGGTCCGACCGCTTGGCTTGCACTCGGCTGCTCCTGCCATTTCATACGTGCAAGGGCGTTCCCACACGCCCATGCACGCCCCTCCCTTCCCCTGTGCCCGTTTGCTAAGTGCTCCTTCTCCTTCCTTCCCCCTCGTTCCTTCTTGCTCCTTTCGGGGGCCGCTCAGTCCATGGAGACATTGGCGATGGCTTCCATGTTCCGTTCACACCCCCTTCCTCACAAACCCCCCTTCCGACTCCTTACCCCCAGATGATTCACACATGTGCCATGATGCTTTGGTATAATATCTTCTGGACGGTTGCCTACTCCTCGCGCGTCACCGACTTTATCATGTCATGATTAAAAGCCTTTGTTGTCCGGACAAGACACAGGATATTGAATCGCCATCCTCAACCTCAAACTCAACCTCAACCTCAACCTCACCACCTGACTGTTCGCCTGAACAGTCTTCACCTGCTGTAGCCATCACCAGTGCCATCATCAATACTGTCACCCCATCATACGTGTGGCATTCAGATGCCAGTCACAAGCTTACCGTGCCTCCGACAAACAGAGTTTGGCACTTGTTGCCCTGAAGTGTCCTACCGGTCTCACCCCAGTACTAACCCGGAAGCTTCTCGCCGCCACCAACACTTGGATCCAACGTGCCAACAGCTTGTTGGGCGCCGGTTCCGACCCCCGACTGGGCCTTCAACCGAGGGAACTTATTGAGCAGTGAACAGTCACAGCCGAACTGATATTTGGCATCCTCTTATCTTATATCATCTCTGCCCTGCCTCATCCGTCGGGATCAGCTTTACATACCCACATCCTCTGGTATTCCACAACAACCTCACCCCTGCGCGAGTGCACCTATATGTAGTCGGACGTCGACCCGTCCTTACTGCCTGAGTATTACTTTCCGACGACTCAAGATATCAAACACACGCACGATGTACGGCTCCTACGGGTCATATAGCTCCATGAGCGCCATGACAGCGCCTTTGGATATTCCCTTTAACAACATTCGGAATCAATATTCAACATGTGCCTTTCCATCATGGCCGCGACGCTCCTCACTGTCAGAATCCGATTACGATGAGCCACGCGCAACCTCTTATCTGTCTGACGACGACCTCTTCCTCTCTGATCCCTTCGACGACGAAGCTGGCAGCATCTCCAGCTCTAGCAGCTCCTCATCACCTGCTGCAGTGGCAATGAATTCACCTCCTCGTATTTCTGATGAAGAGTTTTTTCGGCTGGAGTGTGAACGAGTTGCCAGGCAGAAAGAGTTCCTCCGACAAGTCAAGATGGAGAAAGAGCGCAGACGCCAAGCAGCGCTACGAGCCAGACGAAGCACTCCCAAGAAGAGCCCAAAGGTCAAACACGCATCACTGACGACCATTACCGAGTCCAACGAATGATGTCAAGTTTTTCGCCTACGATTTCCTTGCACTTCACACTTTCAGTGAGTCTGCGCTGTTGGTTGGCTTGGCACGTTAAAATCGCATCTGACTTATACCAAGTTTCACAGGCATCTATCTTACTCGATACCCCACACATTTTCTCTCATAGCAGATCCCCAGACGCAAGACACCGGACACACTTGGATCGAATAATCCACACCACGTGCAAGAGAGCTGGCGAGACACCTGCATATTACAAACAGCACCTGAGCAAATGTCCATCATGAATTTGGCTTGCGTGCCCCATGGCGACTACGGTTACTTATTGGCAGACGTGCGAACCCATTTGCCCAGTCAGAGATGCATTACTGCCCTGTGAGTCACCGATGTCGCAGCCACAATATAGGACGAAAGCTGCGTTGCCCGCCAGTACGACACCTCCCGGTGCATGCATCATTGGAAAAAGCCGGGGATTTCAGCCTGACCGCGGTGGAAAGACGATTCCGCAGCGGGTGACGCATGGTGCGCCTCTGATAGGCGGGGGTTTAGCCAACCACAACGGCAAGGTGGCTCGCCTGAGTCACAGGGCAAACAACACAATCACAAGCAATTTGCAGTGGCCAAACCATCCCTATGGTGTGCCAACGACTATCTCTGAGACGACTGCGTTGGCGAGCGAGCTGGGACCGGGTCTGACCGGGACAGCCACTGGAACCAAGCTCCAGCCAGTCCCGAGGCGGATCCGCACCACGTTTTTCGGAGAACGTGGTGACGGTATCACTCCGTTCCCGACGCACATGCTGCTATTGGTGCCAGTCTCTGCCAGGCAACTCGCACGGGACTTGCCAGCCAGGTCAGATGGCCCACTGCCGAAGGTGATCTGCCTTTCCCCTCGGGACTCGGGAGTTGCGCAAGTCATCCGCTTGTTTACACAGTTATCATGGCCCCTCACCCAGCTGGGCTGGGTTTTCACGTGTCAGCAACCCATAGTCGTGGTACTCTGCTCACCCGGTTCTTCTTCGCACTGGACTCAAACGGTCTACATGTCTGTCATCTAGCGTCTCGGGGACTTCCCACCTGCGTCTTCTAATCTTCATCTACTTCCCCATAATATCTTTTCATTATCTTTCACATGTCAACGCCCCTACTCCAACGTCGGCGTTGATATCTTTAACCTAGCCCTTTCTTTCTTTTTCCTACGGCGAGCTCTCTTTAATATGCATATTTCGTTTCACTCTATAGTCATAGCGGGCATCTCATTGCGGAGCGGGAATATTCGGATTTACAGAAAAATCGCATTGCGATGAACATTGGGTTAGACGGACACGTGGAGGACATAGCTTCACAGGCACAGGCATTAGCACCTAGTATCAGGATACCATTTTGATGTGGACTTGTTCGTCATCAGGGCGACTGGACTGCCACTTTTTATTTCGGCATGGATATAGTAGATAGGTCTGCACAAAGTCAGACATTTTCATATAGCCCGCGTCGCAGAGATACCCTAAGGAATACACACTACAGTACTTGTCATATCTTAGCTTGTTTGTCCGGCGTGTTCCCTGATTGACCTTATAACCCATACTTTTAAACTCTTGAGGCCATGCACGGGGTTTTGTTGGAAAGAAGGGCCGCATTGCGGAAGATTGAGAAACCAAGAAGGTGTCCAAAGTGTATAAGTTAAATGTAAATGTTGGCCACATTCACACTAACGTAAATGAAGTATGACAGGACAGCACAGACAATGTTACATGGTAAACGAACTCGTTGATTACCGAACTGACGTGATAGGTAGTAGTCATGAATCTAATTTGCTCACTATCTCGTCTTCAACTTGATAGCCAAATTCGTCGATTACCAGCTGTATTATTCTCGAGGAAACTTCAAGTCGATCGTAGTAAGTGAAGTTGCTTAATAGAAGGTACTATCCTATTAGACACTACAATAACTGCGAATAATAGAGGGCAGCGAAAGAGAAGGTCTAGAACGGTAGTCGTCATGAATTCTAATCTGCTCACTATCTCTCCTTCATGTTCCAGAGCCTCGAAAACAGACACATTCCCCTGATGAAGCTGCTCTCGAACATGGAATAGTACTTATCAGATCACGCATCTTGGGCACTGTGCTCTACTGAAGAGTGCATTTTGGGCATTTTGGTTTCGGTGTAGAGAGCCCTGCTGACTTCTGAGCGAGTTGGGGAATCTGCCGTGAGGATTCGGCTTTTTTCGTAATGGACCGGTAAGGGAAAGGAGTGGTTGGATTCTTGGGGGTGTTTTACGAATATTCGTCAAGGTCTCGAAAAGGGTGATATGTGGTTGTTTCAGGGTGCCTTTTGTTTTGTTTTCTTTTTTTTTTTTTGGTTCAGAAATCACTGTGGGATACTGATGCTAATGGCCTGTTGTCGCTGGGATGGACGGCTTCCAAGGTTATCTTGAATGAATGGGATGAGTGAGTGGGTTGCTTTGGGTTGAGATGTAGTTTGACAAAGTGATGCAAGGAGAGAGGGCCCAAGGAGTACGTACGTATGGGAGATAGCAAGAGAGATGTGTGTTTTTCTTTGCGGAATCAATGGTTCTTATGTATGTCTGAAGAAGAAAGATGTTCAACAACGAAATATGTATCATGCGTCAGTCATGTCGTCGAGGGAAATGAGCCAAGGGCTGCGACGATGGCTGGTTTCTCATGTATGATGGAGGGTGGGATGAATGAGGAACTTAATTCTGGGTAACGATCCTTGGTAGAATGAAGTGGATGTATCGGCCTGTATGGTCTATACATACGTGGTCAGTCCCATTGTGCCTGCTCGACACTCTGGAAATGAGGTGGTAGCTCAGCTCTCGCTGTTGTGCGTTTCCCCTGTATCCAAATTTTGCGTTTTGACGATAGCGGTATAGACGATGATGAAGGGGCTCGTCCCGCTTCGGATTCTATCTTGAAGGCCAGACAGTCAATCCTATCTTACGACGAACATTTCAGCAGAGCATTTCGAAACGATGGAAGCCGTCGGTTTGATCTGCCGGCTGTGGTACTAGGTTAGTATGAAGAGTAGCATCCACAACGAGTTTCATATGGGTAGCTCTTGATGTTCTATATCGAATATCGAGGTGACTTAACTTAGTCTGCGGTGCGAGAAAAGGGGGCACTCCCACGACCCGTTCGAATTGCTTTCGTCCAATATCAGGACAGTCGCCGCTGTCGTCAAAGCGACCGAATTTTTGCAAACCTGGCACCGGTCTAGACCGTACGTATTCCAATGTTTGTTTTTGCAATTTGATGGCATCGCTCCGCCGACGAAGGCGATAAATATCCCGGGGACGGCACAACATGGTGAACATCGAAGCTTTGTCGCTCCAACACGTCTGCATCAACAACCAACCAGCTGATATCTTCAACCTCTCGAGTTAAATGAAGCCAAGCACAGCAGCCCATGTCAGCAACAAGCAACAGCCCAGTTTGGAGTGATACATGACCGGCCGCGGGCTCTTGGTTTCGCCCCAACGGGCATGTCTCACCCCGTTCTATTCTCAGCTAACTAATCCTGCCACGACCAACATCTGTTTACCAAGCGTCTAAATATAATACATTCATGTGACGCTACTCCGTACTCCGTACTCCGTACCCCAATCCACTCGTCTCAGACGCCCAAGTTATTTATTGATTGACCATGTACGTAGTACCCCGTTCGGAATACAGCTTCGCGCAGCCGACTCCACGGCGGAGCGAAGATAATAATAAACCAAGTCTGCCCGGGCCATGTGCCATGAACCAGAATATCATCATCATGTCATAACGATAATAGTTGATGCCCCCTCGTCACAACGCGGGGGACAAACTCCACGTCTCAATGCGCCATGCATTGCATGTAAACTTTCAGGGCACGGCTACGTCTTATCTCACTCAGCCTTGCATCCGCAAAAGCAAACAAGTTGCGAACGAACCCCGCAGACTTTCTCTACACAGATCAGCTGGAGAACCGTTGTTGCAACTAACTACCTAGGTAGCTACTCCGTCTGTACAGATACATTTAGCTCCGCCACAGAGGTGAAAGTGTGAATGCGGAAGCAGAGCCCCGATGGCTGGGTTGCTCTTTGCCTGATAAAAGATACACAAGGGAACCGAAAATGTGCGACAAGCAGGTGTTTCTCCCGATTGTGGCGTATCGGTGACCACTCTTGCATTTCTGTCTCCTTGGGTGTCTCTCAATCTGGGAAAGGGTTTCTGAAAGCATGAAGTGCGATGCCGGCAGCACATGGGCGATGGGCGATGGCCATCGGGAATAATGAAGAAGGCGGCGGCGTCACGGGCTTCGGTTTTCAAACCAACAGGCCGCAATCATGGGGTCCTGCCTGAAGGGGGTGAAAAGGTTGTCTGCTCCGCATGGCGGCAGGCCTGTCTAGCAAATGTTGCCCGTACAATCAATCGATCCAATGTTTCGCGGCGACTGTGTCTCGGATTGGTGCTGCTTTTGTTTGAGATGATGCTGCAGGTGCGGCATTCGCGCTGTTTGCTGTTTGACAGCAGCAACTCGGAGAGAAGGAACACAATTCTCTGATATGTACTCCGTATGTAGCTACGGCGTTGTTCTTGGCTTGGAGAGCGAACAAACTGCAAGGAACAGACTTCGCAAGACGGCGCATCCGGAATGCGGTCCGCACTCACCGAGTACATGCGGCCGAGAAGCTGCGAACCAAGATCATCAATGGACACAAACATGTCAAGAGAAACGAGTCGACATTTCGTTCAACGTCCTTCTTCTCTGGTCAGCTCGTCGCTACCCGAAGCACACCGTTTTGAGGCTTTTCTAGGAACCTTGCAGTCGAGCCTGCAAGTGATGGCAGGCTCAGAACCCAAAAGTGTGACGGGCCATGCGTCAGGGCTCCCCTGTTCGGAAGAGTGTCTTGCCCGAATCATGGGATGCCACACCAGTGACACTGTGATCAATGTTCCCCCCATGCTTTTTTCTGTGAGCACTTCCTTTGGCTTGTAAAATCTCCATCTCTTGGGCCGCCATGACGGGCCGCCTGTGGAGAACGATGATGATATGGCGAGAGAAAGCATGACTAGTTGCTTTAGTTCCATGGCTGAAATAGGGAATAGAGTACTTGTCTCTTACGTTCTTTTCGGCCTGATGGCTTCCTTTCTTCTTCCCTTTGTGGACGGGAGGCGGAGTGGGTAGCATTGCGCTTCGGAGCGGGAACTTGGCCTGTTGGTTTACCCTGGCAACACAGATTCTGCGCCTACGGAGTCGACTTTCTTCTTGGAGAAGCTTCAGATGAACTAGAATCTCGAATATTCCATCTTCAGAAAGTTCTCTCCTCTCTATCGAGTAACTTACTCTGTTCCCCACCAGAGCGGAGGAGGTACCGCCAGTGCACGATTTTACCAGATCCATTGGCCAAGTCCCGACTAACCCAATTTATCATCAAGTTTGCATCCGTAGCAGCGATGACGACGTTTCGAGATCCTATCCCGTTGTGTCTTCTTCACGTGGCAGGCTCAACATTCGTCGGCGGCATTTGTGCCAGTTGGGGAGCCCAGGTTGACCCCATGCCCAAGTAAGACAAGCTTGTGCAATGACTTACAAGCACAGCATGTCACAAGTCCAGGCGGTCAGCCTATACTATGATTGCGCAGTTGTTCAGAGCTCAGCTCACATAGAAACCTGCCAACTGGTGTTGTTGGGCGGATTATTAAGGACTGCCGTGCAGAGAGGAATGGCCCCCTTGATACCGCGGATTTGTATTGGGCTTGGTAGGGATCTTACATAAGGTTTCCCACCAAATCGAGCTATGGAGGCGTTTTGTATCTCGTTTCTGGCTCCGATTCTTGTTGGTGATACCTAAGAAGATGTGCATCCGTCTGGCCATTTGAGCAAACTTTCTCCGTCTCGGGAGCCTTGCCGGGTTCCATCCGGAGTGGTTTCGTACGACCCACTAACTAGTGGGGCCGGACCCCAGATGGTTTCCTCGTTGAGAATGTAAGCTGCAAGTCGACTGATGCCGGAATGTCGCCGGTTCTACTTGAATCTGCAGGCAGTCTGTTCCTGATATATCTTTCTCACCGCATTAAAGGCATCAAGAGCCAGCGCCGTCAATTATCCGTGCCCATTCGACCTGCATTGCAGAATAACCAGTCCGTAAGCGAATTTACAAACACATCGACATGACCCAGGTCAAATTGTAAGTCGATGTGCACGCTAGCGACGTTGTGGCTGGATCGTCATGGCACGGCAACGAAGGGCGGAAGAGTACGGAGTAAGGGGGGATAGGAGGGGTCTCATGCGAACAAGAGACCCTGATCAGGGACGGGCCGCTTGATACGAATCACAACATTCCGGCTTCGAGGTTGTTGGTCGTTTGTTGGTCGTTTTGTTGTCTGCATACATCGGCGATCGTGGTTGTCGAACACCGTCATTGGATCAGAGCTGAGGATGGTTGTAGTGACAAGAAGAGTTCTTAGAGTAAGAGACTTGATATATTCAGCCACGGCGACAGGCGGTATCTGTCAAATGTGAAAGTTGGCTTCAATGGCCGCCACTTGAACCGCAATGGTAAGGATGGCTAGATGGCAGGTAAGAAATGAGTGAGTGAGCGGATGGGAGGGGCACAGGGTTAAAGGCAACCAAACCACTAGCACCAATCTGATAGAGCGAGAGTAGAGCCAAAAAGACGAAAGAATTGATTGACCTGACCCGACGGCTCTGGTACAGGGAGCAAAAACGGAATATGGAGTAGTTCAAGAAGGAACTTGGAGATGGAAGGATTAATTGATAGAAAGGTGGTCCAAGCTCACCGGGTCCATAATAACCCATGCCGTCCAGGATGGCGGCCGGGAGTGGGCGATTAGATCCCTGTAGCGGCCGTGATGGCATTGTTGATTGGCCTTGTTCCTTGCGCGCTCTTGCAGCACATGCAGCCAATCAACGGCCGCAAAAGTCGTCGGCGCTTCGAACCGTTATTCCATTCGAAAACCGGCTTCGTGGGGCCCACTTTCGACCGCAGCCCCAAACTGCCCCATATGCAACCCGTCAGTCACCAGTTGGTCCCGGAGCCCAACCACATGTCTTCTTCTTCAAACGATGCCTCCGCCTCTGCGACGCTCGGCACGGTCTGGAAAGAGACACGAGCTGCCCAAGCATTCTATTGGCTTCTTTTTCATGACAAGCAGTATGAACAGTCGGTCACGTCGGTCACGCCCTTGGGTCCGTCTGCGGAGTTGGTTCCGCAAGGACGGAGCCATTCGCCCGGTTGCCAGACGATGAGGTTGCTGGGTAGACAGAGCGGACGAAGAAAAAGGTCTTGCGCAGATGGCCAAGTTAGGGGTTTCCTTTCACCGATCCTGACCGTTATAAGTCCTGTCAGGTACCATGGCGCATAAGAAGGGGGGGAAAACGAAGTGAAAATCCAACGGCAGCATTACCCTCTTTCTGCTCGACGACAGCCCCAATGGCCGGCGGGCCTCCTCTGCAGTGCAACCATACGAACCCCGCAAATCTGAGGAAGCAGAGATATGGCTTAGTATGTGTGCCTAAGCATGTACTCCGTATGTATGTACATGTATGTCGCATGTCTTCGTTGGACGCTGTTCTCCTGGAAGCAAAATTGGGGCAAATGGGGTCCAAACGAGGGTGCATGGACATCCGCAGCCGCCGAAGCATGCGCTACGAGACGCAGGCGAAGGGGAAAAAAAAAATAAAGATAGAAGCGGAAAGAAAAAGTCCCTCGGAAATTGGACTCTGAGGATCAAAGCCCAATGGCCTGCTTCAACTGGGCTAGAGACGTCAAGACGATGATGCTTACGGGGTTCTTCTGACACTGGACGTATTTCCCGCCGGAACTAGGATATGCAATGGCGTACAACTCGTGGAAAACTAAGGGAACTAGACAAGGGTTATATCACTTGAAGTCGTTTTCGGATGCGCTAATTCGTTGCTTTACTGCGGGTGATTTCGTTGGCTAACATCGCTTCGAGATATCTCATTGCCTAAGACATGGCGGAAGGACACGGCGTGTACGGAGCACTTCGGTTGTTCAGGTTTTCGCCCCGGGCCTTTTGGTATCTTCTCAAGGGTCTAGGTATGTCTCACGGATCCAGTCTGCGTTCGTCTCATTGTAACGCCAGGTTTCGAGGCGCTTGTATCATAACTCGCCGCCACCACTTGGTCGAGAGCCTGTCCCTGGCCAGGCTGCCTCGGAGCCAACGCCTTCAAGGCTGAACAGCGACTTCACATGATCAAGATGCAAACACCAACGGACCTAGCTGATCCCAGACAACAAATCGAAGGCGAAGCTCGACTGGCAGTCCCTTACTTCCTCTTCATTTGTTATAGCCCTATCTTGGCGCTTCAGAGTCTGTGTCTCTACAAACAGCTCTGGGATGTATATGGACTAGCAAAGTCTGCTCACAGCCAGCATTTAGGCGCCATGATGCGACTCACGCCTCGTGAGGATGGGAATCAGTCACACCACCTCGAACAGCCCGTCGATCATGTTGGCCGTGTCGACAACAGAGCATCACCCTGGTTCCTTGTTTTTCTTCGCATGCCCTTGCCATGGCATGGCTGCAATCAATCCCTATCCGTACCATCCATGCACGTTCACCACCAAATACCCTTGCCATGGTCTGTACCGTGTACGTTGTGGGCCGTTGCAGTACCTTGCCATGCCTTGCCATGCCTTGCCATCTTTTTTGCAGATGCATTGATTTCAATGGAGTCTAGTGCACGCAGTGTATGTACTGTCGTCAGCCTTCGGTCCCTCCTTTAGACCTTGGCTTGGAGCAGCCTCCGTCGTTGGACTATTTGTCTGTCGACGTGGTCGACTTCCCCGGCTACATGTCATGTACTCGGTACTCAATGCCTAATTTTTTTCAAGCTCTTTCCCCAAATTCCCCTTCCTGCCTCCTTCCTTCCCTCAATTCAGACCGGACCCAACACCAACCTCAGAACGAAACACATCAACTTCGTCAAGACCATTTGTTTTGGTTTTCGTCCTCGCCCAAGCACGACAGTACTGCCCACTTGTACACAATTGATTCATCTTCGTTGGCCGTCTCGTGTAACCGGAGCCACGAGTACGCCTGTTTCGCGACAGGCTCCAGACAAGCGCCGACCCCCGGTCCACCTCCTCCTTGGGGCGGGCCGCCGTCGCCAAATAACCTCCTCCTCTCTCGTCGTCGTCTGTCTCTGTGCGCTCCCTTCGCACGGTGAATGTATTTTGGTGACAACCACCCCATTTTCCCCTTGCTCACTTTATCAACTGTGTCCCCTTCCGCTTCTCCAATTCTCGCCCACGTTACACGTTGCGACCGAGACATACCGTTGCGGTGTGAGCACCAGCAGTAGCAGAAGGACGACTTAATACTCAGTTTGTCTCCCACCCGACTTCATCAGTACGACAATCCCTGGCGTCGTTTCTCCCGAGGAGGCTTCTGTTGACCAGATTTACTCGTATAGAGCCACATATTGAATATCACCATCGACAACAGAAGTTTTTACTTCCACCTGGTTCACAAACAGCGAACCAATCTTTCGCCGTTTGTCTGTGGCGCCAGGGGCAAGCATACGCGACGCCGTGTAGTGTAAATCATGGTCTAAGTGCACAGCTGTCGCAACCCATCGCCGATTTTCCCCCGCCGATCAATCCTTGTGCGAGGGAAGAGATCAAAGTCAGTCCGCAACCCTCCAACGGGCAGGCATTTCGACGACTACTGTGTTACGGTCTTTACTTTCCACCCAAGCTTGACAAGCCGTCGAGCGCTGCGAAGGCCGACAGCATCTCTTCTGCGGGGCGCCTAAATCGTCATCTTTGTTCCTGCAGCTTTCCGACAGGTTATCGATTTACTTTTTTTTTTTTTAACCTTTGTATTTCGCCTAACCATCCCAGGAGTCGCTTTCAATAGACCTCAGAGCCACCATGTCTGCTTCATCAAGAAACCGTACTGCCAAAAGTTCTGGCAAATCATCCACTGCCAGAGGCGAACGTATCCAGGACGTCATCACAATGCCGCCAGTAAAAGAATTGAAATTTTTCGACTCATGCGCCGCCACGGCATCCATGTTTCTATATGCTCAGGGTTCGTCAATCGTATGCTGTCACCATGACAGTTTGACTATCGAAACAAGGTTTTCAAGGCATACAGGAACAGTTGAGTTCCTCGCCGTGGATAATCAGAGTGAGGCGGGTGGTGGCCGCCTCGTTGTTAGTTATGATACCTCGGAAACTGCACTTATTTGGGATTTGATGACTGGCGATGTAGTTGCCACATTGAATTGTACGGACATATGCACTACTGCAGCCTGGATGCGCAATGGGAATGTCGCCTTTGGTAAGACCCATGATGACTGACAGGCAGTTTACCTACTTCCGGATCGGCTTAGGCTAATTCTTCATCTGCAGGCACCGCTCAGGGAGTTATCTCTCTTTTTGAGCCAAGGACCTCTGAATGGAGTTCATCGAGAACTATCGACCAGATTGCAGTCACTGCACTGGCCCCGTCTGCTGACTGCAGGACGTTTGCTATCGGGTAAGAATTAAGGACATACTGCGACGTGGCATCCATCTTGTCATCAAGTTAACAAGACGCCATAGGTATCAAAATGGATCACTCTTAATCGCGACTCTACAACCGCGTTTCACTATACTGCACAGCTTGACAACTTCGAGAGCACCCTCACCCATAGTAACCCTGGCATGGCACGCCTCTTCAACAAGACAAAAGTCCGATATGCTGGCCGTGCAGACGCACGATGGAGATCTCCGAGTCTGGAGCGTCTCGAAGAACTACAGCGTCGATGATCCCGCCAAAGTTGTCAGAATACTCCGGCGGCGAGAAAGCTCGGCAGCTGGTCCCAACTGGATGGGCTGGTCGAAAAATGGTCGTGTGATTCAATTTTCAGACTCGTACGTGTCATCTTCTCAACAGGCTATCGCCTCACATAGTGATACCTAACTTCCTGCCAGGGAAACTCTATCGTGGGATGTACGGACAAAACATGTCACCTTTGACTCGATTCCGACTCTGGAACACGTCAAGGGCCTGGCGGTATACGGACCAGGAGCCACTCTTTTCACTTTGGGACCTAACGGTACTGTCCAACAGTTTGACCTCAATTCACCGTCTATCATGGTCGCAAATGTGCAACATCCCATCCACCTCTTGCCGCCATCACCCCCAAACTCAATTGAAGAACCAAGCAATGCGTCCGCACATTCAGTAACGACTATTCACACGTCAGAATCGGAATCTAGCTCTGTTCCTTTTGATGTGGGCGTCTCAGAAAGTGATGAAGACCAGCTGTCTCCTTTTGCGCGCTTCTCTCGCCGCCCTCATCTTGACTCTTCGGGGGGCGAGATTTCCTACGACTCAGGAAGTCCAGTATCTAGCAGAAGCGGCCTGTCATCGCTCTCCAAATCGTCAGCTGGTTCTCGCACACCGGGTCATTATCCTGCGTCATTGAGGTCCAGGGGCATGACAGAGAATACCTATATATCTGCCGGCTCATCCCTCAAATCCTCAACTATTGGTCGGAAAGACCTCGATACTTACTCTATGGGCTATTCACTACCTTCAACAAGCGTGCCATCTATGGTATCCTCACGGCCTAGACACAGGCCATCTCGTCTAAGACACGAGGTTCCTCGAAGCCCCGACGATAATAAGGTGCACGATTTGTTCAAGTTTACTCGTACTCGCTTGAGTGATATCCCTTACAAGCATCCCATGCGAGCTGACAATTCCCGCCTGACAAATGATGACTTGAGAAAGCAAATGTTGAGTACCATCTTTGGATGGCACAAGCCGGTCGAAGATATGATTCAAGATGAAATGAGCAGGCACCCCGCGGGCTCTGCCAGTCGTATTCTTCTTGCCAAGTGGCTGGGTGACATGAATGCCGATATCATGGTCGGCTCGTCAGAGAACATGAGCTCGTCGGACTGGATGCTTCTTGCTCTGAGCGGCATCGGTGGCCAGCAGTCTCAGCATAAACTTGGACGAGCCTATGTCCAGCGGTTGCTGGAAAATGGCGACGTCCATGTTGCTGTTACCATTATGCTCGGCATGGGTGATCACAACGACGCAATTGAGATATACATCTCTCACAAACGCTACATGGAGGCCCTTATACTCACTTGTGTTGCATTTCCAAGTGTCTGGGAACGCCAGGCCGCCATTATCCGCAAATGGGGTGAATGGGCTGTGCAGCATGGCCAACAGCAGCTGGCTATACGATGCTTCGCCTGTACTGATCAGGAATCTACAGAGCCATGGAGCTCTCCGTCAGCAGTTCAGCTGAACTTCCAGAGCATCATGGCACCAAGTATACCTGAGATTCTCAGCCCTCCTCTGTCGCCCCCTGGTGTTCAACGTGGTCCCCAACGAAGTATAGCCAAGTCATCCTCCCTAAGGCTCATCACTTCGTTTGGAGAGCAGAGCCAAAAGTCGAGGTTTTACACCCAGGGTGATGGCGGGCAGACTCCAATCGCCGCTGGTGTTACTCCAATTGCTGAGTCTGCTATTACTCCAGCTGGCTATGATGTGACCACGGCATTTCTGCGCCCATCAAGCAACAGCAGATTCAATACACCCACCTCTGCTCGCCCCAATGCTTCAAGCTATGGGCGTGGCAGACTCCCGTCAATCGGTGAAGTCCCGTCAGACCTGAACCGGGAGGCGCTGCAAGCCATTGAGAAAGCTAGTCAAGATGAACATCGTCATGGCCATGGTCGGATGTCGTCTACGGAGCATGATAATTTGGCCGCGGGTATTTTGTTGCAGCGTGCCGCAACGGCCAGCCCAATGATGATGAGAGATGGTTTCCAGAAAGTCGTACGGGGTTACGAGGACGATCGGCCTCTGTCACCCAACCAAGACATTTTAACTAGAATGCAAGCAGCTCGATCAAACCACAGAAACGGCTCACGAGACCGTATTCCCCGAGGTGTGAACCTACAGCTTAAACCTCTAGAGCAGCCGATATTTGCGGATGTAAATTCCCCAGAACAGTCTGTTACGTCCTCCACCCGCTTCCATTGGCCCTCAAGACGCCGTGGCCCTGGGTCGGTTGCAAGCTCGATAACTTCTACATCAAGTGCAGGGCGAAGTGTGCGTATGAGCCAAAGGCACCGTGACGATTACATAAACAGCTTAGAGGCCGCCAATCACTACTCAAAAAGAAATCGCAGTCGAGGTGGAAGTACCGAACGAGGAGCTCGCGAATCGTCTCGGGACCGCCACGGCAGCCGAGAGAGAAGGGTTAAGTCTAGAGAGGCATCCCAGGAACGTGGAAGAGCTTCCGCGCGATCTTGGACAAAGCCAAAGAGGTCACCAACTTCGCCGATCCCCATGTCACCAGAGGACCTCGCCAAAATGAGCACACCCAAATACTGTGAAGTTGGCGAGCCGATCACGGCTAGGAAGCCAATTAGCAGCAAAGCCAAGACTGGCAGTCGAGCATCGAGTCGGAGCAGTCAACGGCACAGCCCGGACGGCCGTCCTCGACCACCGGCGCTAGACATTCGAGGCAGAACTCAGATCCATGATGGATCTCATCAGCGATCTCCGTCATCTCCCCTGCCTCTATCGGCAACTGCAGCGTTACATTACCAAGGCTCCGAAGATGAGGAAGATTTCAAGAGGGCAATTGAAGAGCAAGAGGGTTTCAGAGCCAAGCACAGCCGAAGCGCAAACCGTGGCTTCAATTCTTCAACGGTGACGAAGGGCGACGGGCCAGAAAGCCGTCGCAGAGAAGCTGCGGAAGCGCTTGACGCCCTACCACCCAGAAATCCTCATACTCGAGCAGCTTCAACGGAACATGCTGGTGATTTGCGACAAATGAAGGATGAACGCCAGCGGAAGAAGGAGCTGGCAGCTCGTGAGCTTGAGGACCGCCGGAAGTCACTCGCCAAGAGACCGCAGGCCCCTCAGATCCCACATCCAAACGAGATCAACAGCACCACCACCTTGCGAATTGGTGTCGAAACGACTGAACCTGAGGACCCTGAAGATCTACACCCTCGTTGCGCCACTGAGCCTCCCAAGAGCATGTACGCAAGGAGCGGGCCACCTATCGGTCTCCCGGCAACTCCCAAAGCCATGAGACTAATTCTTGAAGCCGAGAATAGCAGCAATCTGAGTCAAGATACCTCAGATATTCCCCAAATCCCTACAAATTGTAGTCAGCAGTCGTCAGGGCCATCTTCTCAAAAGGATGTAAATGTTGAGCCATTAACACTACTTCCCTCGACAGTGTATCAGCCGCCACAGAGACTGGCCATTCCCCGAAGCATGTCAGCCCCGATTCCTGACGAGCCTGAGCAATCGCGATACCCTAGGAAGGGTAGTGTAGGTGAAATTCGTGGCATCGACGAAGTAATAAATGGCAGACGACGCCGTTCGCAGGAAGAGCCAATACCACCGCCGCCTCCTCCAGTTCCTACTGCACCACCAATGTTGAAGGAGCTCCAACACCTGGCCATGCCACCACCGCCCCCTCCTGCTCCTCTGCCATACGCACAGCGATCTCACAAGGGCGGAGCTTTAGCGTCAGGCATGATTGAAATCGTGATGGATGAGGAAGATGATACTCCAATTGTCGCTGCCCCTAACGACGGTATGGTCCCTGTTCTCGCACCACCAGCTCCTCCTTCCAGAGGCCACAATCGAGGACGTAGTAATGGAAATGGAAGTCTTTCCGGAGGGTTGTCTAGGAATGGAGAACGACTAAGATCGGTCAGTCGCAGTCGCAAAGACTCTAAAGCAAGCATCAAGTCCCCGCCGTTGGAGACGCCGTCAGAAGGTGCTTACCGCGTGAGCACGCTTCGATCACCCATCTCAGGAGTGCCTCCACCAATCATGTATGACCCTAATGTGATCCGAACCGCGATTGAACCAAATGGGAAACACATATCGACGGGACTGCACCGGAGCGAGATGATTTGAATTTGCTAGAAGCGGCCCTTTGCATTGACGACGTTAGTAATCACCGCAATGACACAATGACAGTTGATTGAGCTTTGATTTCGTCGCTCATTGTCCGAGTCTTCCTTTTATCGACTTTTGTTTTCTTTCTTTCCTTGCCATGAACCTAACTTCAATTCCCACAAGGTGATTGGCATTAGTGTTTAGGGCCTGCTGTATCGTTTTGAATGGGATTACTTGGAGAAACTTGTGGCAAAAGCAGCGTGGCCATTGATGACACAGTTTTCTCGTACTCTTTCCGACTCTGAAACCAAGTCAGCTTCGCGAATCAGATGCCGAAGGAAATGCTTTTCGTTGTTTGCACTATGCTTGTATCAGCTTCTTGACAATCTCCTTTACCACATTGTACCATTTTTTTTTTTCACCCTAGGGCTAGCAAGCGTACATGAGGCAGGGAGTGGTATAGAGCCCTATGCATCCGGGAATTAGCTTACCTTATCACTGTCTTCAAATCATGATTGACGAACTGGTCTTTTGAGGGGAGTGCTGTTTACAGGAACTGAGACACACAAGACTATGAGCATTGGAGGGATGCTTTATTTGGCTCTGATCAGAGAGTGAGTGATATCCATATATCCATGGTGCTTTATACAATGCTGCCTCGCGGCAACTTGTTTGAAGGCAGTAAGAGTTGTAGTTATGATTGCTTGAATAATTTGTCACGTTTTGCGATAGGAGTTAGTGAGGGAAGGGAGAAAGGTTGTCTTGTTTGACGAATCTGGGGGGGAGTGTGAATTATCTGCCACGTTGAGTGGGGTTCGAATCCGCCAAATGACCAAGTTATATATATATACAGCCAGCTTGAACAGGGTAGAGAAGAAAAAGCCGACCGAGTGTGATGTCTATGATGAGAGAAATATTCCTAATCAATTGAAAAATTACAGCTATAAAAAAATACTGAATTGTATTTACAATAAAAAAAAAAAGGCGTTGTCATCTCCATCTCGCTCAACCAACCCAAACCCCTCACGGTCGTGATCCAGCCCGCCACGCGACGGGGAAGAGTTCTCTGCAGAGTGAAACCTCTCTCAAGTGTCATCTTCAGTGCTTAGGGCCGCTTGGCAGGTCGCAGGTTACCCATGCGAGCAAGACGGGCCACCGCGGCGTTCGGGCTGGGCGCCAGGCGAAGGGGATCTGACGGGAATGGGTAAATGGGTGAGACGTCACAGGAGGTGACCCGAGATAAATCGAGAAACTTCGCCGTTAGACCATTACAGCCGACCTCTTGGCTCGAAATTTGAACTTATAAAGGATACCCAGGCAGGTGGAGTCAGTGGGGCCGTGCCGCGGATGCTGATGCGACTCCAATGGAGGAGCAGCTTGGTTGGGGCTGCTGCTTCATCCAACTTGGGAATTTTGTATTTTTTTTTTTCGTTGCTCCTTTCTGATCTTGCATCACGTCGACGTCTGGCTGCTCCCGCCCATCTGCGCCATCAACATGGCAGCCCAGTGACTTTGCTTGCTTGCTTGCTCTTGCATGAACCGAGCATCAGCGCCATGATCACGACGACGCCGCGCCTGCGCATCCGCCGCCCGTCCCCTACAACCGCCGAGTTCACCGTCACGACGTTGCCCCCTCGCACGCTGACCCTTCGCATCCTCCGTCTGCTGCTACTGGTGACTCGTCTTGCCCTCACGCTCACGACGACGCTGCTCCTCTACGGCCGCTGGACTACCTGCTCGCTTGCTGCTGCTCAGCCCGTTGCCCTTGCGAGGCCGACGTCTCTCTTCTCCCTCGGAGCGGTATGGTACCTCCTTGATAGCCATGCACGCTCGCCTGCGGGGCACTTCTTCGCGAGGGCCGCGGCCGCCGTGCCGTTGGGCTTGTTGCTGCCCGGGGCTGCTGTGGCCCTGTACGTGCTTGGCTTGCGGCTGCATTCGCACGAGAGTCTCCTTGTGCTGCGGGGGCTGGGCGTGCAGACGACAGAGTCGCCGTCTACGTATCTGGCTAGCCCGGCGACGCGGTTTATCCCCACGGAGAAGATACGGGACATTTTTGTGAATGAGGCGTTCAGGGGCTTTGAAGTGAGGTATTACCTTGTCGTGGTTGTGGAGGGGGAGGAAGACGTCGTCATTGTTTTCCCGGGGCTGTTGCCCAAGAGGAACATTGTTGAGACGGTTTGGAGGGGGGTGCGGGAGTGTTTGTATGAGGCGCCGAGGAGGGATGCAGAATAGACTTGTGATACCCGCTCTTTGGTCATTGTTTGATATCTGCCTTTATGACTGTTTATGCAGGACGGCTTCATGACGAGTGGGGTGTTTCCGGTCTTTGAACTTGTCATGTTTTAATTACTATGTGCTACATATAAATGTCTTTGCTATTCGTCGTCCTCTTTGCTGCGTGACAAGCCCTTTTGCGCACGCATATCATCCGCATCTGCAAACCCCTTCCTCTTGGCATACCGGTCGTTCTGCTCCTCCGGCGACTGCAGCAGTTCCTTTTCCATCACAGGCACATACCTGCCACCTAGCCGTCCGCTATTTCCGCCCTCGAACACTCGTGCACTCGCGTTGGCCCTGCCGTTCCCCTGCTTGGCGTCGGCCGCTGCCTTCGTCTCCCCTTGGCCCGAAATCAGCTGCAGCAGCTGCGACGAAAGCAGCTCGTCCATCTTGTGGCCTCTCCACGTTTGCCACAAGCTGTCCATGACGCCGAACTGCCCGAACTTGTTCGGGGCGTACTCCTCGCCCACGTAGATCCACTGCAGGCAGTCCTCTCTCTCGGCGGGCGCGTCTGCCGCCGCGCAGTCCATCTTGGAGAGATCTGGGAAGACACAGTCCCACAGGACGAGAGGCACTTCGTCGGCCATGACGTAGCTGGGCCGGCCGGGGTTCTTGGCCACATCGAGCAGTTCGGAGACTACGGTCGGTGATTCCAAACCCTGACCGACGAGGAACAGAACGGCAACCATGTGACGGATCTGGTGCCACAGGAACGCGGATCCTCGGACGTGGAAGTAGTACACTTTGGGGTATGGCCCGGACCCCTGGAGTCCCGGGGACGAAAAGTCTGGGGTTTGGAGATGCGGCAGCTCAGTGCCGGCACCCTGTACTGGGACGATGTCTGCCTCGAAGATTCTCCGACGGAAGTTGGTGATTTGTTTCGCGGGGTCGACTTTGCAAAAGTTGCGAAAGTCATGCTCGCCCTCATAGCGCTTGGCCGCATCACGCATGGCGTCAATGTCGAGCCATCCCGCCTTGAGAGGCTTGCCGGGCCCCAGCGCCTCTGGGCTCGTTGGCTCTGGTGCAAAAGCAGGTTGTGTGAAAAAGTACCGATACTGACGCTCGCGGCAGGAGAAGCGAGCGGAGAAATCGGGCGGTGGAGATGGGCACCATGCTAAGATGCGTATGTCATCTGGCAACAACCGGTTCAGGATCCGTGGGTAGCAGAGCTCGTCGTGAGTATCGTCGAACGGACTTTCTTCGTCTCCTTCTGCTTCCCACTTTGCCTCGGCTTGCCTGCCTTCCTGGAGGGCCGCCTCGGTCACGTTGAGGCCTTCGGCAGCCGCGCCGTCCGTCTTGGTCCTCTTCTTCGGAAGCGGCCTGTTGCTGCGCACTTTCAGCCCGATGACTTGTCCGAAGGCACTGACGCCCCGGTCTGTCCTCCCACATTTGGAGTACTCACAGCAGTCAAACTGTACGACTTTCTCGTCTTCGGGGAAGATGAGGCATGCTTTGGTGAGGGCGTTCCATAGCTCCTCCTCGATGGATGGCTGATTTCCCATGGCCTGGAATTCGAATCCGCCGTAGTTCTTGCCCAGGTACGCTAGTTTCAGTGCAATGAACCTGGATGAATATCTCGATGGGTCCATCTTCCGCTTCATCTTTGCTGCCTTTGCCTTCTCCGCAAGGCCTGGTGCCTCATCGGACACCGTGACGGCTGCAGCATTCTGAGCGTCGGTCGCAATAGCGGGAGAAGCTTCGACCGCTACAGGCCGTCTTCTCAGCTCGCCCTCAAGCTCCTCCAGTCGCTGGATAAGTCCTGTTCTCGTCCAACTGTTGTAGTTGGTCTCGCCAGCCATTTTGCAATGAGGATCAACCCTTCGACGCAGGCTCGTTTGTCTCTGCCTTTGCAGCGTCGAGTTTTGACGACGGGTCCTGCAATATAAGGGCCTGCAGTATTTGGAGACGGCTCTGGCGGAAACGCTGCGCCCCAGGAAGCCGCGAATCGGCTGCATGTAGGTTTTGTTGCAGGTTTTATGACGGCATTCAATTTCAGGCTTTTCCGCCATCAACCTTGTACTTAAATGGCTTGAAGTACGCAGTAAGCTTTACAGACAGGGGTCAAACTTTTAGTGGGTCATTGTGGCTAGTGCTTTGCGGCGTGGATCGGCATTGTGCCGCGAATCGTCGAAGGCTGAGCCACATTTTGCTGGAATAAAATGATTGAGACAGACACCACTTATACAATAACTTCCATGATCCAACTCCGAGGTCCATCGGTGGTAACCTTTGCATGTCACACAAAACTGATAAGGCTGGTTTACGCAACACAAGGCATAATGGACCCTGAAATCGTTAAGCTGCTACTTGTGGGGGATGAATCATGCGGCAAGACAAGTTTTTTATCGTATGTATTGCTTCTACCTCGGCTAGACCTGATGTCGTTGTTTGTCTATTGACTGAGTCAATACAGGAGACTGAGCGCTGCGGAGGGCACTAATCCGATACCGGTCCTTCGAGACATTGACCAGCCCTTTGTGTTCAGCATAATGCTCGGAAGCAAGAGATATTGCCTCGAATTTTTCGATACTTCCAGCCCAGACAACTGGCGCCTTCTCGATCCAGACGTGCTAATTATATGCTACGATATCAGCCAGCGACTGAGTCTCATAAACATGAAGCGATTTGTATGCTGTGTCAAACTCTCCGATTAACTAAGTGCTCTAACAGTGCGCTGACCAGCATTAACAGTGGATCGATGAAGTCAAGAAGACGTTCAAAAGAGCCGACACGTTGCCCATCATCGTCCTTGGTTTGAAGAGAGACCTCAGGTCTGAAACCGATCCCAACGGCATTATTTATCCGCAGGAGGCATATCAAATGGCTCAAACTATGAAGGCAGATCGATATGTCGAATGCTCGGCCGTGACGGGGGAGCTCCTCAAGCCTGCCTTTGAGGACATCTGCAAGACGGCGACCAAAGCTACCACGGCGGCTGGTGGTCAGACTGAAGGTGGCTGTCTAGTGATATGAGAAGGTTCATTATCCGGGTCGCTTTCGCGGTTCCATGCATAGAGGCGAGCTTGCTTAGAGGTACAACCTGTTTAGCTCGTGACCGTCGTCGATTGAAATCGAACATAAGAGAGAACCCATTATTCATGACGCTTCGGCATCATTCATGTTCAAATCGGCATCATCGCCCACCTGTCCACTCTCCTCCGCCTCGATCACCTCAAACTGTCCCAGAATATCGGCGACAATATCGACCATTTCTTCTTGCTGGCCATCCGAGTAACGCTCTGGCATATCCTCTATAATGGTATTGAGAGCAGCAATAGAGGCTGGCCTGAGGTTCAGAATCATCACCACCTCCCCTTTTGACAGTTCATACGGACTCAACTTCTCAATGATTTGGGCAACAACATCTGGCGTGTAAGTGAGGGGCTTCTGACTCAACGGACTTGGTGCAGTCCGCAGATACTGCAGCATCTATAGGTGCATGATATCATCAGCTCTTGTACGATTACGATTCGGCTTGTGCTCAGAGTTGAGTACAATGGGATAATAAAACTTACCTCTCTAACAACCGTCTCGAGATTGGGGGGTCCGCGGTGCTTCTTCTGCTTGTATCGGTCACGCTGATCAGTGAGGTGTTGGTAGACCTCATAGTTGGATAGAACGGCCGACTGAGCTTCGATGATTTTCATAATGGATGGCGGGCAAATTCAGGATAGAATGAATCATTGACTGGCTTATGAAGATCTGATATGAATATGCAGTCGTGGATAGGCCGACGGCACGCGGTGTTCCTTGAAGCAGATTCTAGACCAAGGAGTTCCAGTTATATGCCGAGCTATCGTATATCACAAGCTGGTGCAAGGTGTCAACTGGCCGAATTCTACGTCAACCGATGGCTAGTTGGAGTGAATAGTACGGAAACCCGACCAGTCAAGATGTGGTTGATTGTCCAACGACGTTCCGGGGAGTGAACAATGAAGCTCTGATGGAAGTGGCGACTTCAGCGATTTTTTCCACGGGATGGTTGTACGGAGTAAAGGTACGTACTCCGTACATGCCTGATCCGTGCAACAGGCTTGTAGCCAATCAAGCGCCACAGATTTCAGGCGTGCAAGAAGGAACAAGACGAGACGCTGGTCGGGGACGAGAGCGTGCCACGCGCCAAGTTGACCATCATCAGGGCTCAAGCAACCGCTTGGTGTTCAAGGTACAGAGCAAAAGTACCCAGGTACTTGGTATGAAGTTAAGTGCTTGTGTGTGCCTAGGTACCTAGGTACTTAGCTCAAGACAACTACCTACCTAGGTAGGTACTTGTTAACCGCCTCGGACATGGAAGCGCGGAGATTGCGCGCAGGTTCATCGCACAGAGCTATTAGTGGCCGGATTCATCCATGGATTCCAAGCCGTTATGCAGAGAAGCAGCTCGGCTTGCATATGCTAGTAAAGCGCCTAGACACTGTGTGTCTGTCATGCAGTGTGCTTGGGTATGGCCAAGAATGGCGCAATTGGCAATATGACGGCGCGTGGTACACCGCTGCTGCTTCATGCAAGTTGAAATATTTCTCCCAAGAACACAGTGTAACTAATGGTTTAGTTATCCTTCCATGGCCACCATCTCAAGTACCTCGCGCCTCGCTGCAAGTTTCTTTGGTTGGACATATTCTCCATCTTCCTACATACTACCTTAGGTACCTTCTAGGTAGGTATACCTAATGAGCAAGTCTATGCCACCACCTCGTTGATACGTCGAGCCTCAGGCGATGTCGGTTGCTGTACAGTACCTGCAACTCTAAAAAGTAAAAGTATGATAGACCAGGAAGAAAAACTATTACCAGCTGGTAATCAGATTTACTACAAATAGGTGTTGATTTTTTTTACCTTTTGGGATTGTACTTCTACTATTACCCGAAATGGGGACCGTGCGCCTGAGTACCTATGTACCTCCTCACCGGGCCGCAGACGATAGCTTGCTCAACATGTGGTCGAATCAAATCGTTTCAGTCTTTCCTTGAGTCAGCGCCGCGCCAAGATCCTTTCATTGGAAACCTCTAGTGTTCCCAATCCATCCCTCTCCCAGCTTCGATGGAGGGCTCACGACCTTATACTTTATCCCGGCAGCTCTGACTCCTCTGCTACTCATCATCCACCAACATGCTGCTCAAACAAGGGACTTGAATTTCCCTTTTTATTTTATTTCTTTCCGGATCACTTACTGCGCGTCTCGTCCACGCCTGCAGGCTACTTCTGCCGCTCCTGCAATTTGTCTTACTTGGTGCCACTGTCGGCTCAGAAGCTAAAGCCCTCGGCAAAGCCTTTGACGAGGGACTTTGGCGGCAAGTGCGACTTATGCTCCTGCCTGTTGTCCCAGCTGTTTTGTGCCTCTGCGTGCGCTAGTTCTCCCCACTCTTGCTCCAGGCTGTGGCGGGGAAATAGGAAAAAAAAAACCCAAACACCAGGAAAGTTGACCATTGACATCGATCCGCTGCTTGCTGCGGTTTCGTTCCCGAGACCATCAACCTCTTTGGTTCTTTAATCAACGAGTTGTCATTGCGCCATTTGGCCTTGGCTAAACTTGGCCTCTTTATTTTCTCCGTCTTTCAATTTCCTGCTCGATTAGTTTTTAACGCTCCTGTTCGCCTGCTTCGAACAACACGGCCATGGTCCGCAACATCGTCTTGCTCGGCGGCAACTCGCATCCTCATCTGACAGGGAATGTCTCCAACATTCTCGGGATACCTTCATGCGACCGTATTCTGAACAAATTTTCCGGTGGTGAGAGTCGCTGCGAAATCAAAGACTCCGTCCGAGGCAAGGACGTTTATATCATTCAGTCTGGCTCTGGCCATGTTAACGACAACCTCATCGACCTGTGCATCATGATCTCTGCATGCAAGACTGGATCCGCAAAACGAGTCACTGCAGTCGTCCCTCTCTTTCCATACTCGAGACAGCCCGATTGGCCTTACAACAAAGCTGGTGCGCCATTGTCCAAGTCCTCCGAGACACCCAGAAAAGACTACACATTTGAGAGTGTGCCGGCCACGCCTCGCCCTGGTGGTCCTCGCAGCCACGGCTTGAACAACGGTACCTTCAACCTTGCCGACAAATTTCAAAAGACGACCATAGCAGAGGCCAATGGCACAGATTACTTCCCTAAGAGGTCAGATACTCTGTCGAGTGTTGGTTCCAACGGTCGCGGTCATACAGCCGAGAATTCTATTTCTTCCCAACCAAGCTTCACGACCCACGACTATGAGAACCCTAATAGTGTTGCTGCCACCTTTCAGGCTAAGCCTGGCTACAAGCAGTGGGTGGCTCAGGCCGGTACCTTGGTCGCCGACCTTCTCACTTGCGCTGGCGCTGACCACATCATCACTATGGATCTGCACGACCCTCAATACCAGGGATTTTTCGACATTCCTGTTGACAATCTTTACGGCAAACCTCTCATTCAGAATTACATCCAGACACACATTCCCGGCTATAGGGACGCGGTTGTGGTGTCTCCAGATGCTGGTGGAGCGAAGCGAGCCACTTCTATTGCGGACAGCCTCAACATGGACTTTGCTCTCATTCACAAGGTAGATCCATCTCCCAACGAACCGTTTTCCGTTCACTACTCACCGTATCCTCAGGAACGCCGTCCCATCAAGTTTACCGAACAGCGGAACGCCAGCATGATGCTTGTCGGTGATATTGCCAACCGCCTCTGCATCTTAGTTGACGACCTGGCTGACACCGCGAACACTATCACGCGCGCCGCCAAACTGCTCAAGAGGGAAGGGGCAACTAAAGTCTACGCTTTGTTAACTCACGGTGTTTTCAGTGGTGACGCAATCTCCCGTCTGAACGCGTCTGCCATCGACAAGATCGTCGTGACCAATTCGGTTCCCCAGGACGAGCATCGCCGCCTGTGCCCCAAACTGGAGGTACTGGACGTTTCTCCCATGTTTGCTGAAGCTATTCGGCGAGTTCACCACGGCGAGTCCATTAGCAGGCTCTTCCAGTACGACTAGATCCTGCCATTCGGTAATTCGCATGCCTGTCGATACTGGAGCGGTTTCGGAATCCCTTTATTGACAGGCGCATGCAGGGATCGTAAGCTTGCTGATCCTCGCTGTCCCTTATCACAGTTCCACTTCGAGCAGAGCTGTGCTCAGTACCTTTGAGTACTTTCTCATGTGGAAGCCGCTCAATAATTGAAACTCGTTGGAACCTTGGAGTCTTACGGTGCTTGATATTAACATTTGGTTGCATTCCCTCATTTTGGATTCATCTTGAGCACTCGCATGAGGCTCTGACTGGCATGCCCCGCAGATCGGACGAAGCGAAGCTAGGGTTGAGGCTCGCAGCAGATAAACCATACATGAGTTGGGTTGAGTCGAGTAGGATGAGGCGGCAGGCTTGTTTCGGCAAGAAGGCTAGCAACTTAATTCTGTGTTGCTCGTTTTTGCTCGCTTTCATTTGTTGCCATTGCTACAGTCATATCAACCCCCAAGAAGCAGCAGAGAAACTCCTGTGCCTCGGATTCTTTTTTGTCAGTCCCATTCAGAAACAAGACTATCATTACGTTCTCAGGAGTTCGTCTTGGTCTTTCCTTTTGTTTTCTTTTACACCGTCAGTCTATTTAGAAGTGAATGGATTGAAAAGCCGTAGACATTGGATATTTTAGACGAGCCCTCACGCTTATTGTGTGTGTATTGCGAAAAAGGGCGTACTGTATCTGGCCGCGTGGTGTGCAAATGCTGTGCAGCCTTTGATGTATTATGAGAAACAGACTATTATGATGTATATTTTCTTTTCTGTATGTACGAATCATTGAGAAGGTTTTGTTTTTCTTTGCTACATAGAGGTATCAGAGTCGGTGTGTATTTGAGTGAGGAAGGGGGCATTGTACGAAAATATACGTATTCGGAATAGGGATTTGATCACTTGACCTTGGGTGCTTCACGAATTCACTCTATCAAGCTCTTGGTGAATATATCGGCCGTGTATCATGCCTTCATTCTGTACACCACCATGTGAGATATGTCATTGCACTGCAACACATGGCTCCACAAGCTTCCCCTTGATGCTTCGGTCAAACTCTGAACTTACGGTAACTTAACTGTCCGATTCCAGAACCATATTGCTTATTTGACAATCTGTATTGCAGTTCAACGCCAGATTCTACGGTCTCTGGCAGCATTCTTGAGATCGATTAGGGAGACAAAGCGTATGGCTACTGTATGCGAAAATTGCCGTGTGTAAAGCCCTCGCTCACGGACACAATCTTGCTGAATTGGATCCCATTTCTTAAGGTCCCGCCAAGTCGAATCTGCTGAAATTCAGGTCCTCTACGGATGATGCTGTGCCACTTCCACATGGAGCTATTATGAGACATGAGGAGATTCAGTGGCTTTGATGATGACTGATCTTGAATCTTCAATTCTCGCAGAGTCTCCAGAATCGCAAGCTCTTTTTCTGGGGAGACTGCACCCAGCCATCCTCTGGGGTCGTCTCATATTTGAAGTCATTCTCTTCATGGCCGCCAATAACAGATCTGCCCTCCAAGGTTCGCTTTGGGATCTTTGGACGACACAGTGCCGCCTTGAATAATGTAAAAGGTATCTGAGGCAACGATCCTGCGCATAAGCGACAGTGGAGAGCGATTTACTCGTTTTCAAGAGACTCCTGGCATGCGGCCTGGTTCAGACAATAAATAGCTTCTCAATTTCAGCACGGAGGGTAAAATGTGAAGCAACTCCGTCAATGCGACGACGCGTTGTTCAAATTGGAAATCCTCGGAGTCGGGTCCAAACGAAAAAAAAAAAAAAAAAAAAAGCTTGTCTTCCAAAAATTCTCTTCTTTGGAGTTGAAAACTTTGGGTGTCAGTGTTGAGGTCCCAGGCTAGGCAATGTTCTTCGGCATTGAGATGTGGTTTGCGCACTGTTAGCAAATGCCCAATGGAGCTTACAGCTTTTCAAATAATATTTGTTTAGAAGTCAAGAAAGCTTGTTTGGTTGGCTCAAGACGACATGAATTCTCGGATGGTTCTTTGAGTTTGGCCAAGGTGAAAGAAAATCCATCAGAAGATCAATCACATGCCTTTGCAGTAGGGGCCTATGTTACACGCAATCTTGATTGTTGGTGATAAAAAAACTATATTAGATAGATAGAAATCATTTCATACTAATCTAAGTCTAGTGAGCTGTCTTATTATAGCTGATAAGCGTGAGTATAACATTGAAATCGTCAGAAACAGGGACGGCGCGCGTAGGTACCTGAAGGTCTTCAAGCCACAGCACCCTATCTAGAAAGAGTAGTGCTTGCTTGGCGTCGGGTTGTCTGGAGCCTCGTTGGGGTCCCATTGACCATTCTGATAAAATACTTTGAAAGAAACAACTGGTAGGCCAACATTCGAGTACTCTAGTATCGGATGTCAGTAGAGAGAACTGAAGTCCTCGAGCAAAGTACCGGGGCAGCAAGGCAAAGCAACCTCTAGCAGCCTCGAGGTACCTCGGTACCTGCCCTGCTTGTGTCAGCTGAGTCACAACTCACGGACAACAACTGACACCCACCTTGTGGGGAGACCCCAGGCATCGCACCTCCAACATTTCAATCATCCTCATCTCCGCCATTACCAACTGGCTTGGTGCTTTCGGCTTCAGACCCATCGGTACATGAAAATGAGAGGGTAGCTTTGCGGAAGCTCAACACCCTTTCGCCTTCACTGGGTCATTAATATGCGAGCAACATATTCATGACACATTTTCAGAACGGTCCAGCTACGCGGTCTTTCCGTCCTTAGCTTCGTCGAGTTTTCATCCGATTTGACTTGCCATTCATACCGTGACTCGTGACTCGTGATCCGTGACCCATGGTCCATGATCTGCGATCCGAGGGCATTCACTTTTTGATTATCATACGGCTACCCTTCTCTCGTCGCAATGCCTAGACAGTACGTCCTATTCGGGCGGTCAGTGCCGCGATTTACTGCTCGACGCCTGACCCTGTTGTTGCTCGGTCTTTCTATATTTGCCATCACCTTAATCTCGACTCTGACATCAGGTGTGCCGACATCGCCACGTCTCTCTGCCCATGACACCAAGATTTCCGTTCCTCACGTCCCGAAGATGCCACATATCAGTCACTCGTTGTCCAAGAGCTTCCTCAACCCGTTCCGACAAAAGTCACACCCCCCTCTGCATAACGACAAGGACGAATACGCAGGATCGTCCTGGCTGGCTGATTGGAAATGGCTTAAAGTCCCTTTCTCCAGCACTATAACTGTGGATGAGGACAGAGCTCTACTGCCTCCGCTGAAGCCCCGCCAGCCCGTCTACTGCTATTACGACGCAACGGCCAAGAAGACAACAGAAGAAAAGGACGCCGAGAGCCAGTTGCTCCTGACTTGGAGGAGAGCTTGGTGGGCCCAAGGTTTTCGACCCATCATTCTCAGCGCTTCCGAAGCCATGAACAATCCGTCGTATGATATCATCCAGAGATTAGAAATTGATCCAGGTTTCAAGGTAGACTTGATGCGTTGGCTTGCTTGGGACACTATGGATGGAGGTATTTTGACCCATTACACTTTGCTGCCTGCAGTTGCAAAGGAGGATACACTACTTGCATATCTTCGTCGGGGCGAATATTCCCATCTGACTCGGTGGAAGGATCTGGACGATGCTCTCTTCGTGGGCCACAAAGACCAGATCAAGTCGGCGTTACAGGCAGTCACAAATGCCGACCCAGAGAAGCTAGCAGGCGTTAAAACTCTCATTTCTGGTGTGCCTGACGAAGTCATCAAGGTCGAAAAAGCCACCATGCCGCTGTCCGTGTATACGCCTTCCATCATTGCCAAAAAGTACGCCAAGATTGCAGACGAAATAAACAAAAACCGCGCCAGCGGGCTTGTCAGCCTCAACAAATTAATCACCACACATTTGCATGTTGCTTGGCAGAATCGCTTTTCCGATGGCATCGAGGTGATCAAACCCTTCCCGGAGCACATGAGCACCTTGGTAAGCAATGCCCTGCAGCTAGCCAAAGATCTGGCATCATGTTCAGATAGTCCGATGCCTTCTTCATGCCCACCGAATTTGCCAAGATGTACACCCTGCGTTGCAATGTCGCCCATGCCAGTCACAACGCCTACTCGATTCCACAATACGAGCAAAGTGTTTAGCATCGGCACTGTCCCACACCCTTGGACACTGACTCTGGTCAAAGAAATGCGAGAATCTTTTGATGTTGCTTGGATTCGTCAGGAATCTCCACGGGACTCATGGATTCAGACTGTCACAGAAGCCCTACTTGGGCCTGGTGTCACTACTACTCTTCGTTTAGTACGCTTGAAAGAAGCAGTGGCCGGTGACTATGCCACCGCGCATTCTCTGTGGGTTGCAGCAGAAAAAGACATGCCATCTGACATGAGCTGGTACTTTGGCTTTGCCATCCCCAAGAAAACACTCGGTATAGGTCAGGCTCAACCACCCGTGCCCGCGGACCGACTGCCGGGAAAGGAAAACAAGCAGCCACACAAGAACGACGTTCCGTTAGTGACTCCAGAACAAAGGGCCTCGGAGCAGCCGCTTATCGACCAGGCAAAGAAAGCCATCGGCTTAACCAAGTCCACTGAAGAAACAAAGCTCCGTGCATCCTTGGAAGCTTGGAATATGGCCGATACAGAGATTTGGAAATTTGTTCGGGCTTTCCAATCTCGGCGACACCAAGAACGTGAGCAATGGGAAAAGCTAGAAACAAAATACAGTGGTGGCTCGGGGACTGAAAAGGGGCGCAGTGCATGGTTCCGTTGGCAGGATCGAAAAAGTGACGGCCAGCCCAAGGCTGAGAAGGATACAAAGCCGAAAGCAAAATAAATTAATGAAAGAAATGTACGAATTCAGGATTCGGCGTTTTTGTATACTGGATGTTTCTTTATATAAGATTATAGGATTTCTCCGAGTAGAAGCAAGTGCTTTTCCACGTGAACCACAGGGGCTGTCAAATCATGTCATGAACGCAAAATGTCAAAAATATCAACTTGATGAAGCAAGCAAAGCAAATGTGGACTTTGAGGGGCTATATAGCATTCTTGATAATGTTGAATAGTCATCTAAATATCCGCTCGATTTAGAGGTGAACACTGAACATTGAGTCGTCAACCGAACAGATATGCAGCACCCCATCTTGATTGATGCCCCCTCATGCACGAACAGTGTCACCGCCCATCTCACCACTCAACTCCCTCGACGTCGGGCCGCGTCTATTCAGGCCTTCTGCCCCATCGACATCTACTTGCACCCCGAAACTATCCTCCTTGAAACCATTCACTGCGACGACGACATTCTTCTGCGAAACGCCCGCGTACGTCTGCAGGGCAAGACGAGCTGCTTCGACCACCTTTTCAGCTTGCAGCAGAGTCTCCTTCAAAGCGCGGACCGTAGAATCAGACTCATGGCCGCCAGAAGTGACGTTTCTCCTGTCATCCAGGAGGTCGCGGATGTGGCCGTTGAGCCACACACCTTGGAGCTGTTGGGGCGTCATGTCCTTTGCACCAGAGATGGTGCCCCGACAAGTTGAATGACCGCAGAGGCAGGTGAACGACTGTGCCATGTCCCATTCCGTAGAAGGGTAGAAGAACTAACGAGGATTCAGCAGCTTGTTTTTTTTTTTTTTAAAAAAAAAAACATATTGTTCGAAATGGAGTCCTAGCGAGAACGAGGGCGAGAAACTAACGGTCAGTTCGTCACCGGGCGCCAGACCCTTTGGCCCCACGAGGATATTCATGTTTCCCATATCAAACATCTATGGATACATTGCCAGTTAATTTCGTTGCTACGTTTCCCGACGTAATTCACACCCCGGACGACACTGCTGGCTCCTGGATCTCACACACAGTCTTACACACAACATTTAGAGGGCCGAATATTCATTCCATCAGATGCAGCTCTTCTAGAATAGGGACGGGGACGACTAACGAGAGACGGCTCACATGAGTGATTGATATATAACATATCACTGTTCAGATTCAAATGGCTATCCCGGCCCATCTGTACCGTCGCATACGTCGGCTCGTTGGCAACAGTGCAAGGCGGAAAGGCGAGCCTCTCAAAGACAGCAAATGGTGGAAGCGTCACCTTGGAATAGCTCTTAGTGGTGAAGACCTGATCATTGATGACGACTTCCTGGATGGCAGGGTGGGAGGGCTGTTGCCAATGGGGATTGAGGGGAGCCATTGTTTTAGTCTTGGTGCAGGCGGTGGAAAGAAGCGAGATGGTGGTGGTGATGTTGGGGTCAGATGGTTGAATGGTCTTCCGGATGGGTTTTCAAGAGGCCGGTAGTCTTGATGATGTGTCGACTGGGCGCTCGAGCATGGACGGAGAAGTGGAGGTACTTGTCCCATGAATAACGTGACGAAAAGTCTATTTGTCGCCGGGAACCAGGACGGCAAGATGGGGGGGGGGGGGGGGGGGGGTTAAGAGAAAACACCAGAGCTACACTCGGGCTACCGCGGGCTTGTATTCATTCCCCCAACTCCCCGATAGCGCCTCACGCTTTTCAGCTCTCTTCAGTTCTGGCTTTGGCAGCAAAGGCGGCTCTTCATTTGCACCTCCGTCAACCGCACAGTCCCCGTTGCCGAAGATCAGTGTCGCCGATCCGATTCCCAAGTCGTGGAAGCCCACAATGCCCCCAGAAATCCGACGCTACCGGACCAGATGGCCTTGCTGGACATTGGCACGCGGCACGTCTGTCAACGGCAGGGAGGCAGCAGCTCGTAGGAGGCCGCTTGATTGATGCTTGCATCGTTTTGCTGTTGAGCCTGTGCTTGTGGGCGGATGCTCGTGCCGGCGTTTGTTTCTGCAACGCGCGGCTGGAAGAGCTAAGCTGGCTGTCTGGTGAGATGTCAAGGGTCAACTATCGCACAAGGCACAATCTATTATTGGCCTCATGGGTGGGTGGAATCTACGAAAAGCTGGCCGCTCCAGGCAATTACACGACTTGCCAAAGCCTATACTCCCTCCGAATCTCGTGGTATCGTGAAGGAGTTGCAGAGTGGCCGTCTCAGACTGCTCCCTACTTGTCACGCCGTCCGACTTTGGCAGCCTTTTCCCCGAATTGAGAAGGCGTGTGTGACTCTATTACTGACTCCATCGTTAGGGTTGATATTAGGATTGTGTCTTTCTATACACATCGCATGGTTGGGGCGCTGTAACAGTCCTCAAAGCTCACACGTTTAGGCATGAATAGACTCTGACACTCGCCAATCGGCAAATATCCGCTTCCATAACCACATTGAATCATTGAATAGCGCTTGGTTGCCAGGGCCTCGTTTCGTCCGGCTAAGAACTCTTCGCCTTTCATACATGCCATTTCAACGGCATGCAAAATGCACACACAGCTCAAAGGAAAATTTACAAGCACAGCCTGTGAAGCGGAGTACAGGTTGGGATTTCAGGAAACAACAATTTGAGCATATCAATAATCTTCACTCTTCTCACCACAAACAACGAAGAGACAACGTTAAACTTGAACAGGCCACTGAAATAGAGAGAGAGAGTTCTCGAGCCATCATTTTGCACTCTCAGGGTCAACAGTATGCCGGTCATTGTTAACTGTATTGTCTTCTTTTTTATTCCTATATTCTCTATTGTTGCTGCATACCTAGGTGGTCGAGTCTTTCGCACATTGTCCATACCCCCCCCCCCCCCCCCCCCCCCTCCCCCCTCCCCTGTCAACATTCATCGTAACAAAAATCTAATGAAATCTATTTGGTCCAGTGATCTCTTAGCTCTGATTTTTCAAAGTCGGTCTCCTTGCCAAATACCAGCTGTTATAAGGAGGGACCGTTTGCACACCTTGGTAGCTAATTACTTGTGATGATGGCAATCGGCTTGATAGAGTCTTTCTCTTTTCTTTTTGCTTCCTCTATTCTAATATCCTTTCCATTTTCTTTACCGCTGCCTTTTTGCCATGAAGCAGTTAGGTTGTCCTCAAGATTGTCTATCCACGTAAAGTGACCCTTATGATGCAACCCGCCTGCGAGGCTGCTCTTTCCACTTCGAAATATTGTGCTTCTTTCCCTGTTCATTTTTCTCGCCGGGGAAAGTCGTTCCTTCCATCCGAAAACGCCGCATTCTGCTTGCTACCCTTGAAACCCAATCCCCTGTGTCTTGCCTACCTTCTCGTGCTTTAATCTTCAACGTTCGAAATCGAAACCGCTACGGCTGCTCTTACTCCTCTTTACACCTCTTGGGTATGTTATGGTCGACAGCACGTTCACAGGTCACATTCTGACAACGATACAGACTCGATTTCTACTTCTCAAGCTTCTCTCCGCATGCGAACGAACCGTTGTGGCATTCATCGTATCTACAAAGCCCTTTGTTTCGTCCACCTCGTGTTTCTTTGGTTCTATCCAACCACCGGTTCAACTGGAAGTGTAACCGTCACGGTCGTGTATGCATACCTCTCTCCGACTGCTTTCCAAGCAAACTGGCGCGTGAGTTCTTCTTTCTTTGCGTATTCGATGTGCTCATCTCCTCTTTTCCTCCGCCCCCATCTCTCGTCCAACTCCCCCCCATTCCATTACCTCCCATTTAGCATCTCGTTCCTTGGTTCAGAGATTTGTTTGTCATAGTGTCCTTGGGGTCATGCTGGCCATTATATTTGTCTTTTTTACTCTCCGGTGATGGGTTGTCTGAAGATTGTGTTTACTTCCTTAATTTCCGGGGAACAATCCGCCCTCAGCAACATTCCATACATATCGACCTTGGCAGTGGCTCGCCCTACGACTCTGTGTGTTGATAACTTGCGCACATACACGCATGTTTATCATCACTACACTTACTTTGCGTTTTCCATTTGGCTTGTATGCCAGAATAATAATCAAAATGGTCCTGACCAAGTCACGGAGGACAAAACGAATTCTCCGTTGCCTCTATGCTGCCCAGCAACAAGACCACTTGCTCAGTCCATCAACCACTCCCCTTATTCGGTATAATTTGCTACACAACTATCATCGTTGTATACAGGTTGCTGTGGATCTAGGGAAGCCATTGTATCAATCGCCGTATCTCATTGCTTTTCATGAACTGTCTTGGTTTCTCCGATCCCAGTTAGAGGCACAGCAAATCACTGACGCAGGCAAGCTTTGGAAACAGGTCGCACCCATTCTGACTTTCATTCAAGCCAATATACGGATACTTGGCACAACACACAAATTTCCTACCTTGTTCATTTGGCAATCGAAGGAACGCCACCGTTCCTTTTTCTTTTTTGCTTTTGTTAACATCAAGATGGTCTCCAAGACGTATACGGCTCGGGAGTTGTTGCGAATGAGACAGGTCTCTACAAGTAAAGATTTGTACGACAAACTGTGTCAAAGATTAAATGACGACACTGCTTTCGGTAAGATTCAACTGTAAACAACGCGGTATTATTCGCTTGTTTATAACATGCTAACACTCGTGATCCCAGGGGAAATCTTTCGTATGTCTCCTGAACGAACTCTTCCCCTGATTCGGGAGGAGGCATCGGACAACGTCAGCCACACCGAGCCTGCTGCCGAAGAGTCTTCGGTTCGCCAGCTCGATGGCACAGACGCGGAATGGAAGTATCGCGGCCGAACGGAGTCTGAGCATGGAGAGCATCACCCAATAGGAGCTCCGGCTGGCCTTACCGCTCAGAAAGACGAAGGCTTCCAGAGGTTCTACAAGGCTGTTGTTTCCCCAACTCATGTTCGAGTCACGGCTGGTGGTCGTATCGTTCCCAATACTCGAGGCTCATCTTCACCAACGGCCAAATGGACGAAAGAAAAGGTCGGGTTCGAGAGCACTTACACTCATCGTCCAGCCAGTCAGGGCCTTGGAGAAGTACCTGCATATCCAATTCCAGCCGCCCTCTCGCATCAAGTTTTTGGTACATTTCCCCCCCTTTTCCCTGGTTTCTTTCCAGGTATGCCTGCTGCGTTAGCTCCCGGTGCTCCTCAACCCTACCCACTGCCTTGGCAAATGGGCTTTGGAATGGGCAATTCCTTCGGTATGGTTCCAGGTCCTACTTCTCCAACACCAGCAGTAAAGCCTAATACAAAACCTACCGAAGCATCCGGGACAAACGAGAGGCAGTGCGATTCCACCCATTCGGATAGCTCAAGCCCAGTCCGTATTTCTCCCCCCGAGAATTTTGATCCTACCAGGCCATACTATGTCCACGGCCAATGGATCGCACCTGGCGGTGGTCCTTTCTATCACTACGGGATGACACCGCTCCCTGGCTATCCTGTCGGAGGACCTGCAATCATGCAGCCCAGATACACTTTGGGTGCTACAATGCAGTCTATGCAAGCAAAACCAGACCGACCAATGCAAATGCACACCCCAGTGACAACCTCCTCATCGGTTCCCAGCCTGGCTGGACATTCGACTGTGCCAATCTCATCAATCCGTCCCAGTGAAATAACCAAGAAGCAGATAGAGAGTCTTAGATCAACTCTCAGATACTATGAGGATCAATTACAGTACAACAAACATCAGATTGACGAAAAGAGTATGGAACATCAAGCCGACATGGTCCGGGATCAAATTCAGCAGTTTGAAAAGACGTTGAAATCCCAACTTGACGCCGAGAGGAAAAGCCAGTATCCCAAGCCCGAAACCCAACGGGATTCAAGCAGCTCAAGTTCTCACAACAATGGCAGAAGCGCAATGCCTTTAGCATCAAGCGAAGCTAAATCTGACCGTGCTTCCCGCCAGTCTTCCCACTCACAAGTTGCTGCAGTTGTTGCTGCAGTTCATGCTCCATCAACAAAGCCACAAAAGAACCATGACCAGTACAGCTGTCGGCGCTCTTCGACCTTGAAGTCCGTGAAATCTGCATCTGCCCCTGTTTCTGCAAAGATTACCCCAGACTCGTCCGAATCAAGTGAGCCTACCAAAAAGTCTTCTACTCTACCCGTTAGTGCTGCGTTGGCACCTCCATTTCACCCTCGTGCAGATAGCGCTGCTTCGGTTCCTCTGCCGCTTGCTGTTTGTGTATCTTCTGGGAATTCGACTGAAGATACAGATTACAATCAAGAGTTGAATGAAGATCATTCTGCAGAATCTATTGGTTCAGAAAACTTCGGTGAGAAGCCATATCTAATTGGAAGACTCGCTGAGGATCGAAGCCTTGGGACAGACAGTTCGCCTAGATATTCATACAGTCGTGAGCTGACAGAAGATGAGTTAAGAGCTCGACACATGTATTGGGGTAATGCACCGCGTCATCTTCAAAAGGGGTTGCCAAAATTCGATGGCAAGGACTTCTACCCACCTTCACCTGCCAAATCTCAACGTCTGACTTCAACACTGGGGCCTACAACTCAGAATCAGTCGCTTCCGCGTGGAAGTGCTGAAATTATGTTGAAGACATCAAAGGTTGTTGTTGACCCGTTCCGATCTCTCGGTAGAGCTACTCAGCGTTTATCTCGCAGTGCTCTGGGGGCTGTAACCCAATCCGAAAACTTGACAAGCTCTGACGAACTATCGGAGGATCAATGTAAGGGTCAGCAGGGTACATCCTTGAGCAACGGGCCAGCTGGCTGCGGCTACGAAGATTTTCGAAAGGCCTTGATCGAGAATGCCGACTCATCTGGAGATGGTTGCAAAGACAAATCTTCAGATGATGATGACAGCACCAACATTCTGTTTCGTGGGCGGAAATACATGGCAACGAACAGGTGGGGGAGTTGCAACTTTGTTTCTCCATTTATCATATCTGCTAACAACAATTTAAGCAAAACTCGAAACGAAATTTGGCAAAGCATGTGGAAACGAAGCAAGTCAAGTGCCACTGCCGTTCCCGGCACAGTCTCTTCTATGACGGCACGAGGTGTATTACCAAACTATGCCGGTCACGCCACTGCATCTCTTACCCCAACGATCGCCAACGCGTCAACCTCGCCGAAAGGAGTGACTTCCAAGTTGTCTCCAGCTGATAGCAACTCTCCATCTGATGCTAGGCAAGACAAAGTGGAAACTCGACCGCTGTTTGTCTCCGGAGTGTGAGAAACAACTTGAAAAACTGGCAATTATCTGGTCAAGGTCAAAATGCCGTTAAGGGGTACATGCGGTTCCTACCTACTGTCGAGACCCAAATCAACAAGAACAGTAGCAAGAGCATTCATTATTGCTTTCATGGTTATAAACTATATGAGTAGCTCGCCAACACACAATTGTTGGCTATTGTATAACTAACCTTTTACTTCGCTACGTTTGACAAGCTATCTGGATGGTAATGCCAGACAACGATATAGATATATATTTCTAAGTGGCCCACACAGCAACTAACGGCTGCGTTACTGGGGCTCATGCTGTGCTGATATCGTTCGGAAGGGGATATACACATATGCTGAGAAATGTGGCACGGACACGCAGAATGGAGTTGAGGTTTCTTATTTTCACCGAGACATGACGGTGATGTTGTGCTCGGATGCCATTCGCTAGTTGCAAAACAGGAAATACGTCAGGTGCGGTTACGTATGAGCTTCTGTCTAATAGAACTAGCTATTTGCCCTCCGAGGTGAAGAAATGATAGAAAATAGACCACCGCTGTATATTTAACATTCTGCCCAACGATGGATCCAACTCTATCTGAAGTGAGGCCAGGCCAGCTGATGCTCATTAAATGCATGATGTGAGGAGAGCCAGGAACTCATGGGTCATGTAGACCTCTATTAGCTACGGCATGTGGCTTACCATCAAATTTCCATCTTCACGGGGCGGGACCCTCGGTGAAAATCTTCGGGCAAGAGTAGGAGACTGGTGATAGTACTGAGGCTCCTACTTGGCTTGTTCTTCGCCAGTCGTATACCTCGAAAACCATCGGCTGAGTGGTTGACGCGGAGATATCCTAGCGGAAAGGAACTACAATGCACGCCTTTGCTTGCAAAGGGAGCCTACAAGTCTACGGCATCAGCTCGCCAGGGGTAGCCAAGATGTCACGAGGAGGACGAATTGGGCATCTGCTTCAACCTTGCAGTCGAGAAAAGCAATTTGCAGTCACAGTCACAGCCAGGTTCGACAACGGGCAGTAGGACTTCGGGAAACGCCTCCCATGGAGCATTCCACATATTGGTGAAATGGCCATTGAGAACCAAGGAATTCTCGATTCATCTACCCTGTCGTAGGCGAGACCTGCCTCGAGACAAGCGTCTCAGTGAAAACAGAACGCCGGAGTATCATGCCCATTCGTTGCGTTGAAATCCCAAGTCTGTACCAATATCCCATAGTGGTTCGTTTGTCCTCAAAAAAAGTGTGCTTTTTTTTTAGATGTTTGTGTTCAACAACAGGCCGATTTACGCGGAGACCTTGTTGTTGGCACGCAGCTCACGGCCAACCTTGGAACGGGCCAGGATGTCCTCACGGTCCTTGTCGAGCTTGAGCTTGGTGATGACCACGTTGGAGGGGTGGAGACCCAGGGGAACCGACTGGCCAGAGGCCTTATCACGGGTAATGCGCTCGACGTGGATGACGTATTTGAGACGGTAGACGGAAGTGACCTTGCCCTCGCGACCCTTGTTTGAGCCACGAACGATGGTGACCTCGTCGTCCTTGCGAACAGGGATGCTGCGAACCTAAGAAATCAGTTAGTGACATGGCGGCTTCTTCGGTTTCCTGGTATTGACGGCATACATTGTACTTCTCACGCAGCTCCTTGCTGAGAGGGGCGCTCATGATGACACGGCGCTGGCTGGAGGGAGCCTTGAAGTGAGCGGCTCTGCTCTTGCGTCGCGAGGACGAAACGGCTGCGAAAAGATGATGTTAGCGGAAACTAGGTCGACAATTGCACATTTGATAGAAGACGCAGATACAGCATCAAGACAGTTTGCTACTTACTGTTGCTGACCTTGGCCATTGTGACGGTTGTTGTTGAGAAGCAACGAAATGGACTCGACGTTGGGTGATGGAGAACGAACGGGACACGGAGGGTGCGAGATTCTCACGGAAAATTTTGGCTCAGATTGTCGTTGTGGGTTTGAAAATTAGGCGAAGTGGTGTGGAGAGCACGTGACAAAATTTCATCCTATGGATTTTACATCTGGTTTATGACTGCTGAGTCAGCTGTCTGAAGGAACTCTTCGGGAGTATGGCGCTATACCGGATCGGGTGGAGCTGTGAGGTTGTAGAATAGCTTGAGTGGTGATATTGATGGTTTATGTTGGCCGATAGTTGATTGCTTTCCACGGTAGCGTAATTATCCAGGATCAAAAGACTTTTTGGGGCGTACCGAGCACCGAAATCTATGCATTTGTCGACACTGTCTGTAGTTATACGCTTCGTGTTTGGAAAAACAAGCAGCTATTCTATATATAATTACATGGCTATGGAACACAATGTTACATTCTATGCTGTCTATGATACAAATCGCCCTTGATTCTCGTCATCTGCCTAGAAATACCGGGGGTTCAAAAGACCGGTTAGGCCGCTCAAGCGACAGCAGGAGCCTTGAATCGGCCATTGTTGTCGTATCGCGCTTCTATCGGTAACATGTCAGCACCTTGAACATGAAGAATAAAATGCCCGAGAAGAACATACTGAAAAATGTATAATTGAGCGTTACGGTTTCGACACCTTTCATGTTCAGATCATTCAAGAGGTCGGGATCCAGATAGAAGAAGACGGGCATATCCACCGTCTCCCCAGCATTCAGCCGCTGCTCCTCGAAGCAAAAGCACTGGATCTTGCTGAAGTAGGGTGCACACTGTGCCGGCGTAACGCTATACGTCGCCACACCAATGATGTCCTTGTCGCCTCGGTTCGTGGCCTTGTAGAAGGCGAGGGCGGTTTCGCCGGGGAGGACACGGACTTCGCGCTGCTGGGGGATGAATTTCCAGGGAAGCTCGTCGGACACAGAGGCGTTGAATGTGACCTTGATGCGATTGGCGGATGTAATGGGGACGAGGCGGCTGGAGATGTCGCCATCGTAGGAACCGCCGTGGGCGCGGACTGGTTGGCCGCCCCAGCCGGTGGTTTGGCAGATCTAGGGGGGTTTTCTTAGCGGCCGCCTTTCCAACGTACGCCAATGGGTGGTTGTTTGCTTGAATATACCATTTTATATAGAGGTACGGATCCATATGATAGTGCGACAGTGCCGAGAATCAAGCTGATGGTGTAATAGCTGGACGGAAACAATGAGCCATGTGGTCCCACCGACGTTCGAGAGGGGAGCATACTTACGCAACTGTCTGGTTCTTCCTGTTGTAATGGGCGCGAATCTGCTCCATGGACGGCGCTGCCTGGCGGGACTGGTGCGCCGCTCCTCGTGAGCTCGACGTCGAAGCGTTCCGGTGAGGACTGCGTAGGCGCAGCCGCAATTGAGACTGCTGGGTCCCGGCATTTCGACAGGATAAGCACGCCCATTGTGACGAAGCCGTACGCGCGGAGCTGCGCGTTAGCAGTGGTGCGCTGTTCATGATTTTTTTGCCGGCGAATCGGGCAGATGGTGTTGGGTTGGCTTGGAGCTCGAGGCTGGACCAGTTGACGTTTGTACTCTCCAGCTGGCGTGACATGATGTTGACATGAGTGTGGGTGGGGCAACTCTTCTGTGGCACGTCGTGCAACAAGAGATGAATGTGTCGGTATGGTACTCAATACCTTGAGTCTCAGTTAATAATACATCATTTAGTTGAAGCTCTATGGCCCTAACTCCTGCATGACAAGAAAACCCGACCACTTATGCCAACCCGAGATCCACGCCAAGTGTGAAAACATGCCCTACCACAAACCAATCGTAACTAATACAAACCCCATCATTCAAAATCAAGATTGCTTCTCTAAAACCCGACTAGGCTTGATTCTATTCGAAACCCGCTTTACCGATCGTCGGTTTGTGCCTGCGAGGCGCTCCAAAATCTGAACCACAAATACCTGAATCAGCAGAATGATCAAGCGTGCGAAATGGTCTGCTAGACCCAATTTCGGCTTCTTTCCCCGACTATATGTTGAGTCGACGAAATCAAACGGCAACTTGGCACCGAGATGCTCTTGTGCAACATGCAGGCCGCTGCTAAAGCCATCTTCGTGGAAACCATACTTGGTCCAGGCTCCGGCGTAGCTGATTCCCCGTTTATTTTGTATGTGCCGCAAAAACTTTTGAGCTCGAACAGCTGATGGAGTGTACAAAGGATGCGAGTAAAAGAATCTTGCCTTTGTCAAGGCGCTGCGAGGTCGGTGAAGCGGGTTCAGTGTTACCAGGACGTCGCCAAAAGGCTCTCGAGGAATATGCTGCAATATGTTCATATTGTATGTCAAAGATACTTGGTCGACGTTGGACTTTGATGGGGAAGATAAAGTGAGGTAGTTCCAACTTGACCAAGCCTTGCGATTTTTTGGCATGAGTGTCAAATCGGAATGCAGGACGGCCTCGTTCTGCGATGTTTGGAAGCAAGATAGGATGTCACGTTCCTGATCCGTCGCGGACGACCCTAAAATGGACAGTGCCTGATCGCCGTGAGTAGCCAGAATTACATGGTCAAAGGTATCTGATTTGCCATTTTCAAAATGCAACACAACTCGTCCGTCATCGTCATTTGAGAGTCGCCTCACGGTAGTTTTCAGAAACAGATGATTGGGCGGAAAGCCTTTCATTACCGCATCAATATAGGATTGCGATCCCTCCCTCAGAGTCAACCAATCTGGTCGAGCAGCAATGGTGGAAAGCAAATGATGGTTCCACCTATGTAGCTCTTGTCAGGTCAAAAAGCGCAAGAACTTCGATATATCCAGAGTGCTTACAAGAATCGTACAAGTGTCAAGATCGGAAATTCGAGACTGCACTTATCAGGACTGGTACTCCACACAGCTGCTGTCATAGGAAGCAAGTAATCGTCTCGAAAGGCGTTTGAGTAGCCTTCACGGTCCAGGTACTCGCCAATGGTTTCAGTTCCACCAATATCACGGAGAACATCGTCGGCCTCTTTTACCGGTGTCTCAGCCTCAGTATTGATGATGACGTCGAGTGCAAACTGGTTAAACCGCATTATATCAAATATCATCCGCCACATCCTCAATGAGAAGATGTTTCTCTTCTGACAAAAGATTGCGCCCAGGTTCGTCCCAGCCCACTCGAACAGTCCCTGGTCTCGTGAGACACCGAAGGTCATTTCTGTTGGGTCAACCGGCACATTCAACTTTTTCAGGAAATTGATGAAGTTTGCTAGCGTATGATAGCGTGAGTGATGGACAAGACAGAGCTGCATAAAGATAAGAATTTCCAAGGTGCTGGGTGTGGTCACTTACGATAAGTTGCACTGTTCAAGACAATAAATCCAGTGTCGACTGCCGTAGAATACTTTCCCACTTTCCATTGAACAGTGTTAGTATGACCGCCAAGTCGATCGGCGGCCTCGTAAAGATAAACATCATGATACGTTCGGTTCAGCGCCCATAATGCAGCTATCCCCGTACATCCACTACCAACGATGGCTACCTTTTTTCTAATCGACCAGTCAGCCGATCGACTCATTGTGGACGGTACGCAATATATGAAGTTAATATCATGAGGAGAAGGTATGGGTTATGGAATTGAAGCTCAAGCAGAGGGCGTTTCAATGGACAAGGTTGACAGAGCAAAAGCCGCGGTGCAAGATCGCATTCACACAGGCTCACAACGCTTGGGTCGACGAAACATGGCTCGAGGGAAGAAGAGGAAAACTACTACTCCGTATAGAGGATCGCTTTTCGCATTCGAAAACGGCCAGGAGGAGGGGGGCTGGGCGGAAAGGAAGCATTGTGGCGTTGCTGCTGCAACAAGAGCACGGCATGATGGCAGGGTCAAGCATGATTCGATGACGTTGGGAACTCTGCTTCAGATACGGACTAGGATATGATGTTCAGCCAAGGTGAGATGAACTTACGTGTGCTGCGGCCGCTGCATGGCGACCACTAGAACCTAAAACGAGACCCGCGCGCAGGAAGAGAAAATAAATTGTGAAGTGATGGCTTTGCATTTGGACCATAGAGAAGGAAGAGGAGGATGAAGATGTTGAGCCGAATGGGGTAGTGTACTTAAGTACTTCCTGAAGTACCTATACACACACACGGCATGATGTTGGGCATCCGCATGACCTATTGTCGCGGCTACGCGAAATACCTGGGTACTTGAGTAGCCACCTAGATAAGCACTAACTCAAAGTACCTAGTTGTTGAGCGCCGACCTCGAATATGCGAAAGCGGCAATTCCCAGCCTCAATCAAAGGACGACTGGCTAATGAGGTCTGCCAGCCAAACGGGAGCCCCAACACCAGTTATTAGACGCTCATCGTCGATTCATCAATGCTATCTGACCAGAAATACGGAAGTGTTCAGGGTTCAGAACTAGCATTTTGGGTGCACATCAGCCTATGCACTGGGTTGGGTGTTGATCATTGAAGCCCAGCTATTGGTCACTGCCTTTTGGACCGTGGCCCATTCGTGGGGCACCCATTAACATTGGGGTGCCTTAGTACTCCGTACTTCATAGGTTCTAAATACCTACCTGGTACTCCGTAGTAGCTTGCCGTGGCCCCAACATGATCTGGTTGGCTCTTGTTGCAACAATCGGGAAAAGAATCTCTCCAGTTGCAATTTTGTCACCAGCATGAACGCGCGCACTGGTCCAGAAGCTAATTCGAGACTGTTTGGTCATGAGGCAGTCACATACAGCGTCATTACCTTAATAACACAGCCTCTGGGTTATCAAGGCATGAACAAGAGGGCGTCTTGAATATTCGCTGTACCATGTATCCGGCCAGAGAGCCAACTAAAAGATGCCCAGAAAGACCGAGCCTTGTCAAAAGACGTGATGGCATGTCGAGCACTCAACGGGATCGGTCAACGTCGGTACGAGTCGCCAATTCTTAAAAGCGCCGTGCGAGAAGTTTGTAAACAAAGATCTCACATCAATCTGCCCGGTTACGACAACTACGCGCCATTGCGACATAAGTCACGGCACTCAGCCTGTTTTCTTCATTCCCCGGGGTGATTCAACTTTCTATGAAGAGAGAAAAGGAAAAAGTCGAGGTGGATCACGGGCCGCAAATTATGTCTGGCCGTGCACGGACCATTGATGTACTGGTCACGTGAGTTGCGACTCGTGGCTGGATCATCAGAGAGTTAGTTGCCTGTGACATCCATTCAAACATGCGTCTTGGGGTCTTCCAAACTTGACCAATGACCACCACCACAACCTTTCCCACCGAGCTGCCACTATCACCCTGCATAGATTAGATTTCACTTCTAAATTGTGCGCTGTACTTCGCTGTGTCTATTGCTCTTTCCGCCTCGACGTTTCGACTTGCTCGTCAGTTTTTGTGCAGCCATTCAGAGCATTTCAGGCAACATGTCTAACCCTCTCGACACCGATGCTGGCTCTGAGCTCTTCAGCTCCTACGAAGCAGAGCTGAAGCTTGTACAGGCCGATATTCTGCAGAAACTGGATCAAATCCCAGAACTCTCAGGGGACCCACGCAAGAACGCAGTTTCTCAAGCCGAACGAGCTTTGGAGGAAGCAGATGAAATCGTACGTCTGTCCATTGCAGCCTATATTGGTTTATTTATTCTCTGGCATTTTATTCTAACAATGTATTAGCTAGGCTCTATGCGCCTGGAAAAGCAAAATATTCCGACATCGTCGCGAGCCAAAATTAACCAGCGATTCCGCAACTACGAATTAGACATCGACACACAGCGCAGGAAGCTGAATTCTTTCTCCTCTCGGCGTTCAGAATATGCCTCACAGTATTTGGATGAGCCTGAAGCGTCAGCCGACGCACACCTCGAGCAACGCCAGCAGTTACTGTCCGGCACCGACCGTCTCGATAGAAGCACTCAGCGGCTCAAGGCTAGTCAGCAGTTAGCGTACGAAACCGAGGCCATCGGGGCGAGCACTTTATCCGACCTGGGCATTCAGCGCGAGAGAATCCAGCGGACGCACGAGACGTTGCTGGACAGCGAGGGCTACGTCGACAGAAGTGTAAAGACGTTGCGGGGAATGGCCCGAAGGTATTGAAGTTCTCTTTTTACTGATATCAAACTGGAAGCATTCTGCATCGGAGCTAACAATAGGCTCTATAGGATGGCTACGAACAAGATGATCACCATTGCCATTATCACGGTTCTGGTACTTTTGATCATCGCAGTCATCATCAGCAAGTTCAGATGATCTATATTTTCATTGTTTGGAGTTCCGGTCATGCATATGGCGATGATGGCTTTGTCTGCTTTTGTTCGTGTAGAGTCGTCCATTTTGTGGAGTAGTATTGATCATACCTTTGGTAACAGTTCTTTTGGCTGAATTTGAGCTACATTTTGATATTATTGGGGCGGTTATTTCCACTGCCGGTTGCCTATGCGTACATATCATCCAAGTATTATCTACGAGCATCATTCAAATGACCCGGTGTAGTGAGACTAACGGCCTAGGCCATGTGAAGTAGCACCCTGGAACAAACCTCTCTCCTTTTCAAATCGAGGAGCGAGTGGCGAAAGCACTTATTGACTCACCCTCCAGCACAACAAGAAGACAAAAGTGGCTGAACTGGGCAGCAAATCGATGTTCATGTAATAAATGGCTTGATATTAATCCATGCCATCCAGGGTAGCCGACATCTGCGGCGCAGTGGCACAGACCCACAGGCACAGCTCTGCTTGCCGCGGTGTAAGCTTTGCCGAACAATTCCCGCTGTACAGCCGACCACGGAATTCACCACGCAAATCTTTCTCTGCACAACCCAACTTCTCTCTTTCTCAACCCCAATAAGCCTACTGCGTCACGACGTCGCGCGCCTCCCCTTCCGGCGTCGACTCTCTTTCCCTCTAGCTCTCAGTACATTGTACTGCAGACGATTTGCGACTATCATCCATTATTTTTCTTTCCTCTCCCTTCCCTTCTTCCAAGCTTGCTACGTGCTAAACGTGGCTGGTTCGCAGACATGTCTGATTTCTTAGGGTACGCCTCTACAGGAATTTTGTCTCGAGTGTCGTGCCTTTACTAACAGTATCGCAGTTCTCGAATTTCACTCATATCCAAGAGCGATATTCGGTACGCTTCCTAATTCGTCCATTGGCTTCGTACCACTTGACCTACTTACTGACCGGCACGGCAGCTATGTTGGAACTCTTCACGAGATCAATTCGGACGAGTCTACAGTATCTCTTGAGAATGTCCGTTCCTTTGGCACCGAGGGCCGAAGGGGCCGGCCGGAAGAAGAGATCTCCCCATCCGACCAGGTTTATGAGTATATCGTGTTTCGCGGCAGCGACGTGAAAGACTTGCGAATCGAGGAACACCCGGGTATCAAGGAGACAAAACCTCCCGCTATGCCCGACGACCCAGCCATTGTTGGAGTAAGTACAATTCTTCATTTCTCAAAAAAAAAAAACATCTCTCTCCTCTATCATGATGAAAAATTTGCGGATGTAAAGATTTGTCATTTCGGAAAGCGCAAAAAATAATGTCGAAATTTCCGTTGCCTTCCTTCTGATCCTTTGGAACAATTCCCCCTTCCTCACGTCTGACTTTGCTTATTATCAAACGATACTGACCCGTGCCCAAGGCTCGAGCTCGAGATACCCAACAACATCGACAGCCCCCAAATGGAGGTTTTCAACCCCCTTATCCTCCTCAGAATAATTTCTTCGGCGGACCACCTCCCCCCAACTCCTGGGGTCGTGGTGGAGGCCCCGGTCCTATACCAGGTCCTGGCTTTGCAGGAGTTCCATATCCTCCTCCTCCGGGGTGGTTGCCTTCTGGCCAAGGATTTCCGCCAGGCCCTGGTCCTTGGAGCAATCCTCAATTTCCAGGCAGTCCAGGCGGCCCTGGTGGCCCTCCGGGACCAGATGCAGCCCACAGGCGCCCACCATCTGGTTCCTTTCAGGATAACAAGTCCGGCCCAGTTGTAGATCAAACGAAAGCATCTGCTCCAGTACCGACTGAACCAAAGTCCCTCGCTCAAGCTGGACGGCAGCCTGCAAATGCTCCTAATCTACCGGTGGAATCTAAACCCTCAGTCGAGGAAGTCAAGGCTGTAGCCACGAACTTGAGCAATGGCCCTGCACCCAACAAGAACAAGGCACAGAATCGGCCTACACCTGCTATACCTCTTTCTGGAAATACTGCAAAGCCTTTTCAACTCCCTAATACTGGGAAGCCAACTCTACCTGTCAGTGCTAGGGCTCCTTCAACTGCAGCACCGCCCAGTGTCGAAGATGCTACTAGTGCTGCCAGGGCTGCTGTTGCCGTTGCAATGGCCCAACTTGGCAATAGCGGAAATACGGCCATGGATAACCTGACGAGCAAGGTCAATGAGATGCGATTTCAGGCCAACAGAGGAACGTCAAGTGGCCGTGGCCGTGGGCGAGGCGGACGTCAAGGAGGTGCCAAGGTTGAGGTCCCAGACTCTGACTTTGACTTTGCTCAATCAAATGCCAAGTTCAACAAGGAAGACATTGTCAAGGAGGCGATTGCCAGTGGCGATGTAGTCGAAACCGCAAGTGAACCTGTTATCAAAGAGCCTGAAACTCAGTCAGGTGGCGGCGATGCTGCAGGCCCCTACAACAAGTCAAGATCGTTTTTCGACAACATTTCTAGCGAATCTAGGGAGAGAGCCGAAAACGGTGGCCAGAAACCTGGTGGGCGAGAGTGGCGAGGAGAGGAACAGCGCAAGAATATGGAAACTTTCGGACAGGGCAGCGTTGATGGTGCGTACCGCAACTACCGTGGACGGGGTCGAGGTCGCGGAGGTCGCGGCAGAGGAGGACCTGGGCGAGGCGGTCGTGGTGGTAATCGCCCGCAATTCCAAGCCACTGTCGCCGAGTAATAGTAGCGAAGCAGAGGGCTGAGACCGAGACAGTCATAAGGTAAAAGACCGATCACCGGGTGCCTATTGCCTACTATCTGCGACAAAAACATCCGACAACCTTGGGGATGTATTTCAGGAAGTTGGTTCCGTTGATGACTCATTTTGTGCTCAAATTTGCTTTGCAAATTTTTACGCGCCGGTATCCTGGTTTTTCTATTGGTGTAACAACATACTTGGGATGTTAGGCGCTCTGTGGCTCAAACGACTAGGTGCAGGATGCTCGTGCTTGATTTCTTTCTTTCTCGCTTTTGATGGCGGCAGCGGGACGATTTGAAAGCAATGATACTCTTGATCATGGAAAGGTAAACAAACAAAAGGAGTTTGGATTTACCTTAGGAGGAAAGGAGGCAGTTTATAACGTGAAACATGACACATCGGCAAGGCTGGAGACACAAATCCTTGCTTTTGCTTTTTTATACTCTGCACAGCAGGTGCGCTGGCTGGCGTCTTTAGCAATGTACGAGCTCAGCGAAAGTATACATTGATAGTCCGCCGTTTGTAGAACTAGAAAAATAGGGCGCTATTAACCAACGGCGACTTATCGAGCGCACGCCGAGTAGCCTTGGTAGCCTTGGTAGCCTTGGTATGAAAACGGTTCAACCCAGCGGAGAGTAGCCTTTGAAGCATGTTTTTTAGAGTCACTAGATGATATGGTAATGACTAGTAAAAGGTTTAATAATGTTGCGGCTGAGTTTAGGGTACCGCGTGTGTGAGCAGAGCAGGAGACGAACGAGTTTGGAAGGAACCCCCCACCAGACGTCATGCAGTTTCGGCGTGATACAAAAGATGCATAGCACCGCCACATGAAGGGTAACGAACCTTCAATCCTCGCGCAACATCCCCCCAGTTGTTGTCCCTTAGAGTGGGCTACTTCCGCTGTTGAGTTTCGGATACCCGACGAGCTGGTCCAGTCGAAACCATATACCTTTGAAACTGATACTGTTCATTGTGTCTAGCATCAACCTGCCGTGGATTTCCCCTCCAACGACAGGCAATTCGCACCGGCCATGTCCAGCAGACAGCTACGCAAACTACAGCAGCAAAAGGATCTGGAGAGAGTCCAGATAAGCGCCCCAGATGACCCTGAAGAGAGCCAAGACACCCAAGGACCTATTGAAGCAGCGCTGAAGCCACGCCCGAACCTGTTCGCCGCACTGGGAGGCGAGGAAGAGGGAGAAGAGGAAGACGAGGATAACGGCGCGCCTTTAGCGGAACCGACCGCGGCCGCGGTGTCGCACAGCGGCGCGAAAAAGGGCAAGAAGAAGAAGAAGAGGAAGAGCAAGGGAAAAAGGATACAGCATGCCGTTGCCAACGGCAGAGCTCGCGAGGAGGCAAAAGAGAGCGAGGACGAGATTGACCGGGCTATCAAGGAGCTAAAACTTGATTCTGCCCGGACGGACATCGGCCCTGGGAGCGATGAGGAGGACGCCACGACGACGGGGCCCCGGAAGAGGATGATCGAGCTGCTCGCCATCAACACGTACCATCTACGAGTCGCTAACGAGATGCGTCGCCTGTTCGGCCGCGAGGTCATCGAGTCTGCCAACGCGGAGGAGGAGCAACAGAGCCGCACAAGACGGCAGCAGACACCGCAACAGGTGGACCTGGAGACGTTTCTGCGCGAACCCCCCGGCGCGAAGAAGCTGCCCGAGGTATCCCTACGGCGCAACGTATTCGTGCAGGGGAGGGACCACTGGCCGCGGCAGTCGGCGGGGGGTTTGTTCATGGAGGAGATGGGCAAGTCGAGTGACGGGCTGTCGACTGAATACGCGTACGTCCATGACAAGAACTACGATGCCGAGCAGGCTGTTTTCTGGGCCTTTGTGCAAATCGGCGACCCGATGCGCATGGTGCATCTGCTCAAGGAATCTCGTAAGTAGAGTCTTTTTCCCTCGTCGATTCTGGCCCTTTCCCTTGCGCCATCACTCGTGTTTCGTGTCACTTTGGGAAAGGACTGACATGACTGGGGTTCGTGCGTAGCATATCATGTGTCGACTTTGCTCCAGGTGAGCAGCGTGGCCAAGCAGGACCAGAACATGGCGTTGGCCGCGGAGCTTTGCGAACGGGCTTTGTTCACCTTTGGGAGAGTCACTACATCTGCATTCCGTCATGACATCGAGCACGGCCGAGCCCGGCTCGACTTTCGACGCCCGGAGAATCGCCAGTTCTGGCTTGCTGGGTTTCACTACCTGCGGAGCTTGATACGCAAAGGTACATTTCGAACAGCTCTCGAGTGGGCCAAGCTTCTGTATTCGTTGGATCCGCAAGATCCATACGCAATGAGGCACTATATTCACGTCCTGGCCCTGCGTGCCTACCAGTCCAAGTGGTGGATTGACTTCATGGAGCAGATGGCCCTCGCTGCTGATCATCCTGACATGATATATCTGCGACAAAGCCTCGTGCTCGCCAGACTTCAGATGAACGATGTATCTGGCGCCCGGGAAGTTCTCGAGCATGGTATCAGGACGGTGCCCTGGTTGTATTGCGCCCTGTTTCAGGAGTTGAGTCTCGACACGCCGCCTTCCATCTGGGGAATCGGCGCCGACTTGGGTTCCAGAAGTTTCTGGGTGAAGCTGTACATTCACAAGGCCAAGGATCTGTGGAACAACAGCCAGGCTACCACGTTCCTGCAACAAGTAGCCAGGAGCCTGGACAAGGTGGACGTGGCGTCTCTTCCCTCACAAGATCCGGCCGTCGATCGCGGCGCGACGAGATTAGCTTATCTCGAGGGCCAAACGTCCTTGCTTGCCGCCGCACCGCGGCATCTGCTCGATGCGCAGCCGAATTACGAATTTGACCCCCTGCCGCCACCACTCGAGGACAATGTCTTCACGGCCCAAAGTTCACAATTACCCTGGGAACGGGAGGGCGGCAGCCAAGAGGAGGTAGGCCAGGACCGTCTGCCAGACGAATTAGTGGTCCGCATGCAGAACCTCCTTGCCCGGCGAGGCGTGGCGCCCGGAGGGGGAATGATGGGTTTGATGGACAATGCTGGTGACGAGGATGAAGAGGATGACGAAGTCAGGGCATTGAGAGCAGCAGACGATGAAGAGCTACAGAGGGACATCGAGGCGCACATGGACTGGGGCAACGAGCAGGGTTTCCTGGGCACATTGATGCAGATGCTGGGTGTAGGCCGCCGGGCGAACGACGACGGCGACGATGGCGACGATCAAGGAGAGACCGGAGGCGATGAGGAGGCACCTCCTCCGGGTGCGTGGCCGGAAGAGGATGCCGTGTAACCAGCGAGCATGAGCCGATTTTTCATGTTGTGCATACAGAGTACATATGTACGATATATCTTACGCGGCTGAGGAATATCAGGCTGAAACAAGGACTGGAAGATGGAAACCCGGAACAAAAGGTCAAGAACGAGATGGACCGAGCATGCTATGCCGGACATAGGACTAGCAGCAGTAGTTCTTCCATCCAACATGCCACGTCCCACAGTCATGCAGCAATCCCAAGCAGAAAAGCAGGGTTACATCAAACAGCTGGTAAGCTCGTGGAACAGAAGAAGTTGTTCTCGTTCAGGCTATTCCATCCTGATACGACCGTGACTCTGCGCTTGGCGACAACATCGGACACAATTCTTCCCGATGCCAGAGTGGACGGATTCTCCACAACGTGTACAAGTAGTGATGCCGGGTTACATATGTATATATATGTATGTATGTATGCATGGGTATTCTTCTGGAAGATAAAAATGCGCTATCAAAATAAAAAAAAATAAACAGACACCTGCTGCTCCAAGCTTCTGACAAAGAAATGTATGTCACGCAGGGGACATAGTCAATGGGGGGAACAACACAAAGGGAGGCAAGGGCAGAAGAAGGTATACGTCATGAAGCGTTGGCCACGAGACTTCACATGAGCTATAGTATTATCCATTTCGGCTTTTAGTTACTCAGGTGCATAGGGGCTAGGCGGTCGGAATGCTTCTTCGGGGCAGGAAAAAGCATGTAGATAGATAACTAATTTGTCCAGAAGAGGACTTGGACCCGGCGTCTGATTTCTAGACATTGTGGGCAATCATCGCGGACGACTTTCTTTTTTTTTTTTCCCTGACAGAACGAGGGCTGTCGTGAGGGCTGTGTCTGGATTCCGTGTCATCATAACGAAGACCAACCAACCCTACGTGCAACTCGTATGTCAGATCACGGATCGCGGTTGGTATCAACATTGCTTGAGTGGACTGGAGCTATCCAGCTATGACGACGAGGGGCCCATGGGCCATGAGGGAGATTCTGGTCATCTGCCGTGTCCTCCGCGATGGATGGAGCATCAGAAGAAGCAATTCGGAACCTGTCCAGTCGGCAGTGACATTCAGGCTTCCCAAGCTCCAAGCTCCAAGCTCCACGCTCCATTCACCGTGGGGCTGAATGTAGTTCCACGGACCGTGCCATCGTTGCCAATACTACCGCTTCATTGCTCTGGCCATCGGGATCTGTTCAATCAGGTCACACTTGTGTAAGGCAATTGGTTATCAGACAGAGAGACCTCGCGCCTGATGCCACTTCAACACCGATTTGACAGACTCGGCTTCGGGTCAGTGTCAGTCGAGGCGGCACCCAGTCCCTCCCATCCGGCCCATCTTTTGGTGTGTGGACTGTTCTTCTGTGACGACTTGCATACGTTGTTGGTTCATTTGGCGCTCGTTTCTTCCGCCAATGCTGTGACTGCGACTTCAACTGCAACTGCAAATATGTCGAGTCGGCTGGTTGGCTTGTCGGCGACCAAAACACACACAACGGCCAACATGCATGGGAGACAAGGACTCTGCCTCATCTTTTTACGGCCGAGTCGGGTGAGACCGGTGGCGGGGTAGACACTTCAGCTTCACGAAACAGCAGCACCAACCACAGTGTTTATGGTGGTTGTTATTGATGTTGTTTGTTTTTGTTGTTGTACCGCATTTCTGAAACCGTTGCATTTGTTATACTCCGTGCATTCCCTCTGCTACCACCCTTTGCTCGCCTCTTGCAGAAGGCACCCTCGAGGGAGTGACGGTGAGTACGATACTTTTCGATGGTCTGTTCTCATCAGAGGAAGGGGAATAATGCCAGTGAGTACGGAGTAGTGACCAACGACCAGACGCCATGCGGTCACTCACTTCCGAGCGTGCATTCCCACACGCATGCTGAATCGTTTCCACTTCTAGCAGTCCCTCCGTCTCGACTCTTGGAGATACGGTAGCAGCGGGAACGACGCGCAAGGACGGTGGTGAAAGACAGTTCTCTCTTGGCCCACAAGTCTTGACTGGTCAGATTCAAAGACCGAAGCATGGGACAGGATGTTGAGGCTGCATTACGGAGTACGGACTATAATAGCCGTGATATACCTATGCTTTGTTTCAAGGCCGTCGTTCTGGAATCATGGAGTCGAGTGTCAGTGGGCCGATGATAGATAGCAATGAGTCGTGCTCAAAAATCTTCCGAAGCCTACGGAGTAACTAATCCACACGACATCGACTTGCAAGAGACAACAGGACGCCCTCGACCATTGAGCGTCTGCGAGGACTCTCCACCACCTCACCATTCCTGACGCAACGTGCGGACTGAGTATCATGCAGCTGGCTCTGGCTGTAGATCTGTCTGCCATCCGCCTGCGTGTCATAGTCGCTCGCCATCCTGCTCTCTTTTGGGCATATGGATGGAGTCAGTTCGTGTGAGTTTCCGCTGTGGCCCTCTGTAAGGAGGAAGGGCAGGGAACACAGGCCATGGAATGTCAATGGCCGATAGCTTGTTTTGCTGATCGGTGGTCCGCGGCGTACATGCGTACATACACATCTCCCCTGGTGGGCAACTCTCAGGGGGGTGATTAATCGCGTCTCAGCAGAGCTTGCCAAGCCGCAGGCCTCCAGTGAACGCGAATCCTTCTTTGAGGCCGATACAGTGTGGCACAAGGTGCCGCAAACCAGGCCGCCGAGTCGAGCCGATGACTTGATCAAGACTTTGACCATATTGAACGTCTATTTAAGGGACGAGCTAGCTAAAAAGCTGATGGCCACGTCGATCAGAACTTACTGTGGCTTGGGATCCCCTGGGCAGTTGGGCAGTGTTAGTGTGGGCAGGTCCTTCGCATCCGTCCATCCCATCCATACAGGAACCCTCACGTCCTATGCGGCGGCGGGGGTCACATTCTAATGTTGTTCACCCTAGTGGTTGCGCCAGGGGGCCGTGATGTAACCGGGGATAATTGGCCTAGACTTGATCATGATGCTCCGGACACCGCGAGTGACGTGGTAACTACCGACGACTCCGTACCTTGCAAGCGGTTGACCAGTGCATCTCTGTGGAAGATCCTTGCCGCAAGCTCGCGAGAGCCGACCGACTGCCTGCTCATCCTGGACCGTCTTGGCCTGGTCAAATCGACTACGGGCACTTTCTGGCTACTTGGCGGCAGTGCAGACAATTGGTGACCGCATCGGAGCATTCTCGAGGATGTAACTATGTACTCGACATGACGGCAATTGGGAGGCGTCTTCGGAATCCAAAGGTTCGTGCTTCAAGGAAGGCACCTTAGTACGGAGGACAGTGTTTGTTGGTTCCACAATGACTCGAAAACCGGAACGTATCACACTCCTGCAGAAGGACTAGTCTCTCACTGTTTAGCCAACACAGTGGTTAGTGGCTTTTGTATGCATCTTCAAACAGGGATGAGGTCCCCGACTGATTCGGCCGAGGCGCTGGCCATGCAGGGTTTGGTTCCAGTACCAGCGCTCTCCTGTACAGCGCATTTCTAGCCTGGTTGTGCTGGTTAATAAGGTTGCCGACGACAAGGCGATGATACGCCTTTGCAAGAGAAGAGTGACCACAAGTTGCCGTAGACCCGCCCTTTAGAAATGCACACCCTCTTTCGTTGAAAAAGAACTCGGCTGCATGAGCTGGAGATACGTTGGCACGACACCAAGTAACTATACTCCCGTTGTGGAAGGGCGCTTGGATGCATTCTGGGAACACCAAGAATTCAGCTCGTCTGAGTTTCAAGTCTGGTTCGGTAAGTGAGCGAGCTATTGGCAACAAACGCACCGTAACTCAACGTAGCAGCTTCTCGTATACATGGTCCCATGCATAGTGGAATCATTCTGCCCAAACGGCTATCCCCGGTCGTACGAAGTAGCGGATGTTGAAAGCATGGTCTAATCATCGCGTCATGCCGTGGCATCTCGGTCGGTGGTGGGTTCTGTGTACTGAGGGGGATCGTTTTGGTTTAGGAACTTTCTATTCCAGTGATAGGACCATGGGTCATGCCATTAACAGAATGATAGGCCAACTGATCTGCGTCAGTTTTGGACTTGTTTGTACATCAGTGTCCCATGGTTCACCCAAAGGAGAAGTGAGAACAAGACACCCAAAGCACAGAGAAGCTGGGTACGGAGTACACTAACTGGTTTTGTAGTCTCAGGTGAGCGTCCGTCTCTTTGGCCTCCTCCCCTCTTCCCTCTTCCGACAGGTAGGAAAAAAAGAAGGTCGGCTCCTCATTCTCCAATCTCCAATCTCCATACTCTCGGCCGTTCATCACCAGTTGGCCCCCACACTTTAGTGGACAAAACGAGACGAAAACCCCTCTTTTCTTTCGGATTGGACGGCAAGAGACGTTGGTTGATTTTGGTCTGCGCGAGGAGCTTCTACTAGGCGTATTGAGGGCGTAGTGTGTGCTCTCAGCTCGATCTCGACAGCATCAATGCCGTCTGACCCTCAGGCATTGGGCATTCTTTGTCTTGTTGTTTTGAACTGGACCTTACGTAGGCAAGTGCGCAGAAGAGCCTTCCAGTAGAGCAGGAACGCTTTTGGCACCTTCCCCTCTTCCACTCTTCCCCAATGGGCCTCACTCAGCAACTAAGTCGCGTACCTTATGTACCTAAACGCAACTCCCCTCTCTTGCTCTGTATTGAGTCTTGAGTCTTGACCCGTGACCGTGACCGTGACCGTGACGCTGACCGTGACCTTGTTCCCAAAGAGCCACAAGCAGCGAGACCCGGTTTTCCACTTTCCCTGCTTGGGAATTGCTTCCGACGACCTGCAGCTGCAGCCTGATGACCCGGCTTTGTTCTTGTTCACCCTTGGCTTCAAACCTCGTCACCCTCGTCTTCAGCTTGTAGAGCTTCGAGACGCATGTTGGCTGCCGCCTGTGGTGCAAGTATGTCGTCAATGACTAGTTATCGGCCGCTCCTGCCCTCTCGGCCGACAGGTTGTAGGCGTTGGCCGGAACCTTCCACGAAAGTTTCAATCTCGTGCTCCGATCCTGTCCCTTCCGCTCTAGCACGCCCCAGACATTGTACTCCGTACTCCGTACTCCGTACCTACTCAGGTAAGTCAAGTACCTAAGGTACTCAAGTACCTGACCCACCTTGACACAACAATCGAACCCATCTGAACCTTGTCTGGCCGTGTGGCTCTATCCCAGTCGACCGGAGAGCCTGCCACCCCCGACCATCAGTCGTTTGGTTTGGTTTATTACACAGACGCCGACGTGCGAGACCCCAAAGTCTTGTCCCTCGCCAGTTTCTTGCGCCTCGCCTCAACAACCTTTTTCTCCTACCACGGTACCTTGTGCTTCGCGCCTCTGTCTGGTTTCAGAATTCGACTGGGTTGGCCTTATCTATCTATGAGTCGAGATCTGTACCAGGCTCTCGGCCGAACCTGCAACGTGTTTTCGCAACCAAACAATTGACCGCAACCTGTGAGCAGACGAAAGCAAGCAAGCCCTTGTCACATCGTGGCCGGACTCAGTCAGGTCTGGCTCCTTGACTCTTCATCTTCCTCCTCTGTCCTCGTTTCCCCATACCGAATCACGAAATCTGTGCGGATGATAGTCATGACCGCCTGGCGCATCCGCGATTGCTCCATCAAGTAAATACGGATCGACCTTGTCTGGGTATGCCATTCCCAGCCTGCGAACCCGATACATGCTCGCATGAGACAAGTATCCTTAGTTCCGAAGCGCAAATACTTCGACTACGATGCATGCATTTCCGACCCCGGCCGACGGTGCTGGGGCAGTCTCTATTATCCGCCAACCGCCGTCAGTTGGTTCTAATACCAGCTCGTTTGACAACGCTTCAACACAAATGCGAACACCGCCGCAACAGCACGCTGATCATACGCCTCCCCAAGGTATAAATGCCCAACCACTAGGGACCTCGCAGCAGCAGCAGTCGCAACAAGCGAGAAGTGTAAAGCGGCCAAGACCAGTCAAGTCCTGTACTGAATGTCGGAAGCGTAAATTGCGATGCGATCGACTCTTACCTTGCTCTCAGTGTCAGAAGTCAAGTCGCATTTGCAAGTATACCGCCGAACACGATCCGGCTAATTTATCAGACGGCTCCGATACTGAACCGGTAGACACCGTTCGCCCCAATAAGCGAAGCTGTCCCCCGGGTACGAGCAGTTCCAACATTGTCCCAAACAACGACATTTCAACAACGCCTGCCAAGAACGGCGGCTCACCAGGCATGCCCATGCTTGAAGAATTGACTTTGCGAATGGATCGTCTTGAAAGACATATGCAAGGCCGTAGTCCTGCACCGACAGACACTAGCGGCGGCAGGATCTTATATGCGGCTACCGACACCGTCAGTGGGTTATCAGTCAAACGAGGTGGTACAACAACTCGATTCTTTGGTCAGCACAGCCCGCGAGTGATGCTCAATGTGGTATGTCAGGCCTTTTTTTTTTTTTTTTTTTTTTGTATTTCCCCTCCACTGCCGACGTTTTGCAGCGTCAAAGTGTAATAATAATTACTAATCTTTACGTCACTTAGTTTCCCGAGGCACGGGCATATCTAATGAGGCACCGTCAAGACCATGCTTCGGACGGCCTTCTTAAAAGCTTCGGCTTGTTGCATAAACATCGACAAGATGAGCTACACCTCGCTATGAAGCCAATCACGGTATTTGTTGATTCCATGATGCCGGTGCAGAAACGCATGACAGATATCCTCCCCAAAAAGGATATTTGTGATCAACTCGTCACCATGTATTTTGATACCTCGGAGTCGATTTACAGAATTCTCCATGCAAAAATCTTTTATGATGCATATAATGCGTATTGGGAAGGCAAGCTGCAGTCTGAGCCCTTCTTGCCACAATTGCTCTGCGTTTTATCCGTAGCCTCCCGATTCGAAACAAAGTCGAGAGGAATGGGTCATGAACGCAGTGAAGGGGTACATATTCCAACGGCGTGTGCTCTGGTACAAAGTTGGCTTGACAACCTCAGAGGGAAGCAACTAGTCGACATTAGTACAGTCCAAGTCCAAGTCTTACTGATACATGCGTCAAGAATGATCACGCCTCGGCTACAGGACTCTTGGAATAAGCTTGGGTACGTCTTGAGGCTTGCCATGAGCATGGGCATGCACCGAGATCCTTCCGAGAGCGACCAGCGGATACCAGTCTTTTGGGGGGAGATACGGCGGAGACTATGGTTTACTCTGGCTGATATGGACCTGCACATGTCGATAGCTTGCAATATGCCGTCTTTGCTTCGTGATGGCGACTTCACATGCAAGCCACCACGAAATCTCAACGACTCTGAACTTTTCCTGGGGATGCAGGAACTCCCCCCTACGCGTCCAATCGATCAGGTGACTGATAATCAAATGCAAGTATACGCCGCCATCACACTGGCAGCTCGCATGAGAGTTGCGCCGCTTGTCAATCGAATAGACTCCATCCGCGACTATTCAGAAGTTCTGGACATTGGAACAAAGTTGGAGCGTTTTCTTGACGACATCAATCACATATATCCACGACAAGGGTCATACAGCGCCACTCAAAAAAGCAAACAATGGAGGAGTCGCGTCATCCTTGACATGCATGTGAGGCGGCCGCTTCTGGCACTCTATCGTCCCCTGGCACTGGGGGCCGCAGATGTCCCGGCAGAAATATCTCGGTCGTTTTTGAAGTCGTCAGTGACGATTCTCAAGTACCTGGATGAACTAGATCCAACGCAGCCTCAATTTCACGGAGTGGCGGAGATGTATCATCAAATCTTAAAGCCAGATATCATCTACTGCTCATTGAGTGTCTGCTATTACATACAGTCTGCTATCCGCCAGAATGCGGATTCGCTAGTGTTTAATCAACATGGTGGGCCAAGCCTGTCGGGTGCTCACGGAGAAGACCTTTCACTTGCCTCTGCCGAAACCGTGGTACCCTGGTCACCCATGCGGTTAGTTTCTACGGTTCAGGAGAGTCTGGATTTACTCATCAAACATATGGGTGGAGGCGACACCAAGGACATATTATGTCTGGCAACGATATTAGAAACAGTCAGGACGGCCGAGCCTAACGCTCAGGACGTCACGCGGAACCTCTATGTCGTACTCGAAAACTGTCTACAATCGTCAAAGATACCAAAGGACAAGTTTCGGGCTGTTTCTACTCATCAATATAGCACAGACTCATACATGCATGGCCAATCCACCTATGGATTTGCCAATGGCATGGGCTCAGGGGGGTCAGATCATAGCCCTGCGGGCTGGATCTTATGGGATGGATGGGAGTAAAGAGAGGAGAAGTGGCGAAGCTGTGGGCTCTCCAACGGGAGAGTCCTACTGAGCGAAATAATGAGCTGGTCAATGTACCCGACAATAGGCACATTCTGGACGGTTTCTCTTCAAGGCAAAGCGGGATAGAGATTATAGCCATTTAGCTGTATCTGGTTATGACGCAGAAATGGGCCATATAATACGTGACGTTCGGAGGGGATGGGGTTTCATGAGTGAGCAATGCGGAATGCATTGGAGGTTGATTACATGGCGTAGCGAGGCGCCGGAAGGTTCGTGGCGATTGACAGAGAGCTGGGCAGTTCAGTACGCGGGGGGACTAGCCAGCGAACAGAGCTCATACTATTTCACGAGACAATATTAGAAGTTGTTGCATACTATGTCACGCACTCCCTCTGGAGATGTAAATGTGCCTTTCTGCCTGGGGACAGAGTGTAGAGAATCGGGCGTGGAGGGACTCGGCCGGATATGGGGGGGTTCTTTCCCGGGGCTCTGCCGGGCCGACAAAACGGACGGGCGTTTGTCCGAGGGTCCGGCGGGGCTGCTCCTTCTGAGTCGAGGCTGGCTTGAGGGGCTTGAGGGGCATGGAGGGGTCTCCCCCGCCCTTTTGGCGACATGACTCAAAGCCTCGGCTGCCATTCAGTACTGACGGTCCCAGACACTGGAGAAGCTGTCCCGACACTGGGAGTTTCCGACCGGGAGTTTCTGTTTCCAGCGGTACTGCGCAGTTCAACCTCGGCATTTCCTCCAGTGCCCCTTTTCCGCCTCCACAGGCAATTGAGGCGGCCAAATCAGGCAATCATAGCGGCTGCTCCTGCCCTCGTGCACCCATGTCCGCTCCCCGCATTCAATACAGAACTCGAGACTTGAATCTTGCCTCTTCCACATGCAAAACCCATCCCCCGCCACCGTTCTCATATATAGTAACCGTCAAGTACCCGCAGACTGCCACCACGTAACTTTTCTCTATAACACTTCACTTTTTTTCTTTTTTTTGGAGCTTCACCCTATCCTCTGCCCTCTGTCTGGCGCATCGACTTTCAGCATCATCTCAAATCGTCGACTGCCAGCCATCGGTCCATCGTTCCCTCCGTCCCAAGCTTGCCATCATCACCAACGTTCCGGGAGGCTCACACGCCCCAAGTACATTTTCTCACCAAGCACAAACCACAAATATATCAATCAAAATGCCTGCCCAACAAAAGTCGCCCGTCTACGTCTTGGGCGTGGGCATGACCAAATTCATCAAACCCCGCGGCCTGGTTGACTACACCGAGCTCGGGTTCGAGGCTGGCGTCAAGGCCCTCCTCGATGCGCAAATCAACTATGACGATGTTGACCAAGGCGTCGCCTGCTACTGCTACGGTGACAGCACCTGCGGTCAGCGTGTCTTTTACCAGTTTGGCATGACCAAGATCCCCGTCTACAACGTCAACAACAACTGCTCCACCGGCAGCACTGGTCTGGCCATGGCCCGTACCTTTGTCGCCAGCGGTGCTGCTAATTGTGTCATGGTGGTCGGTTTTGAAAAGATGATGGCCGGTAGCTTGCAGAGCTTCTGGAACGACCGTGAGAACCCCATTGGCACCACGGTCAATATGATGGTCGAGACGCGAGGATTTGAACCTGCTCCCGGCGCTGCGCAGATGTTCGGCAACGCTGGCCGCGAGTACATTGAGAAATATGGTGCCAAGCCTGAGGATTTTGCTGAGATTGCTCGTGTCAACCACGCTCACTCTCCCAAAAACCCCTACTCGCAGTTCCAGCAGGTCTACACACTCGACCAGATCATGCAGGCGCCTAAAATCTTCGACCCCCTCACCAAGCTTCAGTGCTGCCCTACCTCTGACGGTGGTGCTGCTGCCATTCTCGTCTCTCAAGCGTTCCTTGATGCCCGCCCTCATCTCAAGGCCCACGCTGTCGAGGTTGCTGGACAGTGCCTGGCCACCGACGCCCCCAGCCTGTTTTCTCGCAGCTCCATTGACTTGATGGGCTATGAAATGACCCAGCACGCTGTCAAGACTGCCATGGGCGAAGCCGGCATCACCCCCAAGGATGTCCAGGTTGTCGAGCTGCACGACTGCTTCAGCGCCAACGAGATGGTTGCCATTGATGCACTCGGTCTTAGCGAGAAGGGCAAGGCCCACGAACTCGTCCGCCGCGGCGACATCACCTACGGCGGCAAGTACATCATTAACCCATCTGGCGGTCTCATCTCCAAGGGCCATCCCCTGGGTGCCACGGGCATTGCTCAGTGCGCCGAACTTGTCTGGCATCTGCGTGGATGGGCCAACAATCGTGCGGCTCCCAACACCAAGTACTGTCTGCAGCACAATCTGGGGCTTGGTGGTGCCGTGGTTGTGACCGTCTACCGTCGCGCTGACGGCAAGGCTGCTCCCGAGGTCGACAGTGCCACGGTGGGCAAGCAGAACGGCCTGGGTTATAACCCGGCAGTTGAAGCCAAGGGCTTCACCAAGGAGCAGGCGACTGCGGTTCGTAGCAAGACAGCCTCTAGCGACTGGGCTTTGTCTGACACCCAGGAGAAGATTCTCCAGGCTCAGCTGTAAAATCTAATGGTATGTCTAGGATGCGATGGATACTGCCAAAACCGCATGGAGGGAGTGCATTTCATTTGTCTCGAACTGTACCTATAGCAAATGTATCATTGATGAGTTGAGTATAAAAGGAAGGATTGCTTGCTATCTAGAGTGGCAATTGGGGAGTTGGCTACCAAAGGACAGGCCTCTTATTATTTTTATATTTTTCAATATAGCGTTGCAGTTACGTAACAAGTCACCAGTGCGTGAGTTTTTGGAATTTTCGACTTGCTCGGAGTCTGATCACGGTAAGCCTGACCCGGGCAAGAACGTGGCTTGTCGTTGGTTATTTCCATGTCCAAGGCCGAGCAGACCAAAAAACAAAAGTGGGTGCTTCCTCACAAGTACCTACCTAGGTACCTGGCAGTTACCTAGTACGGAGTACCTAGTACCACTAAGGTACCTACCAGGTAGGTAGATACTAACGAGCAAGTATCTAGGTACCTAGGTATTTTGTCACTGCAAACTCCGAGCAGGTGGCGGATGGGTTCACGTTTGTCGAGTTGCCGGAGCATGTGTATGACAAGGACGAGAAGAGGTTCTTGATCGAGTTCAGGCCCGTGAGGGCTGTGAGGGGGGTTATGTTTCAATAAGTGACATGGACTCTGGGACAGCAATCTATACCATCGCGCGCGGCCCCCGTTTTTGGTGACAATAAAAGTATGACAAGACAGGTAAAATTTTGTCACCAGCTGGTAGTCAGACTTACCACAGGTGGGTGACAATTTTTAACCTGTCTTGTCATACTTTTGCTGTCACCAGAAATAGCAGGTGGCTGCCTTAGGTACCTACCTAGGTACCTACTAGGTACCTAGGTAGTTATGTGCCCGTACGCAAGTCACCGGGGGTCTGGGCGAGCAAGTTTGAGCTTGAATACCAGACCGGGGGACGCCGCTTGTTATGTATAGCAGGCACGTACGGAGTACTCCGTACGATGAATGACTCCTGTCGGATGGCTTCACGCCCCCGGCCGCGGAACAGAAACGGCATGCAATACGACGCACGGCATACGGAGTATATGGTATGGTAATAGTAGCAGGACGCTTTACGCGCCCTCAGGATACGGGAGGTGCTCGGGCCGTTCCGGTCGATCCAAGTGCGTTATGCAAGATGCACCATGGCGGATGGGCTCGGGTGGCATTAGTTATCGGGTTGCTTGGCAGAGATACGGAGTACAGACAAGTTGAGACACACGCACAAAAGGGAGACTTCTAGACTGCGCAAGCCGCGTGGAATACTCCGTACAATCGACATTGGGGGCGCCGGGTACAGCAACGTTGGGATGAGCACGTTTCACAAATAGGCGCACCGGCTTGACCAACCAGACGTCGGTCGTCTTCTCGTCTCGGCTCCGGAATGGGCGCTGGGCGGTGGGGCCCCCTCCTTCACTCCTGCCTGCCTAAGGTACTGCCCCCCTGGACGTGCACATGTTCGGCTCCTTCCCTTCCATGTTCCTTTACAAATACATGCGCGCGCCTGGCCATTGCTCGACGACAAACACCAGACCCTTCATCTCGACCGTCTCTTGTCTCCCATCTCCCATCTCCTCTGCATACATCAGTCCTGTGGTCCTGTCCTGCCTTCTCCCCGACGACAATCCCCCGACGACCCTATTTCCCGCCAATCCCAGCACCGCTCGACGCTTCGGTACATAATCTCACGCGGCGTTCTTTACACCTGACACCCCTTCCATCATGTCTGAGCTGCACACGTACGAATTCAACGTCTCCATGAGCTGCGGCGGCTGCTCTGGGGCCATTGACCGTGTTCTGAAGAAGCTGGATGGTATGTACACCTCTTTCCCCCGCATCGTATTCTGGACTGGCAACGGCAACTGACGCGGCCGCACGCAGGCGTCGAAAGCTACGAAGTCTCCCTCGAGAACCAGACGGCCAAGGTCGTCACTGGCCTGCCCTACGAAACCGTCCTGAGCAAGATTGCCAAGACGGGCAAGAAGATCAACTCTGGCACGGCCGACGGTGTTGAGCAGTCGGTCGAGGTCCCAGCTGCTGCGTAGCTGTGTCCGGAGCCGGCATCGCGGGTCGACGGTGACTTTGGGCTAGGAGAAGGATATTGGGGAGATGAGCGAGTCGTTTAGAAAAGTGCGTCTTGCAAAGACCGTTTGCGTTTGGATGGAATGAGATATGATGTGATTTGACTTGAATTTTAAATAATTCGTGCCCGTCTGGTTCATGACAGGTGGCTCATTCAAGAATGAGATATGTGATGCCCGACAGCCGAAGAAGAAAAGATGAGCGAATTTGGAAGATTTACGTGGCCAAGGTTTCAAAAATGACGGGGCAGTGCAGGAACGGTTTGGTAGGGTATGGCATCCTTGTTGATTTCTCAGACGTCAACGGCGGGGAGCTAGACGTTTTTCCAGATGAAAAATCTGGCAACGAGGGCTCGCTTAGCGTCGTCGGTGGTCGTTGGCCGTTTCTTGACTGGTGTAAAGTTGAGAAAAAAAAAAGAACGGATAACATGCCTTGAACAGGCGTTCACCCGTCATTCGCTTCCATGATGTCATTACGTCCATGATTCGTATCATACATAACATACATGTACTTATACATACAAGGTCAGTCATTGCGAGGCGCTATATGAGTGCATCGGCAGACTGACAGATCTCGCTGCCGGCAAGGAAGGGGTGCGTGTGATGTAGAGAGGGTTGTTGTTGTTGGAACGGGGAAAGCGGTCTAGTGCACATGCATCACGCACGCCCTGGACGCTGTTTGTCCACCTACCTAGGTACTTGACTTACTACCTCAAGCTAGTAGTAGTTAAGTGGACGCGCATAAAGTCGATTTGAAGTCAACCTGTGCCTGTGTCTCGGGTTGTTGATTGCATGTGCCATGATGAGGGTTGGGATTATTAGGCGTTTGGGAGAAAGTGGGGTGACTGGACGTCTTGCGGGGTGCAGATGAAAAGAACATTGAGCACAAACTTGGAGATGGACCCAGACGCATGCATGCAATGTCGGACTTGCACACGAGGAGGATGATGGCGTGACGGCCTCCGTCTCCCGGCGTAAATCACGCCGCTTCCTCTCGTCCGTCTCCTGTCTTCGGGTTCTTTCTCCGCTGTGGACTCAAAGTCGAAAGCTTATTTACCTGATTGCGGGCTCGACGTTCTGCTGTATAAAGAAGCCGTTCGACCACGTTCGACCACGTTCGACCTGCTGGAATTTGCTCTCTTGACTGTTGTCCCTGTTCCGCAAGTGACAAAAAGTTTTCCTTCTTTCGCTGGGCTAGCTCGCTTTCACGAGCGCACAAGGCGGCTGCTAGACTGTTTCTACCGACCGACACAACAACCACGATGACGCTCGACAAGATTCCCACGGAGCAATGGGCGGCGGTGGTGGAGAAGACGGGCGGGCGTATGTTTCCTTTCTCTCGCGCGCGCGCTTTGTCGTCGGTCATCTTGAACGACGGACCCTGCTGACTCGTCTTGCGCGCCAGCGGTCGTGTATAAGAAGATTCCCGTTCGGGACCCCGGGCCCGACGAGGTCCTCATCAACGTCAAGTACTCGGGCGTCTGCCACACCGATCTTCACGCCATGATGGGCGACTGGCCGATTGCCCCGAAGCTTCCCCTCGTGGGAGGCCACGAGGGTGCCGGCGTCGTCGTTGCGCGGGGCGAGCTGGTCAGGGACGTCGAGATTGGCGACCACGCCGGCATCAAGTGGTTGAACGGCTCGTGTCTCGACTGCTCGTACTGCAACGTCGCCGACGAGCCGCTCTGCAACAGGGCCTTGCTGTCTGGGTACACTGTCGACGGCTCGTTCCAGCAGTACGCCATCGCCAAGGCGGCCCATGTTGCGCGGATCCCCAAGGAGTGCGACCTCGCTGCCATTTCTCCCATCCTGTGCGCCGGCATCACCGTGTACAAGGGCCTCAAGGAGTCTGGCGTCCGGCCGGGCCAGTCGGTTGCCATTGTAGGCGCTGGCGGCGGCTTGGGGAGCTTGGCCTGCCAGTATGCCAGGGCCATGGGTCTCAACATCATCGCCATCGACACTGGCGACGAGAAGAGGGATATGTGCTTGAAGCTCGGCGCCCATGAGTTCGTCGACTTTTCCACCTCGGAGGATCTCGTCGCCCAGGTCAAGGGCGCCACTACTGACCGTCTGGGTCCCCATGCTGTTCTGCTCGTCGCCGTTACCGAGAAGCCCTTCCAGCAAGCTACTCAATACGTACGGTCCAAAGGCACCGTCGTCTGCCTCGGCTTGCCAGCCAAGGCTAAGCTCTCGGCCCCCGTCTTCGACACCGTGATTCGCATGATCAATATCAAGGGAAGCTATGTTGGGAACCGCGCTGATACGGCCGAGGCCATCGAGTTTTACCGTCGGGGCCTCATTAATGCCCCCTTCAAGACTGTTGGTCTAAGTCAGTTGCAACACGTCTACGACCTGATGAAGGATGGCAAGATCGCTGGCCGATATGTCGTCGACACGAGCAAATAAGCTGCGGAACCACGGCAACACTGCTGGCCTGTCATCTCATCCTCATCTTTACTATCCTCTATATTCTGGTTCCTCTTTCCATATTCATGACTTGGTGCCTCTCTTCGGGTAACAATCGGGAGCTGGTGTGATGGTTTCGAGAGGGGCTGTGGTGTGGAATTGTGGGCGTGGGGAGTTGACATTCGAGTATCGTGTCCCATAGAGGCAGCATCATCTTGAAAGCTGATATATACTAATATTTACGGGCTTAGACCCCAAGGTCGATGTCCATGAATGTGTTCATATGATAATGTACTGGAGTGCTGCACTCCGTACTCAGATCGCCTCGGCTAATTGTAGGTCAACCAAACTATGAACCGATGTCCGTAGTAAACAATGTTTCTTTTCTATTTTTATTCAGCCCACCACCCTTCTTGTTGATGCACTATTTTAGTATTGGCTGTAGTCTCTGCACTACTCCCATGTCGTCGTCTGCCTATAGCATTGGCGCTTTCCCTCTGAAGAGCCGAGCACAATCGAAATCGTCTTGCATGGCTCTATGAAGCATGACACAAACAGCGATTTCATGATCCTCCAGGTCCGCCCAACAAGGCAAATCTCCGCACAATGCTTGGGCCATATTCTTGATACTACACGGTCTAGTCAGTACAGCGTCCTTGCTGCCCGGTTGTTACAACTACAAGAAAGACGTACCTCCGCCTTGGTGTGGCAGTATGATCGGAATTCCGGAGTTTGTCCAAGTAGACTGCCACCAAACCACGGGCCATGCCGTTGTCTCTTGTGGGAAATAACCTGAACGTCGAGTCCTCCGCTACGCGCCCCTCCGCTGCGAACCTCGCTGGCTCTGATTCTAGCATCCACAAGATGCTTGATATCTCTTTGCAGCCGTCTGCCAAAGTCCTTGTAAAGCGTGCTTCCACCTGACAGCACAATGTTCTTGTACAATCCTCGACGCACGTCAATGGGCGACTGTTGAATGACGCCGTCGACGACAACGGGTAAAGGTGTAAGAAAGTCGGAGCTGTAAATTTCTGGATTGAAGAAGATCTCGGGGGCAAGGAATCGCTCGTACCCGACATCGACGCTGACCTGACGGCCGCCAGGGTGGGTGACGACATGCTTGGCAAATCGTTCTTGATCACGGTCGTACTTTGAAAACTCCTTGACAATATCCGGGCACACATAGCAATACTCTTCCTTGATGTCCTGTGCCGTTTTCAGGGAAGAGTCGGGCTCGCCGCGATCTCGAAGTAGCGACTGAACGAAGTATGTGATGTCGCGGCCAGCAATGGGAATTGACTTGATAGACGATCCGATGACATAGCCTTCAGCAACTGGAATAACATGGGTGACACCGTCGCCGGAGTCAATGACTGTACCCGTCAAAGATCGGTCAGTGACCTTGGATGAAGTCCAAGAGGCAGCAAGGGCGAGCACGGCCTGCACTGCAATGTACATGCCAGCGCAGTTGAAAGACTCGAAGAATATTTCGGCGGTATTCTCTCGGTTCTCGGGAGGATTAAGAGGCTACTGATGTTAAAACCGTCCGAGCGATAGGTAATAATATAGCAGGTACGGTAGGAGGCTCACTGGCTCGGTCAGAAGAAAGTAATGGTCCTCGGGCTCTACTCGCAAGTACTTGAAGATGGAGTTTGACCAGAATCGTTCCATGTGATCCTAGGGAATCGGTCAGTTGGAATACTTTGCATTCCATGAACTTACAAACCCAGTTCTCTATTTGTCCGTGTCTAATGGGATAATGAAGACCATATCCTAAGATGGCTCGTCAGCGGTTGGTCCACTCCCAGAGCAAGACCGTTCCAGACTTCAGGACACATACCAGGCCCTGAAGCGGCGCCTATGGCTTCATCTCCAATGTAAAAGTCAAGATCTTCGGTTCCTCGCTTCGAGCTCAAGTTACTACTCGGGCCGGCGCCGCCTGTAAGGAACGAAGGCTTGTTCGCGACAGCTGGACGACCAGAGCCGGAACCACCACTGCCACCGGTAGGGCCTTTTGTGGCAATGGCGGTCGGGAAAACGAAGGATGGAGAATCGTTTCCGGCAAAACCTGAGCGAGATTCGTCAATTGAAGCCGCGGTAAGGAATCGATTGCGTGCATACCAAGCTTGGAAAATCCCGTGCCGCTACATTGCGTCAGATTAGCACGTCGTTACCTGCAATTCTCGGCGAGGAGCGGGGAAGGGAGCGCAGCTTGGCGTACTTGTCCATGACAACGGCGGGGGTTTGGTTCGCCATGATGAAGGAGTGCGGCTGGGTATGCGCGCGAGAGAGGATGGAGAGGACGGGGAGGAGGATTACGAAGACAAGGCGAGGGGAGAGAATGGAGATGGCGATGGAGCTGCTCGCTTGTCGTCACCTCAGCGAGTCGGCTCTGGAGGTGGGGGGACTGTAGCTGAGGCTAGTGACATTTGCGAGTGGCCCCAAGCCTTCTAGTCACCAGCCACAGCATGTATGTGTATGGAAGGACGGGGTCGCGCCTGCCTTGCAAGCACCAGAGCGGAAAACGCGCGGCCCAAACAGCTTGCTGCCTGCCCCGAGAACACCAGACTTGAACTTGTCAAATCGAGTCGCCGGCACAGAAAGAGAGAGCCTTCCGAAGGCTTGAGCGCTGCCGGTAGCTCCTACACTGGTCGACGTCATTTAGCACCCAAGCAAGCATCCAGGTACCTAGGTAGTTAACTACCTAGGTACCTAGTACCTTGGTTCCTGTGCATGTGCATAACTTGACATCTCAACACGAACCTCCTCAAAGCAGCATCCTCCAAGCCGTTTCCGCGACGCAGGTCAATGGGAAAGATTCTCATATTTGTCCGGAAGAAAGCGGCCTGCTCGCTCAAGTCCCTATTCACTTGACTCTCTTTCTCGCTGCCCGTCCCTTCCGGGTCGACAGCTTCTCTTCATGCCTCCATGCCTCCATGCCTCCATGACACCGTCACACAGTGACATCGTGACACTGTGACGAGAGTGACATCCGCAAGTGCCCAAGAACCAGATCCCGCGACACAAGTGCAAACAATACTAAACCTGTACCCAGCCGTCCTCATCTACATTACTCAGTCAGTTGCTGCCGTTGTGCTTAGGGCCCGGTGAGGCGTGAGTCTCTGTCAGGCACAAACTGCGATCAATTTCACCAAGTCATACCATCCACACGTTGAACGGTCTGGACTCCTGACTCTGGACAAGTGAATAATATTCGGCATTGAATGCTCGACAAGTACCCAACGTCTGGATTTAAAAAGGCTCGACTGCTGCGTCTGCTACCTGCAGACCTTCAGACCCCTGGCCAAAACCTTTGACCGCCAATGTTGAACGCAACAGTCGAAATCCCCATCAAATCTACGTCGTTGCGTTTCGTTTCTCGATTGGAAGTTGCAGCCCATCCTCGCATGTTCTCCGTTGGAGGCACGTTCATTCCATCCGGAAACAGTGACATCGGTTCGTTGCGTTTTGCCGTTTTTTCCCCGTCTCCTTCTCAGGCTGCCGCTATCGGCTCTCAAAACTACTTTAGAATTTGGATCCCGCTGCTTGGATGCCATTTGCTTCGAGCCGGCTTATCTCGACTCGAACCTTTCCCTCTTGCTCTCCCCCAAACCAGCATTCGCGAAATATCTTCATCGGCATCCTTAGCGCCCCTGGGATTGAGAGTCAGCCCCTGTTACTAATGACTCTCAATTAGAATGAATGCCCATTGCCAACATGTGGACTCCACGATGATGGCTCCAAATAACCATGGCACAGATGGTGCCTTGGATCGCATGCTTCGCCTCAGTCAGCGACAGAACGGCGTTCCAGCCATCTTCATTCATGCAGGCGCCGGCTTTCATAGTCATCAAAACGAACATGTACACCTAGAAGCTTGTGTCGCGTACGTAATCTCATTGCCCACAGTCCCCCTTCCTTTGTCAGTGCTATCTATGAGTCCATATCCAGGCTTCCTTCATCTGACCAATCTTTTCTAGGGCTGCCGAAATGGGCATGAAATTCTTGAGAGCCGGCGCGACTGCAACCGAAGCTGTGGAGGCCGCTCTACGAGTTCTTGAAGACAAGGAGATTACCAATGCCGGTTATGGCTCGAACTTATCCATCGACGGTACCGTCGAGTGTGATGCTACAATAGTTGATCATCTTGGTCGCAGTGGTGCCTGCGGCGCAGTTCCAAGTTCGCTATCCCTTGCTTTGAAACGACTCCGTGTCCTCCTCAAGGCCTTCGCTAATCCGTATCTGTAGATATACGCAATCCCATATCCCTTGCAAAGCTCATTCTGGATACCAGCAGCCAGCCGCTGAGCCTTCGAAGAGTTCCGCCAAACGCACTGGTTGGTGAAGGGGCCCGCATCTTCGCCGAGGAGCACGGCATCGTCACCTTTGCGAATGAGTATCTTGTCTCCAAAAACTCTCGCGATCGATTCTTTCGGTGGCAGGAAGATCTGTTGCGAGCGGAAGAAAGGGTCCAAGAATCTCGAACGGGCTTACAGTCCCCATCGGTTACAATGGCATGCGTTCCCTGCCAATATGACACGGCTTCAGCCGCAGATGCGCGCAAACCATTTCCTCGAGACCATACAGCCGCAATCATGGCCGGCACATGGAATGAGGGACAACCCGACTCACCACACGCAGGCACCCCAGCCCCGGATTCCGCCAGCCTGCAAGAGGGTTCTCTATTCCCGACACGGACCAATCCATCACTACCTGTCCCAACCTCCAATCCGCCCCGACCACCACCAACATCTGTTCTTTCTCCAACCCCTTTGGCCGACAAAAGGGAAAACGAAGCATCAACAACCCGAGCGGGATATGTTGATAGGCGGGCTGATGTGGCCGTAGACAGCTTACATCTACCCAGCACCATTCGCAGGCAAGGCCCGGACATTTTTCAGTCAAGTAATGATTCTCCCCGGGAAGCCTCTGCATACTTACAGTCAAAGCAAGGTGATAGCCCGCCATCCGTTCCAAATGGACTGCAAGGCGTGAAGCGAACTTTTCAAGGAGAAGACCAGCCTCGAGAGACTGATGGACCAGTAGCTAAGCGCCAAGTGCGGTTGAACAGCCGAGACGAGGACATGATCACAGACACTATCGGTGCTATTGCGATTGATGATCAAGGAAGGATAGCTGCCGGTTCTTCTTCCGGGGGCATTGGCATGAAACACCGAGGGCGATTGGGCCCTGCTGCTCTGGTTGGTATCGGCACTGCCGTAGTACCATGTGCGGAAGACGACGACGGTGGAACAACTGTAGCTGCTGTGACAAGTGGAACTGGGGAGCACATGGCAACAACCATGGCGTCGCAAAGATGTGCAGAAAGAATTTACACAGGAACTCGGCGAGCACCAGGCGGCGGGGATATGCAGGACGACGACGAGGACGCAATCATGGAGTCATTCATCTCTGAAGACTTCATGGGCCACCCTGGTGTCAAGAACTGCAACTCTCAGGGAGCTATCGGCATCATGGTGGTCAAGAAAAGCCGCACCGGATACTACCTATACTTTGCACACAACACCGATTCGTTTGCTCTTGCGTCAATGGGGGCCCTCGAGAAGGAGCCTCGCTGCACCATGTCTCGGCTTCCTGAAGGTGCTAAGATTGCCAAGGGCGGTCGCAAAATACGAATCTCTTGACGCAAAGCTGACGGCCTCGCTGTGTACCTGGAGTTGGATCATTCCTACCGTGCTCTCGGGGTTGCCGTGGCGGAAGTATCCTAGTCTGTTGTTTACGAAGCATACTTAGCAATAGTGATACCACCCCTTCCTATGAATTGTACTTTGTTCGAGATGAGACCGCCCTCACGGGAGGATGATGGACGAGTGATTTTATTTCTGAAAGAAGCACCATTAAACCTGAATACTAGGGCATGCTATCATCAAAGCATAGTGTACATTTCTCCCCAACGCCGACTGTTAGTGTTGGCTTGCAACTCCTTTGAGCTGTTTTTTTTCCCCAAGCAACACCGACAATCTCGTTAGAACCACCGTCCCTCCAGTCTACTCATCGCATAGTAAAAGATCCATGTATGCCCGCTTCAAAAGTCATCGGCATGCTCTACACGTCCTCTGGCCAAGTCAGACCGGGGCCCCTGACTATATCCAAAGCTTGACGCTGCAGTCGAGGACCAGACATTTATGTTTCTCGTAGATTTCATCGTACAGGGGTAGCAGTCGCGCTGCCGGTCTCTTCGCGCCCACTGCTGCCATTCGCAATCTTTCTCTTCCTCTTCTTTTTCCGAGGTACAACGGCAGGCTTGGAGCCGTAATTACCCACCGCCAGTTTCGTGCCGCAAGTCAAACACTCCGCATTTTCGGGCAGCTCGCAAAATATACTCAGGCATATTGAGCATACGAAACCCGTGTCAACCACCTTTCCGTGACAAAAACAAGCAGCACGAAAGTCCACTGTGTCGTGTGTCGGGGTGATGAGTGACTGTCGAGCTTCCGTGTCCGCTATCAAGCCAAACATGAGGTAGGTGAGGAGACCTTTGGGATTTGCAGCGGCCAGGAAGGTGCCGTTCGTGTTGAAACATGCTTGCTGGAGAAATGTAGGCTCGCCTGAGAGGGACAGCGTGTCGATAGCCACTTGGGCGTGGGCAGCGGCAAACACGGCGTTCATGGTAGGTATGTACTGGGATGGCTCGGAATCGGATACGGAAACGACCAAGATGCGACCCTTCATTGGGGGTGCAGCGTCGGCAATCGGTTGGGCTGCACCTGCTAAGCTGCTGGATGCACCGCTGAGCGCTTGGGAAGCTTTGTTTATATGGCACAGGGCTAGTGTCAAGGCGCCCGCTAGTTGTGTTGTGGTTGCCTCGAGATCCTGCTCTGTCGTCTCGCCCAAGAGCTTCTGCATGGAGCCGAGAACGGCAGCTTCGATCTGTGCAAACTGCGGATATTTGTTGGCAGAGGATCGTGGGGCGTCACTGGGAGCATCCTTCATCTGCACATCGCCCGCGGTGTCTTTACTGGATCTTTGGGATGGCGGTGTTGGATAGAACCATACTGCGCGGTTCACATGGGCGGCTACAACTGCGACTTGGTTGACGTTGCTGAAAGCCAAGTGGGCATTGGCGAAGACGAGGATGTTCGCAATGGCTTTTGATATGGGGAGAACATTGTCTAGTGCCGCCCAGGCGCGAGGGTTGGTATCTATGACGATGGAGAGGAGGGAAGGTGTTTCTTCGGCGGTGGTGACCTCGTAGTGCTCTGAGACGTCGACGGCATCCATTCTGGACGGGGAGAAGCGCCGTCGAAGGCAGCTACGAGGCCAATGCTCAGAGCTGCAACTGTAGTGGGAGGACTGTTTGGGAGTTCGGTTGAGGCCTTTCCTCGGTTATTGAAATCCCGATGGAGGGTTACGGTGTATGTGAGGCGTGAAGGCTGTTAGTCGAGGCGAATTGGGTCGTTGCAAGTTTGACGGCCGTTGGAGGCGGAATAGAAGTTGGCCTTGAGATATCCAAGCTTGTGTTGTTATAATAGGTGCGATCGATGAGGATCAAATGCGAAAAATGGTCTTCATATTGTTATTGCGGCATGGCATGCCTAATTCGAGGGTTCGGTAACTAGTGCATTGACAACGGAAAGATTCAGGTCAGGTCGTTTGCAGAGAGAGATCGGCGGGACCCAAGATAATTCGTCACTATCTGCTACGGTAGGTTTCAAGGCTGAAGGAGTGGCGTCACAGCGAAGCCACACGTGACTGTGGCTTGAGCACCGCCAGGATGTGTGAGACCATCGAGCCAAGTAACCTTAGTAGTTAGTCGCTACTACTAAAGCAATACGATATTGAAGCTACACCTCGTAGCGATTTCACTCCGTAGGCATGAACACATGTTTGAACAGACCATAAATTTCCATTGTCAGATATGTCATCTGCTCGTTTCTCTCTACTCGCCCCTTTATCTATGATTATAAATCAGCATCTTTTTTCTTTCCCATTCCTATAAAATGCTCCGGACGTAGTGCAAATAGCTTCGTCCCCAGATGGAAAAACTAATTGGAAGAAAATGCTCCTGTCCAGACCTGAGCCCTCATGAAAGACGAGTCCGTGTTTAATCATCTTCTAACGTGCAAATGTCCCCACTCGCAACATTCCCTCCTCACTAAGCCTGGGAAAGCTCCTGCTCTACTTGGGCCTGAACAAGCTCTCGGACCTTGCTTACACTTCCTTCTACCTCGGTGACGCGTTTCTCCTTCTTGGCGAGTCCGATAAACTCTTGGGGTAATACTTTGTTCTCGAAATCGAAGCCCTCTTGTCCATTCAATGCCTTCTCTACCGCGCCGGAAAATTTAGCCGGGTGGGCAGTGGACAACGAGATGTGATGAGCGTCGGAATTGCCGTTGGCAGCGGATCTGATGGTAGCGGCAACACCAACGGCGGAATGCGGGTCAAGCACGTATCCAACCTTCTTGTACAAGGATTGTATGGTCTCCAGGGTTTGGCTGTCGTCTACACGCTCGCTGTCAAAGTCTCGCTTGGCACACTTCAGAACATCCTGGTAGACGGGGCCGAATGAGCCTGTGGTTTTCAACTCCTTGAGCCATTTGGACACCTCTTGACCAGCTTGCTTCTTGTTCCACTGGTCGTCCATGCCCGCGCTGGAGGCAAATTCGTAGGCCAAGAACCAGAGAAGGCGTTCAAAGTTGCTAGATACCAAGATATCCATGGCAGGGCTGAGGGTCTCCTTGACACCCTCAGGGGTGATGTCCTTGCCTTCTTCAGGTGCGGGCTGCTTCTCGTACTTACCAGTCTTCCAAAAGCGGTCTAAAATATCATTTTCGTTGGTTGCGATGACCAATTTCTCGATAGGCAGCCCCATGCGCATGGCAAAGTATCCGGCCAAGATGTCTCCAAAATTTCCTGTGGGCACAACAAACCGAGTTTTGTCACCGAGCTTGAAATTGGAGGATTGCTTGACTAGGGAGAAGTATGAGTGGAAGTAATAAGTGATTTGTGCCAGAATACGAGCCCAGTTGATGGAGTTGACAGCCCCGACGTTGATGGGCTTGTTGGCCTCGGGGTCTCCAAGCATGGACTTGAGGATATCCTGAGCATCAAGATGTGTCAGACTTGCAAGATGTTGAACAGGATTAGAGCATGTACTGGAATGTAACTTGCCTGGCAATCATCGAAAGTGCCCTCAATGGAGAGATTATGTACGTTCTTATCCAACACGGTGGTCATTTGTAGCTCCTGAATAGGGCTTACGCGACCTTTGGGAAACATGATAAATACTGAAACATCCTTTTTCCCACGCAGGCCGTAAATGGCAGCGGAACCAGTGTCGCCGCTAGTAGCACCCACGACTGTAAGATGATGACGGTCTATAGCACGGTGTCAGTCTATCTTTTTTGTACGAGGGAGAATTGCGAATCTGCCGCAGGAGCACAAATGGTGAAAAGCCAAGGCGCCCTACGTCACTCGTCATGAACGGTGCCGGTAAGCCTTACCTCTCCCAGTCTTGCCCTCGTTTTTCCTCATTAGAAAGTATTCAAACAGGTTGCCAACAAATTGAAGGGCAACATCCTTAAAGGCAAAAGTGGGACCGTGGAAAAGTTCGAGAAGATAATGGTTGCCCTCGAGCTGGACGAGCGGCGTAACTTCTTTGCTGCGAAAAGTCGAGTAGCTCCGGCTGACCAGATCCTTGAGATGCGCTGAAGGTATCTCGGACTGTGAGATGTAGAGAGACATGATTTCGTAGGCAAGATCCGAGAAGCTCAAATCTTGCCAGCTTTCCCAGGCCGTAGCCTTGGGGATCTGCTCAGGAATGTACAGACCGCCATCGGTAGCCAAGCCTCGCAAAACGACTTCTTCAAACGAGCACTGTGACAAGATGAAACAAGGACGGTTAGCAGCAGCACATGGGGAACAGAAATTTTAAGACAAAACAACAACTCTAGACTACTTGCATCGCTGTCCTCGCCGCGAGTGCTCAGGTAACGCTGCGACGGGGTATGAGAGTCGATTGACCCATTGGAAACTCCGTTTTGTGTCATTTTTCGACGATGGCCAGCGTCGAGATCAGGATGGGGCGGAAACAGGGCCTATTGTCGAGGACCAAAGAATTGGGACGAGGCGGGCCGAGAATCGATGTCGAGAAGACGAGGGAGAAACGACAATGAGGGGCAGTCGAAGGCGACGAAGACTCGGCGCCTCGTCAGTCCTTATACGCGTGCGTATGAGCGTAAAACAGGACGGTCAAGTAAAGAAGATAATGAGGCGAAACAGCAAATAATAATGAAAACGCTGAAAACGACAAAACAGCACTGCTCGTCGGTGGCAAAGGTGAATGCTAAGCGCGGAGAGGGCGAGAGAGGGGACAAAATGCGACTTCGAGTACGGAGTAACGGGAGGGCGAAAAGTCAAGATGTCAAAAATGCTTCAAGTTCTTGGCGGCGTTGACATTCTAAGTCTCCCCAGCGCCAGCACCAGTCAGTCAGATGAATGAATGATAACAAAAGGGGACTATGGAGTCCTAAAAAATTGCCGCCACTTCTCCGGCTCGGAGACCGCAAGAAGGCCAACTAAACTGAAAAAAAAAAGGCTCGGTCACGGTCGAAGCCCCTCTTCCCAAAATTGCCTAGTGCGGGGTGTCTTAGCAAGTGAGAGAGACAGACAGCTCCCCAATTCGCCGACAACTCCGACTTGAACCCGTCCATTTCGAATCCAACCTTAGCACATCATGACGAACCAGGAGACGCCATAAAAGGACCAAAGTGGGCGGTCGACATGTCAAGGTGGAGAGAAGAGCCTAAATCAGCATCAAAATCGGTGGTTTTTGGACATCATTTGCCATTTATTGTGTGTCCGTCATGCATGCATGATCCATGAAGCTGGCTGGCACCAACTGCATACACGCTCATCCATACCAGACACAGCTTTCGCGTTGGGAAAAATAATCAAGCATTAGGCACCGAAACGATCGAGGACCTTACCGAGCCGTTTCATCCGACTTGGCGTGTTTACGGAGGCAGTTCATCCTGTGCTCGTCATTACTTCGTACTCCTTACAACTCTGGACTCTGGTACGTCCGAAACAAACTCGAGGACTACCTGTAACATCACGTCCAAGGCAGTATCTTTTGTTTCTCACACTCCTTGACCTCTACTTCGTTGTTTCTTGGTCCTTGACCTGTTTCTTTTACGGCATAACGACATCACCACAGCCACATGGGCCTTTGCTCGCCCTGATTGCTTGTTCGTTGCCCATCTTGCAAATTCGCCCTACGTCACACTGTCGTTCGCGGGAAGCTGAAGCTGCAACAATGACTGAAACCCTCCAGAGCCCGGCGCCAGCCGCAACTCTTGAGGACCAAACTCTTTTGGCTTTTGCTCGTCTAATGGAAGGTGGCCAGGAGGATGAAGCCACTTGCAGAGAACTTGACCAGCTGACAAAGTTATTGAACGATGACGCCGAATCGCAGCAGAAAGAAGAAAAGTACAAGACCATTTGCAAAGTCATTGACGGCGATTGCGTCGATACCGTCCTCTGCTATCTCGATATGCGTCAGCCCGACATTGTGCGTGGCCATGCCACTCTCACCACCTCTGCCTATCTTAGAGCTGCCGGAGAAGACGGATCTAAGAAGCTGTCTGACTTCTTCTTTGAGCGTGTCAAGAGAGGCACTTATGACGATTATATTGTAGCATTTTGCGTCGCTTCAGCGACATTTCCTATCGTCCCAGACCTCACCGCACACTTGTTCTTGAGTGAAGGCTTTTTGAGCAGTCTTGGCCCCCTTATGAGGAGGGAGTGGAAAAGCCGCAAGGTTGAGACAGCGTGTTTGGAGATGCTCAATGCAGCATGCATGAACTCAATGTGCCGTGAAGCTGTTCAGAAGTATTGTGTTGAGTGGCTGGAGGAGGTGGTTGACCAGGACCCTACAGGCTCGACGGACGGGCCCAATGCTGAGCCCAAGGTGCAGGGTGAAGGGGGCTCTATTTCCATGAGACGGCATTCGGAACAGGTTCAGCATTTGGCCGCTGTTATTTTGGCGAAACTCAGGGTGAGTCTATGTACCTTCGTACTGATTGCTCCTCCAACCTTCAGTCTCCTTTTGCCAAGCATCTCCTTGATTTTTTAATGTGGGATCCTAGTATTAACCAAGGACTGACATAGCTTGAAGGCAGTTCCTTCTAAACAATCAGTTAACGACCCCAACAAGCCAAGAATCGAGCCAGCATTAACCAGTATTGAAGACCTATCTGACCTTTTCACCAAAATGATACTAAGAGACGGGGACCACGGCAAGCATTCCATAGAGGGTCTGGCCTACGCGTCTTTGCAGCCCAAAGTCAAGGAGAGCATCATCAGCAACGAGGCTTTGCTGAAGAAGCTAGTCAAAACTCTCACAGAAGCGCAACCAAGGTCACCGACCACCTATGGCGCTCTCAGCATATTCGTTAATTTGACGCGGTACAGGCCTGTTTTATCAGAAGAGCAAAAGAAAATGAGTCAATTGAAGGCCTATGCAGATGCAGCGGGTAAATTTGCAGAGCCCGATCCTCTGGATGACGACGAACACGTTGCGAACCGTTGCCAGGCCGTTTTCCAATCCGGTCTCATTCCTGTCCTCGTAACACACAGCAAGAACGGCTCCCCTGCCTCGTTAAGCCTGATCATATCCATCGTCAACTCCCTCGCAGTTACGAAATCCCTACGAGGACCGCTTGCGCAACAAGGAGCGGTGAAGCTACTTCTTGTCGGATGGGCCACAATACCCGATTCGGATGAAGTGCCTCGACGGACGGCAGCGCAGGCACTGGCTCGAATACTCATAAGTACCAACCCAGCTTTAGTGTTTGGCGGAAACAGATCAAACCCAATCAACGCAGCCATTCGACCGCTAGTTTCTATCCTCCCCCCTGATCCAGCTGCTGATACGAGAGACCTCTTGCCCACCTTTGAAGCGCTCATGGCGTTGACAAACCTCGCTTCATTAGATGATGACCATACAAAAAGCACCATCATCCGTGTGGCGTGGTCTCATATTGAAGAACAACTCTTATCATCAAATAACCTCGTTGCCAAGGCCGCTGTCGAACTTGTGTGTAATTTAATGCAAACACCTGAGGGAATTGCTCTGTACGCAGATGACAGTCCGCAATCTCGAACTCGCCTGCATATTCTCCTAGCGCTAGCTGATGCCGAGGAGGAAGGTACTCGAAGTGCTGCGGGTGGAGCGCTGGCTTCTCTCACCGGGTTCGAATCGGTTGTGCGCTATGTTGTCCAGCGAGAAAAAGGAGTCGAGGTCATTCTTGGCATGTGCCATGATCCTGATGAGGGACTGAGACACCGCGGTGTGGTAACGCTGCTGAATTTAGTCATGGCAGACGGCGAAACGGGGCAGCTGGCGAAAGAAAAGGTCAAGGAGGAAAACGGTGTTGAGATTTTGAAGGATTGTTTGAAGCAAAGTCGACGGCCTGAGGTGTTGCAGATTACCGTGGAGGCGCTGAAGGCTCTGTTGGAACAAAAGTAGACGCATTCACTACTTGACAACAAGAGATGAAGTGTTCGGAGGGGTTTATTATGCATAATTGTGAGGTTCATATCACGACAATAGGCAGGTATATTGGCATGAGGTTTCTATAATGCAACAACGCTGCAAAAAGTGCTTATAAGTCCTTTTGCACGCTGCCATCTTCCGCAGGCAACTGATCGCATCTATTCAAGATGGCAACGCCCTCAACATGTCCTGTCTGAGGGAAGAAATCGAATCCAACAAGGCTCTCGATGTCATACTTGGCCCCTTCTCCTTCCCCTCTAACCAAAACGCCGACGTCTCGCGCCTGAGTATGAACATTGCAGCTCACATAGAGGATTCTCCTTGGCCCAAATCTCCGCAGCTGTCCCAAGAAATCGGCGTCGCAACCCTTCCGCGGCGGATCTAGCACTACTACCGTCTCGTCAGGGGGATATGCGACGCTCTTGAACAGTTCACCAGCATCAGCTGCGATGAACTTGCACCGGTCTTCGCCAAGACCGTTAAGAGAAGCATTTTTCCGCGCTGAGGCGATGGAATCCGCTGCAATATCAATACCCGTCGAGTGCTGGAATACGGAGGAGAGGGTGATGGTGAAGAGGCCGGAGCCGGAATAGGCATCTATCAGATATCTGATGGGGCTGCTGGATGGAGGGGGGAGGATACGCTCTCGGACGTAGGCGGTGAATTTGGGAAGGATGGAGTTGTTGTTCTGAAAGAAGGACCCGGCAGGATTTGTGAATGTGTGGTTACCGACGTACTCGGTTGTAGTGGCTTTGGAATCCGTCTCGCAGGTCTTGATATCGATGAAATCGTCGCCTTCTGTGCGGGCAGCATGGGGTGGCAGTTCGTCTTCCCTTGGTGGCTGCTCTTGGCCTGGTGGGGAGTCCCTGGGATATCGATGGGTGTTTTCACGTAGCAGGATGGTTGCACCACGGTGATAGTTTTGAAACTCATTCTGCATGCGTGCTCGTTCACGGGCCATTCCTAGTCTTACTGCTGAAGTTCCAATGGGACAGTCTTCAATGTCGAGCACCTTTCGCTTGCCTTTCTGCATGAATCCTATGTCCGGGCAGGAATCGAAGGAGACCTTGACAGCCTTCCTCCTGCTTGGCCTGAAGCCGGGTGGTCCGTCAAAGTGCGGCGTCAGCTTGGTGCGGTAACCGTACTGTAAGGGGCTGCCAATAGTATCCTGAATGACCGGAACGAGTTCAGCAGGCAGATTCGAAAAGTTGCAGTATGCCTTATCAACCACCCTCTTCTTCAGCTTGAGCTGTTCCGCGTAGTCGAGCATCTGGAATTGGCAGCCACCACAAGATGAGAAGTACTTGCATTGGATGCGAGCATCGTCGCGTAAGGGTGAAGGTTTGACGACGGAAACGAAGTCTGCAACGGTTTGGTGCTCTTGGGGAATGTGGCGGAAAACTTTGACTTTCGCGATGTCCCCCGGTACAGTGAAGGGCACAACGTAAACCTGGTTTGAGCCGGAACGCATTGCGAGACCGTCGCCTGTAGAGGAGAGCTCAAGCACTTCTACCTCTATCTCGGTGCCTTGCTCAGGTAAAGAATCCTCCTCTTTGGCTGTGGCGTTAGGCACCTCTGACTGGGCGATGAATCCGTGTGATGCTAACAGAGCTTCAATGTCTTGTCGAAGAACTTCCTCCGACGAACCCTCGGTGATGTTCTTCTCCCGCTTCGTCTTCTTTTGCTTCCATGGCTTGCTGTTACCAAACGGGCGCTTGGGGGGGCGGCCTTGACCATTCTGAGCCCCTATTGAGTGAGAGGCTCCTGTGGCAATGACTATTTCTGTAGCTACTGGAGCAGTAGCTTGTGTCGATGCCATTGTTGCAAAGTGACGAGTAAAATTGTGAGTTGGCGGTTTGAAAAGACGGACTGAAGAACATGTCCAGCGTCGCATCTGCGATATTCTGCGGTACAAAAAAAAGTCGTCTTCTGGGGAAACCGTATGTTATCAGGTAGAACGGTCGAAAAGCTCAACACATTGTTTGAGTTACTGCATCTCAGCTTCAGCATATGTACACGATGCATTCGTTGCAGTCATCTTAGATATAGGCTTTTTCGCAAACCAAGGAAAAAAGCTGCTAGCCAATGGCGGTGCTTACCATGTCTTGGAACTGGTCTACTGCTATTGGCCCGTGGCTCTTGCCTCTTTTCTCCTCCGTACCTTGACTTGCTCGGTCCTTCCGTGTGGCACCAACAAATGCGTCAGTGACGGGCCATAAAACCAACCACCACTCAGACCCAGCAAAGTAGGCAGACTCACTAGTGACCAACCGCGCACTTGGACAAGTAAGCATGGGGGCTCTTAAATCGATGGCCTCGTGGTTGCGCGGAACCCCCGTTGAGCGACAAGTCCTCCTCAATGGATCACAAGACTGGTACAGAGTACAAAGCGACAGTCCGACCGCCGATGCCGCACCGCACCGTACCGCAACGCCTCCAGATGTCCCACCAGACACACACACAACATCATGGTCCGTCGTGGCTGACTCGACCTGACCGGCCATCTAGAAATCGGGAACTTCGAAAAGGGAGGCGAGCCCTTGAAACATCGGCCTTTTCGCAACACTGTTGACCCTTCCCTCTTGCTTTTCCCCCTCTTGGTCTCCTAGAGTCGTCGCACAAAGCCATCTCGGTTCAGCTAGCACAGGTATTTTGTCAGTCGTGAATCGGCGCCGACACCGATACTCCGACTTTCCTGTAACCGTAGCGCGACTGCGCGCAGCTTGACAATATGAGTGAGGAACTGCTCTATCCTATGAACGTAGGCGAAGAAGGCCTCACTTACAACCATGTTAGAAACCCTCATGCAGCACCTTATCCAGTTGCTCCTAGTTTCTCTCCCAAATCACGGCTTCGCTCGTGCCAGTGTTTTGCCAGAAGTTGTCTTTAGACCAGCCACACAGGGGTCTGTTGGTGCCGTTGCCAGCGAGAGCATCGAGTGCAGTGCCATCGGTAAAGACTTGTTGGCTCGAGGAGTGAGTTTTGTGCGGCATCCCATTAGCACATAGAATCTACTGACAGTTCCGTAACAGGGCAATGCTGCGGATGCTTTGGTAGGAACAACTTTTTGTGTCGGCGTCATCGGCATGTATCATTCTGGCATCGGCGGAGGTGGATTTGCCATGGTCCGTGACGCAAAGGGCAACTACGAGGCAATCGACTTCAGAGAAGCCGCTCCTGCAGCAGGTCATGAGGACATGTATCAGGGCAATATACGTGGAAGTATATACGGCGGTCTGGCTGTGGGTGTGCCAAGCGAGGTTCTTGGGCTGGAGTATATCCATAACAAATACGGTGTATGTTCACTTGCAACTTTTGTGCCACGTCTTCAAAACTCATCATGCAATACAGTCACTACCTTGGAAGACGGTAATGCAAGGTGCCATACACGTAGCCCGCAACGGCTTCAAGGGTACGTCTTTTCTGGCTCAATAGGGAAATTCTTGAACACTGACAAAACTATCCAAGTCTCAACCGATTTCGTACAATATGTTGAACGGGCAGTCGATGGAAAGCCCAACTTCTTAGAACAGGACCCCAACTGGGCCCAAGACTTCGCTCCCAACGGTGAGTTGACCCAGAACAATACGGAGACATATACCCTCTTACAAGTGGTCTAGGGACTTTGCTTCAAGTCGGTGAGACCATGACAAGGAAACGCTATGCCAAGTATGTTCATTCTTACTGGTCTTTGCACACTTTGACATAAACTCACCCATATCAGCACCCTAGAGAGGATTGCACATCACGGATCTAAGGTCTTTTACACTGGCGATCTCGGTACGATATACCCACCCTATTATCTTCAGGACACTACTAGTTAACACACGGTCAGCGAAAACGTTAGTCGACTACATCCAACAAACCAATGGCACTCTCACATTATCCGACTTCAAGGAATACAAGGTTATAAGCCGGCCCGTCAAAAATGTCACATATCGCGGCCTCAATTTATATACTGTTGGCACTCCCGCCAGCGGTTCAATTGCCCTCAACATCCTCAAGACCATGGAACAGTTTGATCTGGCAGACTCGAAGGACAACAATCTCACTTCTCATCGCTTTGCGGAAGCCATGCGATTTGGGTACGGCGCGCGCGCTGAGCTAGGTGATCCTGGATTTGTTGATGGGCTGGATGAGTACGAGGCCCATCTTTTGGATGAACATCACGCCAAGCAGACTAGGTTGCGTATCTCCGATGATCATACTCTCCCAGTGAGCCAGTATGATCCCAAGAGAGTGGAATTGCCCGAGAGCCATGGAACGTCGCATATCGTCACAGCCGACAAGTCTGGCATAGCGACATCCCTTACCACGACTGTGAATTTATTGTTTGGTGCACAAATAATGGAACCATCTTCTGGTATCATTTTGTACGTGCTCCTGCTCCCACCGCCCTCCTCTCTCTTCGTACTACTGCCATAGTCACATGCCAATCTAACAACACCTCACAGAAACAACGAGATGAATGACTTTTCCATCCCCGGCGTTCGCAACGAATTCGGCTTCGAACCCTCCGTCGCCAACTTCGTTCGCCCCGGTAAACGACCCCTGTCAAGCGTCACACCCGTCATCGCCGCATTTCCCAACGGCGAGCTGTTCGCTGCAGTTGGAGCAGCGGGCGGTTCTCGCATCATCTCTGCAACAGCCAATGCTCTATGGCATTCGATTGAGCATGAAATGACCATGAGGGAGGCGCTTCGCCAACCACGTCTTCATGACCAAGTTATGCCGAATACGTTGCTTCTTGAATACGGATTCGATGCTGCAACGGCCGCGGGGCTCGTGGAGAGAAAGCACAATATCACATGGGTGAAGCCGGGCTTGAGTGCCGTTCAGGCCATAAGGAGGCTAGACGACGGGTCGTTTGAGGCTGCGAACGAACCCAGACAGAAGAACAGTGGCGGATTGACGATGTAGATGGGTGTGCACAAATACCCGTAGATGAGAGACACATGTTTATGTTCTGCTGTATGTATATTACTTGTCTTAATAACAGTACATCTTATTGTCAAAAGCTGGCTTCATAGCCGTACATGCATTCATCTCGCTGCAATTGCAATTCTTCCCTTCTGCCTCTTCAAAAATCACCCGCCAAATTACTTGTCTATTGTAGTACCGGAAACACAACAAAAAGTCACATGAAAAAAAAGGGGGTATCTCCAGGTCTATAATGTCCACCAGTCTCTATGGAATCTTTCTTATTTCCTCATTGCCACCAGACGGCTCGTTTCATACACCCATTTCTTGGCGAATTCTTCCTCGGTAAATCTGGTAGCTGACTTGCGGGCGCGCCTGCGCATACTGAGAGGGTTAGCCTGCGACAAAGCCCTCTCATACCCCTCGGCAAACTCGTCTTCGTTTGTTGCATGGTAGCCTGGGCGTTGTCAGCTGACAGTTGCTCCTCAAATGCAGAGGAAAGGGTCAAAGGGGCCGGACTTACCAGTTGGCTCTCCGTCCACCTCGGTGACGATGTCGAGTTTCGGTCCGCCACTGTTATGGACGACTGAAATGAGACCAGCCGCCTGGTACTCGACCACGCCTATCCCAAAGTGCTCGTTCCACATGCCGTTGACTCCGACCGAGGCCTTTCTCAACCACTCAAGAATCTCTGGCCAAGAAGCGTCAAGATGGAACACCACCTGGTCCTTGATGCCGAGCTCGTTGGCCAAGAGCCGTAGTTGATACACCCTCTTGGAGTCTTGATCGTCTCGTACGCTGCCGATGAGCACAAGGCGCGCCTTGTCAGCAGCCTTGGTCTTGGATTTCAGGAACTTCGCAAAAGACTGCAAGATGAGTTGGTGGTTTTTCTCGGGTCGAAATTGGGCAATATACACGAGAACCTGCTCCCGCTTCTTCTCACTCGCCTCCGATACTTCCACCTCTTGCTCCAGCTCGCGAACCGCGACGGGTGGGTATACAACTGCAATAGGATCGTTACCATCTTTTTGAACTCTGTACGGCCCCCATAAGCTCTTGACATGGCCCTGCGTCCAGGTTGAGTTGGTCATGACGACGTCAATTGAGGAGCCGACCCATGAATAGAGCATGGCAAATAGGTGCCAGTACGTCTTCTTGGCAAGCCCGCGGGTTCCCTGGCCCTGGCCAGCATTCACCCCTTGCGACCCTACGGCGGATCTCGGATCGAGAGAGTCAAGCATGTCGGTCGAAATGGTGGGATAGTGAACATAGGCGCCGGTTGGGACGTTTCGAAAGAGGAACTTGCATAGTCCTAGAGCAAATGCATATCCCATGGTGTCGATGAAAATATCGGGGACAAGCAGGGAAAAGGCGTCCCAAGCTAGAATCATGGAGCCAATTGATTGTCCAAGTAGAGTGAAGTGTGGCCAACTCGAAGCAAGAACCCAGTGGCGTTTGGATAGGTAGAGAAATTGAACAGTCGGCGGGTGAAGATGGATATTGAACCGGCTCTACCGCAAGGTTAGCACGGTGTGAAGGAGCCCAAGAAATCACAGGACATCAAGCGGTGTCAAACACACCTCGACACGTTGCAAAATATTGTCCTTGGTCGCATCATGGTCTCCCGTGTACACTATGCACTTGGCTTTCGGCCAGCGATCCTGAGTTGCGCGGATAGCAGCCCACAGCACTCTTTCTCCGCCACCACCAGCATTGCTAGGTGCTCTGGTCAGTCTCAGCCTCTAGATTATCACATGGTGATATCGTCGACGTACCAGAATGGGTGGAAGAATCCGATGATGCCATCCCACTCTTTGGGCGGCTTGCCGTCTTTGGTCGCAGCCTTCAAGTCGGTATGTTCAACAGCTTCCCGTTCTCCACTGGAGCTCGCCTTGAGGTCGGCTTGCTGTTTACGGTATTTTTCGTCCTCTTCACTCATAACGGAAAGCAGTTGGGCGCGCCGGCCCTCGGTTCTCTTGCGAAGTGTGAAGCCCATAAATCGACCGATTCGACTCGCAACAAGGGGAGCTAAAACGAGGATGATGAAAGGTGACGAGGCGAACAGCGTCACAGCCATTGCAAGCATCTTGGGGTCCACATTGAAGGAAAAAGGCCTTCCAGCCGTCGGCGCTGCGCATGTATCTGCCATGGAAAGTGTTGGAGCGAGAACAAACGAGTGGCCGAAGTTGTATCCAGGCTCCTGTTCAATGTGTCGGCGATGGGAGACCAGGAAAAAGAACGACAGTCGGTTTCTAAGATTACAGTGACATCTGCACAGTAGTTCACAAATCAGGCAACACTCTTAGCCTGAGGAAGCGAAAGGGGAGAAGGGGAATGGGAGTCGAAGGAGTTGATGAAGTCGGGATGTGGCCAGCTTTCAATTGCTGGAGTCACCGATGAATGACGCCTCTGGGAGCGTGTTTAACAAAGTACTAACTACTTGGACCATTCCACCATTTGACATATGATGGCGGGGAGCTCCAGTGGGCTACGGCGTACTTCCGCTCCGTGCTTGTACCTACAAGGTACGGAGTAATGGAGAAAGCAACTAATCCTAGGTACGGAGTAGTTACTCCGTAGTCCGTCCATGCACGAATCTGATGGATCAATGCATGCATGTGCAACATCGTTGAAGCCTGCTGCGCCTGCGAGTTCCTGAAACACCCAATTGAGCAAGTTGACACTTGCCCCAGTTGTGCCGTTGTGCCAGTTGTGCTAGTTGTGCCGGCTGTGCCGGTTGGTGCAGCCACTAGAGAAGCCCCATTAGTAGTACTAACTGATCAGTTCCTTGCAACCACACATCAGATCCGCGACGCATAACATGTCACGAGCCGACCTGCCGAATGCATTCACCTTACTCTTAATCCTGCATCTCACACCGAACCCTCATCCACGCCCACGACTAGGCGAAGTCAACCCATCTCTCTCCTAGCACCAACAGTACCAACAATGGCCCTTCATGCCACCACTTCATCAGTCGGCATCGAGATTCGTCTCTCTCACGAGAGTCACAGCAAGACCACACCTTGAATCCCTTTCCAAATCTCACCATATTTCTCCGTCACGACGCCAGTTTCACCTCTCGACCGTAGGAGACGCCGTGGTGCTCACGGCAAATAGCATATCATCTATACACAGTGCCGGAATCCCATGGTACTTATCCATCCCACTCGTTGCTCTCGGAGTCAACTTATCCTTCCGCCTGCCCATCCAGTACTACACCCGGCGATTGGTTATCAAACGAAGCGAATTGAATCCGCTAGTATCCGCATGGAACTCCAGGCACGCTGTTTCTGTCCCGAGGGGCGAGGGCGAGCAGGCGGCGCGTCTTTGGAAGTTACGTGTGGCAGGGCTGACAGAGAGGTCGCGCAAGAGGATCTATAAGACGTTCCGAGTGCAGCGATGGAAGACTCTCGCGCCCTTTCTGAGCATGGTCCCGTTCGTTGTCGTTTCCGAGACTTTGAGACGACTTTGCGGCGCGCCCATGGGGTGGATAAGCCATTCGATTGGGTTGGCCGACGTGGATAAGGTGTCTGCTACCTTGTCGGACGCAAGTGGCTTGTTCGACGAGGGACTTGCCCAGGGCGGGTGTTTGTGGTTTATGGATCTGACGGCCATGGATCCTTATTACGCTCTGCCAATGCTCTGTTCGGCCTTATTGGCGCGAACTTCTTGGGGGAGACTGTCCAAGGATCAACTGAAGGTGCTCTTGAGCCTTGATGGTTCCAAGACGCCAAAGACCCCGATGGCGCGGATGCAGACGGGTATCGGCCGGGCATTACTTCTGATCCCGCTGTTTCCCATGCTATTTGCCGATCTGCCAAGTGCGATATTCTTATATTGGGCCACTACCTTTGCGCTCAACAATGTGAATGAGTCCATACTAGAGAGCATTATTCCCAAGAAGGCCGCCAGACTCAAAATGGTTCAGAGGATACCCCCTGCCTTGCCGTATTTACGAGGAAACCACGGAGACACGCCGGGCAACGTTGTGAAATAGGGTGACTAACTTCGCATTCAATTCAATTGGATATTCGGGAGTGGAGGGCATTGGGAGAATGCCGCTCCACATGTACAATTCAATCAGCCGGCTGTGTACATATATATACATAAGAATGAGAGCCTTCCGTAAAACTCCAACCCGGGCAAATCAAAAAGATATATGAGAACAGACAAGTCTATCATCGCGCGTGCCATCTTGATACATCTATCCCAAGACAATTGCCAAAACAACAATGGCTAGAATAACGCCAAGAATAAGCAGCAGGCAGCAGCTCTTGTTGCGAGCAGCCTTTTGATATCTCGCCGCCTGACGGGTTTCTCTGTCGGCCCCCAGGGTGGCGTCATACGTGTTTTCTACATTGTCGGCAATGGTACGAATGGACTCGTCTTGCTCCGAGACCATGTGCGCCACCTGGCGAAACAAAACGTTCAAGTCCCCAACGCCCTGCTCAATATTGCGGATCTCCTCTTCTCGCTCGATGATGAGCGCTTCTTGAAAGTCTACTTCGTGTTGGGGCGCCATCTGCGACAGTTCCTGATGTTGCAGGAGCTGTTGCTGCTCTTGGTCGGCGCCACCTTCTCCGTGCCCGTGTGACTGTTCGAAGTCGTGGGCTGCTCGGGCGGCGCTGACAGACGCCTTTTCCTTGTCCAGAGCCTTTCTCTGCAGATCCTGGAACTCTTGGAGGGCGGCCTGGAAATCGCTCGACACCTTGGTTTGTTCGTATTTTTGCTGTTTCTGCATGTCTCAGTCAGCAAACTCGTAGTGGCATAGCGAGGAGCGTATTTGAGGGCTCGACCGACTGTTAGGTCCTCCCAGGTTTGCAACTGCTTCACTCCCTCCCCAATCTCCCTGCAAAGATCTCGCGCAGTCTCCATGGTCTTGTGTACGCGCTCGCGAAGACGAGGAGTGTCCTTCTTGGTGCCCAGGACGCCGACATTCTTGGAAAGATCGCGGTTGCTGATCAACAGCGTCTGCAGCTTGGTCTTGAGTTGGCGCTGGAGGTGCTGGAAGTCCGGGTCGTCACTGTACCCGCCTTGACGGCCGGACTCGAGGTTGGAGAGTTGGTCATACGACATGTTGTCGTTCGCTATGCTGCGTTATGCTGGGCGACGCTGGACGACTCTCGACGATGCTGGGTATCGATGGGGAAATACGCAGACGCTCGAAATGATGCAAAAGACAGCACAGTCGCAGAAGGGGCGAGTGTTTGTGAGAGTTGCTTGGCTTCGAGCCGGCTCGAGGACGACGTGCCATCAAGCGGAACGGAGCATGCGTCAGTAGGCAAAAAAAAGTGGAGCCCGTGTACTGCGCGCATGGGAAGCCTTCAAGCTACGGAGTACCTACTGATAGGTATCTGGTGCTTATCACCACGTGACTGATACAGGCAATCTGGCGAGCCAGCGGGCTGCGCACGGTCAATGTTGCTTCTTGTCGGGCTCCACCAAAGCCGGCGCGTTGCATCAAGCTCGACTCTCCCAAAAGTCAGTCCATGATTTTTTATACCTCCAGCATAGTCTCGTCAGGCAATGCGAATGCGCCGTCAACATGGCGGGCGCCCCGGTGCGAAGAGCTCCCTACAAGGACACTTTGCAGCCTGCTTTGCATAGGCGTTTCTCCTCAACCGCCATCCTTTTGCTTGCCGTGTCGTATCTAGAAGCCTTACTCATGGCTAACTGGAGCTCATGTCTGTTCAGCCCTGTCCATGCATCCTGAAGTCTACGTTACGAGACGTTTCGCTAACTTGCTTTTCACCATTTTCAGATTTTTGGTCGTGGTTTCCAATTGGATCTGCCGGCTTCCGAACAATACTCATCTTTTCCTGCGGATTGTCCATCCTCATCCTCCGAATCGCACATTACCATGTCGGACTGAAAACTACCGCACCTGGGTCGCAGGTCACCAAATCGTCTCTATTCAGCCTCCAAACCTACGAGACTGCTTTCTGGTACAGCATTTCGAGCTTCCTTTTCTGCCCCATATTTCTCTTCGCCTTGTCAGCATCGTCGAATCTGCAGTGGATCATCTACTTTAGCGGCAGCCGAGCGCGACTGAACGAGAGGCCTCTGTTTCTTGCTTGCTATTTGGGCGCCTGCGCTATTTATCAGACCGCATTCCACTACTGGGTAGATGTTGACCGCCTGGACCTCGACATCTTCAAGCGCTACACCAAAGCTCAGCAAACGACACTGGCTGTTTTGCCACGGTCTGTCCAGATCGTGTTACTACAGCTGCCTGGTGTATTTTGGGGCTGTGCACAGCGAGCTGCCATTTCCCTGCTATTGTGTCTTGTTGTGTACTATGCTGCCCTGCGATCCTTGGCCTGGGGCTGGGCGTTGGCCTTCCTTCGCCCGTTCTACAGCCTACCCAAAACTAACCTTGTTCCATCGATATGGCCGACCGACATATACTTGTTGGTACGCTGTATTTATGCTGGAACGATGCTAAACTTTATTTGGGCAGCTGGAAATGCAGCCTTTTCTGTGTTCATGGTCAGAGAGCCTTTGAAAAATGGCAACCCTTTGACATCAGAGGCCAAAGATCCAAATGGCAGTCTACTTAACGGGCTCAAAAGCAAAAAATTGTCCATTAAGGTGAGAAGAGATATTAATTCGCGTCGTCTTACTATATGGCTGACACAGTGCTAGTCTTTTGCTATGTGGGAGCTTGCTCTCATTGCTCAAGATTTTGAGACTCGACGACTGGCCATCTTTGGTGATATTGACCGCAAGGATGGCCCAATGTGGTCACAAGTTTATGCCATATGCATGGAACTCATGAAGCAAATTGAAACTCGAGTCGATGATTATGGAAACCCACCGCAGTCAGTCGTCACGAAACCTAACCAGATCGTTGGGGCGAAGCAACGTACGGCAGCTCCACTTCGACAAGAGACCATCTTCACCAAGACAGGCGAGCCGACCGGGCTACTTGGCGGGGTTGAGAAAGTCTTGGACCAAATTGCGAGAACGCCTGGCTCCTCTCCGGTATCCGAGCTCAGTCCTATGGCCAAGAAGACCTGGAACGATGCCAAGGACAGAGTGCTCACCAAGGAGCAACAGGAAGCGCTGTCTCCTGAGCATCTACGAAGTGAATTTGGAAATTGGGCTACAAGTCTCATGAAGAATCGTTACATTGGTAGACTGTTCCATCACGATTTCCACAATCGATTTGTCAGTGTCGTTCTGGGCACGCCATACGCCGAGCCAACTCTATATGTCAACGCTGCCCAAGCTCTTTGCCTGTTGGCGGTTCACAGTCTCGCTGAAGACCAGTTCGGGAATGTCCACAGAGACGTCCCCAGCATCATCCGTACTCTGACCGCAGTCATACGAAAAGTCGAGCTTCTCAGACAACGCATTCCTCTACACTGGGCTGATCCAAGTGGTACCAAGGAGTCACAAGAAGTGGACCAGATCCTAGATGCTTTGCGAGGCGGTTTAGAACAGGTTGTCGCCAAGTTCGAGCCATACAGTGGCGATTTGAGACTTTCTCCAGGCGATCTTCGCCTGGCCAAGGAAGCTGTTGTGAAGCCCGCGGGGGGGGCTGCTGCTATAGAAGAAAAGGAGCCAGTCACAAAAGCAAATATTTTCGACGAGAGGAAGATAGAGGCAACAAGGCAACGACGGGAGTCCAAAAGAGTAGATATGAAACAGGTACGGTGAAGGCCTTAGTGTAAGTTCGGGGCTGGGTAGGCGCAGGGCATGCACGTGCATACAACACCAAAGGGTCGAGAGAAAGTGTGCAGGTGTGTAACATATGAGATAGGTGGGATTAGATGCATGGAATAATAACGTTAAAGCCTTTTTGCGAGTTGGCTGAACTTGCCAGACAGGGCTGGTCAGAGCTTCCTGAAGACGGTGACGTTTTGCCATGGTTGGCCCATGTCTTCAGCCGAGGCCCACTTCCTAGTGATAACATGCCAATTGAAGCTCTCCCAACAATTCCAGCTCGCGACTCATTCTCAACCTTTCCTACCGCTCCCTCCTATCGGCAACAAACAACGCTACGTTCTACACACAGATTAGCATGACTTCCCTGTAGACATGCAATGCTTGCTGACCGAGACAGTATGCAAGACGCCTCGGCAGGCACCTCGACGAGACAACAGCCATGCAATACCGACGTCTCTTCTTCCGCTTCCTCTACGGATCAATATACCTACTCTTATTTCTCGTACTCCTCGGCCTACTCCTCATAACGCCTGGCGATGCCATCGAGCGATCTCTTAGCAACGGCCAGAATTACAACGTTCTCATTGTGACGATATCGTACGTGGTGACTGTGGTTATCGTGGTGTTTGTCTACGTTCTACGCCTGTATACCACGAAAACGGCGATCGCAGGGATTCCTAAAACCTGGGTGCCCATTGAAAAGGGGGACGTGAAGGATGTTGTGTATAGAATGATCCACGGAGGGCTGAACCGCAGCGCGGCGATTGCGTTGGCGGCCCGACCCAGGGAACAGACAGACCTGGATGGCGAGCCTGGTGAAAGCCACGGTTCCGAAGCGAGGGCTCGAGTTGTCGGTGGGATGAAGAAGACCAAGGCAGTTGCTGAGGACGTGGACTTGCTGCTGCCCCCCAAGCGGCCTGTTTGGGGCGAGATCGAGCATAATGGATGGGCGTCGCCAAACTCACCTGATCTGCGGAATTTGCAATACAGCAGTGTAATCTTGGAGCTGCCAAACCTCATTGAAGCCAAAGCACTGATGATGGCCCCCGCTGAGGAGCAGGCCATGGGTGCGGACGCGCCCATGATAGACGGCGAGGCTGTCGGCCTGTTGCAGCGCACGGCAAACATGACGATGCGGGAATACATGGACCGCCTTGCGACGCTGGGCATGCTTGCCATGGACGAAACAGCTTCGCAGTTTGTGGTGCAGTACGAGTTTGCGCGCTTCTCTAATCGGCCTATATCCAACGCGCAGTTCCGAGAACTGATGCACCTGTTTGCCGAGTTGCTCAGGGGCCTGCAGCCGTTGGATCTCAACGTCTTGAACTCGGTTGAAGACGCGAGCTACGGGTGGGGACCTTCCGAGAGCGACATCGACAACGACGCGCCGCTGGATACGAATCCTCCCTCTCCAAGAAGCAGCATATCTCGCGCCGGGACAACAAGCACGCGTGGCTCGGTCCGCCGAATACCCCTGCGCAGCCCCTCAGCCCAGGCCTGGAGTTTTCGATCTGCTCCCAAGACATCGGGCAGCAGCGATTCGGGGTCTGTTATCCGTCTTGCTACAAGGGAAGATGATGATGCGCGGCTTCCGTACGTGCTGAATCCGGGGGCCAGCGGCGAATAATGGACGTACGACGGCACTGGTGGCGGTTTTTTTTTTTTTTTTTGTATATATACACGGGTGCTCTCTTGGAAAAATGATGACGAATTCACGGCATGCATGTAGTGGCGCGATAGCGTAATTTCGGAATAGGAAATCATAGGCGTACAATATCATCACTCCCACCACTGTGACGTCACGTTGTGGCCCGCCGCCTACATGTCAAGAACTCCGTACTAACCAACCCTCTGCGACGTCGTGTGCTTGAAAAAAGCAAAAAAAAAAAGGATATCTGAATCTCCAGGCTCGTGTGAAGCAAACGTGGCTCAGGTGCAGTCGAGGACCTAGAAGACATGATATTAGGTCGAGGTCCTAATCCGATACTAGCCCCACTTTTCCTGCTTAGCCGAGACTAGCTCCACTTTTTTTTTGATTGGTTCTAAATTAATGCATAAGAAATTGTGCCACCCCCGTTTTTTTTTCTTCCTTCTAATAATATCTACTCTTCTAACGTATAATTAATTATATAATTAATTATATAATTAATTTATAATTGATTATTAACATGCTATAAGTCTTAGGTGCCAATCTTACTAGCTATACTAAGTATATAGCTTATATTGCAAGCAAGCCTAATAAATATAAAAAAGTAACTAGAAAGCGCTAGATAAAGTCTAGACTTTTTGAATTTCTTATAAGTTTTTTTATTAATTAATTCTTAATTAATTGTTAATTAATTATTCTATAAGATATAAGTAAAGTAATTATTCTATCTAGTAAGGTATTTTACTATATACTAGAATCTAGTAAAAACTTATATTAATTAGTATATACTTTTCTACTTTTAATTAATAATTAATTATTAATTAATTTATAGAATATAGCTTTTTTAAACTACTTTAATTTTAAGGTATATATTTATAGTTAATATAATAAAGCTATTTATTTAATATATAAAGGCACTAGAAGTATAAGTAAGAATAAGAGATTAGTTAGTTTATATAATTAATTAATAATTAATTAATAATTAATTAATAATTTCTTAGAGTATTATTAATATTTGCTTAGCTTTATAACTAGATATACTAAGTTAGCTAGTACTATATTTACTAAGGCTATTAAACTAATAACTTCTTTAAAAAAAAAGAATAAAAAATCTAAACTTAAAGATTAAAATATTAAAGCCTTACTTAAAGCTAGTATTTTACTATATAAATTATATACTAAAGACTATAAGTCTAGTAAGATATTTATATAATTAATTAATATTTAATTAATAATTAATTTAGCCTAATACTAAGAAAATACACTTTAAAGTAGGCTTTTATAGAAATAGAAAATATAGTCTTTATATTTATAACTTAGCTAAAAGTAAGTTTTAATTCTATTAATAGATTATTAATTAATTATTAATTAATTAATAGATTATCCTTCTAATAAGCCTATAGAAAATTATATTATATAGCTTTATTATATTAATATAATAAAGTAAATAGAAACTAAAGAGAAAAAGAAATAATAAGCTAAAAAAGAAAGAAAGTAAGCTATAAAGCAAAAAAAGCAAGCTAAAGAAATATAGTAAGTTTAGAGTATTTCTAGTAATAGCTTTAACTTAAAGAACTTAGATTTAAAGAATATTAAGAATTAATTATTAATTAATTAATAAGATAATAAATATAAGTAATAATAATACTCTAGCTTAACTTTATAAATTTATAGTAAAATTAAATAAGTTACTTTATTATTTTTATTTTTTATTTAGTAATAAAACTATTAATTAATTATTAATTAATTACTAGAAACTTAGTAATTTAAATTTTTAACTTCTATTAATTAATTATTAATAAATTAATATAAATACTATTAAATAAAACTATTAATTAATTATTAATTAATTACTAGAGACTTAGTAATTTAAATTTTTAACTTCTATTAATTAATTATTAATAAATTAATATAAATACTACTAAATAAACTAAGATTTAAAATAATAATAATAGTAATAATTTATTTTAAGCTTTTCTCTAATTCTAGTCTTTTAATTTTAGTATTTTCTAATTTAATTTATACTTTTAAAATTTCTAACTCTTTTTCTTTTAATTATAATATATTATTTATAGTTTTTTTAAGTGTTTTATTATTAAATAAATTAGTAAATAATTAAAAAAAGATATTATTAATAAATTAATATACTTTATTACTCTAGATAATAAAACTAAGCTAGCTTTACTAGAGCTAGCTATTAAATCTATTATCTCTAGTAATTAATTAAAGATATTAGAGCTAAAATTAAATCTAGCTATAGAGCTAGATCTAGATAATAGGCTAGATCTAGCTAATAAGCTAGATCTAGCTAATAAACTAGGTCTAGTAATTTAACTTTTATCTTTAATAGTAGATATAATAGAGTTATTTATATTATAGTATTATTTATAATACTTATTTCCTAAAATATTATTAATTAGTTAATAATTAATTAATAATTAATTTCTTAATTTACTTACTATTTTATTAAAAATATTTAGCTAATCTTCTAGATAGTAAAGTATTCTTATAAGTAGTTTAAACCCTATATATAGTAGTAGTTTATAATTAAGCTAGAATATTTTTATTATAATACTTATTTCTAAATATATATTATTAGTAATATTATAAAAATAGATAAATAATTTATTACTTATAATTATAAAACCTTTAATATTATAGCTTATTAGCTACTAATATTATAAGCTATAATATATAATTACTTAATATAATTACTATAAAATATATATAATTCCTACTAAATATCTTCTATTCTTAAGTAGCCTTTAGCTAAGCTTATAGAAATAATTAGGTGTTTTTTATATAAAATCTAGTCTTTAATATATAGATATTCTATAATTTATTAGTAATTTATTTATAATTAATTATAAAAAGCTTACCTTATATTAATATATTATAAATAATATAATATTCTATTTTAGATATATAATTTAATAGCTCTAGTATTATAAAATAAAGTAATAAATTAGATTTATTAAAATCTCTAAGAGATTTATAAGTTTTTTCTATAATTAATTAGTAATTATTCTATTAACTTATTAATTATAATTTATAAATTAACTTACTAATACCTTAAATAAAATAAACCTTTTTATTATAGGTACTATTATTACTATTATTATTATTAGTAGTATTATTATCTTAAAGGTAGGTTTTAGAAGCCTTTTATACTTCTATAGTATAATTATTATTATTATTACTATTCTTGCTTTTATATATAGTAAGAAATACTTAGAATTTTCTTTTATTAAGTAGTTAAATATATTTCTTATTCTTTTACTAATAGTCCTTTAATTATTATCTTTTCTTATTAGAATAGTTTATTAACTAGTATTCTAGTTTATTATAAATATAATATTTACTATATTTTCTTTATAATTCTTATTTTCTTAAGCTTTTAGTATAAGAATTATAGTTATAGTAGTAGTCTATATATATTATTTTACTTATATAATATTAACTAGTAGTTTCTTTTCTAGCTTTATATAAACTTATAGACTTATAGAGGTCTCTAGCTAGTCTTTTAAAGCTAGATAAGTAACTATAGGTAGCTTGCTTACATTTAGAAATACTTATAATTATAATTAAAGTCTATTAGTATAGCTTTTAGTCTACTATTAAAGCTAGAAATAGTCTTTAATATACTTATTTAAAGGTTTTAAGCAAGATTTTAAGGTACTAGAGCTTTATCTTTTTAGAGTTCTTTTTAATAATACTTTTTATAGAGGTAGTATTTTATTTTTAGTAGTAAAACTATAGATTGCTTTTTGTCTTATATTTCTAGTAAATTTTAGATATTATTTAATTATATATAAGGTTCTTTCTAGATATATAATTAAGATAATACTATTTAATATTACTAGCAAGTATAATAGGTAGAGCCTTATAATAGAAGTTTTTATATAAGTTAATTCTATTATACTTATCTTAAAATAAATTTAATTTTAATAGAAAGAAATTATATAGCTTTCTAGTAAATCTATTAGTATTTTTATATAGCTTTATAAGATTAGCTATTTTCTTAACTATTTAATTATTATATAATATTAAAGTTTATAAGGTTATAGAACTTAGTTTATAATATAGTAGTTTTAAGGTATTTTCTAGCTTTAAATAAGAGGTTTAAAGTAGTAGAGAAAGGCTTATTAGTCTTAGGCTTAATATTTTTAAATAAAGAGTTAATTAGTATAAGAGATATAACTTATTCTAATATAAATTAAATTTACTAAAAGATATCTATTAGTTAATTTCTTTTAGAGTCTAAGAAGTTAGTATTTTCTTATAAAGTATTTCTAGAAGAGTAATTATAATATATTTATTATAATTTCTAATACTATAAATACTATTTTCTTATAAATAATTTTAGAGGTTTTATATAAGGTTTTAGTTAACTTAGTTAAGGCTTTTTTTATTCTAATTCCTAAAATTATCTTAAAAGTTTTTCTATAACTAAAGGTCTTTCTATTATCTATTATTATAGTAAATAATATACTTAGTAATTTAATTATTTAGTTACTAATCTTTAATATTATCTTTCTAGGAATTAATATCTCTAATATATAGCTACTTTTTAGTAATACTAGTATTATACTTCTAAAGTCTTAGAGAAAGAGTTATATTAATAGGTATATAAAAGAGATAAGGTATAAAGGTTTTAACTAGAGAATTATTTAATTATAATATTCTATATAAGTAAATATTAAGAAATTATTATTATTAATAAAAATTAAAGAGTTAAAGTATTTAAATAGCTAGTTTAAGCTTATTAACTTTCTAGTATAAAGTAAAGTATTTAAATGCCTATATAAGTTTAAGTTTATTATAATATATATAATATAGAAATAATAACTAGTTTATAGCCTTTTAGTTTAATATATTATTTATTATATTCTTAGAAGCTTTCTAAGTAGCTTTAAATAGTTATCTTCCTTTAGTATAATTCTAGTCTTATAATAGAAATTTGTCTCTTTTAACAAGTAGGCCTTACTAATCTATAGTTTTAACCAAGTAATAGTTTCTACTACTAATTAGTATAGGTATTACTAAGGGTAATATAATATTATAACTAGTTATAAAGTATAATAAAGGGGGTTTAAAAGAGTTATATTTAAGTCTTACCTTCTTCTATTAGAGACTATAATATTAAGCTAGCTTTTTATAGCGTTAAGGCTAGACTTACTTCTCTTATTTAATACCCTACTTTTATAACATATATCTAATCGCATTATAGTATACTATGCCTATATAATAGGCTAATTAGAATAATAGAAGATAGGCTACTATAGGTCTCTAGCTACTTGGCGTAACCTACAAGGTCGTTAATATTAATAATATCGACAATGTTAGTAATATTAATAGTATTAATAGAAGTAATAATACTAATAGTAGTATAAAATATTTAAAATATAAAGTTATTTTTAACTTTTTAATACTAAAAGTTAATAATTTTAGTTATTTTATTATTAACTTTAAGAGTATTTATAATTACCCTTTTCTAGCCTCTAAAAAAACACTAAAAGAGATTATAAATTAATTATATACTATATTATTAGATTCTAAAAAAGTATCTAATACTTTAAGTAAGTTTTTTAATATTAAGTTATTAAATTTATTTATTATTAATTATTTTTAGCTACTTAGATAAATTCACTTAAATTTAAGCAATTATTAGCTAATTTTAAGGTAAAAACTATATTAGATTTATATTTAAGCCTAGCTAATAATAGCTAGCTTAAATATTTATTTTAAAATTATAAAGCTATTTATTTTCCTTTAGGCTCTTTAAAATTAAAAGCTTATTATAAATATTATACTAAGTATAAAGATAATTCTAATATAATAAGTATAAAATTATTTTTATTTTTAATTAAATTATTGATCTATTAATAATAAATTATTAATTTATTATTAATTATTTACTAATTTATTATAATTATTCTAGTATATATAACTTTTATATAATAATAGTAATAATTTAATAATTATTACCTTTTTAAAAGAGTAAGCTTAGCTTTTTAAAAGCAATAACTTTAAAACCTTCTAGATTAATATAAATTATAAGCACTTAAAAAACCCTTAGTTTAAAGAGATTATTTAAAGTACTTATAATAAGAAAGCTAAATTAAATATATTAATTTTAAATTTCTATTAATTAATTATTAATTAATTATTAATATATTATAGTTATTTCTCTTATTTATATAATAATAAGTTATAAGTATACTAAACCTTATTTCTTAATATTTATAAAGGTTTTTAAGCTTTTAAAAACTAAATTTAATATTAAAATAAAATAGTATTATATTTCTAGTTTAAAAATATATAGTATTACTATTAATTAAGATTAGGCTTTAATAAATAATAAGTTATTTATTAATTACTTATAAATTAATTTATAACTAATTATTTTACTTATAATAGAATTTTTAGCTTATTTAAGCTCTATTAATCTAGAAAAATAAGATATAAAATAGTATAGCTTTTAAAGTATTTAATTTTATAAGACTAATACTATTACTAACTTCTTTATAATTAGTCTTTAACCTAATAATCAAATACTTTATAATATTTTAAATAATAAAGCTATTAAATATACTTACCTATAATATAATTTATATAAATAAAAAGCTATAAAAAATGTAATATATATATTATAAGAGAGATATTTTAATAAGGTATTTAGAGGTATTCTATCTAATATAAGTGCCTTAGTGTAAAGGTCTAGCCTTACTACACTCCTATAGGTAAGCGTACGTAAGATAACTAAAAGCTTAAAGGAAAAGAAAGGGAATCCTCCTCTACCTTCTTATTTTAGGTTTAAGTACCCCTTTCTAGTAGGTACTAATGCAGCCTTAAATTAGGTCTATAATAGCCTCACAATGCTTCTTGTATAATCTATCTAGATTTAGGCTTCTAGCCTAGTCTATAATATACTCTTAATCTTACTTGCTCCTTTTTCTACTAGAATATAACTTTAGTTACTTTACTAGTCTTATATCTATTACTAGAATAGCTATACTCTTGCTTTCCTTTATTTATTTATTTTACTCTCTCTATTTATACTTTTTATACTTACTTTAAGCTTACTTTAAGTTTACTTTACTTTTCTTTCTTAGCTATAAATATAATATCTCTTTTCTTCTTCTATTATTATTAAACTTCTCTTTCTTATTATCTCTTATTTCTATTACTTACTTTTACTCTCTTTTTTATTTTTTTTTAGTTAATTATTTTTTTACCTTATTATTATTTAGTATTACTTTTACTTTATATTACACTACTTTAATCTATCTCTATATTACTTCTATCTTATATAACGCTACTTCTATCTATTCTTGTATTGCTTCTATTCCGCTACCTGCTTGTTATAGCTTCGTCTACATTCTCGCTGTCTTCCCCCGCCCGGCCCTTACCCCGCACCTAATAGTACATGGGGGACTACGTTGTTAAAAGCGACTCGGATAACGATTAATACGACGTAATTGCTAATAATAAAGAAACCTATATATTAGAATTACCTTATAGACTAATAAAATTTAAGACTACTATTATAAAGCTCTATCTTAATAATCTATAGAATAGAAAAGACCTCTCTATAAAATAACTAATTAAATCTAATATTAATAAAACTCTCTCTTTTATTAAGAAAACTATAGAAAGAGATACTAAACCTATTAAAAGACAAAGAGAAAGACTAAAAAAGACCTTTACCTTATAATATTATATAGACTTAATAATAGAGAATCCCTCTAATAAATATATAAAATAGTAGAATAGTACTTTTTATATAAATAAAGACTAAAAGAAAACTTTAATTAAAAGAATTAAATAGTTTAATATATTATTATATATATTTCTAATAGTAAAAGAGAAAGATAACTAGTAACTTACGCTTAACCTCTACTAGTAAGGTAAGATAACTACCTTAAGTAAACTCTTTAAATACTTTAATTAATTAAAACTTAATAACTTTTAAGCTTATAATATATTTTATTTTATACCTTTTAATTAAATAAAATATAGCTACTAAAGACTATTTAACTTATATATAATATAAGAAATTAAAAGTAAAGGTACCTCTATACTATATAAAAAGTCTAGACTAGTTATTTAAAGATATAGTAATAGAGAAAAGAAGCTAATTCTAATATAATTTCTAATAATTTAATAAGTAAGTTAACGCTTAATTATAGTATTAGCACTTTTATTAAAGTCCTAAGAAATTAAGCTCTAGATTAAAGATATTATATAAGCTTACATTTAATTATTAATATAGCTAAATTAATTAATTATTATAAAAATACTATAGTAAATAGTATACTTATATTCTACTAGTATAATTATAGAAGTAGTAAAGCCTTTATATAGAATTATAGAAGCTAGTATCTATTAGTAGGCAACCTACTTCTACTATTATTATAATAACCTTTAGATAATAACCTCTATATATAACCTTTACTTACTAATATTAGCGCTAGAAAATAAAAATTTTAGAATTACTAGAATGCAAACTAATAATATACTAGGGCTAAGTAATAAGAACTTCTCTAATTAAAAAGAAATTAAACTCTAGAAAGTAAAGTTTACTATTAAACTAAAATAAAAGCTTACTATTAATATACCTTTAATTTTTAATAAATATATACTTATTTAAGATAAAAATAGTATAATAGAACTTTAATAGAAAGGTTAAAGTAAAAAGCTTTATTTAATTAATATAAAATCTACTAATACTAAATAAAATTATATTAAATAAAAAGCTTAAGAAGCTTATATTATAAGTATCTATTAGCCTAAAGCCTTATATAATTTATCTATTATAGCTTAATATTAAAAGCTTAAACTAGAGAATATAGCTTATTTAAATAAATACCTTAAGTAGTAAATTAAAAACTAAAAGTATAAATTATATATAATCTCTCTTAACCTTAAAATCTTAAAGCTATATATATTTATAGATAGCTTACTAGCTAATAATAAAGATTTAAGTTTCTAGATTAAATATATTATTATTATTACTAATAAAGAGATAAAAGAGACTAAATTTTCTATAAAAGGTAATATTATTATATATAGCTTAACTAAAAGTAAATATATAACCTAAAGTACTCTAGTATTTAAATTATATAATGTAATATAAGAAGTAGATATAGCTTATATAATTATAATAACTTTAAATCTTATCTTTAAAAGACTTAGAATACTATAAATACCTATAATTCTTTATATAGACTTTCTATTACTATATAAATGCCTTATTAAACTTAGTATAATAAAGAAAAAGAGATTAATAATTAATATTATAGCTTTAAGATAGTTATATAAGCGCTATAAGATATATAAAATTAGATAGATTAATAGAAATAATAATCTAGCTAATACTATAATAAAGATAATACTAAACTAAGTGCTTAAGACCTTTATTAATAAGAATAAGATAATAATATAAGTAAAAGAATAGGTAAAGAGAACTAAGTATTATAGACTAGGCTAGAAGCCTAGATCTAGATAGGTTATACGAGAAGCGTCGCGGGGCTATTATAGACCTAATTTAAGACTATATTAGTACCTACTAGAAAGAGGTACTTAAACCTAAGATAAGAAGGTAGAGGAGGATTTTCTTTCTTCTCCTTTAAGCTTTTAGTTATCTTATATATACTTACTTATAGAAGTATAGTAAAGCTAGACCTTTATAAACTAAAAGCTTTAAATACCCTAGAAAATAGAATAGACTATAGTAAATAGCCTTTAATTAAAGCTAGCTACTTTATAGAAAGTAGTTATCTATTAAATAGAATAGCTTTATAGTTAAATTAAATAAATCTATAAGTTAATATAATAATATATAGAGTTATTCTCTAATAGTAATAATATACTATAAGTTATATAATAGCTAACTATAGCTTTTACTAAAAAATAAAAGCTAATATAATTAAGCCTACTATTTAATAGTAATAAAGCACTTTTTTTTACTTAAAAAGCCTTTATAGTATATAAGTTAAAAGAAGATAAGTAGTTTATTAGAGAAGTATAAAATTAATAGATTTATATTTTCTAAAACTTATTCTAGAAGGTTTAAAGTTAAATAGCCTCTTTCTTTAAACTAGATAATTAGATTAACTATAACTTAACTAGCTTCTTTAACTACTTATCTACTATATATATAGACTCTTACTAAAAAGAAATAGCTTTAAATAAACTTAATTAAATAGAATAATAGATTAATAAAATATTTATAGACTTCTTTATTTATTAGAAAAATAAAATAGTTTTAGTAAGAGAATTAAGCTAGATAAATATAATAAAGCTAGTAAAGCTTTAATAATTATTAAATAAGCTAATATAAAATAAAATTATTAGTTATAATATATTTTAAGTAAAATATATAATAGTAATTAAGCAACTATAAAATATTACTATAGATATTAAAGCCTATTACTTAGATAAAAAATTCTATAATAAGTAAAAAGAAAGTATATAACTTTAACTAGAATAATAGTAAGTAAATAAAGATATCTCTATAATAAAGGTAAGTAAATTAGATATAAGCTAGAGCTATACTAATAGAAAGAAACTTACTAGAAAGTAGAGTAAAGGTAGCTAGAAAAGCTCTATAAAATAAAAGGTAAAGTAGGTATTAAATAAAGTAATAATCTAGTAATATAAGAAGGGAAATTACCTATACTATAAGTTATTAGACTATTATATATTTAAATGTCTATAGCTACCTTTAAAGTAGCTTTAACCTATAGTAACTAGTATAAAGTAGGTTATTATAGAGAATTTAGTATTAAATAATATTACTATAACTTTTAACTTAAAAATAAGTAGCCTTTATACTAAGACTTATATTAGAGGTATAAAAGTAGAAAACTACTTATATATAAGCTATAATCTCTAGTATTAAGGGAATTAAGTTAGATAAAATTAAATTAAATATAAATACTTCTCTACTTCTTATACTTATACTAGTTAATAACTTAAAGTTTACTAATACCTAGGTAAATATAAGTTATAACTATTATATAATAGTAAGTAAAAAATTTATATAGAAACTAAAACTTTAGTAATTTCTACTATAATCTAAAAGAGTAATTTAAATAGCTATAGAAATAGAAAGAAAAGAAAAGACTTAAATAGAATTACTCTTAGAAATATTATATTTAATATATATTTAAGGTAAAATAGATAAGTAGAAATTTCCTCTAGTAGCCTATATAATACTAGGCTTAATAAAAGATATTATTTTAAAACTCCTTTAGCTAGTATATAATAAAGTTATTATATATATAAGAGAATAGGAAATTATAGTAGGAGTAGCCTAAGGCCTATAGGTAAAGGTATTAGAAAAGCAATAAACTCTAATACTTATAATAGTAATACTAGAGTTAGTATATATAAGTCTAGTATAATAAGTATAAAAATTAGAAATAGAGTGTTAATTTCTAGCTACTAGCTTATAAGAGATAATAATAATACTTTAAGCCTATATTACTAAAGATACTAGTAGAAATAAAATCTTAAAGGCGCTTTCTATAAAGCTCTAAAACTTTAGGAATTTCTTTAATAAAAAGAAGGCTAATAAGCTACTATTATACTAGAGAAAGCTTAATTATTATATTTGCTTAAAAAGAATAGAAAAGAAAAAGCTCTAGCTTTTTTAGGCTTCTTTATATAATATACCTAGAGACTATCTCTTAGAAATCTACTATTAGATAATAGAGCTAATAGATAAAGAATAGATTTAAGTAAGCTTTTTATTAGTAGTAGTACTAGTTCTTTTAGCTAAAAAGCCTAAAAAAAGCTAGAAGTTTTATATTAATTATAGAGTATTAAATAAAGTAATAGAATAAAACTAATATCTATTACTACTAGTAAAAGAGACTTTTTACTCTCTTATAGAGGCTAAGTAGTTTATAAAATTAAATATTAGATTAACTTTCTACTATATTTATATTATAAAAGAAGAGAAATACTAGATAGTATTTTAGACTTAATTTAGACTTTTTAAGTAGCTAGTTTACTTATTTAAGCTAGTAAAAGCTCTAGCTATATTCTAGTACTATATTAATAGAGCGCTTAAAGATATATTAAGTAACTTTATAATAGTATACTTAAATAATATTCTTATTTACTCTAATAAGTTAAAGAAAGACTATATATTAAAAGTTAAAGTTATTTTAAGTAAACTATATATAATAAAACTAAACCTTAATATTAAGAAATATACCTTTAGTATATAAAAAGTAAAGTATTTAAAGTTTATTATTTATATAAAAAAGAAAATTTACTTTAATTTAAATAAAATAGTAGTAATCTAGAAGTAGAAATCTCTAATAAAAGTATAAGGTATTTATAGATTCTTAAGTTTTATAAACTTCTATTAAAAGTTTATCTTTAATTTTTTAAAACTAATAAAGCTACTATTAAAGCTAATAAAAAAGAGAGTTTTCTTTAAGTAAATAAAGCTATAAAATATAATATTTAAAAAGCTTAAAGTAGCTTTTATTATAAATAGAGTATTATACTAATAGAATCTTAAGAAAAATATAGTAGTTAAAGTAGACTATTTAAGTAAAGCACTAGGCAGCTATCTCTTATAATTTACTAATAGAATACTATATCTAGTAGTATACTACTTAGTATACCTTTAATCTATAAAATAGAACTATATAATCTATAATAGAGAACTACTTATAGTAGTCTTATATTTAAAAGTATAATTAGTAGAGTTATATAGTATAATAAAGCTCTTTATAATTCTTATAGACTATAAAAATCTAGAGTACTTTATAATACTAAAGGTAATAATAGAATAATAAATATAATAGGCTAAAACACTTATACTATTTAACTTCTAGCTAGAATACTAGCTAGATGCCTAAGTAAGCTACTCTAATATACTATTATAATAGAACTAGAACAAGTAGTAACTACCCTCTAGTTATAAGCTAATAATAATCTTAAAGGCTCTAGAAAAGGTATAAGTTAATATAATTTATAGTAGTAATTAAAGAATAAAGCCTAAGATATTTATAGATAGATATCTATAGAACCTATAGAAATAGAGTATAACTAATAATAAGCTAATTAATATCTAATAATAAGTAGTATTAGAAGAAGTATAAAAGTTTCTACTAGAGGTAGAAACTTATAAATAAATTACTAATTATACTATATTAGCTTATAATTAGCTATAGTTTTAAGAATAAATATAGATTCTAAAATAGAAGCCTTTTATAATTATAATAATTTAGTAAGCTTATAACTTTCTAATATTAAGATACCTAAGCAAGAATATAATATTTTAAATACTATAATAAAATTACTATTAGAAGGGAATATTATAAGATATAGCTAGATTTATCTAAAATTATTACTACTATAGAAAATATAAGAGTAAATAACTTTAATAAAGCCTTCTATAACTACTTTTAATTATAGACTAATACTAGTTATAAATCTTAGTAAACTTTATAATAGACCTACTTATATATAATAAAATAGACTCTAGGTATCTATTAGTTATTATAGACTAATTATTTAAATATATATAGTTAAAAGCTATAATAAGTATAAAAGCTAAAGAATATATAGAATATTTTAAGAACTATTAGTAGTAGTTCTATAGATTTCTAATATATATTATTTTAAATAGAAGCTTAGATTAATTAAGTAAATTTTAGATTATACTCTATAAGAAAGTTAGTATTAAATAGCTTCTCTTTATAGTATACTATCTATAGACTAATAGTAGTATAAAAAGAGTAAACTAAGAGATATAAGTAATTTTATATATATTAGTTTTATTTAAGTAGTATAATTAGGCTAGCTACTTACTAGTATACTAACTAGTGTGTTGCTTGTTATTTTACTCTCATACTAGCAGGAAGCTTCGCAGCAGGAAGCTTCGCAGCAGGAAGCTTCGCAGTCAATCCAGCTAGCTGCAGGAAGCAGGGCAGGAAGCAGGGCCCGTGCCTATCACGTGACCTAGCTAGTCACATGACCTAGCTAGTCACATGACCTAGATAGAAAAGGGGTATAAGAGCTCGCAGCAGCAACCCTCTCTAGATAATTCAATCCAAGCCTTTACATCTCTCAAATTGAGCATGTGCCTTTGAAGTGTATCGAAGCTTCCGCAGCCACCTGCGGCTGTCCCCGCGGCCACCCGCGGCAGCCACCTGCGGCATGACTCTAGTCAGTTACTAGGTCGCAGATTATTGATATATTGACTCTTTTCCTTGGCTTGTGGGAGCCTTTCTTCCTACAAAAATGGTGGTTTCGCCTGGGCCAGCTATCTATCAGGCTGGAAGACCCACGACCTCAAGACTAGCCCTGTCGAGATAACCCCCTTACGAATTATGACCAACTAGACCGAACCACCCGACCGATTGAACACGCAAGACACACACAAGCTAGCTATAGCTGCAGCTATTAGGCCTAGCAGCAGCTTCCAAAGCTACCAATCCTCTAGCTATCAATCTATTAAAGCCTCCAGCAGCAGGCTCGCAAGCTTCCAAGAGCTTCCAAGCCCGACTAGCTTGATAGATTGAAGCTTCCATCAAGTCATACCAATTGATCAAGGTTATCTATCGAAGATGACTACAATCAATGATCACTATTATCATCAGTTGGGGACGACAGATATCCCTACAATCTATCAAAGCCACCAGCAGCTAGCTTGCAAGCTTCCAAAGCCCAAGCCTGACTAGCATGATAGATTGAAGTCGCCCAATGACGGATATTCCTACAACCTATCGCAGCCTCTAGCAGCTGGCTTGCAAGCTTTGAAGCCCAAGCCTAACTAGCTCGATAGATTGAAGCTTCTAAGCCAGTCATACCAATTGATCAAGGTCATCTATCGAAGATGACTATAGTCAACTATCAATTGGGGACGACTGATATCCCTACAACCTATCGGTGCCTCCAGCAGCCGGCTTGCAAGCTCCAAAGCCCAAGCCCGACTAGCTCAATAGATTGAAGCTTCCAGGTTGTACCAATTAATCAAGGTTATCTATCGAAGATGACTACAATCAATGATCATCATTATCAGTTGGGGACGACTGACATCCCTACAACCTATCGGTGCCTCCAGCAGCCGGCTTGCAAGCTCCAAAGCCCAAGCCCGACTGGCATGATAGATTGAAGTCGCCTAATGACGGATATTCCTACAGTCTATCGCAGCTTCTAGCAGCTGGCTTGCAAGCTCCAAAGCCCAAGCCTGACTGGCTCAATAGATTGAAGCTTCCAATCCAGTCATACCAATTAATCAAGGTCATCTATCGAAGATGACTATAGTTAACTATCCTTATTAGTTAGGGACGACAGATATCCCTACAATCTATCAAAGCTACCAGCAGCCGGCTTGCAAGCTCCAAAGCCCAAGCCCGACTGGCATGATAGATTGAAGTCGCCTAATGACAGATATTCCTACAGTCTATCGCAGCTTCTAGCAGCTGGCTTGCAAGCTCCAAAGCCTAAGCCTGACTAGCTCGATAGATTGAAGCTTCCAATCCAGTTATACCAATTAATCAAGGTCATCTATCGAAGATAACTACAATCAATGATTACTATTATCAGTTAGGGACGATAAATATCCCTATAATCTATTAATGCCTCTAGTAGCTTATAAGCCTAGGCTTTTAAGCTTAACTAGCTTGACTAGCTTATAGATTAAAGCTATCTTATATATCCTATAAAGGAGCTTAGGAATATAAAATAGTAATAATCTATAAGTAGTCTAAGGTTATCTAGCTTATTAAGCTTAACTAAGCTTATAGATTAAAGCTATCTTATATATCCTATAAAGGAGCTTAGGCATATAAAGATAGTAATAATCTATAAGTAGTTAAAGGTAACCTAGGTTTTTAAGCTTGACTAGCTTAATAGATTAAAGCTACTTGCTAAAGACTAGTACTTACTAGTTATTTTAGCTAGCTAGAGGATCTTTTTCTTCTATTTCTAGTCGGCCTAAGACTAGTTATCTATAGCTATATTAGCCTTTTATTATAGGCTTTTATTAGTATCTTTTCTATCTAATACCTTCTATATAAGCTACGCGCGGTATATACCTGCGACCTTATTAGAAGAGCTATTATAGAAGCTACTATAGAAGACTTAGTATAAGAGCTTTTAGCTTGATTTTCTACTAGCTTTATAAGCTAGAGCTTTTAGCTAGTTATCTAGCTAGCTTTTAAGCTAGCTATTTAGCTAGTTAGAGCGATTTTACGATTTTTTTTTTTAACACGAAAATTAGGCTTCCTTTTTTTGGTAGCAACTTTAGCTTGTACCGCTAAAGTTGCTGGGGACGATTTGTGTTGCTTGTTATTTTACTCTCATACTAGCAGGAAGCTTCGCAGCAGGAAGCTTCGCAGCAGGAAGCTTCGCAGTCAATCCAGCTAGCTGCAGGAAGCAGGGCAGGAAGCAGGGCCCGTGCCTATCACGTGACCTAGCTAGTCACATGACCTAGCTAGTCACATGACCTAGATAGAAAAGGGGTATAAGAGCTCGCAGCAGCAACCCTCTCTAGATAATTCAATCCAAGCCTTTACATCTCTCAAATTGAGCATGTGCCTTTGAAGTGTATCGAAGCTTCCGCAGCCACCTGCGGCTGTCCCCGCGGCCACCCGCGGCAGCCACCTGCGGCATGACTCTAGTCAGTTACTAGGTCGCAGATTATTGATATATTGACTCTTTTCCTTGGCTTGTGGGAGCCTTTCTTCCTACAAACTAGTCTTAAATAATAGAGACTCTATAGTTACTAGTATAAGTATAAATAAAGCTATATATAGTTATAACTTGCCTACTATCTAGCAAGAGCTAGAAAATAAACCTTTATTTATATTTTCTAAGAGATAAGTAATTATATTTTTAAAATATTTATAAAATAGTATTAATCTAGTATAAGTAGTAATTACTTTCTACTAGTAATAATAATAGAATAATAGTAGTTAAAAGTAATAACTAGTAGAAAGATTTATAATTAGAGACTATATATAGTTAAGCTTATATAATATAAAGATAAACTACTTAAGTTAGAAATTAGACTAGATAATAGCTAAACATAAAGTGTAAGAAGTTCTAATATCTCTTATAGTCTAACTAAATATACTATAAGGTATCTATCTAGTTTTCTATATAAACTTAATTAAAAGAGCTACTATTAACTTACTACTAAGCTAATAACTCTAGAATATACGCCTAAGCCTAGTACTAATCTAGAAGAATATAATAGAAATAGGTAAAATAATAGAGAAATTTAAGGTAAAGGAAATTCTAGCTATAAAGAATATATTAAAGTAAGAAAAGAGATAAAATATCTATATTAAATAGAAAGAGTATATATAATTAACCTAGAAGCTACTAGAAAATTTAAGAGATATAAAAGTACTATAATAATTTAAAGGAAAATAGAGAAATACCTAAATCTATAATAGTCTTAAGCTAGCTTTAATATAAGTATAAAGAAGTTAAGTTACTACTATAATCTTTAATTATAATTATAAATAGAAATAGAAGGTAGCTAATAAAAGCTTATATAGTATAAATATATTAATTTAACTATAAATAAAACTAGATAATTTCTAACTTAAGTATATATAAGTATAAAATATAAGTAAAATAAATTTCCTTTAGTACTAAAGTAGTATAAGTAAAAAAAAAAAAAAAAAAGAGAGAAAGAAAAAAGATATATTATAAGTATATATTAGATAATTAATAGAGCTATTAGAAAAGTAAGTTATTATTAATAATTTCTACTAAGTTAAAAGTCTTTCTAGTACTAGGTATTTATTAAGTATAAGGTATTTATTAAGTATAAGGCATTTATTAAGTATAATAAAGCTTAGTAGTAAGATTATATATAATATAAGTAAAGGTAGCACTAATATTATAAATAGCCTTAAGTATAGTATAAGATATTTTCTACTATTTAAATCAAGTATAATATTAATCCTTATATTTTATATATTATTTAATAAGTATATTATATATACTTTATACTAAGGTATTTTAGTTCTAAAAAAAATTAACTAGTATTTACTAGTTTATACTTATTTAAGTGCTACTATAGTAGCTTAAAGAAAGAGTATTAGTTAAAGCTAATATAGTAGACATTTTACTAGTAGCCTAGGCAAGTTTAGTCAAGTAAGTAGTATATATAGAGCTAGAATTAATATAGGCTTATTCTAGTATAATAGAGAATTTTTTAGTAGTAGAAGTAAAGGTATATAAAAATTTTATATACTAACTAAAGATAGTACTATTCTTTTTATAAGTAGGTTTAATAATATAATTACTATAATTAGTAATAGAGATAACCTTTTTCTATTTATAGTAAAGCTTAAGGTTTAAGGTATAAATATATAATTTCTAAACACACTATTTATAGGTTTTCTAATACTATTTATAAGTAGAAATAAAACTAAAGATATATAAAGTAAAGCTAGTATTAATTATTTTATACTAGTATAAAGTATATATATTAGGAGCTTCTAATCTATTATTATATTAATTATTATCTAAGTTACCTTTAATAATATAGTCTCCTATATACTATTAGATATAAGATAAAAGCTAAGTAAAAGAAGATAATAAGAATATAAATAAAGCTATAATAAGCAAGTAGTAAAATAAAAGTAATATAAAAATAAATAAAAGTAGTATTATATAAAATAGAAGTAATATAGAAATAGATTAAAGTAGTATAATATAAAGTAAAAGTAATACTAAATAATAATAAAGTAAAAAAATAATTAACTAAAAAAATAAAAAAGAGAGTAAAAGCAAGTAGTAAAAATAAAAGATAATAAAGAGAAGAAGTTTAATAATAATAGAAAAAGAAGAGAGATATTATATTTATAGCTAAAAAAGAGAAGTAAAGTAAACTTAAAGTAAGCCTAAAGTAAGTATAAAAGGTATAAATAAAGAAAGTAAAATAAATAAATAAAGGAAAGTAAAAGTATAGCTATTCTAGTAATAAATATAAGGCTAGTAAAGTAACTAAAGTTATATTCTAGTAGAGAAAGAAGCAAGTAAAATTAAAGGTATATTATAGACTAGACTAGAAGCCTAAATCTAGATAGATTATATAAGAAGTATTATAGGGCTATTATAGACTTAATTTAAAGCTATATTAGTACTTACTAGAAAGAGGTACTTAAACCTAAGATAAAAAGGTAGAAAAGGATTCTCTTTCTTCTCCTTTAAGCTTTTAGTTATCTTATATATGCTTACCTATAGGAGTGTAGTAAGGCTAGACCTTTACACTAAGATAGCTTTATAAGAAAGCTAGTATAATTAGCACTACACAAAATAAATTAATACTACCTCTCTATAAGATTTCCTTTCCCTTATTATTATAACTATTTAATTATAATAATTACCTATTATTTCTTTTATTTAAAAGGCTACTAGTATTAGTATTATTACTTCTATTAATACTATTAATATTACTAATATTATTAATATTATTAATATTAATAACCTTGTAAGTTACGCCAAGTAGCTAGAGACTTATAGTAGCCTATCTTCTATTATTCTAATTAGCTTATTATATAGGCATAACACGCTATAATATAATTAAATATATATTATAAAAGTAGGGTATTAAATAGGGGAAGTAGGTCTAGCCTTAACGCTATAAAAAGCTAGCTTAATATTATAGTCTCTAATAGAAGAAGGCAAGACTTAAATATAACCCTTTTGAACCCCCTTTGTTACGCTTTACAACTAGTTGTAATGTTATATTACCCTTAGTAATGCCTACAACTACTATAATCTAGTAGATTATAAATAATATCTAATAATTAATTAATTAGTATTTTTAAATAATTAATTACTAATTAATTAATAATTAATTAATAATTACTTACTATAAGTCTTTTATTATCTTATAGTCTTTAAAGTGAAAAAGTAGGTTTTAGACTCTTTAACTTTAATTTCTTCTCTAGAAATTATTTATAGTATATAACTAATAAATAATTATAAATTAACTAGAATTATTATAAAATAATATCTATTATATATTCTAATTATATTAATATAAGTAATATAAGAGTTATTAGATAAAACTAATAACTATTATATATATTAGCTTATATTATTTTAAAAATTAATTAAAAATTTAATACTTATATTATAATCTAAGATTTAATATACTAGCTAGTAAGGCTATAATATACTTTTTAGGCTAGCCTTTTTATAAGTTAAGCCTTTTAAAAATTAATTTTTAATAGTATAAGCTTATTTAAAAATAAATTAATAATTAATTATTAATAGATTAAATAAACTTATATTATTACTACTCTTCTTATAGAAGGAATTATATATTTATTATAAGCTTCTTACTATTTAAGCTAATATTCTAGTATAACCTTAGAATAAGTCTAATTTTATAATATTAGATTTAAATATTAGTAAGCTTTAATATTTAAGTATTAGTATTTATAATTTTTAACTAGTTTATTTAAAATAATAGATATTATTATATAAGGTAGTTAAAGTTGCTTTAAGTAATATTAAATCTATTTTAATTAATTAATAATTAGTTATTAATAAATTAATAATTTAATAAGTAACTTACTATTTACTAAGGCTTTTTATAATTATCTTACTTAAAACCTTTAGTATAAACTAAATAAGTATAATCTATTAGTAAGATTATTAGCTAATAAAGTATAAGAGGCAAATAATTAATTTATATTACTATTATTATACTTTTTTATATTAAGTATTAATTTAACTCTATTAGATATACTAATAATATAATTAAAAGGTTATTTTTAAGTAACTTTCTATTTTTATTTTAAAGGTTAATAAATTAATAATAAATTAATAATAAATTAATAAAATATAAAGAATTATATAAGTATTAATAATTACTTACTTTAAAAGAATTTATATATTTTATATTTTATTCTTATAAGTTTTTTTTAAGTAGTAATAAATTATCTAAGTCTTTAAATTCTTTTAAATTATTTAAATTAATATTATTATATTCTATTATATTAGAATTAGATATATTAGAATAAAATAAATTAAATTTAAATATTATAAAAGATTAATAAGTAATTAATTATTTATTAAAGAGAAAAAGTAATTTTATTTAAATTTATTTACTAGATATTACTTTAACTTTATAGTTTTATAACTTAATTATAATTAGTTATTATAAGAAAAATTTTTGTATTATTTTTACTATATTTATACAACTATTATATAATTAATTATCAATTAATTAATAATTAATACACGATTTATTATTAATTAATTAATAATTAATTATTAATTAATTAATAATAAATCGCGTAATAGTCTTATAAGTATATATAATTCTATATATATAATATACATTAAGTACGAGGTTTATTTATCGCGTGTATTACGCGTAATTTTTAGGTAAAATATTAATATATTAATAATTAATTATCTAGTAGTTATATTATTTATATAGGTAGTTTATAAAAAAAGCACTAGCCAATAAGGCCTTTTAAAAAAGTGGAGCTAGTCTTAGACTAACTATTTTAGTGGAGCTAGTCTCGTATGAACAGCCTTAGCTAATATAATGTTATCTACAGACACGGTGCAGTCAGTCCCAAGCTGGCTGTTCACTTCACCATGCCCCCCTCGCATGTGTGAAAGACAAGACAAGCCGCCAAGTCGCTCCCCACCAACAACAACAAGCTTCCCTCGTGCCGCCCCACCAAAAAGTCGCCCGAAATTGAACTTGACAATTTGACACATTCTGACCCTTCTTCTTTCGACAAAACCGACGACGCATCACCAGCCCCGTCGAATGCCAGACAAACCGCCCCCGCTCCCCGTGGCCGCAGACCACCTCGCCATATCAAACCGCCTGTCCATGCTGCTCGCCGACCGCTCATCGCTCGTAAAGAAGCTCGTGCCGGCCCGCACGCACACCCGCGCGCACGAGGACGTCCTCCTCCTGGGGAGCCCCGCGAACCAAGGCGTAGGCTACGTCCCCGAGGCGACCGCGAACACGACGAACAACACAAGGCAGGACGCCTTTCTGCGGGGGAAGCTTCTGGGTGGCCGGAGGCTCGGGGCCGTGGGAAGAACGCTACGCTCGAGACGGGACGGGAGCGAGAGTGACGAGGAGGAAGGGAGAGGGTCGCTGGGGAAGAGGAAACGGCCGAGAAAGGCGAGGGACAGGGACGTGGACAGGGACGTGAATGTGGATGAGATTCCTGAGTCTGAGGCCGAGGCCGGTGCCGGTGATGCACTCGAGGGCGTGGCGCAAACAACAGAGGACAAGCCGAAGAGGAAGAAGAGGAGGAAGAACAAGAACAAGAACGACAAGGTCGAGGGAGGTCGGGATTGAGGTTTAGGTTCCCGAGTGTACGAGGTTCTGGAAGGGACATGTGGTCCAAAGAAGCTGCAGCTGGGCTGTAGTTAAATACATACTCAACTAGCCAACGTTACGAAGGGGGTCATGATGGGGAGCAAGCGACGGCGCATCAAGGAAGTCAGTCTTGAAGCTGATAAAGTTCACGAACAACTAGCAAAGACACAGGCTGCCTTTGTACAAGACAAACATGACATGGCAACAACACATGCTTGCAAAACGTTCGCCTTCAATGCAGTTTTAGATTCGATGGTATCTCTCACATCTCCATGTCGTTCCAATTACGAATGCGCCATCCCCTATGCACAATATCTTCACCAACATTGTTTTCCCATATCCAAACATCTTACGGATATTACAACCATGACAAGTGACCTGCCCTTGCGTCAGATATCCCTTGGCCCCTCGCTCTTTTGTAAACCTTGTTCCACGGCGTGATACACAAGAAATACATGTGCAAATTCCATACAGAATTCTGTCCAAAAATGAAAGGCAGAAGACCACGGACAGCTTGCCCGTCTGCCAGCAAGGTGTAGTTGCCAAGCGACTTGAAACTGGTTGATGTACTCGTTACTAGGCGACTAGTTTTGTTAAGAAAATCGCCCCCAAAACATCCAAAACTAATAAAATCGTGACGCTTCATTGTTTGCTTTAGATCCCAGGTCCAACATATCTTTTTTTTCGTGACCTTTGTATCCATAATGTCGTTCAAGCGGATCTGGAACCATGGGTTCTCTGTAGACTCACGGCGATACGATAGCATAGTAGCAAAAGACCATTCTAGTTGTCTGCAGTTGTGAATCACTGCATTCGTTTTCGTTTTCTCTCATCATCGCCGCGTAAATCTTCGTCCTCATCTGACCTTTCAGCAGTGTCACTTGGGTTTAGAATGTGTGCCATACTGCCTCTTCTCGTCGGGGGTGCTGACGAATCCTTGAGTAGGGGTCCCTTGGTGTCCCTATTCCCCGCCGTATTCCAGGACCACCCACCGAATGTATCTGCCCCATTGCTACTCCCATTCAGAGGCGCATGGGGAGGGGGCGGAGTCGTTGGCCGGGAATGCGGGTGGGAATGTGAGGCCGTCTGCAGCGAGTACGTCGAAAATGATTCCCTGATGCGCTGGTCCTCTGGAGCCAATCTTCCCGGAGATGAGGGCCACGGACCAGGAGGCACGTTAGACGCCGAGAAGGGTGAAGGTCCGGGTTGCCATCCATGAGCACGAATATCAGCAGCCGTGTGTCTTCGGGCCAGATTGCTAGGCGGTGTTTCCACGTTCGAGAGGGGATGCGGACCTGAAGGCGGCTGGGCGGCAGCATTGCGTAGGGGTGAAGATTGTGTCGTGCTGCTGCCACCAATTGAGCCATAAGGCCGTCGCGACCCGGGTGCAAGAGTTGACGACAAACCAGGCCGGTACATTGGTTGCCCTCGGGCCTGAGACGAAGGTACTGTGAGCCCACCAACAGGCCGTCTAGAATCATCTTGTGGCAACTGCCTAGGCGACACCGGGGCGTTATCGACGTTGCTGAAATATTGCTGTCGACCAGTATAAGGTGCGTCATGGGGCTCATCAACTGTCCGAATCATATCGGCCTGACGTTGCAGCTCTCCTTGCAGGGTGATCACTAAGAAATAGTATTAGTATCGGCATCATCCCGAACACGACGTCTGAAGTATGTTGAGCGGCAGTGAAGTTGGGCCGAGGTGTCGAAGACAATACGATGTTGGTTTCATAAGCAACTGACCATCGCGATGAATTGCGCTATCCAAAGGTACAAGCGACATCATGGCCCGAGCCAGTTCTTGGTTGAAATGCAGCAATCGACCCATGGTCTCCATTACAGCTTGGTTTTTCACGTGCATATAATGGGCATTTTCTTCGCTTCGTTGTAACCGTGCGCTTACGTCGTATAATGTGTGCTCTAGGTTGGCGAGTCTTGCATCAACGCTCTCTGGTGGGCCTTGGACAATCTCAGCAGCAGTGCCTGGTTGCGAGGAACTTGGTTTCGTGAAATTGGTCTCGCGATGAACTAGCGCATGACGACTAGCCCGTCGCTTGATGTCACGCAGGCCCGCGATATCGCCTCTCTTGAAACTGCCATTGCCATGCTTGAACTCCCACAGGGTGGTATCGGGGTTTCCGGTGTGGAATACATCTCGTTCTAGAAGAATACATGGTCAGTATTCGAATCCAAGTCCCAGGTGTGGAATGAAACGTCAGTCGTACCCTTATGAAACCCATACATGTTAAGCTGGCGAACGAATGATGAAATATTTGTGTGCTTGAAATATTGACTATGATTTCAATCAGTAACTGTGTATACAATTGGAAAGGAACTCAGGACGGACGTACGATAGGACTTTTGAAAAATCGGCAGTGGGAGACATCACAAAGCTCTCGGCATTGGAAGACCAAGATATTAAGTGCTGGATACTGGAATCTTCGAGCATACTGGGAAAGCTGGTCAGTGGCACAGCCCTTTGAACCTGGTAGCTTGGAAAAGTGCATGTGGTGGCGAGTCTCTTGATCTCACTTGTATAGCTTGTGAATAAAAGCAGTCTGTACAATCTTGGGCTGGTGGACAGCAGATGAGGCAGCGGTGGGCGGCGCGGGCATGTTGGATGACGAGTCGACGGCGTTTCGGTCATGGTTAGGCAGTTGGTTCGGCCGATTGATCGGCTTGCCATTGGTCTCGTGGTCTACTACATGGCTTGGAGCAGAGACGATAGGAGAAGAAGTGATGGCCATGGCATCGGGGGCGGATGTGGATGTGGATGTGGACATGGTGACGACCAGCGCGGGGACGGGAACAACACGAGTACCCATTGACCCCTCTCGTTCGTTTTTCGTCGGTTGCTTTTGCTGGTGTCGGAGAAAGCCTAGTCGTAGTTATTACTTTCGGCTACGGCCATTGAGACGTTAGCATGGTGAGGGAGGCCAAACGAAGCAAATCTCGCAACCGCAAGCTTGCGCGGCGAAACTTGACAGAAGCACGGGTCATCTGGCGGGGGGTGGCGGACCAGCTCACCTCATCTCCACCGAGAACGGCGACCGGGCCAGTGTAGCGATGGGATTCCCGAGATGATACAAGCAGAGACAGGTGTTGAGGAGCCAGCGACCTAGATAGATAGACTCGGAATGGGCGGCAGTGGCAGCTGTGCGAGCGGTTGTTGGGTGGGAAATATGCGCGCGGCGGAGGGAGGTTGTCCAAGGGTTGACTTGTGGATTCCCGTGTCAATGAGAGAAGCTGTTGGCTGCTGTCATGAACCGACTGGTCGCGCGACGTCGCAAAGTGAAGCCACCGCTGGATGCGCCCGGCGCTGATTCTTTCTGTCGACAATGCCAAGGTCGGCTCAATGGGCAAGCGTGTGAGGAGATGGTTGTGCAAGTCTTTCGGAGCTTTTGGAAGCTCTCACGAGGGTTCCAGAGTACAATGCTGCGAGGAGGCAAAGCTTTTGAGGACCCGAGTCGGTCGATGACGGAGCTTGGTTGCTTCGTCAATTCAACTCAACGTTGGGAGAAGGCGGACTGGAGACATCGGAGAGAGGAAGCAGCTAGGGCTGGAAACTCTGGACATGGAACTCGTTCTGCGTTCCGCATTCGCCCAGGCCTTGTGGCAAGGCGTCTGACGAGGAAGGTACGGTCCAAGATGGCGCCTCGGGTGGTGGCTCATAACTCACGAGCGAACTCCTACTCAAACGAGGACAACTCCACCGCACATGCACATGCACCTTTGCTAGGTACTAGGTACTCTGTACTCCGTAGGTGTAGGCACTCCGTAACTACTCGATTTCAGTGCGTGAGGGATAAGGACACTACAGGTACTCCGTACGGAGTAGTTATCTGGTTCCCAGGTGTTCGGCCCGGTGGGTAGGCACTGGGATCATGTGCAAGGTACATGCGCTTGAATACCAAGGTATCTTTCTGTAGATACGGGCCGAGTATTGCGCCCAGAAGGTCGAGTGAGACGGGAAAGAACATTGGAGCCACCACCGTGAACTCCCAGGTGTTTCATGGTGTCAACCCAATAACTTTGGAAGACTGCTGCCACAGTTGTTCAGTCAATCTACCTAGGTACCCAGGTAAGTGCCTAGGTACTTAAAGTCACCTATCTCGAGGACTTGTTCAGAGAGGAGCCCAGGTGCGCAGGTACTCCGTTATGTGGGCGGGTAGGTCCCCAGAACTTGGCACGTTACATACGGCAGTTCAATGCGATCCGGAGAGCTCCGTAATGACTAACACTTTCACAAGTGCGTACTTTGTACTCCGTACGTCAAGTACTTTAGGCATAAGTGATGGTGGGGGTCGCTGGGGGTGCACCGCTGCGTCCTTGTCCATTCTAAACTTGACGACGAACCTCAACGACATCTGGACCGCTTGGCGAAGGCGTGAACAAGGACCCGTTGATCTACCTCCCTTGGCTTGGCTCGCCCGGGACATGGGCCGCGTTGAAGCTTCTGCAGCTCGTGGCTGTTGGGCAACCCAATCTAGATGTGGAGGCACGGAGCTGCAAGCTTGACAGTTGAAATTGCAACAAGTACCTCGTACGACGTACATGCTAGTTACGGAGTACACAGTACCTACACTTACATGTATATGTAGGTTCTGCGACGACATCGACATCCGTTGCGGGAAAGGAGCATGGGCCACTCAGCCTTCAGCCCAGGCCTCGCGCATACCTTGATTTCTGGATTTTTCTTGCTTTGCATTATTTTTTTTCTTTTTCCCACCATCATTTATCATCATCGCCTACTGCGTGCGTAAGTAACTCCATGTACTTACTGTACGAGCTCGCTCCGCAGACCACGACCATTTCGGCGGACACTCGCAGGACTGATTTCTCGCACCCTGGCACCCCGGTTTGCCGGAGCACCCTTGAATCCATCCTCCATCTACTTACTCCGTACTCTGTACTCCGTATCCAGGAGTCTATTGAACGGAGTTCGGTATTATGATTGCCGGCCACTGCTTAGAAATGTTATCCGTGGGCCGTCGTAATCATGTATCCATTGACTTGAGCCCACTCGGCTGGGCCAGATCCTTGAACCATGGCCATGCCCGCCTCTCGAGTACCTCAAACCTAGAGGCAAAATACCCAAGGCAGGTGGGTGGTTCTTCGAGCATGTTTGGTTTGAGTACGTGGGGATTCGCAATATCTGTGCCCGGCACTGCAAAGCACTCCGTGCACGCATCTGGTCCAGTCATCCAGCCATGGCACTATTCGGAGAGATCGAAGTTTGCCTGCCCAGTATCCGTATCTCCTAGCGCCAAGAGAGGCTGAAAGATGCTCCTGTGTTCTGTCGGTCTCCGCCCATGTCAGCCAGCCAGCCGGACACGAAGCCGGGCCACCAGGTCGGGACCAAGCAAAGCCAAAAGCCCGCAAGATATAGTTACGTGTTGCTGCTGCTGAATGGTTGGACATCCACTGGTCCACATGCACCTCCTGTCAAGTGTACTTGGGTTATAGGTGGGCGGGGAAGGAAACAAATGTGAATGTGTGTGTGAATGTGAATTGTGAATGTGAATGTGTGTGTGTGAAGGTAAGGAAAGGTGCAGGTATATGTGACTGGGGACTGCTTGTTGGCTCAAGTTCCCGACAATCAGTTCATGCTGTGTTGCTCCCACTTGTTTGCTACCATTCTGAATCGTCCAAAGTTTGACCAAGTGGCATCCCCCGATGATACGTGAACTTGTCAGTTACCGCTGTCCTTGTAACTAGATCTGGGCACCAGTTTCTGTCCATGGTCAAAGCGCCTGGGGTCAGGAACTTGAGTCCATGACCCGTCCACATTGAGCGGGACATTCTCCAGAAGGCAGCTTAGTTAATCAGCAAGCAATCAATATGCCATTTCTCAAGCATTCAAATGTTGCCGTTTGCCCCTCACAGATCCCCTATCAATGACGCGTTAGCCACATGCAGCTGTGGAGAGCTTTCGCCGCCGCTCACAGGTTCGTCGTGCTGAAATACTCCGTACGGCGTACTGAATAACTACTACCTCCCCGTGCCTCCCGTGGTCGTTGACAGGCAACAAGCTGCGAGAACCACACCAGTCACGGTGAGATCCATCAGCAGCAGCTTCACTATCGCTTCAGAGGCTTGCATCGGCACGTACGGACGCCAAAGGCCGTGGGCGCAGCATATCCGTGTTGCAGACGGGGCCTGCAAGATGCTGGAGCAAACAAAGTCTGGGTGCGCAGGATTCAAGTTCCTTCCTTTCTGTCGACCCAAACTGGATGTGACGCACATGGACTAGCAACAACCACTCAAACCACCCAGCTGGAACTTCTCCGTCTGGTCCTCGCCCGTGATTATGTGGCGCCGCAGCCAGCAAGCACTAGTACAGGAAAGTTGACAGTAAACGGGCTGGATCGTCTGGTGGCTGCGCGCGACAGCTGAAAAGTGGCAAGCCTCGCAATCATCCAGATGCGTTGGAAACGGTGAGGGGGAACCTTTAGTGGCAGCTCAGCTTCGAAACAAGCCAGTTCTCGTGGTGGGTACGGAGTACGTGCTGTCTGGTCAAAGTCATTCTTGTCTTGCTTGGCCGTCACTTGCAGGGTGTCTCGAAGGGAGAGCGGTAGTTAGCAACGGCCGTCCGCTGTGCTGTTCTCTCATCAAGTCGTCCTCATCGTAGGTTTCTTCAGCAAACCTAGGTACTGGGTACCCATAAGAATTGATTGCATCAACGGAGTAACTAGTAGTTACATACTAGGTACGGAGTACCTACTAAGGTAGTTATGGCATAACGTTACCTGACCGCCTGCCAGAGACAGCTTTGTGACCGAGCCGCATGGAAATGGTTCTTGGGTGCATGTGGTGGATCACTTGAGCAGTCAACTTAGTCAACGCCTGATTCAATGTCGCGCCCGCTCGAGTCTGAGGTCATTTACTTTAGTCTCGTCATGGGCCATCGATGCATGTCGGAGGGAAATGCTGCATTAGGGTCTGGTGTGTGGTGTGTCTACAGCAGTGCTACTGCTACCCTGCCTGTCGTCGGGAAGGAGGGGGGGGTCCGTTACCCGAGATTACATTGAGCTTTCATCTCCAACATTGAAGACTTCCAGTCAGTCGTTGCCCACATGCACTTACTTCCTTGCTCACCCTTCCTCTGCACCTTTGCGGGCAACTCTATGCACGACGGTTCTACAACCAATCGCCGCGTGTCCCATCCATCGGGTCATCGGACAGAGGACCCAAGCAGGCGGTTCAACGGCAAAGAAAGCCTGCAGCAGCACGGGTCCAAGTTGGCCTTGCTGATGGCCGACTTGCCCCTTCCGCAACAGAGAGAGTCTCGACCACCACGTCTTGGGTTCCTGCAGACAACGCAGTTTATCTGACCTCGATGGCTCCGAAAGGCTCACGCCCAGTCTGATGATGGATTGCTGCGTCGTGTGAGGACTCAAGGTAGAACTAGCCATCTCCTTCCCTCACTAAGACCGCGTAGGAGAGAGCCTGCGAGCTCATTGACCGCTCATGGAATAAGTGACACAGTTTTGTTTTATCGTGAACAAAAATAAATGCATGGTGACGATCACCTGTTAGATTGGACTCGTGGACAATACGGCAATGCTGCGCAGAATAAGCAGCAACAAAACTTGATACCGGAAGATTCATAGACTCGTATCCAAATTATCAGACTATGCTTTACAAACCGACCAGCCCCATCCGATGTCATGTTTCAGTAATTTAAAAAATGTAACGAGGGTTATTTCTCGCCTCATCAAAAGTCCTCTTCGTCCATACCACCAACCCTCTTCTCGCCAATTTCACGTATCTTCTCGCCCAGGACGGCGCGCCCGTATCTCTCTGCCACCTTGCCTGCTGCTTCCATCATACGCCCAGTTCTATCGCGCATGAGTTCTACCATTTCAAGGGCACGCATGCCACGGTCTTCACCCTGGCGGCACTCCACAGCCAATAACTGTAGTAGAGTCTTGTCAATTTCTAATTCCATACGGGACAGGAGGGATCTTTGGGTGTGGTTTCCCGACGTGGAATCAACGAGGTCTCGTAGCTGGGCGGCCTGGATACCCTTGAGCATAAATTGTTGCTCGAGTTTCCTGGTTTCCGAGTCTTCGTCTTCGTCGTCGTCTTTGTCTTCAGTCATCGCTTCATCTTCACCATTCTTAGGGTCATCGTTCTTCGTCTTCTTCACCTCGGACGGTGATACCAAGGGTATGGAAAATTCGAACTCAGACAGCAGCGGCCGAGGAAAGTAGGGGTACTTGTCACCGCCCTTGAGAATGATGCAATGGAATTTGTTGTCTGCGGCTGCGATGGGAAAGTACGACTCGTTTTTCCGGCCAGAGGCCAGACGTGAAAGGAGCTTGGTGTCGAGTATTGGCACCCAGCAAGCACGGGATGGTTGACGCCAGTGGAGTAGTGTAAGCAAAGTCCCCGTTGAGTCGTAAATACATGGGTCCTGCAGTCTTGTGAGTATTCTTCCAACGTACTATGCAACACGAAGCTCAGGGGTAACCTACGCCGATATCTGAAAAGAAGACGCTTTTTAGTGTTGCTCCCTCTGGTAAAGCAACTGTGTCCTCATTCTGGCAGATCTCATCGCGTTTGACATTCTCAATCGTATAGTGAAGGCGAGCGGTTCCATTCGACCCAAGAGGGCCATTGCCGATTGTGAGGACATAGTCCCTCCAGCTGGCGCAAGTCACCATGGGGGAACTTTTCGGACGATACACTCGATAGGGCGTTCCAAATAAAGTGAATACCCGAACATAGTTGGCGGACGTGGTAATCGTGATGAACGACTCGCTCAAAGACATTGCTGTAACAGCTTCGCCCTTGGGTAGCTGTGTCCGCCAATCTGATCGTTGAGTCCAGCTCTCATGCGGCCTATAAAATATGTAGGCAGCGGCGTCATCCTTGGGCGGACTTGAGAACAGGGTGCCACGTTCATTCAGACATGCCTTGTCGTAAAGGAATGTGTCTGTGAAATGGAAGTCTCGGTGAAACTCGTGATCATAAAACTCCACAGTAACTGTGTGATGCGAATCTTGGTCCACTGTCCACACAAACCCTATCAGGTTAAGACACAGGTATTTCCTGTTCCCCATCCAGGGAGTCGAGCCAGGTTGGAATGAGTCATGGTGCTGTGCTTGCATAAGATGGACTCTCTTATTTGCAGGATCGCCAAACACATCATCCGGCTCTCGCCCTCGTTTACTTCCCCTACCAACAGTATAGCCAGCACCGTCGTCATCGATTACAAATCCGTCATCATCCCCGTCATCATCAAGCAAGGACTCAATGCTAGCTAGAGAACCCCTGCGAGGCCGGGTAGGAATGGACTGGTCCTTATGGCTGTTTATGGGAAGTTGCTGTCGGTTTCCTGATATCTCGGACAAGGGATCGTGAATGAATGGAGCAGGTTGTGTGTTGAGCTTCAACAGAGGAGAATATTGGTCTGAGAGGAAGTCTGGGTAGATGAAGACCTCGCCGTCTGTGGTCGCAAATGACAGTATGTTCTTAGACGGGTGCCATGCTAGATCTATAACGTTGGAATAATCATATCGTTGGATGACGCTTTGCGTTTTGGTTTCCCAGACCAAGACCTTGCCGTCTTTGCCTGCTGAGGCTAACAAGGCACCGTTTGGGGACCAAGCAAGAGCAGTGATGTCGGACAGGTGGCCGTCAGCAAAGCGCCTTTGTTTCTCCCAGTCGTTCTTTGAGACAACCTGGATATCTCTGGTCGGAGTCGGCACGGCGAATGCTCGTCCATCGGGATGCCATGCTACTCGCGTTGATATCTCGGAATCGGTATCCGCAGGTCCGATTATTCCATCAACTTTCCGTATCAATTCAGGTTCCTCAGCTGTCAGGGAATAAATATATATAATGCCGTCTGCGCAAGACAAGGCAGCTAGCCTTCCTTGAGGTTCCAGAGTGACATGTCTGGCAGGCTTGCTATGCTCTCGCAAGTGCTTTACCTGTGTGATATCTTTGGTGTTGACAACCTTGACGCTGAGCTCGTCACTAGCAACTGCGCACCACTGAGAATCGCGAGTCAACGCGACGTCTCTGATGGGAAGAGTGGCACGCAGGAGAAATCGTTCAAAATTGGCAGTTTCGATATTGTAAAGACTGACAGTGCCATCTTCAGAACCGACGACGAAGAAATCCTGCCCGGCTGAGATTGAGACGTTGGATTCCTGGCAGTCGTCGATATTCGTAGGCTCTCCGTCGGAGCCGGTCTTGTAGAGTCGAATTGTGTTGTTCGAACCGACAGTTACCAGTCGATGGCCATCGGTTGTATAAGCACACTTGGTGATTCCCTGAGTATGGGCAGGCCGCGGCCGTGGGCGCGATGCCGTTGAATCCATGGAGTTGCACGTGGACGACGCTCGAAAGATGGCGTGGCTCAGTCGAGGTCCTCAATTCGTATCAGGAAGTCGTGAAGTCGCCAAATGCGGACACGAATGAAATGTGTGAGAAGCTGACGTTGCTGGCGAATCTCCATTGCAAAGACGCGTCTGAACGCGTTCCAATTTAACTGACTGGACTGGAACACGCGAAAGCAACCCGCGGTACGTATTGTGGGCCGGCCCACGCATGCTCAAGTTCCCACCACATCCCACTTGACCATCAATCCATCCTCATGCTCTTTGCCGAGCGACGGCAAGTTGATAGCACGACGAAGAGTACTCCCCGCTCCCCGAAAAAGAGGAGGTTTTGTCAAACGCCAAACGTCGAGCGTTTGAGAGTAGATACCAAGGCGCCACACACGCTGTGTCGTTCGATATTTCCATTACATAACGCATACCAGCTTCTGACCAACCTTAACCGCGATGCAATCTGTAGATCCTGACCACTTCTTCGAGACCGAGTGAGTTTGATCACCAAGTCGTGTGATAAAACCTTCTTCGGACTGAAAGAGCTAAACTCCGAACAGTGCATCTCAAGCACAAAGAGCAAGAAAGGCTTCCAAGGCTGGAAACAAAAATGGCGACCCGTTGGAAATGAAGTCCAAGATCCTGGCTGCTGTTCCAGACCCCAAGTCCCCGTTGTCGAGAATCTTCATTGCCGAGTCTGCAGGTTTTGTTCGCCGGATAGAATTGATCGTACGAAATTTGGCGGACCGTTTACTGCACTTTTTTACTCGGCTGACCGACATGAATAGTCCTCTGAACCTCTAGCAATATATCGTGGTCCAAAAGCTCCAGTTACTTGTCTGGCAATAGGGGGTGCAGACATCAAGACCATCTTTGCGGGATCGTGGGACAAGGATATATGGTCCTGGGATGTTGGGTCAACTCAGCTTGGACGAAAGTACAACGGTCACACTGATTTTGTTAAGGCCGTGCTTTGCACCAAGCTCGGAGGCAAGGACATTCTCATCAGTGGTGGAGCTGACAAGAAGATTATTGTATGGGACATCGAAACAGGTGGCCGACTACACACCATTCAAGACCCCACGACAACAATGCTTGCCATTCAGCATTTGGCTTTGGATCCGACACTCACAACCGCGGAAGAGGCCGTCTTGGTAAGTGCCAGCAGCGATCCCCATATTCGGCGATGGAAAATCAGTCTAGATCGCTACGAGCAAATAAGAGAGAGTTTCCACGATCGGCCTGACGCGGAGAGATTAACCATTGAGGAGCATGACACGAGCATCTACAAGCTGGTATTTGACGAGGACGGCGAAGACAGCGATTTGTGGACTGCAAGTGCAGACGGAACTGCGAAGTGCTTGTCCAGGTCTCGAAACTTTGTCACTGAAGATTGTCTCCATCATGGCGACTATGTTCGAGCAGTTCAACCCACCGAGCAATGGGTTATTACAGCTGGTAGAGATGAAAGTATCAAAATATGGGACAGGGCCACAGGGAAGCTGTACTGCTCCTTGGAGGGTCACTTCGAGGAGATCACAGATCTAGTACTGCTTCGCAACCCTCAAGGCTCACCAGAGAGGATATGCAGTGTTAGTATCGATAGGACGATACGCACCTGGCCGCTTCAAAAATCAGATCTGGATGATGTTGTCAAACGAATTCAAGATGCCGAGAAGTCCGATGTTGAGACGGCAGAAACCGGTGGTGAGAATCTCTTGACTGCTGAAGAGGAAGCAGAGCTGGCTGATTTGATGGCCGACTAGAGCCCTACGTCAGTATTGGAAAAGAAACATTCATCTGATAAGTCGACCATCGACTTCATCTTGGGAGTTCAACAACGGGCAAGTGACTTCCTGATGCCATCTTATCCCCACGACCAAATCTCAATGTTTGCAGCAACGGTAGGCCTAGTCCGCTGTTGCCAGAACGTACCGAAACCTCTCCCATGACCTCGTCTGTCCTTATGCCAGGACAGTTCAGCTGGGCGCACTACTACCATTCGCGATCGAGTTGGGTAGCAAGACGGCATCCAAAGCCACGGAAGCACCGAGCCGCGTGGCAAGGCCCAAAAAATTCAATGTCTTAGACGCAGCAATTCAGCTGAAGAGCAGGGTCCAGGTCGGCTTCGTGTGATCATGTATTTTCGTCTGTGACACTCCCCTGCTTGTCTGCATGTAGCAACACAGGGTAGGATGAAAAGCAAGGATGGACTACTCCGTACGTACGGAGCAGACTTGTTGATACGGAGTACTCAATCTTGGACGAGGATACGCCCTGACGGGACAGCACTCGAGTTGACGAGTGACGAGGCCCAGGCCATCATCGTGTAACAATCGAATCTCGCGGCCAGAGCACTGTGCGTGTAGAGCCCCATGTGGTTTGGAAGATGGAAATGACTTGTTGGCCCTTATGAATGAGAAAAGCCGGTAGCTACGGAGTACTTGGGGTTGACTTGTCCCACTCGGCAAGTTTCTGAACTACGCAGGCAGATACATGGAAGCAAAGTTTCCGTTGCATTGTCGATTTGATGGACGAGTTTGGGACTTGGGCCGTCTGTCTATCCACTCCTCTCTCCTCTAGAGGCCCTGGGTCTCTTTCTTTTCCGTGGAAAATTAGTCACCTCTGTTGTGCTACTACCCCTGTTCCATGTCACGTCTTTTTAGTCGCAATGCGTAGCGCATACGGGGCGAAATCGGGACGCTTTGATATAACTCCGTATCCAAGATCAATCCGCCCCAGAACTCGGGCGCTAGTCCGCAGTTAACGTGCAGCTCTAGTCGGCACCTGCATGGTGGACTGTTTCAACTTTTCAGACGGTGCCGAGGGTGAGCTCATGGAGAGAGAGGGCTGAGGAAACCTCCCGGCCGAGGGTCAACTTCCATCTCATGACTCGCACCGCACCCTGTCGAGGAAACCGTCGATATCAAGCTCCTCCACAGCACACTATCTCTCTTTTCCTGCCCCTTTTGGCCGCTCTCTGTAGTTATCTGAAACATGCTTACCACGGGTTCAACTACTACTTCACCAAACGGCCTCATCAACAAGGCACCCACAGCTATTGTGCCGCAAGGTGAACAAAGCTTCCGCCGCCTAAAAAACCCCCTCAACAGAAGCTAAGTTAGGTAGGCAACTCCGTACTCCGTACTAACAACGTGACTTCGTATTCGCGTATTACCGGGACAAGAATGCCGCCCGATGACATCCCTGCAAGTGAATCCCAGCCAGACCAATACAATAACTACCGCACGGCCATGATGCACTCCTGCATATGAATGACCCATCATAGGTCGTCAAGATCAGCCTTAGCTCCAACGCTCAAGTGACCTTGCACCTTGCTTGGTTGGCTGGTCGCTTCAGCCAAGGATATGGATGGACACGCCAAGCTTAGAAATCTTCAGTTCGTCGTCCAACCAGGGAGCGGATACTAGTACGAACATATCACGGAGAATGCAGTATTTGTTAAGTCTACTCCATACCTAGTAGGTAGTTAGTTACTCCAGAATCACTCTGTGCAATTGTAGTCCTTACGCGGATCAGCTTGTTGTCAGGGATTGCCTGACATCTAGTTACTCGCTCGGCCGACTCTATCAAGAACGAAGACATATGGACCATTTCCCCCGACGCTAGTTCTTCCTTTTCGAAATGCTTGTTTGGTTGTCATTTGGATGATTTGTCACGTTAGCTAGTTTCTTCTCTCATCTGGTGCTCGGGAGCCATCAAAAGATGATAGGTGCAAATGCATACTCCGTAACTCAGCCTGAAAGCTTTGACACCACTAGTACGACCAATTACAGTACTGCTGTCTACCTGGTACGTACCAGCGTGGTCGTTCACAAATTATTCTCAAGAGCTCTAGTGGCTGAGAGCTTACCACAAGCTCGCGAGCACCATACGAGATGGTTCGTAAAAGACCAGGCATAGGATAGACGACTTCATACCAGTTGTTTTCCTGGGCTATCCGGTAATGGTGCTCCTGAATCATTACTGCAGGACAGTACTCCGTAGGCATAAATGATATGCATACATGGGACCGTGGGCTAGGCCATTGGAGGCAAGCTTCAGCGAAAGAACTTGTGCTATTATCGGCCTACGTAGGGCGTGTGTACCCTCCTTATTCACTGTATTTGATACTCCGTACTCATCGGGAAGAGAGACTCCCGATCTCCACCTGTTGAGGCATATAAACTCGCATATTGACTACTTCCACGCATCGAGCGGGACCTTGTGCCACGAGGCGTTGAAGAAAGGAAGCTTCTTTACGCGTACAGCGCTGCACCTAGTTCTTCCCCCCATGTCGAAGAGCGCATCGTGTTGTCATGATACCGCCGTAAAAATGATGCGTCGCATGTTGGTGACGCTATGGCTGGCTTCGCCAAACCCGCTTTAAATAAGGTGCCAAGTGGCCCGCGCCATAAATTCCTCCCGAGTCGAATATGAAACGTCGAAATGATCCGATGTTTGATCCAAACACTCGGGCAAGCACTTGCTTGATATAGCGCTCCGGGGCGTTAGGACAAGGCTATTCGAGGATACTTATCAAGAGTTAACAAACAGATGTCTGGCTACCCGATGGTCTTGAAATCGTTAGAAGCCTCATGGGCCAGGTCTGTGATAAGAATAACATGTGGCACCAGCAGTGTTTGATTGGACATAGCTAATTGAGTATGCTGATCGGGGGCATGCCACGTTTACACCGCGTTGCCGACTAAAGCACCTTTCATGTTTACTGACCACCAAGCCAATGATTGTGGATGTTCGTTGCCTTTAAAACTCCCCCTGTGTGACTAAATCAAGCGATTTGCGGAAGCTGAGACTTATTCCAAAGAACCCTCTGGTAACCACCATATGATTATTTCTGTGTCGGCTAGCCAGATTGTGTTCAGACGAGGATCGAGTGACGAGGTAGTGTTGCCGAAGAACTTGTCGTTGCAACAAAACCGACACGGCCACGTGCCTTCATGTACCCGGGTAACACGCTGGCTCTACCAAAATGCCATCTACGACATGGGCAAATCTTTGTGTTTTCGGTCTGCCGATCGTGGTAGATGACGCCAAAGGGCTTCACCCACGTTGCTTAGCATAATCGGGCCTGCAGCAAGTTCAGCTCCGTGGCCGCAGCCACAGACGTTTGTTGTTAGTGGAGAGCTACTGGCTGTACCGTCTCTGCCACAGCTGCTAAGGGGCTGAGAATCGAGAAGGATATTTGTATATTACCGATTGCGTGCTCTGTCATACAAGCTCGCATACGGAGTAACTACACACGTCGCTCATTGTGTTCGTTGGATGTGGTTGAGCAATCAACACCCCAGCCGACCGGGAACCCAAGTTCAAAGTTCAAAGCTTTCACCGCCAAGCTGGTCATTGGAAGATGACCAACGACGAGGTCAAAGACGCCTGGCAGTACTCCGTACGGAGCACGGAGTACGTGTACCTAGAAGCCTGGCGCCAAGTGTATGGTCGATACGGAGGAGGAGGTGGAGATTGGATGATGCAGGGGTTGGCAACGTGAACTGGGATGTATGGGAACGATGTTCTCCGTAAAGTTACCCTTGTCCAAGGACTGGAGCTTTGCTTGGGCCAAATTTGTCCGCGGGGATGAGTTGGTTGGAAACATGGGTCGGAATGGTCAAGGATACCCATGATGGGTTCGATGAGTTCGATGTGATCTATACTTTTTGTCGTTCGTACACGTACAAGTGAGGATGGAACTTGGAAAGCCTGTGCAGGTGGCACTTGCCGATTTGGTGCCTCGGCGGACTGGCGGACTGGCGAGCAGAGCAGAGCAGAGCAGAGCAAAGCAGAGCAGAGCAGAGCAGAGGAAACGGGTATTTTTTTCCCTTCTTTACTTCCAGCTTCTTTTCTTCTATCATCTTTTAAAGTTCCAGCTGGAATCTTGTAGGCTGTCCAATCGACAGGCGGGCCGCTACCTTTTTTGTCTCTTTTCTTCATGATCTTCCACGGGATACGCGCACGGAACACCGGACTGTGTTTATGATAAGCACCCCAACCAATCCTGTCCGCTGCTCCTGACATTTTGTTGTGCCTCTATACGAATGATACAGGAATAGCTAGAGCATTGAAAGGGGATTTCAGAAACATTTCTGAAAGGCTTTAACTGTCACTCGCACACACAGTCTGGAGTATGTTATAGGTTGGGACTCTGTGTTCCTTGACCTGGGTGCAACTCCTGTCCTGAAGATTATGAATATTCTATACATCTTCTACAGAAGACGACTTTCGAAAAGAATCACAGCCCTAGGACGAGTTTCGACATAATCCCCACTTGCTCTGTATGCCTGACAACTATCAATACAGTCAGTGTATCTCTTACCTGTTGGTTTGTGTCCGCGGAAAATTCTGGCTGTCAGGTCCGTCGAATCATGGGGTCCCGGCAAGACTATCACATGGGAAGCATCGTAGCCTTCGAGGGAAAGACGGACATTGTGTCAACCCAGCTTCGTCTACTTCCCACATCACCGCAGCTTCTCATACTCCCAAGTGTCGATTCATATATCAAATCAAGGGACCAAGATGACTCCCCTTGCTTTGACGCGCGCTCTTTTATTAGGAAGGTACACACTGCCTTCGTGGCACGAACCGATGCCGCACGAAACTTCCTGAACGGCGCAACTGCGAACCACAAGCGACTAGTTTTCGTTAACGGCGGTACTCCGGGAGCACAAGCAATTTGCGTCAAAGAAATCATGAAGTATGAAACCAACGGTGACAGATCCGAAGCCGAAGCTATATTTGAAGAAATCATCAAGGATGGCCTGGCAGGCCTGGAAAAGCAGATATCAAATTTTGGTAGGGAGGAACGAAATACATTTGAATGCTTAAGGCTAACGATGGCGAAGAACTGGAAGAGGACCCAATTACAAGAGCCATGAGAGCAGCCGACGCTCTCGACCGCCAAACGGCCAATCTCCAACCCAGCAACACGTTCGAGCTGGGTCGCCCGTCTCGATCACGTAGCTCGAGTTTGCCATTATATGGGTTTTCAGACGAATTCGAGGACTCAACGCCTTTCTATGTGTTCGGTCTCGCAAGACAAGAGGATGATGTTGCATCCGACGAAGTTACACAGACACTCAGCAACCCTCCCACCCCAACCATCACGGTCTCAAAATCGGCACAGTTGTCTATCGGTACCCCTCGACTTGGGCCATCTTTTTCGGCAATTTTCTACGGTGACAGCTGTTTAGGGGAGGCCTATGAATCTTCCGATCCTGATTGTCGGCTCGAGGCAACCGCTATCTCGCCTACGTCTGAGGCATACAGCATTCGCTCATCTGAAAAAGTTGTTTACGAAGAGGCTTCTGTCTTCGACGTCAGAAATTCCTATACACGAAACTCTTTATGTCGGGTAAAGTCTTTGGACAGAATATATAACAACAGCCCAAGACTCCGAGACCCTTGTATTCCTTCCGAATCCTGGCTAGCTGAGCCAGACACGCCTAGAGCTTCTCAACACTCCCTTTGGAACGTACCCACTTCAGACGCCCAAGATCGCAGGTTGAGCCTAATCAGTCTAGTTGATAAGCCACGAACCATTATCGTGAAGGCACGGCAGTCTGTTGTTAAAATGGAAGCAGTCACAAAGGAAGAAAAGGTAGAAAAAACCCTAAAGGCACAAATTCACCCCAAACCAGGCTACGTCGACCGAGGCACAGATGCACAAGAAGGTCCATTCGAAAGTGTTGCCTTCCAGCCCGTTTTCCCTCCGATGGAAGATCTCGTCGTCTACTTTAAGGACGAGACTTCGAACATAATGTTAGAGTCTGCTGTCAACGCACTCAAAAATAGACGATATCCCCTTCTTTCTCATTCTCCGACACTGTCTGAAGTTGCAAGCTCTGGTAAATCTGTACCTAACACACCAGTATATCGACCCTTCCATGAGAAAGAAGCCTTTGGACCTGGCATGGCTTCCCCTGAGGGCGAGTATTATGATCACGTTGTCTGCACACAAATGCTGCACCAACCAAACAAGTCAGAAGAGCTGCTGGCGACGGCATCTATTGTGCAACCACCAACACCTGCGCAGATGCCTCCCCCAGCAATCTTGCGGGATGTCGAGCAGAAGGTTCATGAGTTTCGCGTTACCTCCAACCATACGGCTGTATCTATACAAAATTCACTGCGCTCCATTCTTGGTGAATACTTTCCACCGGACACACAAGGCTACCGGCAGTTCCAATTCTCTCTCCTCCCAGAATTTGATGAACTGTGGAAGCCAATTTTCAGAGTTGGAGAGCCAGGCAGTCCACAAAGAAATGACGGCAATGGCACAAATATTTTGGCCATTGGTTCTCAATCAGGTGTCAAGAAGGAATATTCGTTAGCGGTCACCGGAAGATTAGAAAAAGTTGGTAGGAAGTCTTGCGAAATTGTCAAAACTGGCCGGGTCGATTTCAGGTACGTGGAATTGGTCTTCCCCTCGCCTCCAAAGCTACCCTTGCTTACTGTGCTTTCTTTTCCTTCAGGTATTTGCTTGCCAATGCGATGCAAGCATTTACTGCTCAGAGGCTGGCCAACCAGACATCCGATAATCCTTTTACCAACTCTTTTTTGCTGGCCACTCTGATCGTTCCTCATCTGGAGACCTACCTAGCACTGCATACAGATGTCAGGCATCTGCTACTCCTCTACCCACCAGAGCATTTGGCGACTGTGTTAGCATTGCAACGACTTGTAGGGGTTGACTCTATGAAAGTAGCCCAGATCGTTGACTCGGAGAGCAAAGAAGGTTCTCCCTTCACCCATATCCGCGGTGCATCATCAATTAGCCACAAGCCCGAAGGCAAACACTCGCGTTGTCCATTCTCTCCCAGATCTTCCTCCGAAATCGATATATCGAAGGCCAACTACCTCTTAACCTCTACTGCTTCCGAGAAAGACATCGCTACCTTTGTCTCGACAGTGTGGAATATAAACATAGAACCACCTACAACGCTACCAAGCTCAAGGCAACTTACTGAGAGACCATCCAAGAAAAAGAGGCCTCCTCCGCTCAGTATACGCAAAGAGCCTATATCTTCATTGCCCCTGGTCGCTAATGAAAGCCCTGTGTCGCCAACAACGATAGCTCTCCCATCCTTGGCTCCAGCACCTCCTGAGCCTGTCTCGCCTACAGCGTCACTGCATGCGCAACCGTTTACCGAAACACTCAGGAAGTTGAAATCGACGAAGAATACATTTATCCCGGGGAGATTGAGCTCAAAAATTACGTCAGGGGGCGAAGTGGAGGAGTCCCTGGCCGACTATGACTTGGACGACGACAGCGATGAAGACATGTACGAGCGTCGACTCATGCCAATGTTCATGCAAAAGCACTTGGTGCGCAAGCCGAACAGCCGTAAAGCACTTAAGTTCTTGGGACTAGCATAGCTCTGCGGCCGTAATTCGGGCAAGCATTGAATGAAAACATACTCGGCATCCAGACACAACAATGAACTATTCATCTCTCGAGTCTCTTATCCAATCCCTGGATTCCCCTTTGTCTCTTCTGCTCTACTTTTATATTTCTATTTTACATTTGGAGAATGAGTATCACTTTGCTACAAAAACGTCGCATTATATATATTGAAAAGCATGTATATTAGATATAATTGGGCTGAGCGAAGCGTAAGGCAGGTAATATCGTAGACGGGTGCAGACATACAGAATCATTCGGATGCGGGAGCACATACTTTGGAAATGGTTAGGAGCAACGGAATTGGAAAACACATAGCATCAGTATATTCGTAAAGCATGAGATGTGCAGTTCTTTGTACATGTCTCTGATTTCTTTCCATCTAGTGAAGCATGGTTTGTTTCAACTAAGAACTCAAGATCTACCGACTTCAAGCAGAGCGTAAGAAAACCGAATGAGCCTATGTCGTACTAGCGACATGCGGTCAAAATCAACCAGTCCGTGCAAAAGGAGACATGTCACCCGGTTTATGTTACTTGGACGCACTGGCGTTGTCATTGAGCCTAGCGGGAAAGTGACACAATCAATCACAACATTCATCTCGTCATATCAGCGCAAATACAAAGTTTCCCTGTATTAATGCCCATTCTCGCACACGCAAGTACAAAAAAAAACCCGTAACTCGAGGATCCCCTAAAGTAACCTTCAAAGAGCGCAACATAAGAATAAGCGAAGAAAGAAGAAGAAAAAAGAAGACACGGTGGTTGCGTTTCGCCTGATAAATGGAAAGACTCCTGTGTCTACATGTTTTCGTTACATGAAGGAAAACGCAGCATGAGCCTCATAACTCTCCTTATTCTGTTTCCCGGTTCAGCCGCTCTTTGTCTCATCTGAATCGGATCATCTCAATGCATAGCAGAGTGTTCGGTCTGGTGGCCGGTTGTGGAAGTAGAGAGGTAGAGCCAGAGTACGAAGGAACATGATTCAGTCTATGCGTAGAAGAGAGCGGGGAGGAAAGGGGGATGAAAAATCCATAAGATGTAGCCTGCTCATTTGTTCCTTTGGCTTCGTCCAGCTCCTTACGTACTCCCGTGCCGAACCCTGTGTGAAGATGCTAGCCGCTTAGCAGCAGCTGTTGCTTGAAGAAGAGCCGACGCCCTGGCCTTGTCCGACTTGCACGCTGGGCTTAGTATTATTTGCTGTCGTTGTGCCCATGCGCTCTTTGATTTGCCGGGCCATAGTCAAGAATGCTTGCTCAACGTTGCTGGCGTTCTTTGCAGAGGTCTCGAGGAATGGTATGCCCAGGCTGTCGGCAAATTCCTGTTTAGAGGGTTAGTCGTGAGGAGCTATAATGGGAAGCGGTCGAATCTTGATGAGTGAATCGTTTCAAGCCAAGAGTGGACTTGAGCGATCGACTATTGACGCATTCATCGCTCGCCGGACCAAATGTTGTTCCTTACCTTGGCAACGGTGTACTCGACCACCTTCTTGTCAGACATATCGCTCTTGTTGCCAACCAGGAGCTTGTTGACACCCTCAGTAGCATATCGATCAATCTCCTGTAACCACTGCTTGACATTGTTGAAAGAATCCATGTCGGTGACATCGTAGACGACGCAAATGCCATGAGCGCCGCGGTAATAGGAGGAGGTGATGGTTCGGAATCGTTCTTGACCAGCAGTGTCCCACTGTATCGATTGCCATGGTTAATTTCCTAACGTGGTCGTGTCGGGGATGAGACGAATGTAGGTATCAACGTACAATTTGCAGCTTCACAGTTTTGCCATCGAGCTCTATCGTTCGAATTTTCTAAGGACGGGTTAGTTGCGCGGTGGCAGAGAGAACAGCCTCGTTGGAGTAAGATGTTTTGCATACGAAGTCGACACCAATGGTGGAAATGTACGACTCTGTGTAGGTATCGTCGGCGAATCGAAGCAACAGGCAAGACTTGCCTACACCGGAATCACCGATGAGAAGCAGCTTGAAGAGGTAGTCGTATCTGAATGAGCAAGTTAGTATCCCGACGAGCTTTCAGTCTGCAATGATAAATGCAGCACGACCGTATTCGTTTCGCAGGAGGCGGTATTGTCGCCTGGAGGTGCACTCTGTAAAAAGAAAACCAGTCAGTCTTGGGGTCCGTCTCAGGAGGCTGGCGCCCAGTCAGAGGGTCTTCTCATGGTTTGGCGCGTACTACTCAGGGTTCATGGTGACGTTGTTGAGCGAGTTCGAAAGAACGGCGGTAGAATTCGAGGAGATATCGGAAGAGGGGCAGACGGGAGTTGCTGCTGCGATAAAAAGGACGTGGTGATGATGCGAGGAGGTCGAAAGAAATGTAGGCTGCGAGGGTGTGTGAGAGAAGACCAGGTACGTCAGGACGATGAGCAGCAGCAGGAGGCGGTGTTTGGAGCCAGCTGACCGGTCACGTGTTGTGAAGCCTTGTGTGCGGCCGACTTGGCCCTTTGTTGTTGGTTATTGGGTGTTGGGTCTGTAGGTCTGGTTGGACGCCTGGGGTCTGATCAATGATTAATGGATGTCCCGAGCAGGCATACAAACAGTGAAGACAGTCATGGCGTTGTCAAATCAGGAGGGGCTTGCTTTCTACATGTGGCCAGAGTTGGTTGTTTCCATGGACATCAGTTGGCACGGCAGAGAAGATGATGACGCATGTGTCAATACAAGACAGAAACACGTGTTGAAAAATTGCCGGACGTCAAGCGAGGACATGGGGACATGTGATAAACAAGGCCTAGCTGCTTCTCTCAAGTTCCAAGCACGGTATGGGAGTACGGAGTACGGAGTACCAATTTGTTAAATTGCCAACATTGAATTGGCCTCGTGAGGCACCCCGGAACGAAGGCCTGACACTAGGCGAACAGCGGGGCGGTTGGGTTGAGCCACCATGGCAAGGTTACCGCCTGCCCAGTGCCATCCTACCTACTAGGTACCTAGAGGTAAGGAGTAACACTAGGTGCATGTACCAGTACGGAGCACCTAGGCAGTTAGGTACCTCCTACCTAGTAGTATCCCGCACATGCGGATCGGCCCCACAGACATTGGAGGCTCTGATGGCGACTTTATTACATCCAAGACTGCCATCACCACCATCGCCGCTATCACCATCAGCCAGAAATGACCTGATCCCGACTCCCTCTAGCCGTCGTCACCAAGGCTGCATCTAACCCCGCCCGTCTTCCAAGCATAACACGAGTCTGTCACCCTCTAACGCACGCGGTCTTTTCTCTGCATACTTCAGCAAAGTGCGGGCCTTCACACTGACCAACGCTGGGCGTCGTCGACCTTTCACATCCAGAAGCCCACGTGGGTGCGGCTATTGTCGTCGAGAAACGGGCCCTGGCCTCCAATGGCGGCGCCGTTGCGCAATGCAACACGATCTGCCGGCAACCCATCGACGCTCCGGACACTGATAACTCTAACAGTGCCATCGGTTCAACCTCCCGTGCATCTCGGACCCGTCAATCTCCCGTTCACGCCGCGCTCTCTGGGCTCGAATCCAGAGCGCCTCTTGGTAACGCCTTCCGCAACTCAGCAGACGCGGCCGCAAATACGGTTTGACAGGACGACGCACAAGTTGGCGGGAGACGACAAGGGCGAAGACCCCCAAGATCCAAACAAGGCGAAACTCGGTAAAAGTAAGTGTTGCATCCACGATCCCCGCTGGTCCCGAGGGTCCAGCATACACCACGGTGGTGGCGGAAACAGTCGACGCTGACACGAAACAGCTCTGAGAATACTCCAAGAACGATTACCGACGCTGCTACAATCCCCTCTGCCTCAAGATATCCTAGCACCAAACATCAATCTTCGGCTGTTTCCCACAACACACCCGCATCTGCCTACAGTCTCCGGCAAAGTCGCTTACAATGCCGCCCTCTGGACATCGCCAATTGCCTGGAATCGCGTTCCCATCATTGGCAATGTCAAGCTCGAAATTCTTGCGGAACGAGTGACGTCAGAACCCCTGACATTCCTCCCCCGCCGCACCGGAGCCATGCCGGAGCAGCTGGTGGTTCGATGGTGCGAGAAGCGACGGTCAAATGAAGGTAGGCCGGAGCCCGGCGGCATCGCGAGGTCGCTGTGGCGAGGACGAGGGGTTGACCCTAACAGGGCGTTCACCGGACTCTTCATATTCGACTTCGACGCGGAAGGCAGAGTGCTGACTCACACGATTGAACATGCACAAGAAGGGGGGAATTGGGAACGAGGGATGGGAGCCAAGTTTGTAGGCTTGACAGATTGGCTTCTTGGTGGTTTGAGAGACGGTAATGACAACCCGATACCCATGTTTGAGCGGTTGAAGAAGACGACGTAAAAGGGCAGAGAAGCATGGAGTAAGGATCTGAACTCACTTGTTTTCCCTGTTTAAGAGAACACGGTTATTGTCACATTCGACGAATTTCCGCCATGAGATGTGGAAATGAATATGGAGCGCCTTCATTTCACGCACATGTATAGTAGTATTTCGATTGATGAGACCCCACACAATGTATTCTGTACGCTTCGAGTTAGTTAAGGAATCCAGCACGCCCAACATGTTGAACGGATTGAGCAAATGACCAGATAGTCAACCCTCGACAGCTGTGAGCAACTGTGTCCACTGGAAAATCCTTCTATGAACTCTGGAAAAGATACTGCGCCTAGTCCCGGATGCTCAACTTATATCCATCAAAGCATTTATATTCACCCCCTCTTTCTCAAACAACCCCCGTTCAACCCCCCCGACTGGCGGCATTTCACAATATTCTGCCTGCTGAAGTCGAACAGCGCCGCTGAAAACACACGAAATTAACAGAAACCAGGTGTTTGAACGAGCCAGCGACTCTACTGGGCCCACAAGTGAAGTATCTCTGCCACTTTGCCTTCTTCAATGGCCACTCATTTCACAACAGTGACTGTGCTGCGGGGTCTGCTCTAAAACACAGCCTCGCCTAGATTTTCGCCTTCGAAGCCCATCGTAGCTAACTTCTTCAGTCTCTTCTTGTCCCTCGCTCTGTCCTGGGTCTTCTTTTCCTCAGCCAGCGTTCTGACGAGCTCCAATTCAGCTGGCTCAAAGTTTGGCGGCGGGTCATCGTCCTTGTCAAGGTCAATCTCGCCCAGGAGGAGCACGTTTTCACCCCGGACGAGGAAGATGCCGTGGGGTATGTCGGCGTAGTAGCCTTCTGGGGTGGAAGCGTCAGTGCCAGGTTTTGGGGCGAATATCCTTTCTGTTGTTGATTGTAGAACTAGGTTTGCTGTTGTTTGTGACGCATGTTAGAACGAGATGCATAGGAACCGTTACGTTCTATATTGGTGGAAAGCATACCAAACTGATCCCAGCTTCTCAACACGCCAATCAGTTTCCTTCCATCTCGTAAGGCAACCATGAGCTTCTCTGTGGGACCATGTCAGCTCAAAATGCCGTCCTAACTGCACCTGTCCATGTCCCCCAAGTAGTCGTAAGCACACGTACTATCTGTAAGATCGAGAAGCTGAGCCGCGGTCGTGAACATCTGGGGCGGCAACTGTGGAGGGCCTTGTGCATGACCCCGAGCTCCAGGAGGAGGGGCTGATCCTCCATGCGGAGAGGGATCGGAGATCGTGAGGTTTTCCATTCCGGACTGCGACCTACCGTATCCTGTTCGAAGTTGTATGTGAGTAGTGGTTACTTTTCCGGTATTGACCCCATATGTTATTCTGCACTGTTTGTGCTTTATGGGAACATGACGGGAGGTTTCCAGCTAGCCAAGAGAGAATTGGAGTGAAACGCAAGTTATCGACAAAAGGTTCGGTATGGGAGTTGCGACTTCCTTCCCTGTCGTTGCCGTTCGCGACTAGCTTATCGATAACGACGTCACGTGATACAATTTTAATTCAAGATCGAAGACTCTTGGAACATGCAGAGAAGGCGCGGGGCAGCACGCAGACTGGCAAGAACGTGTCAATGAGTAGAGTCAATTGAGGGGCAGCAGCAAGCCACATTCATTCAATGGAGTGGAGGTATGATGAACACCGTGATGTCGCAAGACCGTGCCAGCTCATGTTACAAAGTTTACACCATGAGGCATGGCCACAGTGACTGGCTGCCGACGAGCCAAGTGACCATATGTAGACTGTATGACGACGGTCTCAATACCTTACGTAGCACACTGCGGAACAGGGGTGGGGGAGGGTGGGTAAATGCCTGATTGTACCTTTGAGTTGGTAGCTTTTTAAGAGTCACAAGAGTTGAAGCCGGGCGAACCCGTGGGTAGAAGAGACATAGCGTGACTACAGAGGTGAAAAACTATGACAGTTTTACTTTCCTCGGTAGTTTCCTTTTTCTCTCCAAGAGCAGCTGAGGTGGTTGCACACTTCGACCAAGTCGATACCTTTCAACCCCAGTCTTGTCGACCAACGTGCATCTTATGCCGACACCTGTCGAAGACTTGCGTTACTATTAACTCCCCTCACTTCTAGCTTTTTCTCCCGCTTTTCTTGTGTGAAAAGTAAGCCAAGAATGAAGTCAAACAAAAAACGTGAAAAATATCTATCGTTTCTCCGCCTGCAAACGCCTGAATATAAATGCACGATACATGATTTCCCCCTTGATGATGCAGAATGGAAAGAGCAAGTATGGCACGTCTTCATCAACTGAGCTTTGTGAAAGCATGACATTCCTTTGCTTGTATCGGCGCGGTACTATGGCGTGCTGCCAACCGTTGTAGGAACTCCGTTAAGACTCGAAAGGAGGTCGTGCATCACCAGTATAATGTTTGAGCTCAGAAGCACAGTATTAAACGCCCGTGTCCCAACTGGAGAAAGTTGCTGGAGTGAAATGCTCCTGAAAAGACTCGCTGCACGGTATGACCTCTACAATTGGTTCATAGTAGAACGCTGAAGCGCTTCCTGCAGCTCAGGTCTTGTTGACAAGGCGTCAAGAGCCTGTGTATAGGTAAACCACTGTCGCTCTCGCTTATGTCTCTCAGGCCAGTCCTCGACTTCACTGAGGACGGTGGCCTGGTAGAATGAATATCTTGATTTGTCTTTGGAGGACTTGGGAGGACGCTTTTCATCGATGGTGCCCAGATCATAGTCAATCTGAATAGTGATTCCAGCCTCCTCCCAGGCCTCACGAGTTGCCGCCTCCTGGCAAGATTCATCGGTCTCCCACCCTCCTTTGGGGAGGACCCATCCTTTGCGCCGAGTCGACTGTATAAGAAGAACGAAGTTTTGATCGGGACTTAAGGGAACGACTCCTGCAACGAGCCGCTCGCCTTTTGAGTTGTACCCTGAATGCCGATGGGCAAGGCGTTAGCAAACAGTCCATCCTGCTACACCAGGAGGAAGCACAGGTGACCAAGGGCGAAGGTGTGTCAGACAGGGTAGCTGAACAGTGAAGGCTGATGTGCGTGGGGTTTGGCACTCAGGGATAGAGGGATCAGGGGACGAAGATCTTTTAGATGGCGAGAAAAAACTCACTTTGCTTATTTCTTCCGGTGCGAGACTCCATCGACCGACCATCGGACGTCTCCGATCCAGGGCCAGACATGCTAGAACTTGTCGAAGGCGCGATGGTTTGCGACACCACCTGCTGCCTCGGATACACGTCAACAGGTTGGGGTGGTGCTGGCGAAAAAGCGCTAGGAAAAAAGTACTGGCCGAGGCGAGCTGCAAATCTCACAGGGGCAATTGCGGCGCTGTGACGTGACCCCGTCGTTGAGACTTGCGTCTTGCAGCAAAAAGAAAGGGATCAAAGTGAGCTACCACACATCGTCGCCTTGTTGATCTTGTGAAGGTCGTACAGAGACGAAGGTGAAGAGAAAAGAAGAAAAGAGAAGAGATGTGGAATAGAGGTGTGAACCGATGGCCGCGACTCGGGGCTTAGAGGAGGGCAGAGAGGCAGAGGCCCCAGGCTGCTGGTTCCCGGGGGGCCGGGAAGAGAGGCCTGGTACAAAGTACAAAGTTACTTTAGGATACTGGAGCAGACTGGACCTTTGGATACTAGCGACGTCGACCACGTCTGGTGGACTCTATTGGAGGTCCTGGGACATGGAGGCACTGGGTCCTGGTTCCAGTGTCTGGTGGTTCCAGTCTGCATGTGCCCTGGTGGCTACATTAAATAACCTACCTAGGTACCTAGGTGGTAGGTACTGGGTACCTAAGCTACATACTAGGTTGATAGTTACCCGAAGCTCGTTTGGTTGTTTCAAGGTCCATCCAGTCCAGTCCAGACGGTGTCGAATTCTGGCTTCAGATGTCATGTCAGGTCACAGCCAAGATGTGCCTGGCGCTAGTAACTATATATGATGGCCTGAAGGGTTTCCACCCCAACCACTAACTTTCTACCTCCCAAAGCTGAGGAACGACAGCGCAAATAAGGTTGTGTATCAATGTTTGGTTTCTCTTGCCCTCTGGATTATTCTGCTCGTCCTCGCGCGCGTCCCAAATCGCGAGTGCAAGTGGCCAGAATGCGGCCGCGAGTTACTGAAAGCGCGAGACTCCAGTACGGAGGTACAAGACTGGTACCTAAAGTACTCCATACGTGCCTAGGAGGCACTAAGTGGCTAGCTAGCCCACTTATTAGTTGCCATCGGGTAAGTGAAGTGTAGGCAGGAGTCGCTCTGTAAACGTGATAACGTTAGTACCGCTAGGTACCTACTGGTCAACTACTAGGTACCTAACCTAACTACCTACCTACCTACCAGGTAGGTAGGTATCTATCATAGATGCCAAAGTTAGGTAGGTACCTAACATGAGGTAACCAAGGAGAAGTTACTCTACCAGGCAGGTGCTTGACTTGCGAACCATCGGAATATAAGGCCGAACCCATGCGTGTGCGTGTGAATCATACGAAGTAGGTAGTTTGGGGAAAAACAGGGGCTGGTTGTGAAGGGTCTTGGCACTTTTTTCCTCTCAAAGTGGTTGCGGGTCGCGGGATGCAAGGCTAATCTCAAAACTGATGCTGATTATTCAAGACCCTCTGATGTTGGTTCGATGTTGCCTGAAGGGCTTCTACGTGTCAAGAGGATTGGAAGGATAAATCACTGGGCTTTGGTGAAGCAGAGGAGACAACGACAAGGGCAATGGCTCTACGGAGTAGTACTCAAACTTCATGTTTTCCAGAGACGTGGGTTGAACCAAGGAATGGAAGACCCTGGATTCGGCACAATTTCCCCTGCCACCTCATTTCTCCCGAGCTACATGCTGTGCGACCAGCAACGCGGCATTGCAGTACGTAGTTAATGCTTCGGCGGCACATGTTTGCATGCATGTGCATAGACCAGAGAAGCCGGTCGCGTGGAGCATAGTTAAGTCGGCAAAGGAGATTCACAGCTATGCTGAAATGCTTCATTCACCATGGTCCATAGTACGAGGCAGCTGGTACCGGATGAAGGGCCAAGGCCCGCGGCTCAAGATGAGGAAGAGACGGGGAAGAAAAGGAAGGGCAAGAAAAGAAGAGTCCCGTCCCTGCAAGCCCACCTATCCTTGTTCGTCACTGTCGCTTGGTGAGTTGAGCAAGGTAAAGCCAGCGACACCCAATCGAGAACTGGTGAATGCTTGTTGGTGAAATGGAGGGTTAGTTACGGAGTACGGAGTTAAAAGTGGCCAAATGCACTCAACATCCAGACCGTCACCAGTCGGCTTCCGAGTCCACGTGCCTTGTCATTCTTGCCCTCAAGCTCAATCAATAGTCAATGTTTGTGCAATGAGCTGGAGCGATGTGTCTACCTGCTGAAGCGCCAACAGGCCGGCGACCCGTCGAGACGGTTGCCAGGCAGGCAGGCCCAGTCTGGCCGCCCCCTCTTGCCCTCAATCCGACTCCTGCCCTTCCTGCCCCTCATTCCATGTCAGCTCATTGCATGAGCCAGGCACCAGATTGTCTGTCTGGTCCAGCACGATTCGTCAATGTCGTCAAATGTTCAGACCGTTCCATCCGGCTTCCCGTACTTGCCTCCGTTAATGCTTGAAATACCTCTACACACAGATGACAAACAGCTACGCATCACTCAAGCTGCCCGCAGATCCAATGCGATGCTCGCCACCTCCATGCTCTGACATGGCAGCGCGAATACCTTCAAGGCTTTGCCGTCTTTATCCTTGATCCACCACCAGTGTCATCGTCCATCGTCCATCGTCCTCGCCACTCCTGGGGTCACTCACCAACAAAGGCGCGTATCGGACAGAAACCCCATCACCCTGAGCTGCCATCTGGCCCGATCGCTCGTCAGACCGTTCCCTTCGCCGTCACCAATAAGTTGTGTTCCAGGCCGGCATTGCAGCTGGGTCCCAGCTTTCCAAGGTCGCTGCCGCTTTGTCACCCCTCCTCCTAACCATTGTCCACGCCATCGTCATCGTCAGTGCAAGCAAGGGCGACGGAAACTTGACATCTGGATCCACTCGAGCTCACAGCCGTTGTCAACTTGCCTTCCTGCCAGCTTGTCGTCGCTCCCGGCATTGGATCGTATCCAAGTCTCCGGCTACTTGAAAGTAAAGAACATCACCAGAGCCCGTCCACCCCATTTCCCGTCTGTTCAGCGACTTCATACAACACGCGGACCATCTCACCTGGCTTCAATCCTACGCACAGGCATCGGCTTTCCCTTTGAGGAAACGCAGCGGTCGTCTGTGCAGGTGTCATTCATCCGGCATACAAGCAACCCAAAGACGTTCCCGGTGCTTTTGTTTTTCTGCCACGGAACCTGGTACGACAACTAGCATCATGCAGACCCCTGAAGACAACTCGATCAACTACGAATACATTTCTCCAATCGGTGAGTTGCTGCCATCGTTCTTCAATCCCTTGACCCCACGTGCCTTCTCTTCACCTCCCAGTTGGTTCATCATTCCGCCCATGAGCTCAATGTTCCTGGCCAAGTCAACCGGCTTGCCATTTGCTTCACCTCTGTTATCTAGCTGAGTAGGCAGTCTGTAGAGGTGAAGCAACTGCTGCAGGTCTGTGTCGTGAATTTCTGCATTGCTCTCAGCGTTCTTGCTCATACGCCTCAGCTTATACTCATGCAATGAAGCCAGACATTTCGATGTCCCATTCGCCCTCTCCTTGTACAATCACCACGTCCCCTCAGTATCCTCTAAATATACATGGACACTTGGCCCAAGCTGACATAAGTTGAGTGCGCTGACGAACACCATAGGATATGCGAACTCCTCGAGATGCGGCTACTGCCGTGCTCAAGGTCAGAGTCAGTCAAAACGTGAATAGCTTGACCCTCAGTTTCTCATGCATCTTATCTCCCCTTGTATCTTCCAACCACTGGGCCCTTATTGTTGCATACTTTGCATGATGCAGCTCCTCTCGCTAGTAAATTCATGTATTGTCAGGCACTGACATACAGACTGACCAGGTTATTCTTACTATGCAAACGCAACATCCATAAGCGCGAAATTTTATCAGACCCTTCTTGACCGGTGCTGGCGCCGATCGGGCAAGCTGCTCTATCGACCAGACCAGAGGAGGTCATGTTGCCCACACTATACGATTCGTCTTGACTCCGGCCAATTCAAGCCGTCAAGAGACCAACGCCAAACTGTAAACCGTTTCAACAGATTTGTACTGGGAGAGCGTTATATTAGTGACGCAGCTCGGATTCACCCGAAAACCCGGCAAGAGGTGAAAAGGCGGGACAACGAATTCTCCCTCGTCGATCGTGTCCACGAAGCGGAATATGAAAAGTTGCAAACGCCTCCAGAACCTGCTCATAAACTTGTCGTGACTCTTGAAGAAGACAACTTCACCGAAGAGAAATATCAGGTGTACGACAATTACCAAAAAGTCGTCCACAGGGAACCGTTAGAGGACAGAACCCCGCGAGCATTCAAGCGTTTCCTTTGCAGTTCTCCCTTACGACGGGAAGTCATGGTAACACCTGACGGGCAAGAACGGAAGTTGGGTTCCTTCCATCAGTGTTACCGGCTCGACGGAGTTTTGGTTGCTTTTGGAGTGCTAGACCTGCTACCAGACTGCGTTAGTTCTGTTTACTTTCTATATCATGACAGTCTTCACAAGCAGACACCTGGGAAGCTGGGTGCAATGCACGAAATTGCTCTGGCCAAGGAGCAAGGGTACCGTTGGTGGTACCCTGGATTCTATATTCACAATTGTCCCAAGATGAAATATAAAATCGACTACACTCCACAATACATCCTTGACCCCAGTAGCCTTGGCTGGGACGCTTTGGACAGGACGGTCTTGGGTCTCCTTGACCAGAAACCGTTCCTCAGTCTGTCTATCGAGAGGCAACTTGCTTCTACTGCAGACAGCGGGGCCTGGAGTGATGAGCAAAGGGGCTCTCAAGGACAGGGTCAAAATGGCGATGGAGACGAAAACGAAGACATAAGATCCCTCTTCCAATCAAGCATGCCCGGGATCACTTGCGCCTCAGACATGAAAGAGGTCGACTTGGATCACATTGCATTGAAGGTGTTTCCCACCGGACCACTGTTCGAGACATCTGATCTGGTAGCTTGGGACTCCAAAACCATCACAGATTGGCCCGGGTTGAAGGCATCCGTAGCAGAGTTGGTTGCCGCTATTGGGCCGGACACAAAAGATTTGATCTGTTTGGACATGGCACGTGAACGAGCTTAGATAATTGATCGGCCAGCTGGAACAGTAGGTTCCATGAGTAGTCTTTCTTGATAGTATTATTGACATATTTGGGACGAATTGCGAAAACACGAATCAGGACATCAAGAGTTTCATCATGCTTTCTTTTTAATCCGGCCTTACTTTTGGTGACATGTGACGCGAAGTAGCAAGTCCTTGTAAGTCTTCGGATTTATCTCAGTCGTTCTCGGCGGACGGGGTGCGGAAGGCTGACCAGGTTCTTCCTCGTCCCCACCAACGTCACCGAGCTTATCTTATCGTCAAAGCCTTGTCCAGGGCTTCCAAAAACTTTCCATAACACGCTCACCCCATTATCGTTTCAACCAGCACGAGTACGTCCAACAGATCGACCAATCTGGTCTAGCAGGGCACCGCTTCGCAAGACTATGGCCACTCAACAAACGATCCTTTCGCCTGCCGAACTCGCCTATCTTCACAGCTCACTCTCTCTTACCCCGCCGATCCGCCCTGATGGCCGTACATCGACGCAGTTCCGGCCATTGACCGCCGAGACGGGCATTCTACCGGGCACTAACGGTAGTGCTCGTGTCTGCTTCTCGGATGGCACAGAAGCCATTGTGGGAGTGAAAGCGGAGATCGAAAAAACTCCGGGCGTGCGAGATGCTGAAGACCACGACGGCAAACTGAGCGCCATGGCAAATGCCGCGGCAGACGATGCAAGGTCGAAGGCCAGAGGGGACTGGTTGGAAATGAGCATTGAGATACCCGGCCAGAGGGACGACGAAGCTTCGACAGTGTTCCTGGCAGAGATGCTGAGAGAGGCGTTGCTGGCGGATGGGGAGTTCGCAAAGAAGCTGTGGATCAACAGGCGCTTCCACTGGAGGCTATTTCTCGACGTGAGTTCTGGGCCGCGGTGGATGGATATTCGGAGGCGCGCGGTCGCACCGGTGCTGACGCTTCTCTCACGCAGGTCCTACTGATATCACCGCCGCTGTCCTACCCGCTTCCACTACTCTCTCTAACGTCACATCTTGCGCTTCTCGCGACGCGGCTGCCACGGCTGAAGTCTGAAGGCGACGAGGATCCCATGTTCGACGACGATTGGGAGTCATCGACCTACCTGTATTCGCGCGGGAGAGCCGCCGCCGGCTCTCGGCCTCCGATTACCCTGTTAGTCGTGTGCGTGGGCGACAATGTCATCTTCGACCCGTCCAAGGAGGAGCTGGCGGTTGCCGAGACGGCTCTGGCCCTTTCGGTGGGGGAACTGCGAGAAGGGGACGGGTCACGAGGCGTGCCTGTCGAGTCGAGACGGGAACTGAGGCTGTTGTCGATGAGAACGATTGACCCCCCTTCGAGACTCACTCCCCCCGGTGTGCCCAACGCCGCCAACGTAGCTACCAATGGGGCGTCGGCCGTCTCTGCCGCGAAGCAGCAGCAGGCAGACAATCATCAGACCGTGGAAGGTGTATGGAAAGCACCACTGGGCGGAACCAAGTTCAACGTGATGGAGGGCATTATAGAAGCCGTGCTTGAGAAGGGTGGCGTGGTGGACGAGGTTTTGGACGGATTGGAAGGCGTGGATTTGACATGAACAAGACATGGTTATCAGCTGGGCGACATGGGGGAAATTTAGATGATACGCATAACTACTATTTGTGTGCTTGATAGACATACAGCCGCGCCCGGACCACCGTTCAGGTGTAGGATTGTATGCGTCGGAAGCTATTTTGGGGCTAGAATGAGCTTAAGAGCCAAAAGAGCCGGTAGCAGTGTAGATCACCAAATGCCAAGCCATTTCTTCTTCGTCCCTGACTTCTCGGCCGACTCGGGTTTTGGGGGCACGTCTCGTCCAAGCGCAACGGCCTCGAGCTCTTCCTCCGATCTTCCCTCGTCCTTGCCGAACACCATCGAGACGGGATCTTTGGTCTCAATACCGTGTGCCTTCATGTAGTATTTTCTCTTGGCAACGTCATCCAGATACATTGTTCGGTGTTCTCCAGCCTTGACGGCTTTGTCCTTTTCGTGGAGGGCAATGACGTTTTTCCACGCGGCAAAGAAATACTTCGGGTGGTGCCAGAGGTCGGACATTGGAGGGACCAGATCTCTGAAGGGCGAGTTGTAGGCATAGTTCATGAAGAAGGTATAGATGGCCATGGCAAACAGGGCTCCCTGCATTGTTTAGTCAGACGGGCTGCTCACAGGGAGGCTTACTCCGAGTACAGTTCTAGGCTTGGCCGGGGCGGGGAATAGAAGCAGCTTCTCTCTCTCACCATGGTTATAAAGGTATGCAGCAACCTGCTGTGCCAGAACCAATGGGACCAGGATCCCTCCGGGGCCATCAGGCCGGGGTAATGCCTCCTGTCCTGGGCATGGATTTCCGAGGCCGTCAAGCCGGGGCCGTAGTGCTTGGGCGTGGTGTTTCGCTTCAGTCGAGAGCCGTGGGATGGGGGGTTGAACTTGGCCGGCTTCTCGAGCACAATTGGCTTCTGGGATGGGGAGCTGCGGGTTGATGATGCGTATCTGATGCGTACATTTTGGGACAGCGGGATGCGGAGGCCTCGCCACAGCGGACCTTGCAGAGGAAGCAGGAATCGTGGTATTATCGACCTCGACGCCATTATTATGTGTTCTGTGGGAGGTAGGAGGTATCGCGTTGCACGGATGCAAGCTTCAACCGTTGGGTTTCTCGGCGCGGTTTTTCGGCAGTGTCGTCAGTGTTGTGGGACTGAAGTCTTTGTCTGAAGTCTTTGAAGGAAAGAAAGCTTAGGCACGGGTTTTGCCGAGCTTTGGCCGATTGTGCTCGTGGACAAATCGTCTGGCCACGTTAGGGACGGGTGGATGGCAGTGGGGCAATAACTACTAGTGGGTGGCAGTGGAGCACTCGGGATCTGGTTGCCACTCGCAGACGCCAGAACATGACCAGGCGACGCTAAGCATCTGGGGCGGTCGAACCGCACATACAATACAGTGCAAGTACTGAGTACGGAGTACGAGCGCTCGAACAAACAGCGCTCAAGCAAGGAGCACTGCTCGCACCCGAGTTTGCCCGGAGCAACTGATGTGGCGGGTCCGGCGACTGCGTAATTGCAGCATCCTGATTGGACTGCGCCGCAGGCCTTTGTGGCTCACGCACGCGGTTCATCGCACCAGGAGAACGAACGGCCAGCAAGCCGGGTTTTTGAGTGCCTGGCCGATCGGTCCATGCTGTCATAAGGAAACTTTTTTCTTCCCATTCCGACAACTCCTGGCCACTCCCTCTCTTCCCTCCCTCTCCATCCTTTTTACGCCATAACTATATCAGCAGTCCCAAGTCGTCACAGATAACGTCTGGGGTTTCTCTTCACGACCGATTCCTACGAAAGATAACTTATTTCAGATCCTCTTTTTTTTTTTCCTTCCCAGACCCCGTAACTCAAAATGGCTGGTGGTAAGTTTGAACCCCCGTGCTGGACCCGAATAACCGAAACCTCCTCGGGCTGGTCGGTCGATCCCCTTTCCGCTTGCCATTGCGCCCGCGCAACACGGTGACTGAGGACGGAGACTGTGGCGGCGGAATTGTTGAACTGCAACCGAGCTCTTCGCCCTTGTGTTTGCCTCTTTGGCTCCCTGGTGGCGATGCGCCGGTCGCTCAGGGAGCCGATTGTTCATGCGCCCTGCGCCATTTACAAACGTGCCCAGAGGTCAACCTCTCCTTGGCGAAGAGCCCCGTCTTCGCTGCGACTTTTATGCCGGTGGCATGCAGTCTTCGCCCGAGGTTCATGGGGATCGCAGGGCCTTTCTTTGCATTTGGCGACGCCCTTGGTCTACCGAGTGGACGACGGCAATAGGAAGTGCCTTGACTGACAAACTTGATTGCAGGCGACGCTAAAAAGGGTGCCAACCTCTTCAAAACCCGTTGTGCCCAGTGTCACACCGTCGAGAAGGACGGCGGCAACAAGATCGGTCCCGCTCTGCACGGTCTTTTCGGCCGCAAGACTGGTTCCGTCGACGGCTACTCCTACACCGATGCCAACAAGCAAAAGGGCATCACCTGGGATGACGACACCCTGTTCGCTTACCTGGAGAACCCCAAGAAGTACATCCCCGGCACCAAGATGGCTTTTGGTGGTCTCAAGAAGGAGAAGGACAGGAAGGACCTGATTGCGTACGTATACATTTGATTCGCGCCTACTGCTCTCTCTGACCTGGTGCTAACCACTCAACCACCAGTTACCTGAAGGACTCTACTGCTTAAGTGCTTCGCACGTGTAACAACAAGACTTGATAGACGGGGACGGGAACATTGTACTATAGACAAAATTTAGAATAGCCGGCCGGGGCTGGGGCACTACCAGGATGTGCCTGTTATTCAACTCCGCTTTGACGAGCGTTTCTCTCTGGCTTTGGCCTGATTTCGTGACAACGTGGGTGACTTTCTTTGTAAAGTAGAGACCACCACCATCAAAGCTTATGAATCTTTTCATTTCGTGCACGTGTACGCAATACGTCGACAAACACGACAGGGGCGCGCCGTGGCCGTTTAGCAAACCCTTGTGCTGTGCAGCCTGGTCTGCATGTTCCTCTCCAACTGTCATTTTAACACATATAACTACACGGAAAGTTACATGTTCGCATATGCAGCCCGCTATCGGCACTTCTCCCCATCACAGTCAAACTACTCACGCGCTTATAGGAACATGTCCCTCTCCCTGTACGATGCCGGATCGCGCACGCTCGCCCTGGTATTCGCCAGCGCAAATTCCCAATCTGCCTCCGTCATCTCCTTGCCCGACGTCTCATCCAGCATCCACCTTTCCAACGCACTCTCAGCAGCTTTCGCGTGTAGCCCGCTTAGGTCTGCGCCGCTGAAGTTTGTACAGCGTGGATCCAGGGCCACGGACGAGAGACGGTCCATTGCGACGGAGGACGGGTTCTCATGGCATGTCCTGTATATGGCGCGGAGGATTTCGACGCGCTCAGAAGTGGTGGGGAGGTCGATGAATAGCTGGACACCTAGACGGCCTGGACGCAGAATGGCCTCGTCAATCATTTCAGGACGGTTCGTTGTACCGATTACATAGACGCCTGTGCGGTCCTGTGCACCGTCGAGTTCGGTAAGGAGAGCATTGACTACGCGGGCGCCAGAATCGGTCGACGAGTTGGCGCGAGGCGGCACAATGGAGTCAATCTCGTCAAAGAAGAGGATACAGGGCGTTGAGGAGCGCGCTCGATGAAACAGTTCTCGGACTGCGCGCTCGGATTCTCCGACGTACTTGTTCAGGAGTTCGGGCCCGTTGATGAGGATGAAGCTTGCCTTCGCTTCGTTGGCGATGGCCTGGGCGACGAGGGTTTTGCCGCAGCCAGGAGGACCCCAGAGGAGAATGCCGGCGGTCTGCTTCAGGCCGAATTCCTTGTAGACCTCGGGGCGTTTGATGGGGCCGATGATGGACATGTGCAACTGTTTACGAGCCTTGTCGAGGGCTCCCACCTGGTCCCAGGTGACGTTGGGGATGACGGTGAAACCTTCTTTTCGCAGGGACGGGGTGAAGTCTTTGATGACGGACTTGAAGTTTTCCATGGAAACGGGTGCCTGTGGCCGCACACGCGGTCTTGTCCTTGAAAAGAAGTCTCGATCTCCGGAGAGGACGGCAGATTTCACCTCTGACAGGCGGACATCGGTAGCCTCGGCGTCTTCGCTGATGCATTTTGCTGCTAGCTCTGTTGCCAGCTTGGTAATGAGGACCAGCTCGGCTGCCACGAAGCCGTGTGTGATTCGGGCAATCTCGTCCAAGTCGACGTCTTTCGCAATTGTCTTTGCCTTGGTTACCGAACGGAGGATATCTTGCCTTGCTTCATAATCTGGAATCTTGAGTTGTTTTGTCATTTCGAACAGGCCGGTTTTCAAAACTCCCTGGTCAATATCTGCGGCTCTTGACGTGGTGGCCATGGCAAGGACATATCCATCTTCTCCTCGACGATGTCTCAACCGCTGCATCTGTTGTGTGAATAGACGGACGGCCTTGGAGTGATGTTCGTTGTGGTTGGAGGAGCCGCACTTGGACATATACTGGTCGATTTCGCCTACGAAAACGATGCTCGGGGCTTGAGTTATGGCCGCATCAAAGGCCTCAGCCATGCTCTTTTCCATTCTTTCGGGGTCTTCGAGACATCCGTTAAGGGAGACTAGAGGCACGCCGAGCATTGATGCCACGTTTTTTACTAAAGATCTCTTTCCCATACCGCAAGGCCCTGATATAAGGATGCCGGTTGTTCGATCCCAACCGTTCTCCTCGTAGTAGTTTGCGAACCGCAATAATCTGCAGCCATGTTCAAGCAGATCGCCATACACCTCTCCAAGTCCGCCCAATGCTACTTCCTCATCGACGTGCTCGACAGTAAACCGGCTGGCTTTATGAGTTCTCCTCGTCTGCTGCTGCTGCTGCTGCTGCTGCTTCTCTTGTTTCGGTAAAGACGAAGGACCTTCTGATACATTGCCATTGACCACTGTTTCAACAGCACTGGTTTGACCAGGTGTTTCCTGGCACTCAGCTTGTATTCGACGTTTTTTCGCCGGTGAAGGTTCTGTCGACTCAACCTTGTGGGCCGGCGCACCTTGGTGATGCCAAAGTTTTGTCATTTGTCGGTTCAAGAGAAATCTCTCATCTCCAGCTTTCGTGGATCCAGCCTCTTCTATAGCGGCCTCAGAATCGCTCGAATCATCGACCTCTTGTTTTCTGAACAAGAGAACATGGTCTATTGCGTCCTCCATAATCCTCTTCTTCTGTCTCCTGAGGCTCGAGTTTGATCTTTGAATTGCATCGTATGCCGTAGTTATGGTTTTGAATGGGCTGCAACCATTTGCTGACTCCAACTGTTTTAGAACAGTATAAACATCCCGCTCTATCCGTGATCGGAGAGTTACTCGCGACTTCACCATGCCTGGGGGCATGTTTGATGAGGGTGCCGTTGTCGTAGGAGCTATTCAATACCGTGCCGTGACAACTGCTTGAAAGAAGGTTCGACGAAAAACCCCCCCGGTTGATGTTGGCATGCCCTTTCACTCACCAAGCTTGTGTCATCTGGCCCCGTTCGGATACGTGAGATGCCACTTGGTCAAAGGCGAGAAGAGCGTTAAAGTCAGTGAGTATTTCGTTCAAGAGAAGGCTCCGGACTCTGGCCGTTCGGGCGCTGCTGCCTGCGTTGAGTATAAATGTGCTTTTAGCGGTTGGCGTCGTTTTCGAGAAACAGATTCACATGACTGTGCCATCGAAAGCACCAGCGTCTGGCTATAGTTGCATGGGGTGTGTCGTTGCTTGTCCGGCGATGTTGCGACTTTTTATTTCTGTCAAAGAATTGAAATCCACCGCGACCACGATGAGCGGCAACCCAGACTTTCGATGGTTTTTTTTGGAGCAGATCAGGGTCCGTAGGCAAGTCAATGTGTGGCAGCCCAGGCGGCTGATGCGCTTATCGATAGAGCCCCGGCTGCCCCTCAGGCCGCCACTGGTATTGAACTTGATGGAATGGTCTGGAGGCTGCCCCCTGTCAGCAACACCTGTGACGGCCAGACAGCACTCGAGACTGGACCTGGACCAATGACGAACATTGAAACAACCTCTGCCCTCTGCCCTCTGCCGCCCGACCACCGGATGGCCGCACTTGGAGGCACATGCCCATGCAGCAAACCCATAACTTACATGTGTTGTTATATAACAAGTCACTCCGTGCCAGCTTCTTCTGTGCCGGTCATCAACGAGCATTCGCTACGCCTGTCCCTCGACGGCTGAATTCGGCCGAAAGAGTGCGCACATCATGGGTGGCAACACCAGCAAAGTCACAGCCCAGGACAAGTATGTTTACGTCCCGCCCCTTTCGCTTTGCGCACCGCATCATCTTGTCCTGTTGGCGTCGCCCCGCTCATTGAATCATGTCGTGCTTGATGTAGGGCAATCCTGGACATGAAGAACCAGCGCGACAGACTACACCAGTACCAGCGACGAATCACCGTTCTTACCGACAAAGAGACCGACATCGCAAAGCAGATGCTCGCCAAGGGCGACAAGAAGAGAGCCTTGCTGGCGCTGCGGCGCAAGAAGTACCAAGAATCGCTGCTGGCCAAGACGGACGCCCAGCTCGAACAGCTCGAGAAGCTGACGTCAAACGTGGAATTCGCGCTCATACAGAAGGATGTCGTGTTTGGCCTACAGCAGGGTACCAAGGTACTGAAGGAGATCCATGCCGAGATGGGAGGCTTGGAGAGTGTAGAGAAACTCATGGGCGAAACCGCGGATGCCATCGCCTATCAGCAGGTACGTCGCCTCCACTGTCGACAGTTGCCCTCACCCTTTTTCCAAGGGTCGACCATGGTTGGTTATTGACTGCTGTGATCAACAGGAAGTCAGTGATATGCTTGGCGGCCAGATATCGAACCAAGATGAGGAGGAGGTGGAGGACGAGCTGGCCGCGTTGCAAGCAGAGCTCTCCAGGGAGGCACAGGAGCTACCATCTGTTCCCAACGCGCAGGTGCCTCAATCCGAGAGACGGAGAAAAGAAGCTGCGCGAGACGCGCGGCAAGCATTGGCTGCCTAGCTCCACGTCCTGGGCCGTGATATTCACATGTGCGAGTTTATAGACCGGGCTTTGGTGCATTACAGCGAGCAAATCATACACGGAGTTTGGGGGGGATCGTGTTTCTTCAGTGAATTATTTCCCATCGCATTACGCCCTGCGAACCCTTTTGAATATACTCACTATTACACGCAGCTGAGAGATATTTCGCCTACTTGCCATATTTCGCAATTAGCTTCCTCATAATGGACATGGCTCCTCCGCGGTAGCCGCCGCCAAATATGGCAAAGTGATTCAAATGATGATACCTAAGATACCAGTGTATATAGTTGGTTGGTATGATTGCTAAAACAAAAGGTGGGAAGGGGTCGTTGGTCAACTTACAACTCGTAAAGCGCAATCCTGTCCTCCCACTCGTTCCTCGGCTCTGCCTTTGGGACCAGCTCCTCATATTCGCTCCAGAAACTGGCCCCGAACCCTCCGAACATCTTCATTATACCCAAATCATACTCGGAATGGCCGTACACGGCAGACGGGTCAAAGACGACCTCTTCCGCGCCGCCTTCCCCACCAATCTGCCCTCGGGAATGGTTTCCACTCCACAAGTCGCCGTGAACAACAACCGGCGTTATGTTCTCGATGGTCTGCTCACCCAGTAAGCGCGGCACGACCGCGTCAGCCACCGTCTCGACGGCTTTACTCAGCTCGTCGTCGTTGCCGTTGTTCTTGACGCAGTGTCCAAGAATGCTGCGCAGCCGGTTGTCGGCGTAGAACTCGACCCAAGAGGGTTTCCATGAATTGTCCTGGGCTGTTTCGCCGCAGCATGTCGATACGGGGAACCCGAACATGGGTCGATTGTAGCCGCCGGGGATAGGAGCCGGGGTAGTATGTAGTTTGGCCAGTTTGGCCGCTATGGATTGTCCCGAGCCTCCGGGGGCTGTAGATGCCAGGTCGAGAAAATCCGTCACGAGAAAGTGCTTGTTTGAAGCGGACATGGCGCCGTGGGCATGCGACTTGGGACAAAAGTTGGAGACGACACTGTGGATGGCGTTCAACGACGCGTCTTCGCCTGCAACGGAGATGTCAGTGGCTCCGTTTAGACCTAAGCACATGGATTTGTGCCATCATACCCTTGAACATGAGCTCTGCGTCCTTCCCGGTACCCGTCTTTACGAAATAGCTCCTGGGCCGGCCGTTTATTGTGGCCGATAGCTTGAAGGTGGACGAAAAGCCCGACGCGCCATGGGAGGCAATTTTGGCATCATGACGGTGGTCGTCTATGCCGAGGGCTTTGAGAATCTCTGGATCGACGTTTGGCGTCATGGCTGTGTCGGGCTATGAGGCTTGAGGGAAACCGTTTATACTGGGTGGACAGTCGGTCACTGGATGCAGCATGACTGACTGTAGTTGCCATGTCATCCAAGAAAGATGTCAACGTACATGATGGCGGGGTGACGTTAATTATATTGATGCATGTGCATGTGCTTCAAACGCCTTGCGCGGGAGTTTATGCAGCCAGCAGTCCGTGTTGTGTACGCAAGCATAAAGTCGAGTGGTATTGAGACGTCGCCATCGTCAAAGTTTCTACACAATAGGAGTCTATTTTCATGCTCTGTATTTGTTCGCCTGTGGTTGAGACTGGTTGGTCTCGCCAAAAAATTCTATCCCCTCCCTCACATTCATGCTTAGTTACTAGTTACTCGTTTCTCAATGTGTTCGGTCAGCGGACCACACCAATCAAGTATCACCGTTTTTGTGCAAGACCAGTTCTATGTGTGACGTCATCGTAGTGATGTTCTGACTGCTCACCGACGCCGCGTCCGGTTCCCGCGCAGGTCGGCACGATGAATCGGTCGCGCCGTAGGCCAAATTCGGAGCATTCCCATGTCTTTGTGGTTCCCTCCGAGGCTTTTGGGCAGTGATGTTGTAGCAGTTGGCACAGGGGCAAACGGGATTGCTGTTCAGAGGCGGTGGAGGAGCCATGTGGCGGGCAAACCAGCTTTGTTTCTTGGATGGCATACTGGCGATTGTCGCTTTGTTGATTGTTTGATTCAGAAGCTGAAGATTGGATGAATGGTATGGCAAGTTCCAAGTAAAGAAGCACACAGTCGGATGCAGATAGATATAGGCCTTTCTTTGCCTTTGGCCCCCTGATCCGATACCAAACGGCATCAACCCGAATCCGGGGAGGGCCAGCCAGCATATTTATATTTTGTAGTCGTCCGCAGAAGCCATGAATCAACAGTCACCGCCACAACCACAAACGCTAACGTCTATGGCAAAGCCTGTGTTTGAAGACGGACGGGCTGAATCGAAGCCATGTGCTTGGACCCGAGTCGATCCCCATGGTGGAGTCGCTATCTATGGCGTCTTCTGATGGAACATTGAAACCAGACTTTAGTAACCCGGCTTCGGCGTTATCTTGGGAATAGCAGTAAGTTATGAGTCCATCATTCTTTCTCCCTCTGGCGCCGAGTGTCTCCACTTGGCCGTTCTAATAATTCTGAAACCCGTACGAATGCGATATGAATTTCGGAGGGTTATGCACATGCTGCTGATAACCGAGCATTACCGAGCAGCCCTATCAAATCATCTTCTGGGCAATATGACTCCAGCCGGACCATTGATGCTCGGGATGGCTTTTTTTTTTTTTGGTGCATGTTTCTCCGCCCGTGATGTGAACTTCTCTCTTGATTGTAACTGGTCGGGCTTCTAAATCTCAAGTGAAATATCGGGCATGTGAGTGATAAGCACGGATAACATCACAGACTCCTACTCCCTCTTTGGCCTAGTGTGGCCTTGAATCCGTTCCTATGAGGGGCTCCTTGGACCCCTTTTTGTAGATCTAGGTTTCCGCTAAGTGGTTATCACGGCTATGCAGGGAAAAGAGGCTCAATGGTCCGCTTCGCTGCCCATTCGGCATTCGCACTTTGGCAAACCCAGAATCCTCAGGTCTTGAACGTCTGTCCCTGCGCCTCCAGAGCACAAGCACAGGAATTGCTTGTTTCAGAACAGGCAGGTGCCCCTGTTCAGAGGTGACAGTTGGTTTTCAGTCTCTGTGTCGCGCTGTCCCGTCCAGCTATGACGTTGGCTAAGGAATAACTACTCCGTAGACACACATATGCAACCTCTCGTGTCCATGTCCATTGTCCACAACCAGAGAAAGCATTACAAACTGCAGGCCTTGGCCGATCCATTCGGCTTAGCCGGTGCTCGACGTACGTTGCAGAGTGGATGGATGGTCACACCAGCGTGTTGCTTCCCTAAACCCCGTAACAAGTCCTGGACACCAGCCGGGGCAACAATAACCAGAGACCCTTCCCTTGTATCGACGGCCCTTCATCCGAGTCGGCAGTAGCCGAGCGGTGCCGTCAATTTAACAGGCAATGGCAGAGCATGGTCTCAGCTGATTCGTGGTACTAGTATAACTAAGTTACCATATACTCTGCAAGACAGGCTGCTACCTATGTTTATTTCTCTCATGCTGCCTGCTTACTTACTCAAAGCATCCATTGTGCCACTTGTACTTGAGTCTTCGAGTCATTTAAACTGCGAGTCGACTCGTGACAGCACAACACGTAGCAGTTGGTCTGTCCAGGGATGCGACACAGCTTGGGCCACTAAAGAACTGATGGCTTTGATGGCGGTTCAAAGCACACGCGTTGGTAAATCCTACTCCTCTACGGTATTGTGGTTAGCTTAGCTTTTACGGAAAAGGCCGTCGATATTCGCATCCTGAGCCTCCACTGAAGAACGATCAAGCCCTTCGCACAATCACTCCATCAAGCGGGACACGTCAATGTGGTGAAATGGCAAACAAGCCAACTCCGACTCTATAAACAGTGAAAGGCTGGTTGATTGCATGATACATCAACAATACACTAGGCCGCCATCTGAGACAACTTTACTTGTTCCCTCCAAAATCCTGAATTATTACACGGAATGCTTATCTTTCTCTAGTCCCTGGAATGTCCAACTTTAGATACCCAGGCTGAACTCGACTCCGACGTCAATATCGCGAGCTATAACCCACGGCCATTAGCGTTTGCAAATTGCGGAATGATGTCCGGAGGGGAAAGTTGGCAGTTATGAGCTAGTACTTACCCAGCTTCACGACCTTTGACAGCTGCACAGACTTCTCAGCAGCGTTTTGTAGGTCGTCGATGGAGAAGATCTTCATGCCAGACTCGTTGATGATTTTGTGAGCCTGTTCAACGTTGGTACCCTGCAGACGAGCAATAATGGGAATCTTAAGGTTCAGGTTTTCGACCGTCTTAATCAGACCGGTGGCAATGTGGTCGCAACGGACAATACCACCGAAGATATTGACGAAGATGGCAGTGACCTTGGGATCGCTGGTGATGAGTTCAAAAGCCTCCTGAATTGCGGCTGGCGTAGCACCGCCACCGACGTCGAGGAAGTTGGCAGGCTGTCCACCATTGAGCTTGATGATATCCATGGTGGCCATGGCCAGACCAGCCCCGTTGACCAGGCAGCCGATGTCACCATCAAGCTTGATGAAGTTGAGGCCAGACTTGGCAGCGCGGACCTCATCCGGGTCCTCCTGAGTGGTGTCACGCCATTCAAAGACCTCCTTTTGACGGAAATCGGCATTGTCATCGAAGCCAAACTTGGCATCCATGCAGAGAACCTGGTGGTCATTTGTCTCAGAAAGAGGATTGATCTCAATCTGGGTGGAGTCGCGCTCGACGAAAATCTTGTAGAGCTTCTGAATGGTGTCCTTGGCATCCTCGATGCATTGCTCGCTGAAGCCCAGCTTGGTGGCAATACCGCGGGCGATGTCGTCCGTCACACCAGTATTGATGTCAATGTAGGTGGTTACGATTGCGTCCGGGCTCTCCTTGGCGACGGTTTCGATATCCATGCCACCTTGAGACGAGGAAACGATCACGGGGCTCTGGGAGGTCCGGTCCATGAGGATGGCCAGATAGAACTCGCGGCGAGCGAACTTGCGCTCGCAAATGTAAACAGCATTGCAGAGACGGCCGCCAGCGCCGGTCTGCTTAGTGATGAGCTTGTGGCCAATCATTTGATGGGCAAACATCTCGGCTTCATGGGGGGAGTAGATGACGCGGACACCTCCCTTAAGGCCGTTGTCAAATGTACCCTTTCCTCGTCCACCAGCAAGAACCTGGGCCTTGATGACCATATCCTCAGTTCCAATCTCCTTTGCAACAGCCTTGGCTTCTTCGGCAGTCTTGGCAACAGAGCCCTTGGGGACACCGACACCATACTATATGCGGCATATTGTCAGTTAGAGCATGTATCCATCGGCTACACGAGTATGACGATCTGCAGGGTGGTCGGGCGGTCGGGGCATTGTTACCTGTCGCAGGAGGTCGGCAGAAAGGTACTCATGGATACTCAGCGCTCGTCGTTGATGAGCTATGCCGGGGATTCTGACGGCGGGCGCGACCTGAAGCTGTTGAGCCACTTTTTGTTAGCAGCTTGATGGCAGGGAAGAGCGACAGAGAGAAAAAGCAGGATGGGGCATCGACGAGGCCAGATTGACTCACCTTGGAGGCGTTGAAGGCCGATGCCAGGGCACGGCTGCGTCCGAGGTTGAGCATGTTGACAGGAGACGACAGCTGCCAATTGGGTTGTGAAAGGGGGGGATAAAGTATTCGCGATAAGCGCGCTGGTCGCTGAGGTCAAGGCGAGAGACGGGATTGAGGTGAAGGCTCGAGGCATAAGGCACCAGAAACAGCTCTCAAACAGGTAACGAGCGTGGCAGCTTGAGCCAACCCGAGTTTCGCCGGTACTTGGGACGGAAAAAGGTAGCACCGGTCGCATGGCAGCGTTACCACCACGTGCGGGAAGGAATAAGGTGCTCCGGCTGCTTGCTTGGGCGAACGGCCAATCAGCATTCAGCCTTAATTCAAAAAGAGCCGCACGGGGGTGGCGGGCAGTCATTAACACGTTGGCGATCGACTTCTGTCGCAACGTTAACTAATGCGTTCCAGGTAAATAGCTACCTTCGCGCGCTGTCGCTATTTCTAGTGACAGTAAAAGTATAACAAGACAGGTAACAAAGTGTCACCTACTTACTAGTGGTAACTCTGACTGCCAAATGTTGATAGTAAGATACCTAGGTACTTATGTACTTGCTGTTTACCGCAAGATGCTAACCCACCGGACGTAACCAAGGTTGAGTCGTAACAAATAGATGGACAGTGCACGTGGGCTGCGCGCATTCTGCATGTACTTTCCCCAAATAACGAAAGATCGAAGGTGGCTTAGCGCCTGACAGTGCCCGACGCTCATTTCTCTTTTTTTTTTTTTTTTTTTTTTTTTTACTCCGTATGTGCTTCTTTTTTCGCACCTTCACCAACCAAACCCCTGCAATCACTTCAACATCGGTTCAATGCACATGTCTTGATTGTGCGCGCCATCATCCGCGCCCCAGTTAGGTCGCAGGTGACCCCGTCTAGCTCTCACATCGGAATGCATCCAATCCAGAGGCGCCATATGATATGCCACATGCAACATGAATCTCGTACGCCGTCCATTCCGAACAGCAAGCCGGCGAGGGCCAAACATCCATCTCACCGGCCTGTCGTCTACGGAAACGTATCATTGATGCTTTGAGTATCCATGTCCGGTTCGGCTCCGGTCATCAAGCTGCCAGCCATGCATCTGCCTGCACCACGCCTATGATATGAGTTGCTTACCCGACCTGTGGCCAACTTAGTCTTTCCAGTCATAATAAAACCTCTCTCTCACCTCTTCTTTCCAGCGTAGAGGTTCTCATGAATGGTCTCCGTGTGCATCCGTCTTGTTTTGACATACGTTTAATTCGCCAAAACCATGAGTGTTCTTCAAGGATTTCCGTCCGCGCCATGGTGGATTGCCCTCATCGCTTTTGGGGTCTACGTTGTCTCACTCGTTTGGATTAGAACCAAAATTGCTGGCGTTCGAATTCAGATTGCCGGTGGTACCAGGGCCCCAGTACTGGCAGACAACCTGTTTTCCGGTATGAGTGACGCTGGTGCTATTCACAAATGCTTTTTAGATGCATTCACTAACTTGACTATCACACCGTAGCTACCAGACTATATATGGATATTGGGAGACATCAGTACAACAACAAACTTGCCCAGTGGTGCAACGACACCCTGGATCGCAGACAGACCAACTATGCCGAATTCAGTTTGACGGGGAAGAAAAGAGTCATCATTACTCGGGAACCTGAGCAGATCAAGGCCATCTTAGCTACCAACTTTGCGAGCTTTGGACATGGTCCCCAGTGGCACCGCCTATGGCGGCCATTTCTTGGCGAGGGCATCTTTGCGACTGACGGTGATAAGTGGCATCGCAGCAGGAGGCTGATTCGCCCAATGTTTATCAAGGACAGACTGCGAAATTTGGTTATTTTCAACGACTGTACTCGGAAACTACTGTCGAAGCTGCCACCATCCGGAACGACGGTTGATATCAAGGACCTGTTTTACAGGTGGACTCTGGACACTACCACTGACTTTCTCTTGGGAGAGAATGCTAACGCCTTGGACAAGTCAGTTGACACTTTTTTCGTTTCGCACATTCCATTCACTAGGACCTACAAGCTAACTATGATAACTTGTCAGCCCCAACAGTGAGGTTGCCGAGGCAATTTCCGTTGCACAGAGAATTCAAATGTACATATTCGTCTTGAAGTACGTTGTTTTCTTGAATGCCCGTCGCCAAGCAGGATCTAACACACCAGCAGTCCCATAGCACCTCTGATTCCCAAGGGACGTTATCACCGTTCTATTAGAAGAATTGAAGAATTCATAGAACCAGTAATCCAACGTGCTATTTCACTGCCTCAACCTGAGCTGGAGAAACTTTCCCACATCGATGGTCAATATACCCTTCTGCATAGCATAGCTCGAGAAACGAAAGACCCAAAGCACATTCGGGATGAAATCATGTCCGTCCTTTTGGCTGGGAGGGATACAACCGCAGCTACCTTGTCGTGGATCATGTACGAAATGGCCTATGTCCCGGAGACCTGGGCGAAGCTGCGGCAGGAGGTCCTTGATGAATTGGGCCCCCACGGCATGCCGACGTATGAGAACCTCAAGAACATTCTCTACCTTAAGAATGTCCTCAACGAAGGGCTTCGACTTCACCCAGCTGTGCCCATCAACATGCGTCAGGCTTTGAAGGACGCAACGATTCCAGGTGCCCCTGGCCAGCCTGATGTCGTCGTTCTGAAGGGCGATACAGTCACGATCAACACAATTGGCATGCACGCCCGAAGGGACTTGTATCCTCCCATTTCCAAGACTTTTGCTGATCCTGCCGTATTCAGCCCCGAACGCTGGGAACACTGGATGCCGACACCATGGACCTACACACCATTTCATGGTGGACCCAGGATATGTGTTGGTCAGAACTTTGCATTGACTGAGATGGCATTCTGCTGTGAGTAGACTCAAGCTTCCAAAGTCCGGAGATAGGGTTACGTTGTTGCTGATACAATCTCGCGCAGTAGTTCGGTTGGTTCAAAAATATGAGAGGTTGGAGTATCGAGGAGACTGGCATGCACAGAGTCTACGAGCGGACATTATCGGAACGCCGGCACTTGAAGTGCCCATAGCTCTTTTTGAGCCGTGAGTTCTGCGAGGGTAATATGAATGAAACGAGACAACGTAGACAATTGCAATGAGCCTGAATCCGTCTTTGAATAGTTACAAGATTCATCCAAACTTGGCTATGACTCCTGACTTGACATTCTTTTGCAACTGCACATATGACCAAACAATGAATGAGAGTATCCTGCGGCACACTTGACTTAATATATATAGATGGATGGATAGAGTGAGGGTATCAGGTCCAGATACAGAAAGTTGCATTCAGGAGGGAAGCATCATGCATTCCCTGGACGACCATCCTGTCCACGGTGTACACAAAACCTTCCCTCTTTCATCGAATTTGATGCCCTCGCCTGTAAGGAGACTTCTCTTCTCATCGAGCGTGACTCCCTCTCCATCCCGGGGCCATTTCCCCTTGAAGCCCCCCAGAGTCATACCAGTCGCGACGACTCTGTGACAGGGAACCTCGGGGGCGAACGGGTTGCGTCGCAAGGCGTTACCCACAGCCCGTGGCGACGAGCCGAGATGCTTCGAGAGGAGGCCGTAGGTGGTGACTTGGCCCTCGGGAATGTGACACAGCGCTGTCCAGACTCGCTTTTCAAAGTCTGTGCGAGCGGAGCGGGCGATTCGCGAGAGTTGTACCTGCATGCTCGCGGGGATACTCGCACGCGCGGACGTCTTCCAGCGGGGGGTCTTGGCCGTCGAGGCGGCGGCGGCGGCGCTGTCGTCTTTTCCCCCAACACCCATGGTGTTCTGGCGAATTGTGTTCCTTGCCTTGGGTTTCATCAGCCTTTGTGAGTAGTACTCCCGTGGAGTGGGAGGTTGTCTGGACAGGGGAAGACGGAGGCGCCGTTTTGGCAGAGTTCACGGGCAGGGTGAGCAGGGCGCGCACACGCTTTATATTTCTTGGTTCGTCGTAACTAACTACCTTGTTGGTGGGCGTGGATTTGAATGACATGTCTAACGTTGAACGAATCTATAGCAACAGCGGGCGACGCCAAAGCACGTGACGATAATTATGCACTCTGCCCCGTCAGCCAGTATGAAGCGATTGCGACACTGAGAACAGTTTCATACATGATACCATCGAGAAGGTGAGCTAGGGTTCTTTACTGATCATATCGATTGTTGGTATCATTGCGCTACACATGTGTCTATTCAATGCAGCATTCCAGAACCACTGTCCTTCCCACCATTGCGTCCGTTGTAGGTATGCATGTACATATATGTGCACAGTGAGTGGCATGAATTACAGGACTTACAATGTAGTCATTTCTGCATGTGCCCTTGTTAAAAACCAGTTCCATAATGCGCCACATGATGATATTCCCATCTTCTAAAGCTTCGAGCAGTCATGCTGTGATTAATCGTATCGTATGCGCGTGTTACAGTGACGGTTCATGCCGGGTCCAGGTACTCACGGACCCGCGAGACCGCATCAGATCTCCCTTATCTGGAAGCTCATGGTTTCCAGGTGTTGTGTATTCTGGCCGGATAAGTGTAATTGTCAAGGACGGTATGGGCATATTCTTATACCCCTATTGTTTGGTTCTGGTCCCTATTCTAAACCATGAAGGATTCGCCGCAACCACACTGTTCCTCTGTGTACGAATTAGCACTCGGTTTATTCAGGTAATACAAGCTCAGCGTGAGGGCAAGCATACTTATGTTGGGGTTCCTAAAGACAAATCGTTGATTCAGCTTGTCCTCGGCCCAGTCCATTTCGGTTCCAATGATGCTAAACAAAGCCTTGCTATCGATAAGCACCTTGACGCCGTCTTGCTCAACCATTTCATCAAATGTCCCCGGCTTATCGACATATTCTAGGTGATAGGCCAGACCGCTGCAGCCCCGGTTACGAACGCCAACTTTGATAAGCTTGGGTTCTGGCTGGTCTAACATGGTTCGAAGCTGCTCCACAGCAGCAGGCGTGAGCTTCATGGCTGCTTTCCGGGGACGTAACTTCGATCGTGGCCGGGTAGCTCTGGGTCTTTGGGCAGCCTGTTCGCTGGTCTTTGCGGTTGACGGTTGCTCCTTCGGTGACTCGTGTAACTCTTGGTTTGCGGGTGGCGCAGCCGGTTTTGCTTGTCTTGGTGGCGGGCGTGTCTCGTGAACTTGTGGGAGGGCTTCTGAAGTTATCGGTGTATCTGGAATATCGCCTCTATTACCATTACGCGTGGTAGATGATGGTAATGAGTAGGAGTGGTATGCTGGGGCAAATAGCCGAGTCGCCGTAATCCGCCGAAGTGAGTGGCAAGTATGTCGCAGAGCGACACGGGCTACCAGTGAATGAGCGTTCATTCTGGTATCATAAGGCTGCAAACTCCTCGGTGAATCAGTTTGATGATGATGCTGGAGAGTGATTGCAGCGCATGCATTGATTCGCAGGATTGTTTGGAGAGGCAACTATTGATTTTCGAGATCGGCTGACAAAGGTCTTAATGGATGGATGGACGGGGCTTCGGTTACCGCGTGGCACGATTAAGTAATGCCGTGTCCGGCCGAGCCAATCAAAGGCCGCAAATTACTAACTGGCACAGGTTATTGCCACACTTGAGTTCAATTCTCATTCAATGATGGAAGAAATTTCGAGTATAAATATTTTGTGCCAACGGTAACTAATATGAGATTTTCATTGAGGAACTGTGCAACCATGCCGGCTACAGCATTATACCGACTTTAGCTAGCAATTGAATGGTTTTGTTTGTTTGCCTGATCCGGCTTGACGGACAGGCTACCCTAAACCACAATACTCACTCACGGCGAATGGTTTAGCCACTGGCTGTAATGCGTAGAACACGACGGCTCCAACAAAAGTTCATGACAGGGATATGCTGTCGCCGGATGTAGTATTCATCTAGTCACTGTTTTTAGATGTCTAGCGCTGCGGTTGCAAGGAAGACGGTCGTTCGTACGGTTGCTGGCCGGAGATGCTAGACGACGTGTCTATTTCTATCGCCACACGTGTGACAATGTCATGATTGAGTTACTCCGTACGGAGTACGGAGTAGTTAGTAACGTACAGAGGATTAACGTTACTAGTTACTCCGTAGTTAACAAAGGACCCACGGAACAAGTCATGCAACCGAGTGGGCACTTGCAAAGTGACCGCCCGTTGTTCCCATGGCACCGGTACTGATATTTATGCAAGTTGCTTGTCAAGGTCTGCCGGGTTTTCCGAATTGGCTTAACGTAACTAACTAACTAAACTACCTGTTCGGACGATGCTGAAAAGCGTGTTTCCAGACACTCGACCCGGCCGGTTCTCCGAAACCATGACCAGAGACCAACGCGTCTCAATGATTGAACTTGACCGGTGCGATGTAGCGCGTCAAGGTTGCCGTGTTCATTGATTCTAACATCTACTCGAGAGTCCGGAAGCATCGCTAGCAAGTATTTCCCATCTGCTTCCGCCATGTACTCCGTACTCCGTACTCTCACTACCTACGGAGTCGTCAATCCACCATCTCCGGCAATTCAATAGGTGGCTAGTCATATACCTGTTTGTTCTCAGTTGGCGACCTCGCTTGCAGCTTGGCGCACTTAAACGGATGGCGTACCTATTATAGAGCCCTTCCCTTTACGGAGTACTCGTAACTACTCGTAACTCCGTACATTTGACTTGACTCGGCAATAACACCTTTTTTGACTGACTGACGACTTCGCATGAGAAGGGGCTATTGTGGATTCGAAATTTTCGGGCAAGGTTTGGACGACGGCCCATGACATGACCGGGATCATTCCTAGCAGCGGGAGCAGGATCCGGTCAGATAGCAGAATATGACAGACCTTCAGTGGCGGTGCTTACCAAACAGGACATTGCTACATGGCCAAACTGTCCCGGTGACATGGGACGAACGGACCTTGCGGTGTTACATGGAGCGGACAATTTCATGTCCCGCTCGTTGGTCTGAACGTATCGCGAATAGACGTATTCGTACTCCGTACTCCGTACGTCTTGCCATGTTATCCGTGGAATTCGACTGCTACCATCTTAGCCATACTCTCCTGCCAACTTCATCCATTGATAGATAATACCGTCGTGCACCGACCTGGAGTCCGGAGTAAGCCGTATTCAGGCATGATGTTTGCCCCCCCTGAGAAGTTGAGCAGACTGACAATCAATCAGCCGATACTAGCATGCTCTGTATGATGCTCCGACCTCTCACCACAAAGCCACCCGTCCTCGCCCAATCTCAACAACCATCTACCTGATACGGATCCTCCAGAACGGGACCAACGGTAGCAAAGCGGTTCCTTTGACGGAGTCAAGTGCGGGCCATGATGGGATGACGGCTAAGGTGCCAGGGTCCGTTGTGGGTGCTTCGAATAACACCGCTATTAAGTGTCATCGTTCCATTGCATTAGAGCTCCGCGGGTAAAAGGACTCTTTTGAATGTAATGTCATGTCATGCCACTGCCAACCGACATTGATGCTTGCGTTATTTCGCATGGGTAGCCCCGTGGCTTGGCCAGAGGCAGTACTCCGTACTTTAGTAATACCCTCTATACTACCTCAGCAAACGCCTCTCACGATGCGTATTATAGCACTGAGCATCACAGAATGCATTGTATTACACTAATACGGCACTGCGTATCCTAGCCTTATCTGATCCGCCTACTCGTATAACGAGTGTTGTCTGGACGTACCTTGGCGAGATATAATGCTGATGCTTCAAATGGTTTAGCTGTTGCATCAAATGCTTTCGTCTGAAGCACTAAAAAAGACGGCCTCTAGCTTTCTGAAACTTGCAAAGAGGGCGTGCCGTGGATTTAATAGTCCACGTCTGCCGTTGGCATTGTATCGGTGCCCAGCACTGGTCACTCGCTGTCCATGGACACGATATCAGACTCAGTAATTTCGTTAGCGGTATTTGACACCATTGAGCACGTGCTTCCAACGCCAGTCGTTGTATTGTTGTTAGTGACCGGCACAAGTCCGCGTCGATATCAAATACTGCTTCTCTGCCAATGAATCTTGGCGACAGATATGTCCCGAGCTGTGATGATTGGGTCGCCAACGAGATAAAGGTTCACGTACCCTAGGAAGCGGACAAGTGAAGCATTTTGCATAAGCCGGACTTGCTATTTTAGGCCAGAGAGTACGGAGTACCCGCTGGGATTTCGAGCCGGAGCCGTCCTCACGACGCTCGAGATGCCAATTGTTACTCGCTACGGCTGTTGGAAAGTTGCGCTGCCCAACCTGTCAGCTGTCTAGGTCTCAGCTCTACAGCCAGGAGGCTTGTTCTGACCTTTGCTGGTGGCATAGTATCCGTACATGCGTCATATTCTGGCGCACAATGAATCTCGCTAGCCTACTTTGTTCGTTTGTGGTTACGTTTCTGGGGCAGCTTTACCGTTCCCACGAGAGATACGGTTCAAATGAGCCATTCTCCCGTACAAAGAGGCAAGACGAGCAGAACCTCTTCCTAGGGCGTCACGCAGCGAGTGCTATCATAGCGAGACGACCATTCCTCTTGTGTGATTCTCCTCCCCTGCGTCCCTGTTAGTGGTATTCAGAAGGCACCATAGGCTATACATACGGGCCAACCAGCCAGCCAGCCGGCCAGCAATATAGTTCTCGTCGTGTAAAAGGTCCAAGCTACCCAAATTGTTGGTATACTCAACCGTGGTAGTCTTATTTGCCTAGAATCTAATAGATGGTAGGTTTGTCTAGGCGTCGAGTGCATTGGTGTGATATGCGCGTCGACCGCCTGTAGCATTATATAATGTGGTGTAGTATGTGGTGTAGTGAGCTATCATTTTCTCTCGAACGATCCTGGGGAGTGACTGTAATATTTGGAATCGAGTCATACAGCACTCCTAGCCAGTTGTGAGACTTGTAAGTTAATATGCCGCCACTCAGTAGGGACAGAACGTGATTATCTTTGTCTTGCTGAACAGGACGGCGGCCCTGCTCTGGCGTGGCCCTGTGGTAAGTTATTGTTTATGTCTAAACCAAGGCGTGTAAGTCCTAGCCATAATTTCCTCTGTGCGACACCAAGAACAAGTGACTCCATCAGCCAATCATTCATGTCATGGGAGCCTACAAGAGGCATAGAAGCTTTGCGAATCCTCGAAGCTCCTAGTAAAAGGGTTTAAGCTGAGTGTATCCTAAGGAGGGGCGCTATGTACTCACGGGTATCTGACTTCACGTCTTGTGTGTCCCCTGCAGTAATGCTACACAGCTTGTGCGAACGGGGATTCAACTCCAGTAGGTCTGGCGAGAATAAGCCGAAGGGATGTGCCGTGCTGTTCTGGTAACATTGGAGCCTGGATGTGAATCAGATGTCTGGAGTAGGTGCCCAGACGCCGGGCTTTGACGTACGTTATCTAGCTACCTAATTAAGACAAGGTCATTCCTCGTTTATCGCGTCTTGTGGTGAGTAAGAGTATCGCGAGCACAACTTATATCCGTGGAACTCGACTAGAGTATCCGGGCTTGACTGTTACTCCGCAGAAGAATCGGCAAACCTGCATGATGAACCTCAGTACGAAGGCGACACGTTGTCTTTTGGCGACTCGTGCGCTGAATGTCTTGAACCAGCTTGAGGGCCCCGCCAGTACCAAGGTGGCCAGGGGACGCCGCAGTGCTTTCGAAAATGCTGAACCTTGAAGCCGAGAGAGTTTGACCTTGCAGGGTCGATCTTGTTGTTCCCTGCAAAAGCCAGGACTTGGCAACCTGGGTCGAGAGCGTTTGCTAACAGTTCCATGAGGAAAACACTGCGCGCGCTTCAATCAGCAAAAGCGCCTTCCCTGCCGGGTCAGGGTTGAAGACTCGCCAGCGAATGGCAGAAGCGCGGGAAGAATTGACAACCCCACTAGCGCCAGCAACCAACTACAACAAGTTTTGATCTTTTCCAAGTTGGAGCGGAAGGAGCCAGGTACCGCGGAGTACGTGGGGACATCTGGAGCAAGTAACGAGAAAGTCGATCAACGCCCTGCCCCTTTTGCCCAGCACGTGCCCTGGGTTGTCCCGTCATAGATGACCAGCATGTGGAAAAGTCGACAGAAGCAGGGGGGCCGCGCGCGAAGGTACCTACTATCAAGTACCGGGGTACTTACACAAAACATTGTTCCATTGAATGTTACCGCCAGATGTGCTACCTAAATGTAGTTGATAATTACCGACACATTAGCGCTGCATTGTGTGACGAATACATCCCTACAGTACGGAGTACGGAGTACACAAATTGGCTTGAAATGACGGCGGAATAAAGAGACCATTTGTACTCCGTACTTCGTATTACCGGGTTGCAATCTCTGGTTCCAGCAGGGCTCTGCAGGTACCGGCTTCCATAGTGTCGCTTCGCACAATGCAGGCATTGTCCTGCAACAAGGTACGACACCAGATGCAATACTTGCTCTGTGGTGGCGAACGCTTGTCCCGTGTCCAAGGGACCTTGCAGACCGAGATTCAACATGGCGAGCATGGTGGTTGGAACTGGCCTTGCTTCTGTGTTGCAATAGATTTTGCAACACGACCATATTCGGGATGAGATTGGGCTTCAGGCAGCGAAGCATCTTGTACTCCGTACCAACCAGCACTCTGGATGTGACACTGTTGATGATGGCGAAGCAATACAATCACCGCACGCCGTCGGGCACAGGAGCAGCCGTCCAGACGTCACCGGTTTAAGACATGTGCATTGCGTGGCAGGACTCATCACTGCGTTTACGAACGCTAGTCTTGTGATGTACGGAACTTATCCCGTCCTGACAGGCTTGAATTCCATGGCTCGGAACTTGCTGCCGCAATTCTTTCTTCTTCTTCTTCTTCACATGCGTTGGAAAACGTCAGAGACACAAAGAAAGCTTGTCAGGCTGTGTTTGCAGGCTTGACGTGGCTGTCCTGTCGAATTGCAGGTCTTGATGCCTGAGGGCGACCGTTGAACAGATTGAACGGGTCATGTTGATGACGTGAGTGAGTGGTGCTCAGCATATGTAGGTATGTAGGAGTATGCACATACAAAGGTGCGTATGTACGTCCTATATTGGTATTGGTGCCATCAAGGTCTGAACCATGGCATCATTGTTGATACAGGGACTCACGACCAGAGGCAACCATGGGGGATTCATTCGGCTACGGATTCAGTATCGATGAATTCATCCTCGGGAATCCCTCCTCGTGCCCGTCTATTGAATATGATGCTCAAGGATCTGGACGCCATAACAGGGGAACGAACATAGGAGACAAGAAAAGAAAGATGACGCTGGGGAAAAAGGAAATTGGGCAAGGGCGAGCTATAACGGCCAGATGCTGTGGAGAAACGTGTTGAAAAGAAACACCAAGGAAACTGCCGGATTGTCTTGAAAACCGCAATGGGCTTGTCCTTGAAACAAATGTCCAAGGGACTGCTCAGTACTCCGTAATCCGGACACACGTTTTGTCCGCGTCGGTGATCTGTGCATTCGCGGAAAAACAAAAACTTCAGCACAGACTCGGAAAGCGTCAAAATCCACAAATCTTGGTTACTTGCTCAAGGACATGGTCCTCTCCCGCCCCCTTAACGCCAGGAGAGGAGAGATATAAGGAATATACGGAGTACGCATGTACGAATAACTAGTACTCCGTACCTGCCTAGGCATTGAACTCGCCATCACCATGGTCAAAGCATCCTGTCAGACAGGGGCGGGCCAGGCCAAGTCAATGAAGCGAGGTGGATATTTATGATGTCTTACAAGTAGGGAGGAGGCAACGAGAGGAAGGGAAAGGAAAAAAGAAAGTAATGAAAAAAGCCACATGTTGCAATCAGTTACAACAAGGAAAGTGAGAGTGTGATTTGGCGAGGTGACGCATGGGGGCTCTGATGTGTTTTGACTTGTTTCGTTCGTCCCCGCACATGGCGGCCCTCGAATGTGACGTTTTTTTTTTTTTTAGCAGAAGTGCAACATTACTTATTGCAGAACATGGCTTGCCATGCAACCGAAACCGCCTTATTTTTTTTTAGACCCTTCATTTCTTTCATCAACACTAAGATAAGGAAGGAGGCGGACCGATGTGTGCAGCCGTTGAGTTAGTGGTAACGTTTCGCTCTGGTTGTGCCTGCCCCCCCCCACCTCCTTTCCCTGCGAACATGAAGATTGAAGAAAAGAAGAGGACCCGGTCCGGATCAATTACCCTGGTGTTCCTGGTTCTTGGCTACACGTTGTATCAATGGCCGTCAACCGGTGATGGCTGAACCCAACAAGTGGCAGGGCAGGGATGGGTAGCCCCGACAACCCTCAAATGTTCTATCCATGTTCTTTCGTCCCATAACCACGATAATATCCGTACCGCGTACGACTACGTATATGCACTGTACTACAAGTCGACGCGGACCGCGGATGCAGGCAGGCAGGGTTCCCTGGACCTCTTTCCTCTCTCCTCCATCACATCCATCACATCTCACAGGAACAGACGTGTTTGTTGGTACGTACTCCGAAGATAGGCATTAGAGCCGAGTGATCTGCAGATACTCCGTACCTTGCACCGCTTGACCCGTGTTCTGCGCTTTTTGTTCTCTCTCAATACAATAGAAAAATGTCGGTCCCAGAGTGGGAAGAATGTCTTTGAGCGCCCGCGAAGTCAGCACAAACCATACGGAGTACATAGATGTACGGAGTAGATAGATAGATATACTCTGTACGCACGACGAACTTTTTCTTTGCCGCTACCCAGTGTGTCTGTGTGTGCATGCGCACCGAGTATGTATGCAACACTTACCTTGCAGACACACAAACAACTCAGCTTGCTTGGTTCCATTGAGACTTCCAAGTCACGGCCGGCCTCAGGCTACGAACTCATCCAACTTGGTCTCCCAGACAGGCGCAGTCAGCTCTCCAGGCAAGGATCAATGTGGCCAAGTTTATCTGCCGGCAAGCCACCAGCTTGGGGTTGCACGTAGCGTGCACGAGCGTGCAGGTCCAAGCCGACCGGCATCAATTCATTGTGCTACATCTGGTGCAGTTACAGACTAAGTCCCTAGTGCATAGCGCGGTGTGTGTGGGGCAGACTATCCATTGATGCGTCGTGGCCTTCAATGTTCCTGTCCTGGGGACGTCATGTCAAAACGTAATCGTCAAGTCAAAACTCGTCTGCCGACCAGACGGCCGTGTTGCCATTGACGTAACTTATTGTTTGTCGCTGCTCCGTTTTCCAAGCCGAAAACTATAATCTAGAATGACGACACAGGTGGCGTTGGTTTCTTCACATTGGAATGAATGATACAAACGTACGTACCTAGGACCTTAGTTGATATTGAGAAGGGTCTGGTTTGGATTCAACCATCAATTTATATCTCCGCTGGCCCAGGCGAACTGACCATGAGTTGGGATGAAACGGCTTTCATTTCTTGCGAAACTCTTGCTTAGGCTCCGGTATCGAGATTGTTGTGTGTTACAGCTCGTGCACAACGTGCTCCGTTACCCCGTATGTACTCCGTACTCCGTACATTCGGAAGAATCATCAGCCCTTTCGAGCAGGTCGAATCACAGAGAATATATGGACCGTACCCCCCCTGTAGTGTTAACCACCCGTGGCCTAGCAGGGGTCACGTCCTATGTGGCCAATAGGAAGTGCTAGTTTCAGTGCGTTTGGGGGGTAGGGATAGGGGGGGGGGGGGTAAACACTTGGCTTCAACGTTCTAAGAGAAGAAATACAGAATCTTGATGAATTCTCTATTAGAATCAGAACTGGGAGGTAAATGTAAAGTGTACGTAGCATGTAGATCATGTCACTCACTGGTGCTTGACATCTTCATCACTACGTGCAACGTTTGGACATTGAAACCATCGATTCCGTTGTTCGTCGGTCCGTGCGACAAGTGCGCACCAATGAGATGCCCCCTTATGTTTTCAACGGTGCGGGATGGAATCTTCACTCCCCTTTTGGTAAGCTGGTTTGCCAGACTTGTAGTTGTTGTTGGCCGAGGCTATGGTCAACTTGTTGATTCGGCCGACACCAACACTGTGAACTTCTCAGTGTGCGTGAACTAGCCTGTTCTGGGCCCTGGCGTGATATGATTAGTTCTGGGTTAATAAGACCTCGAGTAATAGTAGAATAGAATGTACTGCGTAGAGAGATACAAGTATATGGTCATCATGCCGGATTAGATTCGGAGCCAGCGTCATCACCGTGAATATGCGTAAACGTTCGTCTTGCCTTGTTCCCCGACAGCTTGGCGCCTGCACGGGGAGCGTGTTGGTATATTTGCAAAGTATGCGAAGTGAGAGGTGGGAGTCGTTGGCCAGGAGAACTATGCTCCCTGGAAGACTTGACTCCGTACAATGGATGCCATTCATTACGCACAAATGCACCTCACTGACGGGCAACCTCCCTTCCTATTCCAGTTGACGAGGTTTCTTAATACAGCAGCCATGGACTTGAGAGACAATTGCACGCGGCATGGACTACAAGCATTTGCCAAGGCCGAGTGATTACTTGGATAGACAAGAACTGTACTCCGTACGGCTTTGACACACGGGTTGGCTTGTATCCGCGTACATTCGCGACGGGTATTGTCGTGGAAAGAAGAAAAGATGGTTGGGTGCCACGCGAAAGCCGGGGCCAATGGATGACACCTGGAGGCGATTGATTGCCTGTTGACCTGACGTGTGATGAGCCTATTCGAAACATGATTGAGCAAGCAAGTCCGTGTTTGCATCATTCTTGATACTACAACTTTTCTTCGTTTTCTCCATGTACTAACTAATTCACACTGTCAACCACCTACCATATCTGGGTACCTTGGGTAGGTAAGTACTTTGCACAAAGTACCTAGAAGCTCGACATGCAGGTACGCGTGACTTGCCTGTGATGTATCTCGTAAAGTCAATGGCTCCGCGCTGGCTGTCCCTCCTTCCCCCCGGCCGAAATGTTAGTCCAGCGCTGCCACCCTGGTCCCTGGCGCCACCAGTATTCCAGTCTGAACCGGGGGAGATTTTCGGCAGGGGTGTCACAATGACCAAGCCGAGCTCATGGCTTCAAGGTTGGTGCTTGGGTGGGGCACCCGAATCAAGCCGCCGTGCCCAAGTGGACAGGGAGGCAAAGAGGTGCGCTGACGCGCCGCGCCGCAGACACCCACTAATGCTCTCGGTCGGACCATCAAGCACAACAACATTCATCATTACATGGACTCCGTACGGAGTACGGAGCTGAAGAGCAGCAGGTTGGTGCTCCAGGCTTTGTGTCTGCCCATCGGGACTCTGCCGGCGTTGTCTCCACCAGGAAGCATTGAATCCCGTCCCTGCACAGTGGAAGGCTGAGCCCAGGCCATCTGGAGATATATGGTTCCCGCTGGTGGTGGTGGTGGTGGGCCATCGAGGTCAATTTTTTGGACGTGCAATCGAGTCAAGTAGACATCGATGTCCATCTAGCACATCTGGAGCAACAACCACGAGACTCGCTATACAGCACAGCACGCAGGCAGAAGGGGGGGCGGTTGTACCTTAGTAGGTACCCAAGATAAGGTAGCACTCACCTTGAAACCAGTACAGGCCTCTTCTGACGTACCTCCGGCATCCAAGTACATACGTTTTCGTGAGGCGAGGTCCGTGGGACTCTTCGTCTGCCTCCCTCGTGTGCGTGTGCGTGTTTCGAACTTTGCTTTGACACAAGTGGTTTCTTGCAACATTCGTCTTGAACCTTTGGAACTTGCCTTCCTCCCTTCAATGTTCTCTACACTCTCAGGGTGCTAGGGGAACAACCAGCAACGCACAACGGACGGACGGAGCGTCTCGACTCCATCCTTGCATCTTCTCCTCTTCCTCGACTGGCCGTTTCTATTCTCTAATTTCATCGCTGCGAACACTTGACACTTGACACTTGATGCAACGGCGGTGACCCTGTCTGTCTCGTCTCTTCAATGTCCACCCAAGCAGTCTCCCTACGACCTTCTCCCTTGTAACCAAGCTAATTGACCCTGCTCTCTGACCCGCAAAAACAGGCGAGAAGGGTCTGGTCTTGCTTGTTCTTGTCCTTCTTACTCCGTACCCTCGCCCCTGTTCTCCAACTGCTTCTCACTCGTCATCTCTCTAATCCTCGATTTCTGTTCTGCTTTGTCACGAAGAGTTCACTGGAAGCTGTGCTTTGCAGACTATCGTTTCCTTTACCCCTTCGCGTCTGCCGTGTTGGAAGCGTTGAACTTCGCCAATCCGTCAAGGAAACATTTACACACTTCGCATACTCCCCCAACCTTGGGCGACAAAGTTCTGTCGGATATCAGGTGAGCTGAACAACACCAGTTTCATTGCTTCAACCTATCACCATGTGCTATCTCAGGCTTTGTTTCCTTTTCCTCTCTATCACACTATCATGTCGGCTGCTGGTCTCATACCGGCAACCTCGATCATGGCTGAAACATGTTCAAGCGGCCCGGAGTGTAGGGTCGTAGCATGTCGCCTTGCATTCCATTGCCTCCTACCAATTGCCTCTGCCTGCCTTCATTCCAGACGCGGAGTGACGCTGCTTGCCACAACAATTCTAGGCGCGCGTTGTACGCTTGCTAATTCTGACATTTGAATTCGGCAGATTTGAACAGAGACTCTGATCACCATCGAATCTGGTGGCATTGACTTGCATGCTGCCGACAACAATAACAACGAGAACAACAAGCAAACCCTCCGCCAGCACAATTCTAGTCGTCAACAGGAGCCGGCTTGGACTTTCATCGATCTGGTCTGTTGGAAACCGGTTTACTAGTCGCGTGCCTTGGGGTACGCAGCAAGCTATCGAATCTCGGAGGACGAGTAGTGAGCGGCATTCTTCAAAAAATATTGCCGACTTCAACCATAGTGTTGACACCAGGGCTTTATGCTCTAGGAGTTCACATAGACTGCACTTCTGCAATGCTGACTGAGCGCCCATCGGAGGCCGGTACTCTCATGGCTAATGACTTGGCGCATCATTCTCAGTCGGATCGCATTCCCTATGGAACCTATGAACAAAATCAACACACGTCACTATACTCACACAACCAGATGACTCCCCCAACAACCCCAAACGGCTCCCAAGAGGATCTCTCTCCCGAGGCCAGGGATGCGCCAATCTTTCACAACTTTTTGCGAGCCTTTTATCCCTTTCATCCAAGCTATGCTATATCAGACTCGAGCGTGACACTTCCCCTGGAAGAAGGAGATGTTGTCTTGGTGCATTCAGTTCACACAAATGGATGGGCGGATGGAACAGTATTAGCGTCCGGCGCAAGGGGATGGCTGCCAACTAACTACTGCGAAGCCTACGAACCGGAGGACATGCGAAATTTGCTCAAGGCACTTTTGAATTTTTGGGATTTGCTTCGAAGCACATCGGTCAACGATAGTGAAATATTTCGAAACCAAGAGTTCATGAAGGGCATAATCGCCGGTGTGCGGTTCCTCCTGGTAAGTCTGCATCTACAGCTCTGATGTAACATCCATTCACTGCGCGAGAGTCGCCTTGATTTGACACTTTTTGCATTTCTGACGAGTTTATCTAGGAACGGACGGGGTGCCTGAATAGAGAGTCGAATATTGTGCAACGGAATGACGCGTTGCGTAGAGGACGAAAATCATTACTATCCGAATTGTCATCGCTGGTCAAAACAGGTAAACGTTTACAGGAGAGCCAGAATGGGACATTGCATCCGCCTCAAGACGCCAATGATATCATTGATGAAATGATTCTGCGAGCCTTCAAGATTGTGACCAAGGGTGTCCGGTTTCTTGATGCACTAGAAGATGATAGACGAGCCCGCGTACCATCTTCAGTTACTGTTATGGCAACTGTTGCTGAGGAGTCATTCATACCGCCCACGCCTCCTGCAGACCGAACTCATTTTGAAGATCGAAAGTTGGATAATACCTGCAGTGAATCAGGCTCAAATACCGCCACAGCTGATGAAAATGGCACCACTGTTCCCAGCGTGGCTGCCTCAGAAGTCGGCGACGGCGTTCGCAACTCTACTATCCCCTGGAGTAAGCGTATGTCGTCTCTTAACGGACCAACAACGAACTCTAGCCAGAACAGGAACTCGCAGGGCAGCTTACAAAACCACCGGCTTTCTGCGGGAATGTCACATCGAGTCTCGCTCGCCGGGCCACCGGCCTCGTCACGACCGCAACATTTGGTGTCCGAACGGCTTGGTCGCAGTCATGATAAATTTCTCTCACACCTCGGCTCATTTATTGGGAGGCTTCACTTACAGTCTCAATCACGGCCGGAGTTATCGTTCGCCATTAGACAATCGGCCATTTCTGGCGGAGAGCTACTTGCCGTTATGGACAGTGTTTGTGCTTATAATGCCTCCAGTGTGGCCTCTCTGAGCAAAGTCCGTTTTGCTATGTTCGAGCGTATCCAGATTCTTGTTCTGTCAGCACGAGACACGTTGGCGAATGCTGCGACGGAGGGTGCAGACTTAATCATGCCACAAGACAATGGAATTTTGCTCATGGCAGCCACTGGGTGCGTCAGAGCAGCTGGCGAATGTGTTGCTAAAACAAAGGCTGCCATTGAAAGGATTGGAGACTTTGAGCTCGAGCTCGAAGGCTTTTCGTTGGGCATTGATTTGAGCATTCTTGATATTGCAGAAGAACGCTCAAGAGAGCCTTCCGTCGCCGAGCGATCAGACTTGGCCGGAAGCGCTACTGAATCATTTCAGACGTGTGAAACATTTACTACTGCGCCACGACGACCTTCTGCGGCTACCGACAAACCTCTTCCACAAGTTCCTCGTATTAGCATTCCCGAGAAAGCAGTCCGTCAAAGCAGCTCTCCGGCTTCTTCTCGGCCCTCGTCTATACATGACGATAATACTTGCAGCGTTTCTTCCTCAGCATCATCGATTCGTCCAGCTCTCCCGGCTGTGCCTAAACTGTCTACATTGTTAAACCACTCTGAACAGATCGAATTTGGTATTGACCCTTCGAGACTAGAGCAGGATCAACATGCTTCGCGCTTTGACAGCCTAGTTGCCTCAAGTGCGGGAAGTAGTGGTACATACTTGAGCAGGGACTCAGAGGCCAGCCTTGTGTCGCAGACTTCTACTCGTGCGACGACTCCGGACCACGGTCTGGCACCTCGAAATCAACCGTCCATGTCTGACATGAGTGCTACGGGCAGCTGCTCTCAAACCGATGAACAAGATGATGTCGAAACGAGACTTCTGGAGAAGACCTTTGCTCACGAACTCATGTTCAACAAGGAAGGACAGGTGACTGGCGGCTCGCTACCAGCTCTGGTTGAACGATTGACAACGCACGAGTCTACGCCAGACGCCACCTTTGTATCTACGTTTTTCCTCACATTCCGTTTGTTCTGTACGCCAGCTAAGCTGACGGAGGCCTTGATCGAGCGGTTCGACTACGTTGGCGAGTTTCCTCACATGGCTGGTCCAGTCAGACTGAGAGTTTACAATGCGTTCAAGGGCTGGCTTGAATCCCACTGGAGAGATCAAACAGATCGAGAAGCCTTGAAATTAATCATACCCTTTGCCGAACTGAAGCTCACTACCGTTCTTCTCTCTGCCGGTAGGCGGTTACTGGAACTTGCCAAGAGGGTTTCTGGAGAGGGCTCACTGGTCCCCAGGTTTGTGTCATCAATGGGCAAAACCAACACAGCTATCGCCCAATACGTGCCTGCAGACACCCCTCTTCCACATCCCGCAGTCACAAAGAGTCAACAGCACTTGCTGACTACTTTCCGGAATGGAGGCACTGGGCCAACTCTTCTTGACCTCGATCCTCTGGAGGTAGCTCGACAGCTGACAATCAAGCAAATGGGCATCTTTTGCTCTATTGTGCCAGAAGAACTGCTATCATCACAGTGGATGAAAAGGGGCGGCGTTGACGCCCCGAACGTCAAAGCCATGTCAGCCCTGTCAACAGATATTTCTAACCTTGTTGCGGAAACCATTCTCCATCATTCTGAAATTAAGAAACGTGCCGCAATGATCAAGCAGTGGATTAAGATAGCACATCAGTGCCTGGAACTGCACAACTATGATGGCCTCATGGCTATCATTTGCACCCTGAACAGCAGCACAATAAGCCGATTACGCAAAACGTGGGAGGCCTTGTCTACGAAGCGGAAAGAGATGCTGCGTCACCTGCAAAAGATCGTGGAGCCAGCCCAGAACAACAAGGTTTTGCGGACTCGACTTCATGACCATGTGCCACCATGCCTTCCATTCCTCGGCATGTATTTGACAGACTTGACATTCGTTGACATCGGTAACCCTGCCACCAAGCAGATGTCCCTTGGTACAGATTGCGAGGAAGATGGATCTGGTGGTTTAACCGTGGTCAATTTCGACAAGCACACGCGGACTGCTAAGATAATCGGCGAGCTGCAACGTTTTCAGATTCCATATAGGCTTATGGAAGTCCCCGAAATGCAAGACTGGATCACTGCGCAGATCAGACGCGTTCGTGATGGCGATCAGGGAAATGTTCAGGTCACCTACTACCGGAAGAGTCTGCTACTGGAACCTCGTGAGACTGCTCCTCGGCGAGACGCAGAGCCTCCAACGCCTGTTGCGTCTGGGACAGGGCACTCCAGAGGAGACCTATTTGGGTGGATGTCGCGTGATCGAAATCAGACAGCAACTCCGGCTCAGGGCTAAACAGCCACGTGGATGACTTATGAACGCGGACGCCGGTCTGCAGTCGTGAGCGGCAATGTTCAAAATCTTTTTTAAGCACGCACCTTGCAGGGAAAGATGGAGTTTTCACGAACTCAACGCACATATTTTTACTAGTACCTACGACCATTCGTCTCTTGATACCCCTTTTTTCTCGTTATGACTTGTTGATTTTACATCTTGAATTTTAATGCCTCTTTTATTTGGACTCTCAGCCTAAAAACATGGTGATTCAGCCATGGACTACGCTGGCGGAGATGTTATTTGTTTAATATATTCTTCACTCGACACCATAATGGCGTTAGCTGGCTGGGGTGTCTGTTGGGTTTGATGATTGGTAGCTGCATAAGCAAGAGTATGCAGGCTCAACTTATCAAAAGTTATCTTGTCTTTGGTTTGAGCAGTTCATGACCCTGCATTATGGCACAGTTCAGCATTGCATGGACCTTCAGAGGTCGACTTTGGTTCTGCAAATGCTGCGGTGCGGCATATTGATTGTTTCCTCTTGGGCCGGACTCGGGACAATGATAATCGGGAAGATTGTGCGGCACAGTTGGTTCTCTCTTCACGTTTTCTGGCTACAGGCGTGATGTGAATCCTTGTCTTTCTTAGGCGCATGAGTTTGGCGTTGAAGGGTTAGGAACATTGGGCTGCTGTTTGACTTGGAACATGAAGAACTATGGTCATACCTGAAGCGCGGTACTGCGCCTGGACTGGATGAAACCCTCTGAGGTCGAATCTTCGTGTGGCTTGCGCAGATCGATTAGGTATCTTGCTAGGAAAGATGGACTCCTTAATATGATACGGGCAGCTTGAACGACGATTGAAGGAGGATATACATAGGAAAAAGGGAAGTTGGTAGCCGAAAATGCAACCTGGTTTGAACACGTCTTTTCTCGTCTAACATGCTCACGATGATTTTATATTTGTGTACTTCCGACGTCTAGTATCGTTGTGGCGACAACGGTTAGGCACCAGTTACAGCCTTGTAGCGTGGACATGCCATCTTGTGAAAGTCAACGTCGTATGTAACCGTGAATGAAGGACTTGCCCCCTTGGTTCGTCCCTCCTGATTGACAACAAGAGGACGCTTTAGAGGACGCTTTGCCGGTAACCGGAAATTGGTCGCTACATCTTACGAGATTTTCCACCCAAGGAAAAAGGGGTGCTGGCCCCTGTCGTCTAGTCCTTGCCTTCTATTCCACCTGTTTGGTCATATCTGCTATAGCGCAGAATGGTAGTGGCCGTATGTAACTAGTGCTTTGGACCACGTTTAGAGGTTCTGAAAACGACATTTGAACAAGTGAGGATTTTACTGTACGTGGTATTAATGCAACCAGGCAACACTTTACCTTTACAAACGGTCAGGAGTTCACCATCGCAGCCTGCAAGCGTGTTTTTTGCCCCACTACGGAGTATCTCAGTCGCCACATCGACCTACAGCATGACAAGCACCTAGGTACGGAGTACTCGAGTAACTCGGTAAACTGGCTTGGGCCAGACTCCACTTGCTCTAGGAGAGCAACCCCCACATAACGTATCGCCTATCTACTTACGTTTCTAAGGGTTGCTCGATAAATACTGGGGGGTTCGCCCATCTCTGAATATCGTTTGATAGCAATTCGAGATTGTGCTGTGGACGTCAGCTTACCCATGGAGGCATCGCCGCTCACCCGCCAGCCTCCGCCAGAGGCATTCACACCTAAGATTGTAGAGCTCTATTCCACCGTCTTCAAGGTTTGACGCAAGCTTCCTACTCACTCGGCCGTCCGATACTGACTGGTGCACCCAAGGTACAACTGTACAGCTACATTCGATTGCGACTCTACTCTTGAACTGACCAGGAGACTCTCCTAGGAGGATGACGATATTGGACATAAGTCGGACGGTTTTTGGACGGAATTTTTCCTCCTGCGACCAGATCGTCGAAGCCTGCGAGCCTCGCTGAACGAGCTTCCACCTGTCGACGTGTTAGCAATCGATTGCCGGACGAGAGAGCTATTCGGCAGGGCCATAGCAACTCTGAAAACAGGTCAAGGTCTTGCTCCTCTGCACGCGCTAGACGTATGATACCAGGATGGAGATATGTTTTTATCTATGGTTCTGACTCTCGGCAGACGCTGAGCATCTTCCTTTCCTGCCTTCTTTCCAAGAAATACTCTCATCCCAGCTCCGACATTATCACTCTACTTGCTGGACTCGACCATATCGACGCCGTGTTTACAGACTTTGTAAGCACACTAGATGCCATAGTTCGAAATGGGGAAAGCTGTAAGAATGACGAACACCTAGCCACATCACCGACTGACGTTGCAGAGCAGTGACTGTACGCTCCAAAGCTGTTGAAGTCTTACTTGCCGTGACCGCTGGCGCATACCAAACGACTCTTCTCACGTATATGATACAAAGAGACTTATTCCCATCTGTCATGAAGGTATATATCCTTGAGTATTCTAGATTCTTGGGCCCTTGCGATCTCTGACCATGAACGTGGGACAGCTTGTGCAAGACTCAGAGACTCCTGGCCAGGTTTTGGAGCCGTTCATTCTGCTGGGCATGTTGGCAAACTATAACAAGTTTGAGTTCCAGAACCCCTACCAGCTGAGGTTCAATGATTTCATCAATGAGGCCACCATTCAGAAAACTATTCAATGCATCGGCTACACCTGCCAAGCTCTTCGGCTAGATTACATCGACATTCAGGACGATTTGCCAGAAGGCTGGACAATTAGCAACACGCTCAATCTCATCGGGCTCGGTTTGATAATACGTGGCTCAAAGGCAGATAAAAAGCCAGTCTATGATGCTGAAACGGCGAAGCAACTGTTCTCTAACTTGTAAGCCCTCACCCGTTCCGCTATACCCATGACAAGACGCTAATCTTTCTAGACCTGGCGAAAATGCGGCCGCTCTTCTCGCAACTTATGATTTTGCGCATGCCAATAAACTTTTCTGCTTTAATTTTGTGTCGCTTCCGGGAGAGAACGGTAGTGAACGACCTATTGCAAGCTACTTGTCCCTGACGTCGTATCTCCTCCAGCACGCTCATCTCTGCCCCCGGGCTACCTACTACGCGCACTTGAACGCCATGGTATTGCGTCTACTGATAGAAGACTCGGCCATTTGCAAAAAGATATGCAGCGACGATGTAAAGGCTGCCGTTCGATTGTGTCGACACCGACAACCGTTCCTGCCACTTGTGAAAGAAGAGCGGGTCCTGGCAGCTAGTGTTCTTGACTGCATGATTGATGGTATTAATCACAATCTGCGTCGGCGACTGGACGTTAGTCTCTACACGTTGTGTCTAGGGATACTGTTGCGAATCATTTCGTATCTTTCTCGTTCAAGAACGCGCCTGGTCTATCACTGGTCAGAGTTCTTCAGGTCTTTATTGTCATTAGTCCGCTTTTTGGCGACCTATACGACAGATTTGAAGGATTTGACACATATCAACACACTGCTAGATCATGTGGTCCACTTGCTAGCACTCTCCTTATCTGCTGGTGAAGCATTCCTGCCGACACCCGCGGCTTACGATGACCTGTTTTACAAGGTAGTTGAGTCTGGCGAAGTGCTGACGAGATTCAAAAAGAACTACAGTCTCGAAAATCGCAAAAGTAATTCAATTGACACCCTGATTAGTGTCAGTACTCATTATAAACAGCTACTTGCCGGGGAAGGCGGTTTAGCAAAGAAGAAACCTAGCCATCTTACGACGCAACAGGTCACTGAAGTGATCAAACAGGGGTATGAGACGCTGAGCATACAGGCGAAGGAAGGGCTGGATACTTGGGACAACTTTCGAGAAGCGGACGAGAGAACACTTTTGAAAAAATTGGCTAGGACATCGGTCGGTGACGTGAAAGTGATGATAGAAAGACATACTCAGTAAAATGACGGAAGTCTAATACCACCCGAAAGTTGCAACATCAAGCGGTGATGTATATGAAAGGCGTCTGAGTCGTTCAAGTAGTCTCAAGCCATCCCTTTCGCCGGGGTGCTGCAGGGTTCCATACGGAGTAGAGTACCAGTCATTGCCTAAGAAGTAAAAGGCGTGCCGTCGAGCTGGTGATGTGGAGGAGACGTTCTAGGCTTGGAACGGTTGTTAACAAGATGTACGAGTCGTAGCTTTAAATCTGATTTGTGGCTACTTTCTTGTATATACTAGACTTGGTCACTCCTTAACATTGTCTGTAATCATCGGAAACAGGCGGCGGCTTACCTTCGGGCTGGCAAGTTGTTTTGATTAGTATCGCGCCAACTTTCAACTGAGCATGTCCACACTTTGGCAGGAGATATAGTAGTTTTAATCGAAGAAGCACGCGTCAGAGATATGCCGTTTCCACATAGAGCTGGGGAGTCGCTTTAGAAATTGAAAGACCCCGGTGGGAGTCCACATACACGTGGTTCGAGGCGAGAATACGTGGGATCCGTGGTTCGAGGATGGATTTGTCCCCACACGGATGACGCTGTTTCGTAATCGTGAGGGACTCGGGGGACCATCAAGGAAGACGGACCGGGGAAGAAGTCCATTTTGATGCAACCAGAGGAACTAAGTGGCCTTCTACCCACCAGACCGACCCAAGGTGCGGGCCAGCGGGCATTTAGATCCACGTAGCTTAAATGTACGACCTACGCGGTAGGGTAGTAATCGAATAGGACCGTCGTCGGTGAAGGCACTTCAAACAACCCAGAAACTAGGTAGGTGATGAAAACGACACTGGTATTTGAACCCCGGACTGGCTGCCATGTGCTATTTCGGTGTCGTCTCTGTCTGTTGATCTCAGTTGCTTGGTGAAGAATATCAAGCTTGAGCTTTCACAAACCCTGTCGTTTGAATGGAATATTGTCTCGGGGCGTCTGACAACCTGGAAGTAACTAAACTTGCTGCCCAAGCATAGGCCCTAATAGAGACGAGGATCTGTACATGTTCGTAGAATAGTTTTCGAGTCAAGTCAAGTGGGCTTAGGTACAGAGTAACACATTGGTAGACGAAAGGGCGCAGAGAGGTGGGGCCTGCCCTGGGGGTTCTGTTTCAGGGCGCACTTGACAACTTGACAATGGCCACTTTACAAGTGCATAATTCTCCGTCAGGCGACAAGCACCCGACCACTACCAGATTGATGTATACATAGGATATCCGCTGTTTAATCCGTCATCAATGAAATACCATCTTGTCCCCAAATCATCCCGCTAAATGACAGACGCTCCTCCCGAATCCTGATTCCTGACAGCTTGAAACTCGACCCGAGACCATACTGATACTCCGGTGATTCTTGTGTCATCGTACAAAGGGCCAGCTCAAAGACACCAGCAAGGGTAAAACTATCATACTTCGTTCCCAATCAAGAGTCAATTGACGTGGTATCTAATAGCCAATATTGAATAGTCGATGTTTTACAGCAAAGTATGAACCAACCAAAAAGCCACCCGCCCGTCATCGATAACTGTCTGGCTGATCCGATCCGAAAAAAAAACGGTTCTAATGATCCGAGCTCATCTTACTTGTATGAAGCCAGTGCTGTTGTTGGCCTATTGAGCGACAACTTTCCTTTTCTGCTTGACATACGGAACACATATAAACAAAATCCCATTTCTTCCATTAAGTTAGAAAGTGTGGTGAAGTAGTCGTCGCCAAGCTGGCCACGAGGCGACCTTAGCTCGGTAAGCATTGATCTCATCCCAGTCCAACTCTCGACGACCAGTGTCAACATCCATCTGATCCGTACGGAGCCAGCCCGTTCGCTTCCAGAGGTAACCAACCACCCAGAAGAACAAGACAACGGGGAAGGCTAAATACGACTTGAAAAAACCCTCGACAGTTCCCATGCCAGATTCCCCGGGAGGCGCCACGACAGCGGTATAGAACTGTCAACAACTGTCAGTATGACTACGTCAAGATTCAGCTTCGATTTAAGAGCAGTTTACTCACCTGGGCTACCAGGACAAGAGCACAAAGGGCCAGTCCTATCCAAGAGCCATACACGCCTCCAATGGCTTTGAATGGAATTTCATCCAAAGTATGACCGTGGTACTTCCAAGCCTTGCGGAATCGAATGTGAGCCAGGCAAATCGAACCCCAGGTGAAGATGGCCGCAAGTCCGGATAAGGCCAGCAGCCAATCAAAGACAACAGGACCCTTATTATTTAAGCTCACAAACCCGAGGAACCCACAAAGAATGATAGCAATGACCGAGAAGAGCGGTCGGCCTGACTTATCAATATAGGTGAAAAGCTTGGGAGCATATCCCTGCTGAGCCAGCGCGGTTAGGGTACGTGAGCCTCCGTAGACGCCAGACACACCGATAGATAAGACGGAGATCAAGATCGTGAAGTTCATGAAATGGTCAAATCCATGGAGTCCAGCATACTTGCCAACTAAAACGAAGGGCGAGGTCTTCACATCGCTAAAGGCTTGTGATGAGAGCAGCGCAGGGTCGTTGCTATCAATAAGAAGACCGACAAAGAATAGGCCAAGAATATAAAAAATCGTGATACGCCAGAAGACCTGCTTAATAGCGCTTGGTAGAGACTTAACGGGGTTCTTAGCTTCAGCAGCAGCAAGTCCGACCAACTCGGTTCCAGAAAAGGAAAACGCAGCAGTAACAAAGACAGCGCAGAAGCCCTTGAAGCCGTTCTTAAAGGCACCAGGATTATACCAATATCTGGCGCCCCAGTATTCGTTATATCGGCCATTACTCGGTCCGCCGCCAAGGACGAGGACGAAAGCAATGATCATAAAGATAACAGTAGCGCAAAGCTTAAAGACGGAAGACACAAACTCCTCTTCAGCGTAACCCAAGGCGCCAAACAAGTTGATAATAATGATAGCAATGAGAAAAACGGCAATCCAAACACCAACGGAGATATCTTCGTTCCAGTATTGGATAGTTAACCCGCAGACGGTGAGTTCAAGTGGCAAGACAACAGCCCATTGGAAGACGTAATTCCAACCCATTGCGAAACCCCATGAAGGGTCGATAAACCGAGTCGAGTAAGTATAGAAGGCACCAGAAACAGGATACATGACAGCGAGTTCACCAAGAGCGTACACTGTAACGTATATTCTGTCAGTATCTACCAACCCGAAACCCATGCGGGACAAGGCATGAAGGCACACCACCAGGCACTTACCAACGTTGAACATCATGATACCAATGATCGAGAAGTCGATAAAAAGACTCCCGGGACCCTGAGAAGCGTGTAAGTCAGCTTTGATAGCTTTGCTGGGATATTTTATTCAGCAAGCAGTTAGCTCGATATGGAAGGGACTTACACCTTTGCTCAAAGCACCGCCGGAACCAACGAAAAAACCGGCACCGATAGAACCACCAATGGCAATCATGTTGAGATGCCTGGGTTTCATGGGACGTTCCAATTCGATGTAGCCGGTACCATAATGAGCCTTCTTGAAAGACTCCAGACTCAAACCATTGCGGGTCATGAAGTTCGGGTCACGCTCGATAGTAGTCCCCTTGGGAATTACTTGGGTGGTACCCTCTAAGGCCGTTGTGTGGCCCTTCTCCATGGCACTGGAGTCAATGGGCTCGTCCTTGGACGACATCGTATCAAATTCTGTCGATGTTCTGGCTGCTTGCCTGAAGTATTGGACAAGCTCGACAAGGTTTGAAGCCTTAACACTAGAGAATATGTTACGCAGGAGAAAGAGTAGAAGAAGTAAAGGAGTACAGGAGCAGAACAACGTTGAACTAAGAATTTTGGGAAGAGGGGGGAATCGGACCTTCTTAAAGGAGCAAGTGGGCAAAGAATGAGCTTCTGGAAGGGTGTTTATGGGCACAGCCTGGAGCGTAAGGAAATCAATTCATTGTCCAGACACGCCTATTGCCACAAGGAGGAAGGGGGTGTGTGTGTCCGATAGCCAGCATGAAGTTCGCCAAGGAGCCTGGCGCCAGATCTGGCCCTTGGGGCTGAGGCAATTTGGAGGAGGGGGCTGACAGGGGATTTTAAATGAGGAGAATACCAGAATGTAGGGCGCGGGAAGACTTCCAAATGGGCTCAAGAGGCTTTCTGAAGGTTGCATGGAATACAGGTTGAGGGCTGGTGGCTTTGGACAGCATACATCAACTTCTCGTTGTTGGCAAGCGACGGAGCGGCGAACCAAGATGACGCCAAAATGAAAGGGAGCATCTTGAACATGGGCCATGCTACTGCAGCAACGTCAAATGGCCTTAAGGAGGCATTTACACAGAGAAAAGAAAAGCCGAGTCATTACTGCACGGCACACGACTACAGCAAGCACAACGGCCGGGCTAGGTTAGACGGCCAGCGCAATCCACTCACAACGACCGAAGGCGAAGGAGCATAAATGAAAGTCAGATGGCTTGTTTGGAAGATCAGGCGTAACTTTAAACAACACAGGCAAGGGGGGAAGGCGGATTGAACGACTTTGGTGAATCTGGCCGACGAAGGAAGCCAATCCTCAAGCGGATAACAAATAGGTGGAAGTGGCGGACTCCATTATCACGAGCAAAAGAAATCAACTACATGTATCCAGGCAAAACGGCCGGATCAGGTTGACGGGATGTCTCAGAAACGTCAGCAACTGTTTTCCAGCTTGGAGCTGATGATACTAAGATGGAACGAGACCAGCGTTGACAACGCCGGCCCCAACACAAGTGCTGTGCCGTTGCCGGAACCAATAGGTGCTCAGTGCGTCCAATGACGGGCAAACTGGACGGGGACAAACTAAGTTATAAGTTTGTATAGTACGGAGTAGTTGGACGAAGGATGGGTGGGGTTATTGCTTGGGGCCGAGGTGATGGGATCAAAGTGCGCCCTGCTTTTGGTTTGAAGAGATGATGGTGGCAGTGCCATCTGTTCCTGCATTCTTCTAAGCCTCGCCGTGTGTCCGCCAAGGCATGAGGTTGGCGAAACTTCCACGTTGCTCCAGCCTCCAACCGATCACGATAGCGACGGAAGATGGCCAGCCACGTCGAGTACATGATGAAAAACGACAAGCCATACTACGGAGGCAGCCATGGTTGTCTGGCGTGCGTGGCTGCTCAGCATGTCGCCTTTGCCGATCTTAGGACGGGTTGGCAACTTGAGCCTGCATAAGCAGCATAACCATAAATCAAAGGTCGCGCAGTCCTGCTGCACGACCGCGAAACATTGAGGACTGATGCCCTGCGGCGCGCGGTGGCCTGGCCCCTGTCACGCGACTTGCTAATCCTGCACCAGACTCCATACATGTGTTGTTTCGATAATCATCAATAGTAAGCAAAAGCGCACATGCACGCGCCTGGGACCGCGATAGCGATAAATAGTACGGAGAACGGAGTACTTGCTTCTCCACTGGCGTCATGCGGAGCAGCCACATTCTTATCCTGCTTGCCCACCCAGATAGATGCATGCATCCATGCAGCCGCCCCTTCGCCCTTCTCGCCTCTCGGCCCCTCTCTCTCCGCGCTCAGCAAACGTCCCGCCATCGAATCAACAACAACCATCTGCCCAGGCATCGCGCCCCCTTGGACCCCAGTCTACCCACCAGCCAACGAAGACCGATGTGAAGAGAAAGAAGGCAAGGAAAAAAAAAAACTTCAACCCAAGCAGTCGATGGTTTGCCACTTCTAGTCTCGCCGAGTAGTAGCTGGTCTAGGCTTTCTGGTGATGCTGGGTCCCCGCGAAGGCTTTGGAGCTTCGGAATGGAGCTGGAGCCTTTCAAACCTTCTCCTCGAAAACGCGATGTTGGTCTCCGTGCCCCAGACTTTGTTTAGGCCCTTGTCGCTTGGCATGGCCGAGTACCCCCGTGCACGTCCGACATATCGTCCACGTCTACTCCGTATCGTCTTTCGCTCTCTACAGTCATGATGCCCAGCGGGTGAAGATCTTGGCAGGCCGTTGACTGGTGGCCATGACGACTCATTCGTCCGGGATGACCGTGTCCTCCCGACTGTCCAAAGATTAGGATGGTCTGACAACAACGTCTACAGCTAGGCATTTCCCAGAAAACCGTCCTAGATCTGTTCTCAATCGTCTGCAGCAAAACTCTTAACCCTACCGCAAGACTCTTCGTCTCATCACAACAACCTGTCGCTCACATTGTACAACCAGTACCACGGCTTTGTTCTTCAAATCCGTCACCCTGGATGTCGTGATGCCTTGCCCCGAGTACGAACCACCAGCTGCCCTCCGCTTTCTTTCGAGTATTGAAAATGGCTCGATGCTGAGTGCTCAATGCAATGTGTTACAGCAGCCACAGGATTGAACCTTTAGGCTTTGAAACTGGCCATGACACAACTTGACCCGACTCTTCTCAGATCAAAACAGCCGCCTGCCTTATTGGCCGCCAAGACAACTGGGCACGTACTAAGTTACCAACTAATTAAACTCTTGTAGTCTCTACAGGCTCTGCTACGACGGAGTAACGGCTTTCCGGTTAGTCAGTACGGAGTAGTTGCCTTTGCTTTGACCTGCCATTCTTGGCTCGCTCTGCTCATTCCCAAATACTCGTCAGCATGAGCCAAGTTCTTAAACAAGGTCTTGAGCTTGAGTATAGAATGTCTTTGCCCATCTTACTTTTTCACCTCAGCAAAGGGCCGTATCAGCGAGCTCGCAGCCTTGATTTCAAGGTGCAATTCGTGATAGCCGTCACGCTTTGCGAAGCTGACCAGGCGTGTGGCCAAGGCGTCTATCCATGGAGTCGTCACAATGGATCACCAAGGGCAGTCAACAAGCGGGTCGTAGCGGTATCTTGAATTTAAGCTGAAGGGGACAGCCCGTGTAGTTGTGCTCCCTCCTCTGGTTCCAATTTCCCCAAAAACTGTGGCGGTTTCTTGGATCTGGCTGTAACAATTGAAGTGGCTGCATGCTGCCACGCAGACCAACACGCGCGCCCGGCCAAGCATCGCGTCACTTCTGTAGTTAGATGATTGGTGCTTCATTTCGAGAGTCCCTGCACCCATGGCTTATTTCCACCGCTGTTGCAGTATTGAACACAACGACAGCCTCTCGGAACGGGGCAGGCGCTTGTAAAGTCCAAGCCCTGCGTCCTGTGTTCCTGCCATCACCATGTTCATTTAGACGGCGATATCGTCTCCAACGCCAAGGGTTCTTTGTAGACGTCAGATAGACCAAGCAATGGAGGCATATCAAACATGGTGAACTCAGGTGCATGGATATTATGCCTTCATCTCCACCAATCTGTTTTTCATACTTGGGCTTTGTCTGGACCCTGGAAAATCGGCACAAGGTCAATGGGCTCTCTAGTTGCGGTATTTTCTGCACCCTCCGACAACTGAGAATCACCCGGAGCCCCCGCCCCCCCTTTCCCGCCTCCTCTCCGGGGATGACGGAGGCTTGGTGTGAAGCTTCTGCTCATGGCGACGGGCATCAAACTAGAAGCTCATGATGATTTCTAGTCGCCTGGTTTTCGCTGAGAGGAGACCGGGTACATATGTGATGCCAACACGATTGGGCAGGAGCCGCTATCCATTTGAACCGACAGGTCAGGCAACCATCTAGGTAGTCAAATTAAGGTGGAAGGACAATGATAAGGATCACTAGGAACCTGGAAGAAAAGATGGCATTGGCTTTATCTTTTGTGGGGGGATCAGACCCTTGGTTGTATGGACATGACTCGACAGAACGATGTCAAGTCTCCTGATCCTCAGGCGTGAACGAATGCTTGAAGTTGTCAGCTAGGAGGGAAAACGTCTTCAAAAGACCTCTTGATCCATCGCACTGCCCCGAATACAACAGTCTGTTGTTCACCGCGTGGATTCTAACAGGCGGCTGGTAAGCTTTTGATTTGGGTGTCTGCAAAAGGAACCATCCCGAAGCCGCCAGGAATCTGGTATCAATCTAACATTCGTAAGGTGTTATGAGCTAGAGCTTCCCATGCTTCTGCTTTGCTTTCAGGTTCGGTCCTGCTTCTCGGCCACACAATTAGAAGAAACGTCCTCAAACATCTTGGCGAGCTTCATATGAGTATCGCCACGCGGGGTGCCCATGTCAACAAGCTGGGTATTTCTGCCTTGACGCCTTCTAGAACAAGCAAGCATCAGTCACAACCAAGCCATCATGGCTGCCAATCCTTGCCTCCCGTGCGGAGCTAGCAAAGACATAACAAGCGATTGTTCCTCTCAGCTTCATTCCTAACTCAGCTTCCCCGCACGGTTCTCACAGGCGACCGGAGAATAGCATACGCAAGGCCTGATGAGGGAACCCGGCGTCCCCGAATCTGTTTGGAGCGATGAGAAACGCGGTGGCTTGGTGGCTTTCTCAGAGCTCGACCACCCCTTCGGATGCCCTCTTCGCAGAGGGGATGAGCGCGGAAGACAGCCATTCGGCAATTGGCGGTTCTAGGAGCCTCGTGAGAAGCATGGCGCGTGCCATTTCCGCTGTCAGGACGAGGACTGAATCGTGCACATGTTGAGAGAGGCGAATGGTGGCTTTCGGATCGTGTGCCTTTTGCTTTGCCGCCGTCCACACCGCGGATGATACTGGCCACCCCAGATTGTCGTTTCCGTCGTCGGTTTTGCAAACGGCTCTTGCCAATGCCATGTCTGACGTTCCCCGCAATCTCCAGATGTACGGAGAACGCCAGGCATGGATCTCACCATGTCAGCGCTAGCATTGCATTGCATTGTCGGGCTCCACAAACCCCAGACCCAGATTTACAGTTTACGGGACTGAAACGATATGATTGTACGTAATAACTTTAAAAGAATGCTCTGGTTTTCTGGGCGAAACCCCACTGATAACTTACCGAGACTTTGTCGTCGAACATCTAGCGGCCCCAGACGAGGCGTGAGTCGTGATAGTGTGTCAATGATGTACGTTCGTGAGGTGAACAGGCTCCTTTTTCACTAGTGCCACGGGGTCAGAAACCCATTATTTCCAAGGTTTCTGCAGTGTTGTAAGTCGTGTGCCGAATCTGACGTTGTCGAGCGTGGATGGAAACCGGACTCGCTTGGAAAGCCCCCCGTACTGGCACAAGCTGTCAAGGCGCCGGGGATTAGGGTTGAAGACAGGCAGACAAGGGGAAGAAAGTCTGCAGGATAGCACGGTATTATTTATGAAGAGCAAGATTTCGCCACTCAAGGCTGTGTGTTGAATTCGTAGAATTGTAGTATGAGTCAGTCAGAGACAAGACAGTCTCCATGCCGTGAGTGTAGTCAAGGCCGACGAGGTCTTCGAGAGTCTTGAGTTATGGGTATATTAGGGTGCAACATAGCTTTTCGGACGAGCTTCAAAGATGTTAGTCGTTTCTGTTTAACCAGCATCAAGTTGTTCCGGGAATCCTTGATAGTAGACTTTCAAGATTTGGTCGATTAGGTCGTGGCATTTATTGTCAGACACGGTTTGTTTGGGGAGTTGGAATGATATCTAGATTGTATAATCAATTGGCGCTTTTGTTTGTCGGCAGGAGTCTGCTCAGGCTACAGGGTAGTTAGTGCAGGTCAGAGTAAAATGGGTGTGAAGGTTGGGGTTGGGTTTGGATGCCGTTGGCGCTGTTGAAGTCCGGGTCTTCAATCTCTCCGTTTACCATGCGCCTTGAAGTGAGATCAAAGTCCAGTCATGGTCTTGGTTAATAGTAGTTCAGCACGGCGTTATGTGGGAATCCGAGTCGATTGACAGCCGACTGACGCCGTGCTCCAAGAGTCGTTTCACTCACCACGTCTGCGTTAAAAGACAGGCAATGAATGGCTTTGCTATGGGAGCAAAGATGGCAAAAGTCGGTATTGACCCACGACTTATCGGTCATTGCGGCCCTGATACGCCTTGTTGTCTCGTCCGGGATGGCTTTGATATGTTTATGGCCTGTACCCTCGGCACTCGGCAATCAGCCTAAGTAACTGCGTATCTCTCCTTGGCCGGCTGTGCACCAATGTAGTTACTGCCTCTGCCGTATCCGACCATGTCGTATGGCATAGACGTCGTCTGGTGATCAATTAGTCACATTGGGTCAAGGGATGTCGTGGCATGCTAATGTCATTCTAGTCATCCCATCTGAGCGAATTCAATCGGTGTATACCTATACCCATACTTCCTCTCTGACACGACTGTCGAACTACCTAACAGAGATGGCGTGATTCGAATGCAATGAGGCTGAGGTGGACAGTGCAGCTGATCTGGAGTAGAACCTATCGGTCTGTGGCCCATGTCTTCATTCCTCCTATGTAGGTTTTCATCCATCATTTTAAATCATACTTGTTGACACATGCTGGATCATTTTGCTCGTCCGTTCTTGTGAGTCACTGCCATCCTCATGTCTGCAGCCCCGAACAGGCGAGTGTATTTTACCGTAATGGAACAAGTCAAAGGCCAATTGACTGGAGAGATTCTACGTGGTAACCCGGTCGAAGATGTCGAATAGGATTTCCAGGTGTTTGGCTGCTAATACTAAACAGTCGTCCAGCTGGGCTGTGCACTTGAACTCACTACTTCAGGCCGGAACCGTGACCTGTTGTACGACAGCCATATCACACATCTTGACACACGCTGCGTGGTCAACAAGAAGCAGCTTGGGAAATGAATACCTTTCGCCCTTCTCACAGGCCAGAAGTGCTATATACATGTTTTACCCGTGGCATCAGTAATTCACAACCCTCAAAGGCCATACAAACAAGAAAACAAAAACGTTGCGCTAGCCCTCGCTTTTAGTCCCCCCCCAGGCATCGATGGGTTTACGTCAAGGGACGTGTCATCCGACATCAGATGCACACGCCGACTTGAGTAGTAGTCCGCCCAGCCCGGCATCGTCTTCAGATCCCACAAGACTTCTTTTGAATTGCATTGTGAAACATATCTCGTTATGCAATCGAAACGTTGGGATGGCCAATGTGCTGCTTCCGGCCGTCGCGAGGCAACTGTGCCCATCAGATCCCCGGGTCCACGACTCCGTCGTTGTTCAATATTGTTGTTGCTGGCACATATTTATAAATCTTGCAGGAACGCAATGCCAATCATTGCATTGCTTTGTTGGCGGCCCGGTTATCGCCTTCCTCTTATTTTCTTTGTGCATGCTTCTCCTCTGCGACCCCATCAGGACAGCCGTCATAGTTTAGCCCACCAGAGCAGCCCCGCCAGACTCAACGGCCTCAATCTCGGAGAGTTCAATGGGTGCCCTACGGAACCGGGCAGGGAGCTCAGAGACATCGAAGAAGACCCCAGACGGAGGGTTTATAGGGCCAAGTTGAGATCCAGATGCGCCGCCAACACCACTCTCGGCGTTGCGGATGGTCTTCTGGAGAGGCCCGTGCTGCTGGACATGATCACGGTAGGAACTGAATGAGGCGTGTCGGGGGCCTGTAGAGCCATTTCCAGAGGCAGCAAAGGACTCTGGCAGGGTTCCGGTCGGAGAGGCAGGGTGAGGTCTTGGAGTGTGGTCGACGGCGGCTGGGGGTGCGCAAGTCAGCGGGAGATGACGAAAACGACCAAGAGCCGAGCTGAGGATAAGCATTACTCACAAGGGATAGACCGAGGACCGATGAACTTGATCAGAGGAGTGCGCTCGGCGTGCGCAGCAGCCTGTCTGAGAGCTCGGGTTCCAATCATGGTTTCGTGTCTGGCTTGGAGTAGGGAAATCGGTGGGTTTTCAGCTCTGTGGGTAAGCAGTCTGTGCGTGTGCGGACAAAATGGTGCCTGTTGTATGTATGCCTTGGTGGTGATGGGCCAAAATCGACTCGTGCAAGAGTTTCGAGGAGGATCGGGACGGATGCAATTGATCGAGGGGAGGAGAATGAAGAAGCAGGTGCACACACAGCAAGAATGAGAGAAAAGATGGAGGAGGGCGCCGATATTAACTATGGCCTGAGGTGAAGAAAGATGGGGCCGTGGGCAAGCTAGCGTGTGCGTCTGTACGGAATAATATTGATGTATAATATTTTTTTGATAACGGATTGACGGGGTACGGAGTACGTTAGTCACGGAATTTTCAGAAGCTTGGGGTACGGCGTACTCCGTATTCCGTACTCCGTAAGCCACATCATAAAGCTTCCTTCCGCTAACAGACGGGTACCTATAAGTATACAGAGGTACCTCCTACACAGTCTATCATATCGTGTCTCCGTGTTCATTCAGTGACACGCAAGTATAGAGTACCTTGGGCTAACACCGTATCAATCAGCCTCGCATCATGGCCGGATCCGGCTGTGATCTATCCATGTCACCCACCAATTCAGGCGTAGTGGCACCACCGTATCGTCACGTCACGTCAATCCAATCTGAGCTCTGCACACTTGACCAGCATAGCGCGACCAAAAGTGCGGCTGCACTTGCCGTCGGGGCAGAACATTTCAAGCTCTTTCTTCCATGCCACGGAGCAACGAGGAATGGGACATTAGACATTGAGCCATCCCCGTCGATGCTGAAATCTCGGGTCCTTGAAGTAGGTTATTGAAGTTGTCGGGGGCGGACTAGAGGTGCGGCTCGGGGTCTTGAATTTTGCTCGTGATTAAGCTCGCGCTGATGATCCTTGCCCTGTCTAACCTGGTAACATCGTGTTACGAGGGAAGAAACCGGAGCATCTGAACTTGCGCACGTGCGGAGCAGGAGTAACTTAACCACTCCGTGCGTACGTTTCTTCGTACATGACCTCATATCTCACTTCTGTCTCCGACTCTCGGAGGCTCCCTTCCAGCTTCGTACCAAGGTAACTACCTAGGTACCTAGTACTCCGTAGTTAAACTAAGTTACACGACAACTTTTAGTTTCACTACATCAGTAATAAAGCCTGGCTGTCCACCCCGCAGGGACCCGTCCCGTCCCGCGTCAGAGCTTATCCGGAATGAAGAGACACATAAAGTCCAAGCCTGTGATGGATGCAGTGTAGCCTGTCTGCCCACTTTCGCTGCCGACTTCATGCTGTGAAAGCTCAACCGACTGCTATCAAACGAGAAGCTCCAGTCATCTGCTGATATTCCGCAACCATGTCTGCACTCCATCCTAGCAAATGCAAGTCTGAGTGCTCGCGGGAAAAGTCGGAACACCACTCAGACAGAGGCTGGACCTCAAAACACCCTCGCCTGTGTTCATTGCAAGTATGTAGTTGTCTCGTCACCGCTGCCTCTGCTAGCTTGCTCGTTGGAGTCTGGAAACCCGGGGCTACCTTTCCAAGCTGGGATAGGGCCATCCAGTGCGTGGCATCGTATTCGGCCTTCGACACTAACCTAGGCAACCACAATCACACACAATTCTACTACAGCGGGGTTTCCGAGCGTTCCAATCGCGTATCTATTCCTTCATCCTGTATCAAGGGCCTTGGACGAGAAAATAGACCGCGTCAAGTCAACTTCCAACCTGAAATGAGATCCACAGGCACTCTTCAAGTCCAAGAAATACGTAGATGTAACATTCACGAATGTCAGCTAGAGAGAGACTCTTCTTAGCTGCCTGCAGTCTCAAGGGGCATGACCACTCCTAGCACAATCTTGGAGTGAATGCGTGTAAACATATTTTCCATGAAATTATTGTCTTTATTTGCTGGCAGATATGTTGGCTTTACAGGAATTGTATGTACAGCACAAAGGCTCCAAACCCTTCATTGTCGCAAAGAGCCTTTCAAGGCTCATGCTGTCCTTGCTGTGTAGTCTTCATGACGATATCCATACACTCTGCTGGGTCTTCAAACACGTGCCAGGCGTCACGAGGAATGTCCTGAAAGGCTTTTTCAAATCTCTCTGCTTCGTTCTTCTCGTCAATCCCAACCGCGGCGATGTTTGTGGCTTTTCGTATCAAGATAAGTTGAATCCAGCCTGGCACAGTTCGATACCTAAATGCCCAATATTAGCTGGGGTGTAATTTGGCCCGCTGCAAAGGTTACAGCATTGAATGAACTTGCATTTCCCCGTAAGCCTCCGGATCCGATTGCGTCGAATCGCCAATAACAATCATCTTCCTCCTTGGTAGCCATGTGTTTATCTTTTTCATCCGATCTACCTTATATTCCTCCGTTCTGAGTGTCAAGGCAGAAAGTAAGCCCGCTACCGTCTTCCAGCTTGAATCACGGAGAATCAGGGTACCTGGTGGATAATATTTCCGGCGAAATTGTTTCAAGAAAGGATACAGGTTGTACGGCGAGGCTGACAGATAGAACCAAGCCGTGTCGTTTGGTAGAAAAGACTTGATGTCTGCATAAAGCTCGGGCATCCCAGGAATAGGAGCTGGAGAGCTAATAAATGTCTCGCGAAGTATGCCGACCGGGTCACTCGTCATCGTCACCTTGATTGTGTCGTCTATATCTGCAATGTGTCAGTATCTTATCATACTATGACGAAGCAAGGGGCAATAAATGAACACAACTCGTAGTCTCTTGGCCTACCGGAAATGATTCCCCAACCATCTTCTCCGGCATAGTATGTTTGCATCTTGGCGATACTGCCCCAGCCACCGCCGATTTTCGTGGACGCCTTCAAAAGCGAGCCCTTGTTGCTGCTGAAGACGTTTAGCACGTTTGAGCTCAGCCCATTGATGTTAGTTGGCCCCAGCTTCAGCTCTTTGCTGACTTGATTAACCGTGACGATGGTGGCAGGACGAATATCCCAAAGGAACGGAAGCACTCTCTCTTCAACCGTCGCGCGTTCAGCTGCATCATCCGATAATCCCGTTGCACGAACAACGGCCGTCACCATTTCCATCAGCGTCTCCTTGTCCTCGCGCTCGAAAACGGCGGCAACAAACTCAGCCTGCCAGGTCCCCGTCCTTAAGGACCTGTAGGCGGTATTATCGAGCAGCCATACAACGTCATTGTCAGTAGCGGGTTTCGCAAACGGCTGGAGAATTTTAAGTCTATTGAGCCAGCTAGTGAGCCAAGACTTTCCCTGCGCCAGCGGTACCGTGGAGCTTTTGGCAAGACCAAGGCTGGACTCGATCTCGTCAAACTTCTTCTCCTTTCTTGTTCGCATCTGCATCGTGCTGGCGAGTGTGGATGGGGTGTGACTCTTGTGTGTCATTTCGACAGACGTCTCTTGCTCCAAAAGAAGAACCTTTATTAATACTTGTGCAAATAGGTCGACAGGTGTCAGATGTTCTCAGGGTTGGCGTTGGCGTTAGCTCAATGGTGCACGCCGGGATTGTGTCTTTGCCAAGGGCTATCTGCCTTGCAACGGACTGTCATCTGGAAATAGCTTAAGTCTCGTGCACTTCGATATCACTCACTAGCTTTCCAAAGTTGGAGAAGGAGCCTGCGCCAACGAGCAAGTTCAACCTGGAGAGGGCCAGAGATGACCGGCAGACCGCGTGACGCCGAGTCCAAGCGTGACCATGTTTGATCATGACGATCACAGGGTTGGGCAACACCATCAATTTGGGACTTTTTGTCAAATTATTGGCCCTTCTACCACAGAATTGACAGTGTATCTACCTCCCAAAACCTTTGAATCACCGGTTCTCGGGATGATGATTGCTATGTCGGCACAGCTTGCCAGCCAAGGGTCCGAAATTCAGCAGGTCGGCAGTAGAGGCAGTCCACAACATTATTTACGGAGCCTGGATAATATGTAATTTGCTGCCGCGTCATGGGGGCACGGTCTGGAGTTATGCGTTCTTCGATCTGACTGAGTTCAACAAGCAGCAAGTCGATGTCGTCGCGACTTGAGGTTGTGAAAGTAGGGCGAAGAACGCTAATAACGCTCATCTGAGGCGTCGAGAAGTCCCGCGCACAATAACTAGTTACATCCCAAGCCAATAGAGCAATAACTTAAGTTACGTAAGATGCTAACCTTGTAACTTATGTCTGAAGCGTGATGTGTGTCCCAAGGCCATGAGTCCATGACGACTCGAGGACCATGTGAAGGACTGGGCAGCACGCTACCAGTTGAAGAACTACCGAGTTGCGAACTCCGAAAACCATGCAAGCTTTCAGATTCTTCATCTAGCTTGCCCCTGCACTTGTAATTTCTTGCTTGGGCAAGGTGTGAAAAGGACGACTCTGTGTCGCAATCTGATCCTAAATTGTGAGGCATAAATGGGCCGCTGCAGTATTGAATCATCGATGGTAAGAGTTTGCGACGAAATGAACTGCGAAGTGTATTGAAGGCTTCAACGATTGTATGTTAGCCTTTTTTAGCCTTTTTCCTTCAAAATGCCAGTGGGAGCATGCGGTAAACATTAGGCACGTCATGACGAGGCAAGCATGAATGCGATGTGGGCCTTGGCAAATGGAGGAATGGATCAATGGAATGAATGTTTGTTTGAAAGGCCCTAAGTACCTAGGTAGGTACCTAGATATCTAGGGTATTCGGTGCTCCGTGGCACGGGTACTTGCCCAAGCGCCCTGCTACCGACGTATTGAGAGGTATCCAGCGTATCCAGCAAGATACGGAGTACCTCACAACTCAAATACCGCGTATCTAGGTACCTGCTACCTACTCGCTTGGAGGCCGGGATCAGCCTGTTGTTGCGCATAATCCGACCACTTCTAGACAGTCAATCCCTACGTTGAATACAAACACCACATGGACAGGGTCCTGGGCATACAATGGACGTCTCCAGCACATCGGTCGTTCGATTTCAGCCATCGCAACATTGACCCCCATACCTGCGACGTCTTTCAAGCACGACAAACCTCATCGTGGACGGCGCCACCACGCCAGACCTCCTCAAGACGAAGAACAATACGGCAAGATGTGCTGTGTATGAGCCCCTCGCAACTCGCCCGCCGCTGTCGCATCGGAGACACATGCCCAGAGAAAGGAGTGATATTCTGAACTGAATGATTAATTTGCACGAACCATCGCGCGCTGCCCTGAACACCAGGAGCCGTCGCCATGCTCTCCCATTTGCGCTTTCACCGGAGAGGCAACTCAAACCCGACATCACCTGTTCCTGAACAATCACCGTCCTTTCCCCTTGTGAGCAATTGCGAGTCGTCGCAGGTTCTTGATTTTGGATCTCCCTTGGATGGGATACCTGCTTCGGCAAGTTCATCGTTTGCACCAACTCTACCGCCCATTACCAGGGTCACATCCGTCGACTCCGACTTACAACCCGAGCGAAACGAACGAAACGAACGAAACGAACGACAGAATGGTTCTGGAATAATACCAGAAAGCCTCGCACCTCAGTCACAGCGTTCGTCCTATAATGGAGACATAGGCTTCATTGGGGGCGTAGCATTACGAAACTATCGCAGAGATGTTAAAGCGCAGCAGATGGCCTGTCGAGCTGAGAGTAGCGAAAGAACAGGGAGTGGCAGCAGCCTTGTTCACTCTGAAGACATTTCGGGACGTCAACGTCTCAAGTATTTGGAGCCTAATCCAGATGTCGCCAGAAATAGTCAGTCTAAGCAGGCGGCATCATTTACTACGCCGACTGATTCAAAGATTTCTCATGCATCCAACCTTGGCCGACGCCCTGCCGGGGCCAGACTACCCCAAGACGCACCCATTTTACTGTCTAACACGTCGAGTTTCCTGGTTGCGGAACCTCAACAAAAAGGGAAAAAAAGCCTTCCATTTTTGAAGAACCCCATGTCGACGCTATTGATGAGGCGGAGAAATCATCAGAATGCGCCGGATCTGCGCCCCCTACCCTTGAACAAGAAGGCAGAAGGGCCACCTTACGACCCTCGCATCAGAGGCACACGAGTACACGACTTCAGCGCACCAAGAAAGCCAAGGGGTGTATACAACGGGAACCCGGAACCATCCCGCTCCGTGTCCGACATACATCTCACTCCTAGTCCGGAGAAACAACCTGCTGCGTTGAATGTCTCTGGAGAGCCTTCAATACAAGCTCGGAAAAGCGCTCCACAGTCAGTCAACACGACATCAACAAGTCGGTATTCTGCTCATGACGTTGATCTGTCAAGAGAACAATCAGAGTCCAAGAAAAACCTCACCAATAAGTCAACAATTTCTAGCTCTGATGACGCATCTGTGACAACCTCACAACAATCTTGTACAGATGACAACCCCAAATTGCCTCAGTCTATCTCCAAGGGCAGTGTAATCGAGGGAGTTGAGACGAGCCCGAAGGCGTCTTTGTCTATACATACAACACGCTCCAGAAATATCTCACTCTCTGATGTGTCAATGTCCGCGATACCTAGGCATATGAAGAGCACGTCGTCTAGATTCAGTTTCGATATGGTGGGCGCAGCGGAGCAAGAGAAAATACTGGAAGATCGACATCGGCAGCGCGAACTTGAACGTAAAACGAGTGATAATGACTGTTCCCGGGATTCAAGATTCGACGATTTTGACGAGGATGCTTTTGATTATGACGCAATGATGGACGATGACGGGTTAGAAGAGAAAATACCTGGTGTCAATGCGGACTTGAATGAAGAGGAGGTTGCTGAAGCATACGATTTGGACGTTGAGCTAGATCCAGATAACGATCAGGAGAATTTTGCGGGCTTCGAGTTTCAACGCTCTAATCCTACGTCAGCACTTGCGAGTCCGTATAGCAATGGCATGATGATAACTCCTCGGGATGTCGACGGTAATGTTATTGGATTTGCCATGACCAAAGACACCCCCGGAGCTTCAGTGATCCCCTCATCACCTTCATTGCCTACTTCAAACGAAGACGTTACTTCTGAACAAAGAGTATCTGGATTGGGCATCGAGAAAGGCTCTGCAAACAACACAGCGCTTGCCAGAGAGGACGATTTATATTTTGACGATGGAATGATTGGATTCGAAAACGAGTTCTCCGAGGATCTAGCAGCATCACCCGATGCGACCGATCCCCCCTTTGATGAGTCCATATTCGATAACAATGATACTGATCACTTTGGTCGACCTGTCCCCGGCGCCTTTCAACAGGCTCAGTCACTGCGCCGCGCTCATCAACAGAGTCCTATGAAACGAGAGTCGGACATAACTTCTCGTCTTTCAGCCCATTCTGTTGACTCTCGATCGACTGCGCATACGTCACTTAGCGCTAACCAGCAAGAAGATAAAGAGACTGATGAAGGTGGTTTGAAGAGTTCAGTCACGGGAAGTGAAAACAGAATTCCGCACATCGCAAACAATGACGCAAAATCTGTAGCTGCCTATCAAGCGGCTTTAGCTGCTGCGGCTCATAGAGCTGCTGCTTCTGGTAAGTTTCAGAGAAGCGCATCGCCTTCCTCTCTGCCAATTTCAGGCGACGATGAGTCCCTTTCAGAAGTCCCTCAAAATTATATGTATGGCAGTTGCGACGATGCAAGTGGCGGATTCGACTTTGATGACGACGCGATTATTGCTGAGGCGAATGCAAGTGCTCTGGCAAATGACTCAGATGGTTGGTATGGTCAAGAATTCGGATTCTACTCTGCACCCCTTGGCCTCCATCCCTCGCCGCAAGGCGGCGGACTTTCTGGCCTCAAGGATTATGAGTATGCGAATGGGGGTTTCTTCGGTCCAGAAGGCATGGCCGCATTGGATCGAAGCATTAGTGGAAGGATGATATCTCGAGAGCCAAATCTTACCCCCATTACAGAGAGATCTGAGTACTCTAATCGAAATTCAATGATGAGCTTGGGCTACGCTCCACTCAGCACGTCAACTCCCATTGTTCAAAGTCCCGGATTGGTGCAGTTGGCCATGATGGCAGACTGCGGAGGCGACCAAATGACGCTGTCCGCACTTCTTCGTCTACGGTCTAAGGCTTGGGGCGGCTCGCAAGCCAGCCTGGCATCTAGTCGGGAAGGCTCTCCAAGGTCGGACCGAGGAGACCGTTCCAGTCCACCGTGGCTATCAACCTCCATTGGCCAAGCCAGCCAAAGCAGGATACACTCGGCATACTCAACTGTCAACTATGATTCAGATGCAGCAAGTGTCTCGGGAAGTCCTACAATGACCATGGCCAACATCAAATCTGATCAGTGGGCACAAGCCGCGATACCTGAAGAAGATGCCACAGAGGTTCGCCACGGGGAGCACCCGTCAAGTAAAGCAGCACAAGGAGGCTCCCGCGCCTTGCCTTTTGATGGCTTTATTTCACACGACCTGAAAGAAGCTTCGAATCGTCGGGGAAGTTTCACTGATGTCAACATCCAAGCTGATGAACACATGCGTGGTGATTCTGCTCGGTCCCCGATCAAGAGCCATCGACATAAGGGATCAGCAGACAGTGTATCTTACATGAAGAAAGAAGATTGCGGCGAAACACATTGGGTGATAGAACGTCGCCGCACTGGGGAGACTGGTGACGTGGAATTGCTGGAGCGAGAATTCGTTGCGGGAAGACAAATCTGACTTCAACTGGTTATGCAATCTCGTTGATCGAGACTGATGTATATCTGTGAGCACTTACTGGAATCCTTGGTGGTTTTTTTGTCCCGCTACGCAAGAACCATTCTCTTTTTCTTTTGGCTTCCTGCTTTTCCTCTTCTTCTTCCAGATCATTGCATTGGATATATGGGCAGGCGATCATGATCAATCTTTGGGGTAATTTGATTCTCTATCGGTTGCAAAACGTGGTGTTTAATTATGGCATTAAGAACACTGATCTTGAAGATCTTGATGAGCTCAGATTTGCAATTTGGGGGGCCAAAATAGACTTTGACGATATGTGGCCTATAATTCAAAGGCATCTAGTAACATTTCATCAGGAAAGAACGTTATACTTGGTCTACGGGGAGATTGAACCGTGTTGAACAGTAATTGCTGGCCGCTTGATGGACATGTAAGCTAGTCGACCTATTTGACGAGTTCAGCAACCTTGTTCCCAAGTTGTTTCGTAAAGTGAACGTGAACACGAACGCGAGGCTCCGCTCCAAACAGCGTCTATAGAAGTCTACTACAAGTTATGACTAGTGAAGGAGGAATGGCAGATTATAAAGGCGGTTCGAGAAGGCTGCTAGGGCTCGGGATGATGTTGGGGTGTTTGAGGAACTGACAGGGCGCCACGGATGAACATTGACATTGAATGGCAACGTGAAGAGGTCGTTGTGCGCGCAGCTGCGCCCCGCTCCGAATTGACTTCTTCGACTCCGTCCGGTTTCATCAAGTCCACTCCTAAGTAACTTATGTCCAAGACTAGACGAACAGCCAGTGGGACGCTAATGTTGCTGCCGTTCAACGTCCAGCTCCGCAATTGAACGCTCAAATGTACAAACATACCTACCTAGGTACCTAGGGTAACTACTAGGAACCTGGTAACCAGACGTTGTCCCACGTTGGGATGTAACGAAATCGGGGTTTCACCAATCAGAAGCCTAGTAATAATACTTGCTGAAGAAGCAAGCTTCAATGCTATTTATTCTAGTTGGACGGAGCCCGTCTTGTACACATGACGCAGCCCACCTAGGTACCTATCGGGACCGTTTGGTGGTCAGCAACAAAGCACGTGCATGTACTTCGTACTTCCGAAGAGCAATCAATGTCCTTGGCCAGCCAATGACGCCGCGCTTAATTGATCACTGCCCCGTCTGTGTCTCCTTTCGGCGTCTGCAGCCATGACTTCATACATGTCTGCCCAGACCAGGAGTTCCGATGGGATCTGTATTTGTTCTTAGTAACTAGAGCACTTTGATGATTCGTGCCGCTAGGGGACTACTTGGGCTCGTCTCGGGTCTTGTTCCATGACACTGAACATGTACCATGTACGAGCACACCTCCGCCCATGTTCCGGTCGAATAATCGTCAAGGTGAGCAATTTCTGTGCATTTGTGTCGCCCAGGTCTCGTCCAAATTGCCTCCCAGCCTGACCTCTGCCACCAAGCACCGAGAGGGACCGGGTAAGGCGGTCAATCCAAGCTTGAGCCAAGAGAGTAGCTACTAGCACGGCCCTCACAGCATCTCATGGACAAAGGCGCCAGGTGTCGAGATTATCAGGATCATCCTACCAGGAACAGCCAGGCCATCGACGCCTGTTTCAATCGTGGCCCAATTCGCGAGGATTTAACTACTGTATCCCACGATATATCCGGCCACAGGGACGTCTCATCTTTTTTGGCTCGGCTAGTTGTCAGGAGGCTCCTTGAGTGCTTTTCAAGTCTCGACGACTTTACGCGCAGGAAGCATCTTAACTCTGGCATACAATGGAGCCACCAAGTACGGACGTGTCGCCCATTGACCCTGTAAAGCTGGAAGAGAAAGTCGGCCAGCCACATAGCAACGATATGCTAGGCCCTGGTGATGAGGATGTCCGCACCGCTGACGGGTCTTCTCTGCACGGCGTCGAGGATATCCTTGGGCTTCAGGACGTCGACTCGGCCCTGAACATGAAGATGCACTTGGTTAACAACGTGAGTGCTCATCGAAGTCGCGCAATTGCTTGCCGAGACAACAATACCATGGAATATTACGTTACGCCGTCGGCGGCCATGTAACTTAACTCTTGCAACGCTAACCGTCGCATTCAAGGCAATCGATGAGATCGGTTGGACGCCGTATCACCTCAAGCTCTTCTTCCTAAACGGTTTTGGGTGAGTCGAGCCCCGTACTCGTCTTCCATATCCCCAAAACGTTTCCTTTTGAAGAGCTCTTGCGCCGATGCGATGCTAATAGACGAAAAGATACGCAGTGGACTCCATGATCCTCCTTTTTCAATCGATTGTGGCGGGACCAGCCTATCGCGAGTTCAACGGCGGCTACGAAAATGCTCTCACGATTGCCGTGTACAGTGGTATGCTCACGGGCGCCGTCTTCTGGGGGTTCAGTGCCGATATAATTGGCCGCAAGTATGCCTTCAATATCTCCCTCTTCATGTGCTCTGCATGTTGCATCGTCGCCGGGGCCATGCCAAGTTGGCCGAGTCTCGCACTGTTCATAGCCCTTCTGGGCTTTGGCGGAGGAGGCAACCTGATCATGGACACGACCGTCTTCCTTGAATACCTTCCGAGTAGCAAACAATGGCTCCTGACATTTCTTGCTTGCTGGTGGGGGTTTGGTCAGGCCATCACAGGTTTCCTCGGCTGGGGGTTCTTGGTTCCCGAGAAGTGGAATTGCAGTGCAGATGCTGCATCCTGCTCCAAGTCCGACAATTGGGGTTGGCGGTACTGTCTCTTCACCGGCGGCGCACTGGTCCTGGCCATGTCTGTTCTTCGAGTGACTGTCGTTCGACTGCGAGAGACGCCGAAGTATCTACTGGGCACTGGTGAGGACGAAAAGGTTGTTGAGACTTTCCACTACCTGGCTACCAAGTACAATCGTCACTGCTCCTTGACATTGGAGAAGCTCCAGGCATGTGGAACTATTCGAGCAGTGCAGACGTCAGACGGCATCTCTTTGCGGAAGTCTTTCGTGCACTTCAGTGGTCTTTTTTCAACCAGAAAGATTGCCACTTCTACGCTCATGATTTGGCTATCTTGGACTCTCATCGGCCTGGCTTATCCACTGTTTTACGTCTTCTTGCCGTAAGTTCATGGCTTGACTCTCTCTCTCTCTCTCTCTCTCCACGCCCATCGACCAGTTTGATCTTGTGACTCACAGTCGTATCCAATCTCAATCTCACGTTCCTTTCACCCGCGCAAAAGCACTGACGAAAGCACAGTACGTATCTGGAGAATCGTGGTTTGAAATTCCAACGAAGCCAATTCGAAACCTGGCGTAACTATGCCATTACCAACATCTGCGGTATTCCTGGCCCTGTCATTGCTGGAATTCTGTGCAACACCAGATTCCTCGGGAGAAAATATACTATGAGCATTGGCGCGCTCATTACCATGGCTTTTTTCTTTGCTTATACCGCTGTAAACACCGCGGTGCAAGACTTGGTCTTTACCTGTTTGATTGCTTGTTTCCTCAACATTTACTATGGGACACTTTATGCATACACGCCAGAAGTTCTTCCCAGCGCCCACAGGGGGACTGGGAATGGAGTCGCTGTGGCATGCAACCGCATCATGGGCATTGTCTCTGCGGTGGTGGCATCGGAGGCTAATACAGCTACATCTGCGCCGCTGTACGTGTGCGCCGCCATCTTCATCGTGGCAGCTGTAGTATCCGCGCTGTTTCCGTTTGAGCCATACGGGCGACGGAGTTCATGAGATTTTTTTGCGACCAATTCGTGGGACGCCCTCGTTACTATATATGTTCAAGGTATCCGCCTGTAGGCAACTACGGAAACGCCTCTCGAAGTCAAACCCGAGGCTAATAGGAGCAAGCGGAGAAATCGTACATAGAAATGACAATGAATTGACCTTCAACACCTCCAAAAGGCACGTGCAGACTGCTTTTTCACAATGGATAAGTGCGCAGGAACACTTGGTCCGTAGATCATTGGTTCCCAGAGTTTTCACTCCGAGTCGTTCTATGGAGCATCTTTGTGTGATGTGTACAGTGTCTTAGGTACATGTAGGCAGGTAGTCCGCACGGAGCACTTCGTCCTTGTTGGGCCACGGACTGGGCTTGTGGGTGGTCAGCTTACTCCCGGATTCACGGAAGTCACCTCCTCATTCTCGAATTCACTTCCAGCATTTGAGATCATCGCCACATCCAATTTCCCGCCTTGAATCTCCCTACTACAATCTTGGTTCGTTATCCACCCTTTCTATTTTTATTCTTGCATTGGTTTCAAATCGCCTCCAGATACCCTCTTGATTGATAATGCCAGTTTCTCATCACATCATGAGACCCAACTTTTGTGCTCGCTGTTTTAATACTTCCCTAGTCAGGGCCTTGCGCACGCAGCCTTCACAGCATGATCTTACTGTTAGACTTTTCCGAAATATTCCTGCAGGTGGAAAACGACACGACAGTAAAGGGGGCGTACCAAGTACAGCAGCCTCCGAGGAGAAAGAACCTGGCCCTTTGGCACGACGCCTGGAAGAGGCCACGGAAGATGTTCTTTTTACAGGTGGTGTATCTGGGCGGCATGCCATTGAAGACGCCGGGTTTTCTGATGACCTGAAAGAGAGACTTCTCCATAAGATTGCGCATGCCAAAATCAAAGAGCAATGCGCAGGCTCTTTGTCCGAAACAAACATGACATTCTCTTCGTCGAGGGAGGCACAGGACATTGACATGTCGCGTCCCTGGACAGGCACTGAGACAACTGAAGATGCGGTCTTGCGGATGCTACATGACGCCAAGAAGCCCTTGAAGCCAGAAGATCGGGCGAAGTGGCAGTCACCGGCTGTGGATACACGATTCCGACGCACTGCGCGGCAAAGTAGCGGCCAAAGGGCTGCGGGTGCACGCGACAAGGCTAACATGTATGTGGGAATGGGTATGAAAGCTGCGAAAGGTCTGAGCGATGAAGAGAAGGACGAGGTGAAGGCTCAGCTACAAGAGCGATTCCAGCCGGCCGCCCGAAGCGTTCCTGTCTCTATGTCCGGCCTCACCGCACTAGCTAATCAGCGCATTGAAGATGCCATCTCAAGAGGTCATTTCAAAAATCTGCCTCGTGGGGAAAAGATGGAACGCGATCCGGGAAGCGACAACCCATTTCTTGACACAACAGAGTACATCATGAACAAGATGATTCAACGACAGGAAATTGTCCCCCCTTGGATTGAGAAGCAACAAGAGCTAACCAAAGCTGCAAGAGTGTTTCGAGAGAGATTGAGGAATGATTGGAAGAGGCATGCATCTAGGATGATAGCCTCGCAAGGGGGTTCACTGGAGGAGCAAGTGAAACGAGCGGCAGCATTCGCAGCTGCAGAGACGGCGCATAATCCACGATGCCAAAGCGCGAACCAAATTACTGTGCCTTCCAACGCTACGCATGATCCTGTCATGAGAAATACGCCAAAGACGGCTCAACCCAACATGGGCTCTGTTTCAACAGAAGCCTCGGGTGGTGTGGGTGCGATCAACACTTTGCATCAACCCTTTCGTGATTCAGCTTGGGAGCAAACGGAAAATGCCTACATGAAATTGTCAATCCGAAATCTAAACAACATAACGAGGAGCTACAATCTGATGGCACCCGAGTTAGCTAAGAAGCCGTACTTCTCGTTGGAGAGAGAGTTGAACTCATGCTATGCAGATATTGCGCCACTCGTCGCCAATGAGATCAAAGTCCGGGCTGTAGGACGCAAAGCAACAGATAAAGCAACGAACACCAGGTCCAATTCCAGTTCAAGCTTGATGGAGAAGTTTGTTGGGAGAGACAGAGTTAGTGTACATCTCGAAAGCGATAAAAAGGCGTATGGCTTGAAGGAGTGGTGGCGGGATCTCATGAGAAAGAAGTAGTAAATCCCGCTGATCAATCGTCTCATGTGTCGATGTAAATGAAGAGAGTCTATCTCAGCATCTCAAACGAATGATACAATTAATATGGTTGAGGCTCGGGGCTGCTCGATAAAAGTTTCTCACTTGGAGGTTTGAAATCGGCACCGTTGCACGAGCATTTCCTGAAGTCGATCCTACCGTAACAAGTGGTTCTGACCGAAGGCGGGACGGCACGGGTAAGTACCAGAAGGAACCTTAGGGCATTTGATTGCGAATCATTAGGTAGGCCCAATCTGGGGGAGGGAATTGTCACACCGTTACATTCGTACATCTAGTACGTAGCACTATAGACGACTCCGCAATGTGCCCTTCTTGTCCCCTGCCTCCTAGCGTCGAGTTGGAAACGTTGAAGCCATCTCGGGGACGGGCAGGCGCGGTCAAGTCGTTGACTACCCAACCAGGTTGCCAAGGATTTCAATGTTGCTGCTTTGTTCCCCACACATACTGAAGGCATGGGGAAACGGACCGATGTACGGAGTACGGAGTACTCCTTAGTACGTACAGACATCGGACGGAAACAATAGCTTGCAGGACGGGGATGGATGGAGGTGTGCGTCGGATGAATCAGTACGGAGAACGGAGTAGACGCGCAGCACTACTGTGGCCCGCGTTGGCGTTGTGTTGTTCGTTCATTCGGTGCCGGCCCGTCTGCATGTTGTTGGCTCGTTAAGTTCCCAGTGCGCTTCCCCACATGCACCATGCAGAATGATTGACCAGACAGGTCACACACAGCCCACACACCCAGGCTGGTGGGTGTGTCTGGTACCTGATTCTTAGCCTTTTCCCCATCGTTGAGCGGGCGCTTCCTGCTTCTACTTCATAATTCAAGTAAATACCGTGGTCCTTCCCCTTTGTCGCGATTGAAGCCGCCATAACATGAAATAGGTGCTAGGCACTGGTTCTTGTCATTGTTTGATGATAACCAGGCTGTCACCTCTCATGCCTCGGTTTGGGCGCTTCGTTTAACGTCTTCAGGGCATCTCCCTTGGCCCCCATCTCATATGAATCGCCGGGCAAAGAGATCGTCTTCTTCAATTTCGCAGTCTGTTCAAGGGGGGCAGTTGACTCGCTCGCACGCATATTCACGCAAACTGTGCAGTAATCGACGCCATGGCGATCAATACACATAATAACAAGCCCCTGGGCAAAACCGCTCATGCCCCCGAGGCTCAGCCATCAGACGTTATCCCAGCTGCTGCTGCTGCTGCTGCTGCTGCTGCTGAGAACTATAGCCATGACCGGACAGATCCGTCCAAAACGCATCGCAGCATCATCGACAACGCAAGGTCAGCTGCGGCCAAGGAACACGGAATGACTCTCTGGCAAGGCATCAAGCTATACCCTAAAGCTGTGGGCTGGAGCTTGCTGATATCTACCTGCATCGTCATGGAGGGTTATGATATCAGTTTGGTGAACAACTTCTGTGAGTCCTGATCCCGCAATGGCTTCAATGGTCAGGTCTTTGACTTTCCCTGTGTCATGTCATGGCAAGCCTGACAGCTCTAACTTTGTCCACTTCAAGACGCATTCCCCCAATTCACCAAAAAGTACGGAGAATACCAGCCAAAAACTGGGGGGTATGAGGTCACTGCCCCATGGCAAGCTGGCTTGAGTAACGTACGTGCAATCGTTTTACCGTTTTGCTGCCCCTTCAGTCTGCGATGCTGCCCTACATGCATTACCACAGACGCTTCTGAACTGAAGCATGGCTAACGGCAAGAGGGCCCAGGGTGCAACGGTCGGTGAAATCATGGGCCTTTTCATCAATGGTTATGTTTCAGAAAGGTTCGGTTACAGATATACAGTCATGGCCTGTCTTGTCATGATAACGGGTTTTACGGCGATATTCTTCACTGCTCCGAACGTTCAGACTCTATTGGTGGCTGAGATTTTGTGCGGAATTCCTTGGGGTATCTTCCAGACACTGGCCGTCACATATGCTTCCGAGGTCTGCCCTGTTGCGCTACGTGGATATTTAACCACGTATGTCAACTTTTGCTGGGGGCTTGGTCAAGAGATCGGCATTGGTGTTATTCGAGCCATGCTAAGTCGCGACGATGAATGGGCATACCGCATTCCATACGCCTTACAGTGGATGTGGCCGCTTCCCCTGTTCATCGGCATCTGCTTTGCCCCAGAATCGCCATGGTGGTTAGTGCGAAGAGGCAGGCCCGAGGAGGCTAAGAGTTCGCTGTTGCGCCTCACTAGCCTTGACCGAGAGACCAACTTCAATGCCGACGAGACGATCGCCATGATGGTACACACGACTGCTCTAGAAGAAAAGATCACCGCAGGGGCTTCGTATTGGGACTGCTTCGTGGGTGTTGATCTGCGAAGGACAGAAATTGTATGCATGACATGGGCCATTCAAAACCTAAGCGGAAATTCATTTTCCAACTACTCGACTTACTTCCTGAAGCAAGCTGGCCTGTCAGACAAAGACTCGTATTCTTTTGCTCTTGGGCAGTACGCCATCAACATGGTTGGCGTGTTCGGAGCTTGGGGTTTGATGACGCTGGGGATCGGGCGGAGGTCGCTCTACTTGTACGGACTTTGCGGTCTCTGCGCGATGCTATTCATCCTCGGATTTCTTGGTCTTGTGCCTGACGAACACCGTCGAGAGGGGTCCCTTGCCACTGGCAGCATAATGATTGTCTGGGCACTTATCTACCAACTGACAGTGGGAACTGTGTGCTACTCTCTCGTAACAGAACTGTCGTCACGTCGACTCCAGATCAAGACAGTCGTGTTGGGAAGAAACCTCTAGTGAGTACCTGTCTAACTGAGACATATTTTGCTCTATTTGTGATACTGTGCTGGCTTTTGGCCCAGTGGTTCCTTCATCTTCAAGCCTGAAGTTTTCGGCTAATCACATTATGGTTTGCAGCAATATTGTCGGCATCATCACTAGCGTGTTGACACCGTACATGTTGAACCCAGGCGAGTGGGACTGGAGCAATTATGCAGGCTTCTTTTGGGTGAGTGTCTTTGAAATGACTTGTCGTCGAAAAGACATGGAATATTTACTTACCCTCGTTGCTTTTTGAAGGGCGGCATGTGTTTCCTGTGCATTATCTGTACGTATTTCCGAATCCCAGAGCCTCGAGATCGTACATTCGCAGAACTAGACGTATTATTCGAGCGGCGTGTTCCTGCCAGGAAGTTTGCGAGCACGGAAGTGGATGTATTTCACGAAACAGTGGAGGATAAGGTGTTGAACCGGTACGAGAGCGTCGTACATGGCAGGCAGGAGAAGAGCGGGACGCCGGCATAGAAGTCCAGCCTTGCCCGGGACCAGGAAGGCGAGCAAAGTTCCATCATGGAAGAGCGGACAATGCCGTTTGTGAGATGTAACGTAGTGCATATAGCTCTCATGTGGCGAGTATATAGAAATAAACAATCCTCATCACATTTGACTTTCTTTCCATCAGGAGATGGTACCAACCCAGGTAGTAATATGTACGGTATTAACAAATGGGAAAACAGTCGATAGGTGGCTTGACAACAAGGGGCCATTCATTGTATAGCCGGCACACGAAGGAGCCTCTTGAAAGGGGGTCTGTCTGTAGTACCCGTTGGCAACTAATAGCCACGCCTGAAGGTCAAGTCCATCAGACATGCTGCCTTCGGTTTATATCCACTTGAGCTAACACGTAGGACTGGCCTCACATTTGGACAGGCCCTGACTCGGGGTTCGCAGGATTGGACATCTGATATTCAATTGCCATCCGAATGTCTTCGCAACTGATGCCATGTGATGCCGATCCTTTTGCAGACCCGGCTCAGATTGTCTATCTATGATCAAGCTAGTGGCCGTGAATGTTTGCGTGTACCTCTAGGTAGTGTAGTAGGCCCCAAGGTTGCTTGATTGGGTACCTAGGTAGGTACCTAGGTAGTTAGTTACCCACTTGTAAAGTACCCGCTACCCGCCGACCACCGAACCGCCCACCTGCTTTGCTTTGCCTGTCTGCCTGCGCGTGTCATGAGCAAAAACTCGCTAGTTACCGCCCTCGGAGCTCCCGCGCAACTCGGCCTTCGCATTTCCATCTTCGACCAGAGCTCTTGACGCCCGCCTCTCCTCGTTCGTCCCCTCGCTCGTCACCCATTGGCATCTGCTCAATTCTTTTACATCTTTGCACGACCTTCTCCTCCTGCTTCCAGTACCACGATGATGCTTTCAACCCTCCGAGTTGTTTCCCGGCAAGCTGCCCGTCGGCCTGCCCCCGTGTCTGCTCACATTGCCGCCATCCGCGCCGCATCTACTTGGTCGGCTGTTTCTCAAGGTCCTCCTGTAAGTATCGCATGTTCATGGCGCAGTACTGCTACCCCAACTGGAAGAGAGAACCGCCATCTTTGCTAATGCTATATTCCATAGGATGTAAGTTAAAGTCGACGGTGCTTGGCTAGATGACAGTGTGGCCTTTGGCACTGACAGAGGCGCTGACAATGCAATCCTTCTTCGATCGGGCAGGCTATTCTCGGTATGTCACTCCCATGCCCCCGTATTCCCAATTTTGTGCCTCATGATCTATTATGGTTGTTCTAATTCGGATCCTTTCTCTTTCATTAGGCATTACCGAAGCTTTCAAGGCCGACAAGTCCGACAAGAAGATCAATCTGGGTATGTCTTCGCCCTACTATTTCTCCTGCATCGTTTGTTTCATCCTTCGACAACTTGCGACCAAATGTTTACTACCATTGGACTCTTCTTCTTATTACACTTGCAAACGTAATAACATATTCTTGCTGTCGCGTAGGTGTTGGCGCATATCGAGATGATCAGGGCAAGCCTTACGTCTTACCATCTGTTCGCGCGGCCGAGAAAAAGGTCATAGACGACAAGTTGAACAAGGAATACGCTGGTATCACCGGCGTTGCCGAGTTCCCTGCCCTGGCTGCCAAGCTGGCCTATGGTAACGACTCACCTGTTTTGGATCGCATCGCCATTACCCAGTCCATTTCAGGCACTGGTGCCTTGCGCATTGGCGCCGCGTTCCTCCAGCGATTCTTCCCTGGTGACAAAAAGATCTACATACCGACTCCTTCGTGGGCCAACCACAAGGCCGTTTTTAGTGACTCTGGCCTCCAGGTTGAGCAGTACCGCTACTACAACAAGGACACCATCGGGCTCGACTTCGAGGGTATGGTTGGTGACATCAAATCTGCTCCCAAGGGCAGCATCTTCCTCTTCCACGCGTGCGCCCACAACCCGACAGGCGTCGACCCTACACCCGAGCAATGGAAACAGATCTCCAACGTCGTGAAGGACCGAGGCCATTTTGCCTTCTTTGATATGGCCTATCAGGGATTTGCCAGCGGTGATACTGACAAGGATGCTTTCGCTGTCCGCCACTTCGTTGAACAGGGCCATCAGATCGCTCTATGCCAATCTTTCGCCAAGAACATGGTAAGCGGTCCTTCCTTCATGCAATCTGTTGCAATTTTTCCTACCCCTCATGGGTTGTTCTGACTGTTCCCTTCCACATCGCAGGGCCTTTACGGCGAGCGTGTAGGAGCATTCTCCCTCGTATGCGCCGATGTCGCTGAGAAGAAACGTGTCGACTCTCAGCTCAAGATTCTTATCCGACCCCTCTACTCCAATCCTCCTATCCACGGTGCCCGTATCGCCACGGAAATTTTGAGTAGCCCCAAACTGTACAGTCAATGGCTCGGCGAAGTCAAAGGCATGGCTGACCGCATTATAACCATGCGTGCTCTTCTGAAGGAGAACCTGGAGAAGCTGGGCTCCAAACATGACTGGTCTCACATCACCAGCCAGATTGGCATGTTCGCATACACTGGCCTGACCGCTGAAGAGATGGATAAGCTTGCCAAGGAGTTCTCCGTCTACGCCACCAAGGACGGTCGCATTTCCGTCGCTGGCATTACATCCGAGAACGTTGGTCGTCTCGCCGAGGCTATTTACAATGTTAAGGGTTGAACGTGTCGACCTGCACAAAAATCCTGCATGAAGTTCGTCACGAGCCAGTAGCCTGAAGCCTGATTGTATCTCTGGTGTCTAGAATGATGATGAGCTGGGAGAAGTTCTTATCTGCTTGCATGCCCACTCACGGACTAGGGCCAGGTCTTTTTTTTGTATTAGGTATATCCTCCCTCGCAGAATCACATGCGCAGTCTTACACTAGACTTGGATGTGGTCGTCCCATGTAGTTGTAGTCTAGGCATAGATAAAAAAGCAAGCTGAATTTCATGAGCAATCCCGATTCTGCTTAATAGCACTCCCTCTCAGAGAAAGATAAGAGTAACAGAAGTTACACACGGCCCAAGTCGTTTCGTTCATTGCTGAGTCTGTCGAGGTCTCTCTTCACGTCTTCCATCTGGCTTTCCATCTCACGGTACATCTGTGCTAATTCCTTCATCTTCTTTTCCTTGGAGCCATCTGCGTCCACTCCGACACCGTAATCTCCCAATTCTGCTTGCAGGCCACGAACTCGTTCGGCAGCGCGCACTCGGGCGTCCTTCAAGTGAGACAAATAATTCCCCAGCGCCATGGCAGCTTCAGGCGAGTACATATCTTTGCTGAGATTGGCTAACAATGCTTTCGCGTCATGCTCCGTCAGCTGTGCCTCCTGCGACACATCGAGAGCCCGTAGTTCGATATTTCTAGCAGCAACTCCGTGCTTTGACTCAAGTGTCTGGATGAGCAGAGTGAGAGACTGCATGTACGAACTGATGAGTTCTTTCAACGACGACAATGCCCGTATCCTGCTGTTCATCAGGTTCATCTGCGCATCGGAAAGTTTTTCACGAAGCGCCGCATAGTCCGCTGGAAGAGATGGGATATGGCGGTGAAGATATGAGGGATTCTTCGATGGATGCAGGATTCGGACCAGACCAAGTGCGGAAGCATAAAGTCTGGCGGAAATCATAGCTCCGAGTTCTGGTAGCATAGACTCAAAGTCGGAAAATGGCGGGCTAGAGAGTACTAAAGCCGCGTTCTCGGCATCGACAGGCTGGTCACTGTCGACAAGTGACGGCAGAATGAGGAATAGTTCTGCGAGTAAGTCAGGTGGCTCCGACAGAGTCGAGTTGTCAAATCTTAGGCTTGCGGAGCTTTCTGCAGGCAACCTGGCGTCTGATAGTGAAGCAGTCGCAATGGCTCTCTGCAACAAGTACTGTCTAGCATAACAACGGCGAATGCTGTTCAAACCCTAGATATGTCCCGACAGTACATGGCCGATTAGCCCACGCTGAGCTGACTTTTCGCCCTGGAGCCGAAATCCTTTTTATCCATTCCAGGGCTGAGGTAGTCGAATCCGTAACCAGGGCGGATGGATCATGGAGGGTGTGTCTCGTAACCTTACCTGGCTAACGAGCTCGCGCTCTTTGGCATCAGGATCAAGCTTGGTAGATCCGTCGGCATTGAGAATGTCTTTTTTAAGAGTCGAAAATAGCTTTGCGAACTTCGGGTTATCTCGCAATACTTCTTCATCGATCGGAGGAATCATTCTGGGGATTTAGTTGTGGCCGTCAACTCGGACTTTTCAAGAGTAGCTTGACTGTTGTTTTAACTGATGCGAGAATCGTGATCTCATTTATTACAACCTTTCCAATCCCAATTGATAAATGCCTGCTGACGAATGAGTGGTTAATTTTGCGTTTCGTCTTTACATCAGGCAAAGTAACACACCACGGTCAAGTGTGTGTTTGACGGCAACGCGCCTCGGGTTGATGGAAACGATGATCATCAAGCCGTGGCGATAACGCACGACCCACTCATACCTCGGGAATTCAGCCAGTCACACCGCGAAATACCCACGCAGTCACCTGATGCTGGGAATTTAAGACGGGGACGGAATATTGCTCGACCCGCTCCTCTGGTTAGGCACAGTTTCCTGGCTTGAGGCTCCCGAAAAACTTCCCATTGCTCGATGTGAGTTCAGCTCCGACTCCTGGTATTCGACGACCACCCTTACTTTCGAACCCGAAGGTCGTACGGCCTCTCGATGTCTTGACTACAGATCTTTCTTATTTCAGTCTCATTCTGGCGGCTGCGACGTTACCAGATCTCTGATCTCTTTTTTAGGCCCCACTATGCCAACATTCACCTTCAGTCCGGTCCATCGGCTCACAGCTCTCCTGTCGCCTCGTTGTCAGTCAGCGTTATCCTCACTTGGTGTCCAAACCTGTGCTCATCATCACTCCTCAACGAGTTCCTCGGTGGCACATCGGCCAGCTAGCTACAGCAGTCGTTTTTGCCCGCCGAAATCGTTCTCCACGACATCGGCTCAACAGACGAAAACAATTAAGCCTCACCGTCTACCGTCGGATTTGATCCCTCCTTATCCGTATGGAGAGCGCCGTGTATACAAGCAATCAAATCGTGGTCTTTACGGAAGTGCTCGAATTCGCTTCGGCAACAATGTAGCGGAAATGCACAATAATAAATCTCGCCGATTCTGGCGACCGAACGTTCATGTGAAGGCCTTCTTTTCACCTTCTCTGGGCGCTCGTGTTAAGACTCGGTTGACGCTGCGCGTGTTGAAGACCATTCGCCGGGAAGGAGGAATCGAGAATTATCTTCTCAAGAGCAAGCCTGCTCGCATCAAGGAACTCGGGCCAGGAGGGTGGAATTTACGTTGGATCCTAATGCAGACTCAGGCCGTTCAACAGCGCTTCAACGAACAGAGAATTGAGTTGGGGCTAGAACTGAAAGACGTCGAGAACCGGGACGATATAATCCAACTTGCACTGGATTGTGCCACTCCTGGCCCATTGAGCCTTCGGAGTCGAGCAACTCTGGACGACCTGAGAGCTACCGCTGCAGATGCATTCGTTCTGGGAGAAGACAATTTGGGTGATATTGAAGGTGTGGAAGAGCTGTCTGACGAAGCAGAGCGAAAATTACTTTATGAATTCGAAAGTGTTGATGCGGCCCTCCCCTCAACTTGGGGACAGACGGCTAAAGCTTGACATCATGTAATTTTACATTTTTTAACTCTATTCTATGCCTTTGTACTAAACAAGAGCCATAACCATCACGAGATCACATAATCATAAGTTCGCATACTCCCTCTTTTCGATTGCGTCAAATCCACAGCGACGTTCTACGCTGGTAAATTTCGGTCTCTGGTTAAAATCTCAAGTCCCACCCAATCTGCGGTCCAAGCCTGGGAAGTTCCTCTGCAACGCTTTGCACATCCTTATCGCCACGACCGCTTAGACAAATAATGAGGTCTTCGTCCTTCTTCATAGTCTTGGCTAATTCAAGAGCGCCGAAAATTCCATGTGCTGACTCAAGTGCCGGGATGATACCTTCCAGTTGACTCATTAGTCTGAAGGCCTGAAAGGCTTGCGCATCCGTAGCAGCAATAAACTTGGCTCTCTCGTTGTCTTTCCAAGAACTGAGCTCAGGCCCAACTCCCGGATAGTCAAGGCCAGCCGACACAGAGTGGGTCTCGGAGATCTGACCATTCTTGTCTTGAAGAACATATGTACGAACTCCATGAAGAACACCCTTAGACCCTCCGGTCAAAGTAGCACTATGTCGAGCTGTGTCAACACCGTCACCACCAGCTTCAACTCCCAGTAGCTTGACACTTGTATCTTTTGAAAAGGGGTAAAACATGCCGACAGCATTGCTTCCACCTCCTACACAGGCAACCACTGCATCAGGCAGCTTTTGGCGCTTCTCCATCATTTGCTTCTTGGTTTCATCACCGATTACAGATTGGAAGGTCCTGACAATGGTTGGGAACGGGTGTGGCCCAATCGCGGAGCCAATGATATAGTGCGTAGTGTCAAGTTCGATAACCCATGCTCGGAGGGCTTCGTTCACCGCATCTCGAAGAGTCTTGCTACCGGCTTCTACAGCCACAACTTTGGCACCCAGTAAACGCATGCGAAAGACGTTGAGAGCTTGACGACGGACATCCTCCTACGTTACTTGTAAGCGAGATCTTGAAATAGATAGAGTTGCTGGCATAGCATATACTCACAGCTCCCATGTATACCGTGCATTCCATACCAAACTTGGCACAAATTGTTGCTGTTGCAACGCCGTGTTGGCCGGCGCCGGTTTCTGCAATAATCTTGGTTTTGCCTAAACGCTTTGCGAGGAGCAACTGGCCCAAAGCGTTGTTGATCTTGTGACTGCCGGTGTGATTGAGATCTTCCCTTTTGAGCCAAATATTAGCACCGCCAGCGTATTCGGTTAGTCTTTCAGCCAGATGAAGTCGTGATGGTCGCCCCATATAGTCGTAGTAAGACTTGTATTCATCCCAAAAGTCAGCATCGTCTTTGATTTTGTTAAATCCTTCTTCAAGTTGGGAAAGACAATCCATCAAACTCTCGGGAACGTATTGACCACCAAATTCGCCGAATCTGTCGGGTATCTTGCCATGGAGAGCTGCAAGTTGCGAGACCAAAACGCTGTCTTGCTCGGCTGTAATTCGATCTTGGTCAGTGACAACAGCATTGACTGTCACTTTATCTCCATTAGGACCCTTGGCGTTATCGATTGCCTCGACAACTCCAACCTCTCGAGTCAGATTGTCTTGTGGCAGGGAATCCCTGCCACATAGATATGCACAATATTTTTCGACGTCAAGAGGGCCTTGACTACTGGTAGCCTTCTGTAGTGTGGTGACAATTTGACTTCCAACAACAACTCCGTCAGCAATGTTGGCGACACTGAGAAAATGTTCACGTGTGCTAACTCCGAAGCCAACAGCAGCAGGTTTGTTACCGCTGTATTGCTTCACACGGTCGAGCAGAGCAGGCAGATTAGCATTTAGTGACCCTGACGCTCCGGTCACGCCTTGTCGTGATACAACGTATATGAAAGAGTCAGCCAGCTGGCACAGAATCTTCATCCTTGCATCAGATGTTGCAGGCGCAATGAGCGGGACGTATGAAAGACTGCCGGGTACAATTCCAAATTAGCAATCATAATTCTGTGGAAAGAGGTAGAAAACCCAATGTTGTTCCCAGGCCCGGGCCCCGGAGGTGGGGGGGGGGGCTTATTCTTGGTAACTGCAGAGTATGTTTTACCTCCCCTTGGTACAAAGCTTCCTGAAGGAAACTGCCTCTTCCGGCGGTAAATCCACGACAATGAAGCCATTGACACCAGCTGCTTGGCATTCCTTCAACAGACGTTCTTCGCCAAAACGCAACAGAGGATTGTAGTATCCCATAAGGAGCACCGGTGCCCGCAAACCTCGTTCACGCGCAATTTTTATCATGGAAAGAGTTGTTTCGATAGATACGCCGTGTTCGAGGGCAACCTGGCCTGGTCAGCTTTGTGTGCTAGTAATAGCACGAACGCCGGGGTTGCCATACGGTATTGGCGGTCTGAATGGTAGGGCCATCTGCAATTGGATCTGTGAAAGGAACCCCAAGCTCAATAATATCTACGCTCAACGCAACAAATGTTAGCATTAGAGTGGAAGCCCAATGTGAGGCCATCGCTACTTGGTTCACGTACCTGAGCCGCCCTTTTCCATGGACAACAGGATTTCGGGAGTGTCTTGGGGCTGGGGGAAGCCTGCCGTAACATATGTCACAAGAGCAGCCTGTTGTATGAGCCTTGCGTCAGTAATAGACGCGCAGCCCAGATACCATGACTGCTATCCGATGCGGGCACTTTCCAACGACGAGGGGCAGCTTTCCTAACGGACCGGACAAAGGAGCAACTACTGACCTTGTTAAGCGCTTTGCAGCGCTGAAATGTTTGCTTGATAGCATCCATTATGTATCTGATCGTTCAATAAAGACACTTTGGCGGTTGCGTCAATATCCGGTTGACTGTTTCACGAAAAGATGGGAAAACGAAAATTGGTGGCGTGTTGGCCTCTTTTATGTTCGAGTGGGGAGAAAAAAATGTCATCGACCCGGTTGAAGTTGAGTCAAGCTTGCAGCAGCCCGCGGTCCTGCTGATACCTACGGAGGTGGACAGGTTAGGTAACTAGGTACCTACCTGCTTCTGGGTCGCAGTTTAGGTACCTAGGTAGTTACCAATGGGAACCCAGTTGCGGGTACTTGATTTCCAAGTAGAATCAAGCGCCTATATGGCGTCGTTCAGCCAGTTTCCTAGATTTAGAAGTTTATGCGTTCTTCGAATTAAGGGATCCCCTTCCACAATGATGCCCTCCGCTCAACATCTGCATGCCTGGCGTCTTGTCTGCCACTTTCAGAATGCGAGATCCCGCATCTGCATGGGCACCTGCAGCTTGAGATCCACAATGCCGGACTTGCCTAAAGGAGCAATGGGGTCAAGGACCAAGCAAGACGTGAGGTTCGAGCGGGATGCTCGGACAGATCAATGTATTGGCCATGATGCAATGTATGAATTTTACGGAGTACTTGGAGACAAGCCAAGGTTACTATTTAACTACGCAGTATGCTTAGCCTTTACCTGCGCCTCTACCACATGTAGTGACTTTCTGCAGGCGGCCGGTAATACCTCTCTTGTTGGTTATCCTTATGACACGTATTTTTCTTGAAGCTCAAAATCTACTCGGGGCGCTGGAGATGTTCTTAGATGGCGCAAACCGATGTCCCCTCGGTAGTGGGCTAGGAAGAAGTACAGGCTTCGTATCTACTATGAAACATTTGTTTACTCTACTGTAAAGTACAAAGTACGTTGATGAACTATGAATGCCAATCGGCGGAAAACTACAATCAGGAGCGATGGTATGAGTCAAAATGCTCAAATGAGCGTGGTCGCTGATACGTATCTGAATGCTGGCCTGGAACAACTTCTGCATACTCAGGTACCCTCATTTTCTCATCTCGACCGTCGTTGTATTCCGATGAACTTACTGGATCTGATCGCGGATCATCCCCAGCTTGCCGGACATGATTCGAATCGGAATCGTCGCCACCGAATACCATACTAGCCAGTGTTCGGATTACGCCGATTAACACGACTATAGCGTAGACAAGGAGAATTCCAGTAGATATTAATGCTTCCTTTGTTATGCCTTTCAAGAGCCAGCCGGTGACTCGATCTACTGCTGCGGTCACCCCATCCGTGGTGGCCGAGGACGGCGATGCAAGGAAATTTTGAAGCTGCGAGTCTCCAGACGTACTCTTCTTGGCACCAAGGCTGAACGTGTCGTTGTCAAATAATGGAAAGTCAACATGGGCATGATCATGGACCCATGTCAACCCTTTTTGCACGCTCTCAATCTTTATACCAATGACACAATGCAAGACCGACTGAATAGGTTTGAGAAGAATTGTGTCCTTGAACACCTTCTCGAGGCCCTTCTCCATGGTACCGAGAAACACGTTCAACGTGTTATTCACGGCGCCAGTAGCATTCGCCACGTAGCCTAGAACGTCTTTGTTTATGTCGTCATTGAGCCCTTTGACAACTCCGTTTGCATCGGCCGCCCAATTTTCCGAAACCTGGTTAATCTTCCCTACAACGTCATCCGCAAATTGGCCGATCTCCTTGGTCAGCTCTGGGACTTCCTTCTGGACTACTTTCAGCACAATGTACTGGCAGAAACATGAGAAGAAGCCGGCAATGGCGAGCGATAGCACAAAGATTGCCGGTCCAGACGTGGCGTATGCAATGCACCATCTAACGAGAACCTTCCGTCTACCGGTCAGTCTTGACGTAAACTTGATGCCATACGAAGCCGTAGTTGGTCTTGATGCTATGTAAGCAACATCCATGGAATCCCACTCGTTACCCTCCTTGTTTTTATCAATGAGTTTGGCCGTCTTTTCTTGTCTTCGCCATCGCCTTATCTCCATCCAGGCCATGGGTGCCATGACCGCGACGGCGAGCGAGGACAAAATGACCACGAAGACTATCCTGGCTTTTCTTATGAGTTCGAAAATTTTGTCGAAGAACCCATTCAATTTGCCGTTATTGGAACAGAATGTGAGTCGCTGCTTCTGTGCCAAGGGAAACACGTTCTCGTTGAACTTATAATTTCCAAAGCTCTTATTCATGGCTTCTCGAACAAAGTCAAAAGGAATAGAAATTGCCTGTTTAGTCAAGTTCTGTACTCCCGCGAAATCTGGCAAGTCTTTGTTTAGTTTCTGCACATCTGTGACGAACTTTGTCGAGTCGAGATTAAACCCCTTCAGTTTCGAGACTGGTTTAGTGATGTCAAAGGACGGTAAATCGACGCCGAACTTGCCGAAAACGGCCCCCTGTATACCATCCTTCAGTTTGTTTACGGCTTTTTGTAATCCGCCTGCTATCTCTTGAATCTCTCCCGTTGCCCCGTCGATGACCTTGTTGAAGGCTGCGGTGGCATCTTTGGTAACAGACGCAACCACGTCCAAGCTAGCATGGACCAAGGCCGTAATAAGGCAGACGTATGTCGCAGTGAGAAAGTTGATGTACCATATGATTATAGCCTCGACGCCTTGTATTATCAAGTCCAGTACTTTGACCATAGCATGCACGGCTTTTTCGATGCTAGATGCCGCGAGGTGGTTAACACCGGCAGAGAGGTAGTACGGCATCGATGCCATCGCGCTCCCTACATCCTCTACCTTGGTACAAGCAGACAGAGCACTGGCCTTGGCATCGCCGACATTGTCATCTAGTGAGGCGAGTAAAAGGATGATCCGGACGAGTACGAGGACCAAGAGAATTGTCCAGCGATTGATCCATATTTGAGAAAGGCGAGAACTTAGACCTAGATAAGGTGTTGTTACTTTGGTCTGACGACCTGGTGAAATGGCCTTGTTGTGTATGTTTGACACTTCGATCGAGGCGGCGTGGAGGGAGCTTGGTACGTCGGGATAGTTGACTGCGGGACTCTGGTTCCTCGAGAACATCCTTGATCTCTCCATACTGGTCCTATTTTCTTCTCTCCTCTTCTTTTTTCCCGAAGAAGACAGAGAAGGGTATGATCCCGAGCCAGAGGAAAGCGGAAGACCAAGGATTATGTGTCGGCGAAAACGTGAGATGGGTGGTTCAGTGGCTTGTGAAGCACGGCCCGGTTGAAGTAGTAGGTGCCAAGCAAAGGGATGATCAATTTCGAAAATCAGAGAGATGAGCAGCAAAGAAATCCAAAGAAGAGAGCTGAAGGAAACAAAGGTACACACTCTCTCGGAATAGTGCTAGTCATCAGTTGGTGATCTCCATGACCAACCCCATGTTGATTGTGCAAAAAGAAACGCAATGCATCTAAGAAAACTTGGGACAAAGAGTCGAGATGAAGCATGTGCCAAGGTACATATGAAGAACAAGATACACACGCAAAGAGCGATACTAAGAAAGAAGAGGGAGGGTGGGAGAGAGAAAGCAGAACAATAGGCAGCAAAAGGCTCCATGTGCATACAGCTAGCGGATTCACTCAGTCGCAGTGCAGCTGCGGCTATGAAGAGCATTTTGTATATGTATAGGTCGATTCGCAGTCAGACCGAAACGGTCTGCGCATTCCGTACGGAGGAGTAGTCCGTACATGGTAAATGTAGCTATTTGCGTCACAGCGCTTACAGTCAGTCTGGTGGAGACAGGACTGGATGAGCTGCCGTTAAGCGCCGTGCGTCGATGAAGATGATCCAGTGAAGCCGCCTTTGAGTGAGTGGCTGGGCTGCTTCTCAAACAAAGGCTAGTTATCGAAAGATGCAGATGGACCAAGCAAAGAGCCGTTCTCTCAGTTTCAGTCTGAGCCTTGTCCGGAGTAGTTCGTCTATCATTCGATTTGACAGGCGTTCATGTCCGGCTGCTGCTGGCACTGCGGTTGAGCAGCACGACTGAAGCGGCTCATCCATGCAACTTGGTTCCTATTGTCACACCAGCGCTTTTTTCACAATAGCAACTGTGAATACTAGTAAAGAGGTTTCGGCGGGAACAATGGCGCACATGCCAGAACCAGGATGCGTAAAGACGTGGCGACTGACGACATCAAAAGGCTTCGGGCGCGGGCGAAAAAGTGAATCAACTTGATGCAGCGGCCGCTGGCCTTGTTCTCTGGCTGGGCTGCACCCGTCCAGAACCGGGTGTTCACCTTAGCCCGCCGCGTAGACGCGGCCAGGCCTGATGGCCGGCCTCATGTCCGTTGTCGCGGGCGCTAGACAACGGCAACATGTCGCAGATCACGGCTGGTGAAGACATGTTTCCCTGTCAAGCTGTTCTGGTCTCTGGGGAAGATCCAGCCAGTCCGGGCCCAATCATTTCCGCGGCGCACAAGCTCGGCGTCTAACTTGTCTCAAGCTAGGCTCGTTCAGACTGGTTTGACTGGCTCTGGCCTCTGGCGAGCCTCATGTCCCCCCAATTGATTGCACAGATGCAGTCGACCAGATGAGCACACCACAAGACCAAGCGAACAGCTCGCTTCGCACAACGTCAAAACAAGCCTGCTAGTTGGCTCTTTAACCCCAGGAGTAAATGACTTGGTCCCCCAACCCGCCGGATGAAAGCAATAACTTGAGTCGACCTACAGCTTACGCGCGAGATGCTCGGCACCATCTCCTTTCAGCATGGCGCAAGGTATCCATGAAGCCCAAGACCAGCGCAGGTACCATAGCATACCAGCTCTTCTCATCGAGAAAGACTCAAAGGGGCTTCTGATGCTGTCCCACTATACCGCGCGCAGGCGTCATGGAAAGCTCTCATCCCCGACCACTTGCCCAGTTCCCTCGACCTAAAACCAAGTTTCTCATAGGTGCGACACTTCACGTGGGTGGACCGTGGCTGATATTGATGTTGAGAGCAAGATCATGCACCGAATGGAATTACGTTGTACTTCAAATTACTCCAATCTAAGCTGAATCATAATGAATAGACAGACTCGCTATAGTGTCGCCTAGCCTGACCGGAAAACGGCAGCTGGGAGCTCGCCACAACTGCAGTTGCGCACTCTTAGAGTAGAATTTCATGCTTCATATCCCTGAAACCAGCTCGAGCTAGTCCTACTCGAAACAGTCGCGGAGAAGGACAGCGCCTGCACCAACCATGCACATATCTCGGAGATACATTTCCAGCGGACAATTTTCTCAAGATCCGGATCCCGCGCATTCGACTATTATGAGAGCACCGGGCGGCAAGATGCGTCAGTCAAATACAGCCCACCGTTCCAAGAAGTAGCCAAATGCAGAAGGAATGCTCTAACTGAGACCCGAGACTAACTCAACCAAAAGATTCAACCGTGGAACATAACCGTGTATGCATCCTGCAACCTCGTCTGGTAAAGAATCGCGAGCGCACTTGAGCTTTTACGCGGTGCCGAAGGTGTTTTCACCGGAATAGGTGATGTAAAGGAATCTGTAGGTCGTGCACGAGTTAGGCTACGAAGCTGAGTAGTCATGAGAGGCGTTGGTTGTCTTGGCACAGGGGAACATACCCATCTTCGTCCTTGTGCTCCTCGTAGATGCTGCTCATAAGAGCTGCAGTAGGTGGCAAGACCTCATCAACGAATATGAAGATTGCCTTCTCTGGGGAGAGCTTGATTCTCTTGCGAATGACATACACGAACTGTCCGACTGTCAAATCTGAAGGCACCAGGTACTTCTTCTTGTCAATAGTAGCAATGTCGCTCTTCTCCACCTTCTCGCAGATGACCTACAATGATGCGGAAGTCAGCATTTGAGGTCTTCATGGGAGGTGAGATAAGATTGTTTAGGCGATCGAAGATTGGGGGGGAGGGGGGGAAAACTGGGTGATCGTCGTGGTTTCATGTCGGGTTGGTCCCTGACGCAGCGTATATTTCTTACGGGAATGCGATCCGCATATTTCTGACGGATGCGCTCAGCCTCAGCTTTGCGCTTTTCAAAGGGATGTTCGTCCTTAAACTTGCTTCGCATGATGACTGGTGGCTCAGGCGCACACGGTTAAAGCTGCGATCGCACGCAGTTTATTCGGAAAAGTAACGGGCAGGTCGGTGTACTATGCAGGGTGGTGGGTAGGGCGAAGTAAATCGATGAAGGGGAAGGTTGTCAAAAGGGAAGAGATGTTGCGTTGCCCAAAGTAATAGGCAGGTGATGATGAGGCAGCAGACCGTGGAGAGAGGAGGGGTGTTGATGACCAAATCAAAAGAGAGGCGGTGGCGGATAGTGACAGGCACGAGGCCGAAGGCGTGGTGAGTAACTTGGCTAATCCTAACGCGGAAAGAGTCTGTGTACGTACAAGGTACCTTTAGGTACCTGGACGCCGGCCCCTATTCCTGGTGACAGTAGAACTATGATAAGGTAGGTCAAAAATTATCACCAGCTGGTAGTCAGACTCATCATCAATACCTAGGTGACATTTTCTAACCCCTCTTGTCATACTTTCGCTGTCACTAGAAATAGCAGGTGGCGCGCTTAGATACCTCCTGAGGTTGGCAGGTTGGCGGATGAGTCATTACGAGGCTGGTAGCTTTTACTGTTGGTGATGTCGAGCTACACACTCCGATCTCAAGGTGGGTGACATACCTGGTACTCGGTAGGTAGCTATGCGAAGGCAACACTGGAGGTCACGAGGCCTCAAACAACCCGATTACAGCTGATGAACTCGAGTGACAAACTGATGATACTTCGTAGTGGCCTAAATCTAGCTTACTAGAATACACTCCATCTCGATCAAGCCCGCCACGCAGGAGCCCCTAGTGTCCTTACAGCCAGCACAGGAACCGAGATGACACTTTAATAATTTAGTAATAAGGTCAAGTGAGAACAGGCAGTTACCACCAGACACCTCAAATTGAATTTCTTGTGCAGGTTCGTATTCCAATGCGCTGGAAAGCCGCTTGGCATTGGCGGCCAAATGAAAAAGCGATTTCTGACTGTACTCCCTCTCTCGACATCTGATCATTCCTCTCGAAGGCTTGCCTAAGCACTACCTACTACCTAGGAGGTAGGAGGTAGGTAGATCGTGGGCAGATAAAGCAATGTTCACCAATGTGGCTGCTCAACTCCGAGCATGTGTGCTGCTGTGGTGGGGCCTTGTTCTCTGCTAGTTAGGAGCAAGCAATAACTCAGCTCCGGTGCACTGCCGATCTGGGGAGAGCATGGTACGATCCGCAACAACATTCTTATTCATAGCTTTTGAGGCCACCTCGCCCAGTGTCACCTCCCGCCTTTGCCCGAACGTGCTATATATGGACGCGATATATTGCAGGACATTGATAGCCTGCTATCACTGAATTCATTTCATATCTGCTGACCCTGGTAAGCCCTTAGGAGCCGCGAGGCACCGTTATTCCACCATTGATCTATCATTTGATCTACGACATCGGAGTTTTATCATCCGCAATGGCTTCACCAAGTCGCCCAGTGCAGCGGCTAGTCTTCAGGGCTCGCGCGCGTACCTGGGATCCTCCAATGTACTGTCGCAGCAACCGTTTTGATGTTGCCCGACGTGCTGTCTCTAGTTCCGCTAGCCACCAAACCCGTCGACCGATTTGGACAGCGATCTGGGCGGGAGCGTTGGTGCTGGCCGCCGGAATACCACTGGCAATCCAATTGGTGAGTTATGGGACACTTGAGGCCTCGCCTTGCTCGTGCTGAATTGCTCATTATCACTTCTGCACACAGCGAAACCCGAACGGAGCAAACCTCGACGCAGCGACACTCGCAGAGAAGGACACTCAAATAAAGCGGGAAGCGGCCATCAACGAGGATTCACCAATGAGGCTTCGAATGGAGAAGTTCATCAAGCAGCAGCAGCAGGTTATCGTTAAGGAACTTGAAAAGGTGGACGGCAAAAAATTTCGCAGGGATGAGTGGTCTCGAGAGAATGGAGGCGGTGGCATATCGTGTGTTCTCCAAGATGGCAACGTGTTTGAGAAGGCTGGTGTCAACATTAGTGTGGTATATGGTTCTCTTCCAAAGCCTGCCATACAAAAGATGCACGCAAATCACAAGATGCTCGACCCAACCGTGGAATCGCTCGACTTTTTCGCCGCTGGCCTAAGCATGGTTCTGCATCCCAGGAATCCCATGGCACCAACAGTTCACCTTAATTACAGGTATTTTGAAACAGCGAATCCCGATGGATCATCCCAAGCGTGGTGGTTCGGTGGTGGCAGTGATCTGACACCGTCCTACCTCTTCGACGAGGATGCTATCCATTTCCATAAGACACTTAAAACCGCTTGCGATTCCCACGACAAAACATATTATCCACGTTTCAAGAAGTGGTGCGATGAATACTTCTATAACAAGCACCGAGGCGAATGTCGCGGTATCGGAGGAATTTTTTTCGATGACCTTGATAACTCGGAACGTGACCAGGAGAACACATTCGCTTTTATCCAAGACTGTTTGAAATCCTTCATACCTTCGTACCTCCCCATACTGGAAAAGCGCAAGGATATGCCGTTCTCAAAAGAAGAGAAGGATTGGCAGCAAATTTGCCGTGGTAAGTATGTTGAGTTTAATCTAGTACACGATAGGGGCACCGCCTTCGGGCTGAACACCCCGGGATCGCGAGTGGAAAGCATACTCGTCAGCCTACCCCTGACCGCGAGCTGGAAATACATGTATGAGCCAGAACCAAAAAGTAGGGAGCAGCGTCTTGTAGATGTCCTCAAAGACCCAAAGGATTGGGTTTGAAGCCAATGTTTGCAGAAAGAGGGGATGGCGGATGGCCTTGCAACAGTTCAGTTACATGTAAAAAATCACGACGCCGTGAGTTTTGGCTGGTAAAACCTAGAAACAAACAGGAAATGGGCATTAATTACGATTTAAATATCTGTACGCATGTTCGCTTTGTATATACATTTTGCCCCTGGTTGAAGCCGGGGATCAAATATTATGAATCAAATTCTTGAACTAGAATATCGGGGTGCTAAATTTTCGGGTGCGTAGACTCGGCCCACTTGCTTGTTAATCTACCTGGGCATTCTTGCACGCAAAAGGGTCTGGGTTCTCTAGTCAGTATCTGCACACCTTATCAGTATACAAGAATTTCCTATCCATCTGGCAAAGGACAGTCGCACTCAAACGCGCAATGGGTGGCTTTTGGCCCGACCTCTTATTGTGTGGATAACCAACAAGTACCCAGGTGACGTAAGGCAGACCGGGAGCTTAACTTTCTATTCGCGCCGAGTATCTCAGCTCTGCAACACGACATAACTACCTACCATCAGCACAGTTCCTATTTATTTATTTGACAGCTATTGTAAGCACTCATTATGAACTAGTAGTAAGTCTAATAAGCTGTCTTATCATAGCCGATAAGCGGAAATATGCTGACCAAGTGCCCAGGACACACAAACACAGCACTCGGTACTGTCCTCAACTGCCCTGAAGCTAGTGAAGGTGAGGAGGAAGGGCTATGTCAGATATTTTATCTCTTGTTCATTCTCGGTGCTGCTTTTTGCCGCCTACGCTGAGAACCACGTCTCTCGATGATGCCGGGACAACTCCCCAGCCACGGTATCATATTATCCTCGCTTGTGGCTTCGATATCTGAATCGGCCCGCATTTCGCTTGATCCGTCTGGCCGTGTTCCCGGGCAACCTTCGCTAGACGGTATAGACGGTACACGAGGGGAGATTCGCAGCCTGATGCTGACACTCCATGTCTTGTTTCCTAATCTTGTCTTGCCGGCATTGGATTTGTTAGATAGGCGCCTGGTTGACAGACTTCAAGTTGGCTCAGGTGTTTCGGACGCAAAAGGAACGGGTCCGAATGGCGACAGTGACCAAGTACGTGGCCGAATTTGGCCCTCTCAAAACGACGAAACCCCAACGTTGGTCTACGAGGCACCGGCAGTCTATGCTGTTCGACAACTTTCCTCAACATTCCCACGGGTGAGCACGGCTGAGGCAAGAAGTACGTCAAAGTGGCATATTGTGCACCTTGCGGCCTGGAATTGCTCATGCACCAGCTTCGCTGCTGCTAAATATTGCAGCCGAGGCATGAAGGATTCTCAGCTTCGCAGTATTGACTCCGCCTCAGCCTATAGTTTAGGAAGGACGCGGAGTGATGCCACACGAGGTCTAGCCTTTGCGAATGACAACAACTTACCGAGCTGTAAACACCTTCTAGCGTGCCTGTTAGCTAAAATGTGTGGATCTTTGTTCACGGGTAGTGTTGTGAACAGAATCGTTTCAGGTTACGAGATGGCTGCTTTCATGTCGACCGTATGATCATCTAGGCAAGAAGGGCAGCTGTCCCACGAGAAGGGCTTTAGGGTTACTTTTAAGGAATACCTCACAGCGACGAAAGAATACAAGTGCAAGCTTGGGAAAGGTTCGATGAATTTTTCGTTGGTTGGTTGATGAAATGCACCTAGGGATGTGAGATGTAGCCTTAAAATCTACTTAATGTCTGACGAGGTCATTCCTCGAAAGCCTAAAATACAGAGGGGACATGCTTATGACTGGTCATCCTATCCCCATTATTTCATCTCCTTATTATCTTTCTGCCTGTCACTAGTTTCCTTGGGCTCACCATCATGTCCGCCGACACCGTTCTCCTTCTTCTCGTCTTTGGCTGCATTTTCCTCTTTTTTGGTCTCCTTCTCGTCTTGTTGCTGTCTGTTCTGTATCTTGTTTTCTATGAGATCATGGAATGCAGTGATAGCTCGTATCAAACTGCTCAGATAAATAGCCATGAGTTGATCATTTGTTTTAACACTCATAGCATATGCTAATTCTCCACCACCAGACTTCCCATCCACCTCGGGAGAGGACAAGTTTGGCAGCAAGTTGAAAACATCCTGCAGGTTGCCCAGAATCGCGTGATTGACTGGCAGTTGCCCCTCTAAAACCTTCTGGAGATACGCTCCGATATCTCGTAACCGCAAATGAAGGCCCTGAAGTGACTGAAGCTGGTTTGTAACGCGCGTAGACAAAGTGCCAACGGCGACGTCTCGAATGTCTCGTAGTAAATGTTCGACACCAATTTCTTCGGCCTCTTCAGCCTCAATGATAGAAGGCGTATGGACAAACGTTCTGGAAGTTGTGGTACCATCCTGCCATGCGTGTCAATGCCTGCAAAGGGAGGAACAGGAAACTATATGACAATGCAGAATCGCAGACCAAGACCTTTGAGTGCGCGTGCATTTTGGCCCGCTCGGCCTTTCGAAGAGAACTAACTCACATCTTTGATTTCCTCAACAGCAAAGTAGGCGTCCGTTGGCACGCCGGATTCTTTAGGTTGGACATCGATGATGACGAGCAGGGGGTTAGGAGTATATCTTTTGAAAAGCTCGTTGATTTCGAGATCTGAAGCTCGTAGTTTCGGGCCGGAGTGATACCAGCCAATCAGTTTCTCTTTGGCATTGACCTTTTTGAACATGTCATTCATGGATTCCACGTAATTGTGGTCCAGAAACCAAACTGACGGGTCTTTTTCATCCTCCTCAAACGGCACTGGGCACAATGTCGATTAGATGCAGGTTACTCGCACGATTTCCGAGAATAGGCCACATATAGTACGTACCAGCAAAGCTATTTGACACTCTTACATTCTTTCCGTCGTTTTGACCCAGTAGTACACCAACTACACGTCTTTTTGTTTTGTTCTGAACTGTTCGATTGTAATGATCGACCGCTGATAGAAGTACAAGAGGGGCAACGGAGACGTTTCGAGTGACGAGAGAAAGAGTTTCTGCAGTGGTGGTAGGCATCGTCTATCGGGCAGAACCTGATGCCTAAATTTCGGGCAAGTCTTGTGGTGCTGTATCGAACAAGTTGAGAAAGCTGAACGGAGGGAACGCTCCGCAGCCTCAGCCCTTGACTTTGGTAGTGTGCGCGTGGCAGCCTTTGTGGAATCTTGCCAGGGAAGCTACACTGCGTTCGAATAATACGAGCCGCGTCGTGAATGGAAATCACTGAGGACAGGTGGTAAGACTGGCAACGAAGATTTAAAATAGATTGAGTAACCAGTGCAAATGTAAAACACGAGAGCAAGTACCAGAAGGAATAAAGCGAACCTGCTAAGTCACCCTGAAGTTGCTTGGGGGAGCTTTGATTGGAGTAGCCTGGAGGTCACGTGTGGAGGTAAAAGAACTGGGGCAAAAAATCATCCTGGTGTACGCAAGCGACAATCCAGTGCCCAAACCTACATCTAAATGCTTGCAGGCAACCCTGTCTTTCAGCCAACGAACCTCGCAGGTGATTCATTTTTCCAGTAGGGCATCTAGGAGCAACGCAGATCAAGCCAATCTTGTTACATGGGTTACAGACACACTGTATCGTCTCAATTTCGCACGAGCCTTGAATTGAAGTACCATGGCACCTACCTAGTACCTATAAGAACTACGTGCGCTATCCAGCTTTTACAGGCTTGTGGAGGCGAGAAATTGGGCGCTCATTGCACTTTGATGTTACTAGTTGTAGCCATAGATAATCATTGAAGTAAAGTGAACGCAAACCAGCGGCTAGATACAGAGCCATATTCCGGGTCCTGAAGATGAGCCGCGCGAGGATACCAATGGCGCTGTTTGGAATCGAACCAAGATGATACGATTACGTACCTTGAGAAATCTGTACGCTATCTCTATTTTTGACGACAGTAAGACTACAATAAGACAGTTAAAAGAAAAAAGATATCACCTAATAGAGAATTCTGGACAACTACCAGATGGTGGCAATATTTTACCAGTTTCACTGCTCCGTATATAGCTCTACTATCAGTACTCCGTACTCCGTACCCGTTACTCTATGTCCCTACGAAGTACTCTAGTACTTCGGGAGGAGGCGTTCAAGGCCCCCTCAGGCACCAATCAGGACTCAAGGGCGGACGGAGCTCAGGCCAAACTAAGCCGGCGAAATCCTCAAGTATCCCGATCCTGGTTCTGCCGACAAAGCTTCTCTCGTCAGGATCAATTGATTTCAGTCTTCCGCCTCGATATCTTCCGTCTCGAACTATTACAATTTCCCCTTTTTTTCATATATCTCGACTCCTCAAACCCGCCACGGCGTGAGTTTTTTATCTACACCTGGTGTCCCTTTATTAGTCAATTGGCTTTCGTACCATTTGCACACAGTCCTGCCACTTGTTGCGATCATGGGTTTTGTCGAGGATGAACTGAAGCAGCTGAAAGAGGTCATTGGCAACCTCGACTCGCGCATCAAACAGCTGGAAAAGCGCACAACGGGCTTCTCACCCTCTACCGAAGAGATTCGCATGATCATTATGGGACCGCCTGGAGCTGGTAAGAATTCGTGATAGCCGTCTTACAACGTCACATAACATCGATTTCAGGTAAAGGAACGCAGGCGCCGAAGATCAAGGAACGGTTCTCTTGCTGCCACCTGGTACGTAACTGCAAGTGACACCTTTGTGAAATCCTCCTTATTCCGTTATCGCTCCACTTTATCCTAATACTCCTTGTTTGTGTGGAAATATAGGCTACAGGCGACATGCTACGATCCCAGGTCGCGAAGAAAACCCCCCTCGGTCGAGAGGCGAAGAAGATAATGGATCAGGGTGGCCTCGTCAGTGACAACATTGTTATCGGAATGATCAAGGAAGAGCTGGAAAACAACAAGGATTGCCAGGGAGGGTATGTCTTTCTACATGTGCAGTATCACATGGAATTACGTCGTTGCTTACTAAAAGTTCAGTTTTATCCTCGATGGGTTTCCCCGCACTGTCCCTCAGGCGGAAGGCCTCGACTCTATGCTCCAGGAGCGAAATCAAAAGCTCCAGCATGCTGTTGAGCTGCAAATCGATGACTCTTTGCTTGTTGCGCGTATTACCGGTCGCTTGGTTCATCCTGCCTCTGGCCGGTCCTATCACAGCACATTCAACCCACCAAAAGAGCCTATGAGAGATGATGTGACTGGCGAACCTCTCGTTCAGCGAAGCGATGATAATGCAGATGCACTGAAGAAGCGTCTAGTCACTTACCACAAGCAGACAACACCCGTCGTTGAGTATTATCAGAAGACCGGCATATGGAAGGGTCTTGATGCTAGTCAGCAACCCGGACAAGTATGGAAGAATATTCTGGATATTCTGGAAGGAAAGAAGAGCAAGAAGACCGGTATACTAAGCAGGATGGCTAGCGAGAACTAGACTGTACCGATACTGCGGAGGCGCAACTAACTGAGGACATTAATCCCAGCTTGTTGCAACTCTCCTTTTTGCTTCGGCGCAAAGCAGGTACCTTGGTAGGTATGTAGTCCTATGGTCCAGATTTTATCTGCATGTATCAAATACAACAACAATACAAGAACCTGGATATTGTCCGCAAATTACCATATGTAAACCAAGAACCAGCCCCGAGAAAAACTAGACACAAGATGCTAAAGGCTGGTTTTATATCAATACAGTGTCGCCCTTCAACTCGTGCGTCAAGTACCCCTCTGGGTATCATACGCACCGCGTGACTTTCGTAGTTCCTAAACACCCATATTCTCCTGTCAGTCTCCTGCCATTTTCAATATGACGGGTCACTTAATGCAAGCGAGCGCATGCCCGCATTCCGCGGCCTACTAGCTAATCTAGGCACTAGGGATTGATTAAAGTAGCTCTGAGGTACTGAATTATGCGTAGTAGCTACTACCTTCCTGGGCATCCAGGTGTTTGAGGCACCAGTATCAAAGGGTGCGAATATCTGCCCAGATACTCAAGTAGGTAACCGAATTGGAGTGTTGTCTCGTATGGGGCTAAAGAAGCTGATCCCGGACACGGTATATTAACCTCCGAACACTACATGATTCCGATTCAAAGCGATCCTGTCAAAACCAACAATGGTAAATAAAGCAAGATAATCATGACCGAATAAATTGATAGGGGAATTCGTCTAAGGTGGGATTTGGAGTTTATTCGAAGTTTCAGTCATTCTGAAATCCCCATGGGTCGACGCTTAGGACCAGAACAAACGTAGAAATGATACCAGGCCAGGGATGACAAGAAGAAGGGGATCAGGATGTTAAACGGGAGAAGTTTTGGTTTTTGTAAGGAAGGCAAGCTCGATACGAGGACATACAATGCAACCTTTGACCCTCACAGTGTGAACACGGTCATTCGATGATCGATCATGATGGCTTCAACCCATCACAACTATCTCCGCGTGGTCGCTGAAAGACTTTTGGTCAGTAGAGGTAGAGCAAGTCGCGTTGGCGCAACTGACCATTGACCATCTGCCTCTGCTTGTTCAGCCAGCTTCTCGGCGCATCATGCCGCCGCTGAAGTATAACATGATTGCTTTGCAGTCGACTTGTGAGATCATACCAGGCTGTTACAATGAGAGCGTTTTCTCTTTGGAGATTCTTGATGAGCTGATCAGCAGCAACCTTTTCAAGATACGACAATTAGCACATATGAATTCACACGGAGAGTACGGCCTATGAATAACACATCCGTGGCAGTCGGTTAGTCCACGGCTGCAGGATGAGTAGACATACCTTTTGACCGGCTGTAATCCCGCCGCCTTGAGTTGCTTTAAGACGGTTTTGCAGGTCAAGTCGTTCTTGCTCAGATTGTTCAAGTTGCTATGAACGAGGTGAGTTAGAATGGAATCACAAAGTATGTCAGGTATCAGATTAACTATGATTTTGGGTCGGGATCTTGATGATGTCGCCAGTGAATACACAAACGGTGAAAAGCCAGAACATGCGGCAAGCTTAGCCAAGTCTCCCCTTTTGCTAGCCATCTCCGGTTCCAGTCCCCATCGAGTTATGGTATATTTTAGCATATCCATAACGTATGCTGTCAGCGAGCAGTGGGACCGGACTGGAAACATAGGAGCAACCCAAATTCGAATTGATCGGAGCTTTCAAAGCCGAATCTGCATATAAGAAAAAGACGTGCCGGGGAACCGGGGAAACAGAGAGAAATAGACGTGGCGACTTACCAGTTTACGCTCTTTGAGGCGTGAGCGCAGTTTTTCTATCTTTTCGCTGGATTTCTTCATTGCCTCACACATGTCCGCATCCGCCAACCCGGCCATTGAGTTCTCTTGCAGTTCTCTCGCGTCTTCAATTTCTTTTCTGAGCTTGTCCTTGGCAAGAAGTGCTTCGATCAGCTGGGACTTCTGAGCATCCCGTTCACTGACAACAAAACTGTACTCCTCTCTCAGCCTGTCAAGCTCTGCCTTGAGAGATTCAGAAATCAGCTTATCGGTGCTCTTGAGTTCATCAATAGCTTCAACTCCCCCTTTCTCAGTTGCCGAAAGTGTTGCTTTGGCCGCAATAAGCTCTCGATCTAAGTCCGAAATCTTCGCTTCCAACTCCATACCCCGTCTTTTGGTTGCATGAAGTTCTTCCTGTGACTCGGCAAGCTGAGATCGCATATTGATAAACGCTTCGCACCTGTGGCCGAGAAGGCTGGCAGTCAGTATGCAAATACCTGTCTACTTCTAGGGATCGTTTATGAACCTCATACCCTTCATCAGTGGAATCGCTTATCAAAGCCAAAATATGTTCTTGAGATATCGTGTGCTTTTCGAAAATAGCATTAAAATTTTGCTGCAGATGATCTCGCTGCCGGCGTTGCTCTTCAAGCTCACGTCTGAGAAGGGCTGCATCGCCTGTTGACCCAAGGGTTCGTCTCAGGAGTTCATTTTCCGCTTTGAACCTTGACAACTGCAATGGAAGGTTTGTGTGTCTGTCATCGTCGATCGCACTATTTAACTCATCTTCTAGGCTGAAAGACCCAGGGGGAGCATTAATTTTACTGCCTTGTGTAGACGTCTCCGGCCCATGCTGCGCCTGTTCCTGCAAATCTTGAATGAACCGCTCATCATGTGTTCTTTGGGCCTTTAGTCTCGTTAGTTCATCCTCCAATGCAGCAACATCCTTAATTAGCTGATTTTTCTGATTGCGCTCATCCCACAGATGTTGCTCGGACTGTGTTATCATTTTGGTGAGCTCGTCCTCGGCTTTCCGGGTTCTTTCGATTTTCTCTCTGTCATCCACGAGGGAACGTAATTGATCCTGCAGCTCTGCTTTTTCGTATTGCAGATTTTGGACTTCCTTCGCGAGGTGCTGCTGCGACTCAAGTTTCTGCTTGTATCTCTCTGCTATATTTGCTTTCTTTTCATATTCTTCTGCCTTGTGCCTCCATTCTACTACTTGATCCCGGAGCTCGTCGGCTTGTATACTTTTCTGGTTCAATCGTTGGACCTCGCTCTCCAGTTGTGATTTGACTCGATCATGGTTACGGATGGTTTCTTCATTCCTCGCTATGATTTCCATCTGCTCGTGAACCTGAGCCTCAAGTACTTTGATAGCTTCTGCGCTATTGGCCCCGTCTTGTGTGGTTTTTCGAAATACTTCAAGTTCACGATCGTTTTTTTCTTTTTCAGATTTTAGCTCTTCGTGACTCTGCTGAAGATATTCCAAACGAGTGATGTAATCCGAAAGACTCTTCTTTGCGCTATCCAGCTGTTGCCGAAGTATGGCATTTTGCTCTTCTACTAAGAGATCAATATCTCTCGCTTCCATGACCGCATCAATAGCCTCATCCAAATTTTCGTCGTCTTTATAATTGGATATATCCTGTTGCATTGCTCGAATGATCTGCATAATCTCCGCTTGGTTTTCACGGTCAAGACCATGTTGTATTCTGGGAACATATTTACTGTTGTCGGGACCCAATGCAGCAGCAGATACCATTACGGCAAGTAACTGAAGGAAGCAGCGAATAAGTAGCCACATAGTCAGACGGGCCTTTCGTCACGTACCTGGCTGATGCCCTGGGGTTCGGGATTTTCTGCCACAGCGTGGTAATCAAACTTTTTTGCTTGACAACTAAGCTCAGGAACTTGCCGACGTATAAATCTGAAAAGTCCTTTGTAGACGGCTTGGATGTTCCGTTTATTGGTCAAATACTTCGAGGTGCCGTGGCTGGATTCAAGATATGACGGATCGAACTCGGAATCTAATTCATGGAGAATGCGGGCAAGCATAATGCCGTTGGCTAGTTCATCAACCGACTCAGGAGTCTGGTTCAAGTCGAAAACGTGATTCGCCTAGTAGCCTAGATCAGCCAACAAAAGAGTGTGTAGAACGGCGGAACACGTTCAAATCTTTCTATATTGGAAGCATCTGAGAAGCTTTCACTGACAGATTTTAGGAGAGCAGCCTGCGCATGGGAGCTATATACTGGCATTGCCTTGGTCGTAGACGAGGGAGCCATTATCGTGCGCGCCTGGGGTGCGTTGAAGGCACAGCCGGGGAGGTCAAGGGCAGCGACGCGGGTGAGTAAAAATCAAGAGAGAATCTGGACAAGCCAGCAGCATAGCAAACGCAGATTCATATAGTAGTACGGAGTAGTAGGCAGTGACGTAAAGAAACTCTGAAGCATACTTATGCGCATACAGCTCACAGGCTAGAGGTTGTATGAAGGCCAGAGCCTCTCAGCCAGCCCCTTGCGACTAGGGGTCGAGCCTCAGATGTGATAAAGCCCCACTGACTGACTGAATATAGTGGGGCGAGAACGGAGTAGAGATAATCGAGATCAATTGATGGCATCACGCTACCTGGAAGCTACATTTGAATTAGAAGATGAGAAATATACTAAATACCTACCTGGGAGGAGAAAATATTTTAGTAATGAAAATTAAAGAGAACGTACTAGCTCAAGTCCCCTAGGTAACTAGAACAGGGCTGTGGGCGACCATAAGCTCCCAAACACTTGGTTTCGGGCGCCAGTTCATATTGGCAGGAAATTCAATGCACCATCTTCCGTTTCTTCATATCGGCATGACTTTATTTTAGCATCCGCTGGAAGCGCCTAGTACTTCTCGCTGGTCTTCCTCAATTTCCAGCTTCCTGCTCACTTGACACCGATTCAAGCACGCACGGTACACGGCAGATGCACGAAGAAGAACCGACGTCATACTTTAAATGTTCACAATGCGCATCGGGACGTCTCATGTGTTCGGTGCCCATGATTGTTATCGTACGGCAGCTGTCATAAATTACAAAAGGGGACACCGCGAATCGAGGAGTTCTACTCCTTCCTACCTAGCATACGCCACAAAACAACGAAACAAAAGGGACGTCAATTTCCACCTGCTATTGCCGGACGCGACACAGACCATAGACTTGCGAATCGCTTATTGGGTTGAAACCACCTTGTCTTCTTCAACTCTCATAGAATATTTCGTTCCCCACGACTGCAATGTCTCCAGCGCCTTCTGTGGCGCAATTACGGCAAATCCCCTTTTCCATTGTAAGTTGATTGAGGTCACAAGTCCGACCAGGCTGACTCACTGAATGATTTCATAAACATGAGTTATTCTTCCCCCAGCTTGTGTTATGGTATTCTTTGCCTCGTTGATCACGAAATCGGGGGTGGAAGGATTATCGAAATACACAATGGCCGACTTCCCTTGATCCACAGCCAAGGCTATAGGGAGGGTCGCTAGGACGATGACCAGGTTTGAGTAGAACTTCATCGTTTCTACGGAGTACTGATAGCTTTCTTTTAAAAGCGATGTGCTTGATCGGACAAGCTGCTCGATGTGATAGATGAGTGTGGATGAGGACGCTGCGTAAAGCAATGGTCCAGAAGGTCCGCATGTTGGACATGGGCAGAGTTTATAGTAAGTTAGGGGTGCCGGTTCACGCCTCAACGAACCTAGTTTGTGAGTTCGGGCGCTGCCATATCTGGAAGGTGTTCAATCAAGTCCCACACCCGCCCCGCAATGCGGGACATCTTGAATGCCTTTTCAATTTACGGAGTACATTCGCTCATCTTCACGAGGTCATATTCTTAGGTACCTCGGTATGCTAAGACGTCTCTGAACCCTCTATATACCTTCATTATCTCTGATTCATTCGTCCGGAAAAAAAAATTACACAGACATCTGATGGGCCGGCAGGCTCTGTACACAGTTGATGCTGAGTGATATGTCGCCACCCCAAAGTTCAAACACACACATAATTATGTGGTCACTAAGTGCCACCTACCTAAACAGGGAGCTCAAATTCGCGTACATCGGTGGTTGAGGGAAAGCCAATAGAAGGTCAACTCAGGGCATGTCCCAGAAGACACTCTCAAGTGGAAGAACAGAGCTTTCAAGTGGTGACTGAATCACCCCTATACAGAGCTATGTGGTATCTTGATTGCCCACTGACGACTTAGGCTGTTCGACACAGACATGAAATACCGCAACTCCTAGATGGTACCCAGTCCAAGCTTTACTAGTGAGATGTATTAATGGCATTTGCTCTCATTCCAGATATCTTGACTTTCCTGCTCGACTGCTCGCATGGCCACTGTAACGTGTTCCAACCTTGCCACGACGTCAATGACTCCGTCATTGACTCGTTGAAAATATCTATCGTTGGCCTCTCTTCTTTTCCTGCCAAGAACAATATCTATTTCAGTTTCTCCAATAACATTGGACCCGAAGGACCCAAACTTATCGTTATTGCTTTCAAACCCTTCACCTGGCGGTTTGTCGATACTTCTGACTTGTTCGGTTTCTTCGGCGACACTTGACTTGTACGGCTCCATGAAAGTATTACGCAAGTTGCGAAGCTCAGCGGCAGGAAGGGGTATTTCATTATCCCGTGGAGATGTTCCGATGGACTCATCAGCCTCACTTCTTGCCCAAGCCTGTGCGAGCCCTATTTGCGCAAACCGTAGCTCATGAAGCTTACGATCATGTCCGGGTCCGAATACATGAGTACCACCCGAAGCTGACAGTTCAACGTCCTCTAGGGTGGCCTGCATCTCCGCCCATAAGGTATCAATCTTACTTGTACTTCGAAAGCTCCCTTCTCTCCCTGGTCTGTGAAGGTTTATCTGAGCAGTCCTCGAATGAAGAGATGTGCTGCGCTCCAACGTATCATTGTCTCTCCTTGAAGTAGTTGGAGCTGGTCCGGCCACTGGCCCAGGAGATGATAGACTGGAGATAGACACATGTGATGTGCCGGAGGAAGGATGGAGAAAGAGCACCGGCGGTGGATCTCGTTGTCTTGCTGTTGACTTTGACATCAGAGACACCAATGTTGTTTTCCTGTACTCCGTAGTATAAGCATTAATTGAGACTCTTCCAGGGTGACTCTCCTACTAACCCCCGTCCTGTGAACCTAGGTTCTAGAGCCGTGGGTATGTCACGTGACAATTCATGTGACATGACTTGCTCAATGAATTTATCAACCTTTTGCTCCACAAGGTAGGGCCAGAAAGCCCTAGTAACAGATTTGTTAGGCCGACCCGACTTTTCGTCGCTCCGCCCGCAAACATTATCTCACCCATCGCCGAGCGGTAACGACTTAAATCGGTGCGTACATCGTACTTCGGGCGAAATCGATTTCAAGCATAATATCAGAGTGCCTTTCTTCACTAACTTCAATAGCAAACATGGCTGGAGGCAAACCCCGTGGTCTCAACGCGGCGCGAAAGCTGCGAACGAACCGAAAGGACCAGAAATGGGCTGATCTTCACTACAAGAAGCGCGCACTGGGTACCGCCTTCAAGTCATCTCCCTTTGGTGGTTCGTCTCACGCAAAGGGAATTGTTCTCGAGAAGGTTGGTGTTGAGGCTAAGCAGCCCAACTCTGCTATCCGCAAGTGTGTCCGCGTGCAATTGATCAAGAACGGCAAGAAAGTCACGGCCTTCGGTATGTTGCCTTGTCTTAGCCCCAACATTGATTCCCGTTGGTTAATTGACTGTAATGCCTAGTTCCCAATGACGGTTGTCTCAACTTCGTTGACGAGAACGACGAAGTTTTGCTTGCTGGTTTCGGCCGTAAGGGCAAGGCGAAGGGTGACATTCCTGGTGTGCGATTCAAGGTCGTTAAAGTCTCTGGTGTTGGTCTGTTGGCTTTGTGGAAAGAGAAGAAGGAGAAGCCTCGTTCTTAAGAAAGACGATGGATAGAGAGAGACGTCAAAAGGTCAAATTTTCGGCATGGGGAGTCAGATCGGCTTGCTTGCATTGGCATCACTGGTTGAGTTTTGATCATTAGAGGCTGAATACTATGGCCAGTTGGAAGCCTCGCTTTTGCAGCATGACAAGAAACCGGGTTCATAAACTGTGTGACTGTTCTACAACTGGAGTATCATACACGATGCTGATCCCTTGGCAGGATTCAGTTCCGGCCCCTTGGATCATGAGAAGGACACGTTCCCGAAAGCTGAATGAAGTAATCTGCTGCAAGGCCCAGGCTGATGGTCCCGCCTGTGATCCAGCATCCATTCACAAACCACCACCAGCAGTCCTTCACACTTTTTAGTTTAACCTTTTTGATCATGAGTGCCAAGGTGACCGCAGCTCCTCCGCAGCTGCCGATAAAAAAAGCAGGTCCAGCACCAGCGGCAGTGCCGGCAGCGGCAAGGAAAGCAATTTGCGTTGCAGCTAGCCCCACAAGTATTTGTTTGGTCTGTGAATCGTGCTTCAACGCTATGCTTTTGATGCCGGCTCTGGCATCGTCTTTGATATCCATATGCGCATAGATCATGTCATACAAAACAGTCCAGGCGACATTGGAGCTATAGAGACAGGCAGCAGCAGTAAGAGCAGATGCGTTTGACAACAAATCCAACCCCAAAGCCGGGAAGCCCATTATCGCGCCCCATGAGAAAGTCAACCCAAGGACGAACTGTGGATAATAGGTTACTCGCTTAGCCAGGGGATAACTCGCAACAAAAATGAGACTTGGAATGCCATAGAAAAGACACGGTTCTGGAAACTGAATCAAGATGCCCAGGCCTGCTAGAAGTTGAGCCCCAGTGTACATGAGGCCCTTGAAGGGAGAAATGGCACGCCGAGCGATTGGCCGAAGTCGAGTACGGAAGACATGAGGGTCGAGATTTCGATCCCACAAGTCATTGATAGTGCATCCTGCTCCGCGCATTATAAACGCACCCGAGAAAAACAGCAGTGCGGTGCCAACAACTGAACCAACTGAAGCCATTGGCGAAACCATTGGGGCTGCCATCAGTGTTGAAAAAAGACATGGAAAAAACAAGTAATATGTACCTGTTGGTTTGTCGATTCGAACCAGTTCTGCGTATGGAACCCATGACGCTGGAAGTAGCGAAAGAACCCCAGAGTTGGGTGGTTGATAACATGGAAGTGTCGTCTGGTTGTCCGAGCTGCCTTGAGGTTCCAAAGAAGATGATTTTCGTCGAATGTGCGTTTGGTGCAGTATACCGAGCTGCTGCTTGGGCAAGCCGCTTCGAAGAACGTGAGAATAACCGTTCCCCTTAGCAAAACAAGCTATTATGTGGCCGGCTGGTGTAAAGCGAGGTCCTCTGGAAAATCCATACGACGCCTTATTGACTTGGGACATGTTCGGTAACCTCATGATTTTGAAGGTGAAGGTTTTATGATCGTGTGAGTCCCTAGAAGTAAAGCAAAAGCTGAGCTCAGTGTTTCTCGTCTTCAGACACAGTGCTTACAGAATTAGTTTGGTAGACTTGAAGAATTCTGAGATCTTACAGGCCTTTGGGCCATCAGACATGAGTACCCTACACCAACATCACGTGATACATATTATAAGACAAGTCAAGATGGGTTACCGTTAACTTCTTGCTGTCATAAGCATCATAGCGAATGGGTCCAATTAACGCAATTTGAACCCCAGACGGAGAGAATACTGCGCGTCACGTTACGATTCGTGGCTGGCTTTCTGCTATTCTTCGAAGGATTGTTTGCAACTATGAACTTCCTCCTAACCCTCCCACGTCTAGTATCCTTGCTTGCACTTGCCACACGTCGAGGCGAAGCATTCAAACGCGTCATCTAGACTATTCTTCATATCTTTTCGCCCGCTGAACGACAGTCATTGGGCGGCGATCCGCCTCGGCAAGTCACCGATATTAGAATGGTAGTATCTGGATCGCCGATATGCCAACTTCACTCCACCCACAAGCTAAATTCGATCCTATTCCGCCGGACTTTGATCTGCATGCCTTGCTAGATCGAACGCCAAATCTCAAATGGGTTCAGAGAGTTTCGAGGACTCAAATACTCGGCCTTGGTCAACAAGGATTCGAAAAGCTTGTGCAAATACATGTCATCGCTGGAGGGAAGCCGCTCGTCATCGACGGCTGGGATGCACTGTTACCGAAAGAGCTGTTCAACGTGGATTGGTTGGAAAAGACATATGATAAAAAGCGTAGGTCGCTCATGCGCCTAGTCATTATTAGTTGCTGACCTCATCCCAACAGAGGAAAATGTGCGCGACATTTCTGCCGGTACAGATATTCCGATGACAACTGGACATTACTTGAGGTCGATGAAACAACTGGCAAAGCAATGGACACCACAAAATTTCCGGGACGAGCGTCGGCAAAGACTTTATCTGAAAGATATCGACTGTCCTATCGAATGGCGAACTGAATTGCAAAAAGTTATGTATCCTAACCTATTCTACCTGAACGAAAACGTCACAGCATCGGGTGTATCGAGTTCAGCTCAACGGCGGCCTGTGGACGAGGGGCAAGACGGTGAAATGCGCATAGCTCCTGCGGGAGATCTTATGTCTAGTTTACCTAAGGAGATGCGGGCCGAAAACTTGATGTGCTACGTCGGTCATGAAGGCACCTATACACCAGCTCATCGGGAGATGTGCGCTTCTATTGGACATAATATTATGGTAGAGACTTCAAGTGGCAACACAGGAGACTGTCCGGGTAGTTCGATCTGGTTCATGACTGAGAGCAAAGATCGTGAGGTGGTCCGTGAATACTTTCTGTCAATGTTGGGCCATGACATTGAGATTGAAAAGCATTTTGCACAAGTTAACGCGTGGAAGAAAGCTCCTTTTGATGTCTATCTCGTCGACCAGCGCGTTGGTGACTTCATCATCATTCCGCCACTCGCAGCCCATCAAGTCTGGAATAGAGGTACACGGACGATGAAAGTAGCCTGGAATCGAACCACTCCCGAGACTCTTCGCTTGGCACTCCGCGAAGCTTTACCAAAAGCAAGACTGGTGTGTCGCGATGAACAGTACAAAAATAAGGCGATCATATATTTTACTCTCCACAAGTATTATGAACTTTTAAGAGAAATGGAAAGAGAAGAGGATATCTCTCAGAACAGCTTCATGGGAATCGGAAGGGACATTCTCAGGAACTCAACTCGTGCAAGACAACTCGCTGCAGATTTCAAGTCTCTATTCAGTCTTTTCACAGAAATACTCATTGACGAGGCGTTTGCATATCAAGAGAAGCAAGTCGAAATACTGGCCTTTGACTCATGCGTTACTTGCTCATACTGCCGCTCTAATATATTCAATCGATTTCTTACCTGCAAGCATTGCACTAGGGTCCTCGCCGACGGAGACGAAGATGCATACGATATTTGCATGGAATGTTACGCTATGGGTAGATCCTGTGCTTGCCTGTCGGGCCTTCAATGGTGTGAGCAATGGGCTTGGTCTGAACTCAGTGAGAAGTACGAACTATGGCGCGAGATGATCATTATCAATGATGGCTTTGTCGACTTGCATGGTTCACCTCCCCCCTTTGAGACGGCTCGGCAAAAGTCAGCAAAGAAGTCAGTGGCACAAATATGTCAGGAGGCACTTGTCAAACGCCCCTGGAAAGACATCACGAAACAAGACTTCGATGAAGTTGCAAGTGATTCTGATCAAGGAGATGTTGCTTCAAAAAAAAAGACGAGAAGAAAACAGAAACAGGGCGAAGTGCGCCGATGCCATGTTTGTTGCCACAAGGACTATAGTTATCGGGTTCATGAGTGCACGAATTCGGAGTGTGCTGAATCTTACTGCTATGGCGTTCTTTATAGAGCCTTTGATATGATGCCGCAAACGGTCCTACAGGATGAGAACTGGCAGTGCCCCAAATGCTTGGGTATTTGCAATTGTGGACATTGCCGTCGAGCTGGAAATACGAACTCATACACTCCTAAGAACACCTCACTCGGCCATGACACTCGACCAATTGCGGATGACCGGAGTGTTGAGGCCCTAGTTGACTTTCGCATGCATAATTTGTCATGGCTGAAGGCTGCTGGAGAAGAAGGCCGGAGTAAAGATAGCCGGAGAATGCAAAGATTACGACAGCAAGCTGACCACGACAAAGCACGAAGTGAACTTGCCGTAGGCGAAGGCGAAAGCGGTCTTCTTGGAGACGCTGAAACTCCTCAGAGGGCTACAATTACTGGCCCTGAATGCCTCAATTTCGAAAGACATACCGTTAGTGACGATCCCACACTCGCATTGGGGTCAGGAATTAATCCACATATGTCGGTTGGAACACAAGCAACCTCAGATGTGGCGAGGTCGCCGGTTAGGCAAGACAGCGTTTCCCCTTACCCGGATCCTTCCGTGGCTTCAAATTTCGGCATCGGTATGGGATACTATGAACAGGATGATACCCCCGATAAAATTCTCTTTGATCCATATAAAGCCCCATCTCTTGGAGCCATACATCGTACCGACCTCGACTTACCTGATTCCGTAAAAAAATCTATTCGTGCAGCGAAGAGAAAGGCCAAACGGGATAATGAAGATCCAGATTTCATAGTCGGAAAACCCAGTCATAAAAAGGCTCGACATACCATTGGGGCAGATGTATCGGAAAACCTGGATCCAGCACTCTTTCAAGTGGAGCCATCACTGGCATTATCAAATATGCTTCAGAAGCGGCCATCATTGAGCAATGACACCAATATTTCTTCAGGAACGAAAAACAAGAATCCAGAAACACTTGTTACTGAACGCCTTTTGGAGATGATGCCTAAAGAACCCACCCTTCGGCAGGCAAGACCTCTGGCATCATACGTAGAAGTTGATGATTTCGACTTGGAAGAAGTAGAGGAGAGTGAGCTGGTTAGTGAAGGATCCAGCCCAGAAGTCCTTTTGGATGACAAAACTGCCAATTCCATTGAGAAACGGGATCGACTCTCTGAAGATCGAGTTGATGGTGCTAAGCAAGAGCTATCGGTCACATCAAAACACCGTAAACCAACTCGGGGAGGAAATCAGCGCGGTCGGCCCTCAAATCGGTCTTTTCAAATTGGTTCAAGGCATCTAGAGCCTAGATCAACGACTAGTACCGCAAATCAGGTAACCCCCGTGGTTGGGCAGCGTGGACGAGGACAGCCAAGAAAATCAATAGTTGTCTCCTTAAAGTCATCGGTTATAGCAACAAACGCCGCAACAGCAGCATTGCAGGATCAGAATGAGACTTCAGGCAAGGCTGTGTCAATCTCCGATATAACTTTGAACAATCATCAACAACGGGAAAGCAACTCCTCGGTTGAGTCGTCGTCGGCGCGGGAGGTTGCAAGAACCCGGAAGACTCACGAACGTAATGCTCTGAAAAATACTCGAGATCATTTAATTAGAATCTCACCGAAATGCAACGGTTCGCTACCAGACGCTATGAGCCCAATTTCCCCTTCCCACCAACACTTGAAGTCTGCAAAAGAGCCTTTCATGTCGATGGCAGAAAGATTGGCTCTCGAAGGGAAAAAATTTAGAACTTCGAAGCGAAAGTCTCTGGGCAGTGCGTCATTAAATGCGAAGAATGAAGAATCACATAGTTTTGAAGCACCAGAGCCCACAATCAGAGAGTCGCACCGGAACAGGTCGACAGCGGCGGGTCGTACAGAATTCACATCTCCTCATCAGTCTCGAAGTTGGCCTGGTCTACGAAGGAGCTCAGCGGTTCAACGGGTATTGCCCAATGCTTCCAGCGATGACCAAGAATCCGGTGATGAGCCACTGGAAATCCTACCTAGTCAAAAAACAGTCGTTAGGCTGACTGATATGGTCTCCAGCGAAGATGAGTATTTGAGCACTAGAGACTCGGCAGTGTCATCCAGCGACGACAGCGACGACAGCGACATACCTGCAAGCAGATTGAACACCGGAGACCGTGCTCCATCTGAGGTAGGCTCTGCCCAAGGCCGGGAAAACAAGAGAGAGTTAGGACGAGGGAGAGGCCGAGGACGAGGAAGAGGGAGGGGCAGAGGACGAGGAAGAGGGAGGGGCAGAGGTCGCTTTCGCGGCCGTGGGACTGTTTCATGATGCAGTTCAAGTGTAATAGTGGGATGGGCTGTCTGGCAAGGAAAGATTAGAACATAAACTTGGGTACAGAAGGAGGGATTGGCTGTAGATGGATAGATACCGTCAAGTATTGATTGAGTCCTCGGCGGCGGCGGGATCTGGAAAGGCAGCATCCACCACAGAATGTAGTTGGGCTTGAACAAGTCATCATTGCTAGAAATACCGACTCGCAATCGCGTTTGATAAACGTTACTCCATATTACACCGGGACAAATAACTAGTCCCCTCACCGACCTAGGTACCTAGGTAGGTACCTTGTATGTAAGAGGTACTCAGGTATTCGTCAAGTGACATCCACGTGGGAAGGGACTGGTTCGTTCACTCGCTACTACGTACACAAATTACTCCGATGTTGTCTGATGGGTTATATTCGCCGAGAGGTTTTAGTTCTAATCTAGGCGCCAGTCTAGAAGCGACTCTATTTATTCGATTTGAAGAAGTGTACCTATTATATTACCTTTATCTTGGTCACACCTTAGTCTGACTGATAGTTTCCTAGGCTCATATTGTACAAGTACGGGAAGCAACACGATTTAGAATCGACGAGTAGACGACACGACAATTCGAAAGTGAATAGCATCCCTCCTTTCCTCGGTCCTTAATTCATTCGCTTGCTGACGTCATATCAAAATAAAGCCCTTTCATTCCAACATCGATAAAAAATATGATGGGAGCGCCGATACGCGTTGCCGCATACCTACCACTTTCGGTGGTAACAACTTCATTCTTCTCCGACGTGAGGGCCGTCGAGACGAGATGGTACGCTCCAGCGAAAACACAGCTCAACAACCTTACATCCGCACTCACTTCTCATGGAGTGTATGGGTTCGTTTTCAATTCGCCGAATATATCCAAAATAAACCATGCAGCATACAACTGGTGTAATATGCCCCATGTCCGACCAACAGAATATGTCGTAGCCGAAAAGGCATTCGAATTACAGTATGTTGAAGTGGTACGTCTAGATTCCTGCGCACGTACCCCTCAAAAAACTCAAGCGACTGCTTTCTTGGTTATTGAGATGTCTGAAGTATTTGTGTAGATTCACAGGCACCACAAACGAACGCCATACGCATCGAATGCTTTTCCCGTTGAGTCGTATCAATGGAACTGCGAAGATGCGCACTTATATCTTTACGGCGAACCTTTGCAAGGAAACCAATCTACCCCGGTGTTTCGACAAGGGCACACCTCGCCAATTAACCCGTTTGTGTCGCTTGGCTGGATTGGAAGCTGTAACTTCCCTCAAATTACATCTGGAGGCCTGGACGACTCGTGGCAACATGGTGCTGATCTGTACGCTGTGTATCACGACCTTTTGGGATTCCTCCCTAGTAGAAACTCGGACTATAGATCAACTGTGCGGTATCGCGTAACCAATAACGTCATAACGAGTCAAGTTGCTGGCATGGTAGTAAATGGCATGTGGTCGACAAGTGATACATACCCTTTAATCGTTGAAGTATGTATGACCTTCACCCTTAAACCACTTCGTTCCTATATATATTCATTTCAATTGTGTTCGAGTCCCACCATTCTCCGAGCCCTGTTTGCGTGCCCCGTACCAATCTACTTCCTCGGCTTTCCTGTTAGATTGCCTCCTAGCCTTTTTACTGACTGTTTCAAATATTCCCATAGGCCCAAGGAGTCGATAGCTTAGAGCCGCAATACTCATGCAGATCAGCTGATGAACTCTTCACTTTTATCAAGTCAAACCAGAACCCTGAATGGAGAAGTCACTTGGAGGCGTCCGCAGAGCTGTTCAGCATGTTGGATGATATTTCAGGAATTCCTTCTAGTGATCACGGGTTCCACTCTTCATTTGATCACTACTATGACAACCTATCCGCTAGACAATGCCATGGTAAACCCTTGCCGTGCAAACTGATTGGTAACCAGAATAGCACTACTTGCGTCTCACAGGATCTTGCCAACGCAGTATATCGGTTGGGGAACTGGGAGTACAGTCATATTTATCGCGACCATCCATTATCACTCCCAGCAAGTGTGGCATCATTCGGAGTGTGGATCGCCGAGCTCACAGTCCATCTGCGTAATGTTATGGATGGGTTGAGTAACATACGCTACTTTCATAACATAGCTCATGACGGATCTTTGTCTCGCCTACTCTCAGTCCTGCAGATTGATGAAATGGTGTGGCCAGGGATGGGGTCAGAGGTTGTGTTTGAATTGTTCAGGCGAAAAGATTATATACAACCCAACATAACAACACCCTTGGTCTCGTCTGGCTGCCTTCATGATAACTGCCATTCGTGTATGGCGCGATATTCTACATTGGCAAGATCACTTTGTCAAGTTTTCACTCCTCCAACTGAGGTTTCTTTCACTGCTACACCTTCGGCACACCGAGAATGCTCTCGTCAGTCTCCGCTTTTGTCAGCATGCTCCTGTTTTTCTAACTCAAAAGCAACGACATCGTCAGTTCCATCCGAAAAAAGCCCAGCTGGTCAATCCGGGTACTATATTCGTGTGTTGTTCGGCGGCAAGACTATTCGATCGTCTAATCCCAGCCTGGGCCAACTGGATATGTTGCCAGTCGAAGCTTTATTGGAATACCTTGAAGGTTTAGTTGGAAAGAGAGGAAGCCTGGTTAAGTCTAAATGCCAAGATTGAGTCTATATATCCGCGGTTTTAGAACTATGTGTATATCCGGATGGCTTGTCAAATCCTGAAAGGGTAGGATGGACATTGCGGAGTGATATACCTTGTCGTGGGGGAAAGTTGTGCTTTCAAAAGCCCCCCTCGCTAGTTATACAATAGGAATCACTGCATCCTTTGCCTCCTTGTTTATACCACACACCTGTAGGAGTAGCAAGTAGTGGACTCCAGAGTGCCTACTACCACAGCATCCAAAGATGGGACTTGCAGATCCAGCGACTCTTTGTAAACTTTGTCAACAGAGAACCAGCAAACACAAGTCCAGAGCTAATTAGATCATTAATTCAATGCACAGTTTTATTTGCGCATCTTTTTCCCCTCACATTACTCCGGGGTCCGAAAGCAGTAGCAGACAGGGCTTCTTAGAGCACTACTTTTTACTCCTATCACTTTGCAAAGAGTTTTTTTGGTTGGCGCTCGATACCGATGTGCAGCTTCAGTATCCCTCGAACGTCGGCTGCCGGCTTCAGAGACCATGGAACTCGAAAGGCAGCAGGACATTGGTGAGCAAGAAAGTGAGTCCATGAAGACGGCGAAGGTGTGCCAGACAACAGGGTTTCGCGAGACGTGAACTGACCAAAAGAAGTCCAAAAAGACCATACACTGTATGGATTTGGTTCTTGTTCCATTGTGATCAACCGTCAGGCTCAGTTTGACAGCTGCGCAGTTTCTCGGTGGAATTGCATACATAAGTAAAAGCGATGACTTTCTTATTGTCACAGAAGCGGATAGTACAGAGCATCCGTGAGAGGAGGTTCCTCCAGTTGACTCTCGGTAGGATAACAACAACGACATATTTGGTGCTCGGGAACAGATATTCAAAATTCAACGCGACTTTATTGCCCAAGAGTGCCATTTCCATGGCCTCGCGGTCGAATAGACACCCGTCTACCCGTTCAGGTGGTGCACTTTCAGTACCTAAGGCACTTCACACTCTTGCGTAACGTTGCAAGGAAGCCCCGAGGGTCTAATAAGCACCAGAAAGCATGAGCCAAAGTCATCGGTTGTGCAGTGCCTGGATGCTGGCTCTTTGAGTCCTGCGGGTTATCTGTTTGAGGTGATGAAGTCTGGTAGCGTTGCATCTGCACAACGAGGTTATCGTTCCTTGCTGTAGTGTGGTGGAGAGTCGCATACCCCCACAGTTGGTACATGTACCCCTGGTGAAGGAGGGTCTGGTGGGATGATTGGACTTGCTTCTAAAAAGGTCGGACGAACTCCGACATCGCCAAGACGTTGACATGCTTAACAAAAGGAACCAGTACGGAGTAGATGAATGTCGATGTATGAGTTACATGGGGGCGCACATAGAGACACACATCACCAAATCAAAATACCTTGAAAATGCCTGAACCCCTGTTTCAGCCATATAGCGTCAAGTGGACTGCGAATCGACTTGGTACATGTACGGAGTACTGATACGTACCTAGGTACCTACTAGAAGGCAGGTACTTAGTACGCAGGTAGGTGGCAGTCGCCTGTCTGTTCATTGACTGCGATAGTCAAAGTAGAATTTCTCAACGCCAATTTCAAGTCTGTCTCCCTGGGTTTTTTAAAGTACCTAAGGTACTTCGGTACTGTGGTGCTTTTGATCTTTAAGCTTGGAATACGGAGTATACAAACGCGCGATGTCGCTGTCAACCTACTACCCGAACATGATACAGATGGCGCTTGGTGATGCCAGACCAATTGCCGCTCCCATGATCTTGTCCCCCCCTATCCTCACTAGACAGGCAGTCACAACCTTTGTCAACTAGCCATCATATATGGAGGAAGGACCCAAGAAACAGCAAGTAGTTGACCAAGTATTAGGTAGTGAAGGGGGCACGTACAGGACACAAGAAATGGCGATTGTACTTCCCACTGCGTAAGCAAATAAGCTCAGTAGAGTAAAGAATCACCGGAAGAACACGGTCAGTACTGTTAGACCATATGATCTACCGCAGTAGTGACGAGTTGTTTCTCGGACTGTTCTTGGGCTATATCGGGTCGTGCGCACATGGTCCGCGACAGCAACCATGAGCCTGAGTCACCGGGTATGCGATGTGCCAGCCAAGTGTTCCTTCCTTCCTGAGTTGTTTTCCCAGGTAGTCTTTGTCACTTTAGATTTTGTAGGGGATAACTGAGCTGGGGGTCAGATGGGGGCAGGTTTTTATCATTATTACTCTGTATCTTGAAGACTTTTAAGTTACATCTGGCGGTGGTACGAGTCGAGACTTAGGAAGACCAGCCAACCCAGCAGGACGCAGAACTCAGTGCACGCACCGTAACTTGGTCTAACTGGTCGCACATGAGCACCTGGCAGGAGGCGACCTGCCGCAACCGCCAAAAAGGCGTCAGTAGATCGACATTGATGACACCCCCACCTGCTTTGTCAGCCCAGCAAGGACGCGTCGACCCCAAATTGGATGCCATCTCGAAATGGCTCCTTCCCAACCCAGTTAAGTCAACCAGGCCTACCTCAACCACCAGACGGAAGATGGGACTGGTTGAGAAGGAATCATCGAGTACTACCCTGCCTGACCCCCTCAAATCACCGAGTCATCTGGATAAAGTTGCTTTCTATCAGAGAGTGGTCGGTTGGCGTCGACTCTGGTGCGAGACGACTGAGACTGAGTCAAGTCATGGACGTCGGTGCCTGCAGGTTTCAGACGTCAAGACTTTGTATCTCCACAGCTTCACAATTCGCCGCGGTAGCTCACTTGCTCTCGCCGTTGGGTAGCGCCCACGTCGTCTATTGAAGGTTTTTCACACATGTATGGAGTATGAGGCACGAAAATGTAAATGATGGGGTTGCAGTCATGTCTCCAGGCCTCAAATATAGCCTCCCATTTTCCCTTGCACGTCTCGCTGAAGGGTGACAAGGCGGAGTGCCTGCCTGTCGTGATACCAACGTTACCAGACAAGCAGTGCAGGGAGACGATGGGATAACCTTCTCATGGGCTGCATCAGTCGCTGAGGTAGCTATCTATGGATTAGCTCAGCTGGCTGCGATCAGCCAGCATACATCCCACCATTCATTCGTTCATTGATCGCGCCAGCAACGTTGCCTGACCGGATGATGGGTAATCTAACACCAGGCACCATATCGTCTCGGCACAAAGCCGGCCTACTAACCCAGAAGGCTCTCTACTCCAGATGAGGCTATCACAAGATCAGGATTGCCGACAAACCAGCGGTAAGTCAGGGTATGGACGAAGTGCATATTCCTGCATACGATCTGGCCTCATGGCCCTCCCTGACATAGGCCTTCTTTCGTGTCAGCCTTGGCACCACATGTCGAATAATATCTCCAAGACATGAACCACCTAGTGAGTCAACGTCGAGTGTTTGTATAAATAAGAGCCACATTCCTTTGAGGTCATCCTACATACCACCACCAAAACACCAATCCATTCCTTATATCTTGCTTTTCTTTCCCGCTCAGCCCTTGCGGCTCTTGTTCAAACGGAAAAGGCACCCATACACACAAGTCACATCATATCTGCAACGCGTCAAGAGAGATATGTCTTCTTTACTTGTTCGATCTTTGGCAGTCGTTGCCACCTGGCAGGCAGCTCTCGGCCTTGCAACACCCATGTCGGCCTCCAATGCCGCCATTGAAAAGCGTGCTAGTGGTTACGCCAACTCCGTTTACTTCACCAATTGGTACACCTTCCATAGACAGTTTGCACATGCAGTTGTCCCTCCTCATTATTCACTTGTCCTGGTTGGGCAATCAAGTAACTATGCTGCGTTGTGATGCTTACCAATGCCCAGGGGAATCTACGGGCGAAACTACCAACCCGCCGACCTTCCCGCCTCACAGATATCACATGTTCTGTACTCATTCATGAATCTACGAGCCGACGGCACCATGTAAGCTGAAGTTGACATGTTTTAGATGTTGTCATTGTCCCGAGACTCGACCAGCTAACTTCTCACAGTTACTCTGGGGATACTTACGCCGATACAGACAAGCACTATCCAAATGACTGTGAGTTCCCTTCATTTAGGGCTTTTGACTGAGCTGCATAACTAATATGAGAGGCGGAAGCTTGGAACGATGTTGGCAATAATGTCTATGGTTGTGTCAAGCAGTTTTTTCTCCTTAAAAAAGCAAACCGCAAAATGAAAGTAATGTTGTCTATTGGCGGATGGACGTGGTCAACCAACTTCCCAGCTGCTGCCTCGACGGCAGCCACCCGAGCTACCTTTGCTAAATCCGCGGTCACTTTCATGAAGGACTGGGGATTTGATGGCATTGATATCGACTGGGAATACCCCGCCGACGATACTCAGGCTACTAATATGGTTCTTCTTCTCCAAGCAGTCCGAGCCGAACTTGATGCATACGCCGCCAATTTTGCGCCTGGTTATCATTTCTTGCTATCGATTGCAGCCCCGGCTGGCCCTGATAACTATAAAAAACTGCACTTTACAGAGCTTGGGACAGTTTTGGATCATGTCAACCTGATGGCGTACGACTATGCCGGTTCCTGGGGCAACTATAGTGGCCATGACGCCAATGTATATTCCGACTCGAGCAATCTCAACGCCACGCCATTCAACACAGACGATGCTGTCAATGCTTACGTCAAGGGTGGTGTTCCGGCTAGCAAGATTGTCCTTGGTATGCCTGTTTATGGAAGATCATTCCAGCAAACTGATGGAATTGGAAAACCGTACTCTGGTGTTGGCAGTGGCAGCTGGGAGAACGGTGTCTGGGATTATAAAGCTCTTCCCAAACCTGGTGCAACTGTTGAATATGACAGCGTGGCTAAAGGTTATTACAGCTATGATGCTAGCACCAAAGAACTTATATCCTTTGACACCCCGGCCATGGTCAAGGAAAAGGTCACCTACCTTCAAGGCAAAGGATTAGGAGGCAGCATGTTTTGGGAGGCATCTGCCGACCGCAAAGGCTCAGACTCCCTTATTGGCACCAGCATATCTGCTCTTGGTGGACTGGACGACACCACCAACCTACTCGACTACCCTGATTCCAAATACGACAACATCAAGAAGCAAATGGCCTAAATCAGGCCCATTATCCGCGTACGAATTGAGGCTCTCTTCTCCTGTTTTCTCCACTGCATTGGTCAAATATCGTACCATTTATCCGTGCGTGTACTTTTCACGCTCGGCTCCCTTTTTCACCCAAGTTTGCAAGAATGGCATCAACTTATCAGCATGGGCCATGCCTTCTTTACCGAGGCAATGCCTGCTTGCTTCATCGTATATATACATATGTATATGTTTGTTTGTCTTGCTGGTACATACATCGTCTTAGCTAGGGATTGTAACTATATGCTTAGCAGTACATAAATTCAATGTTTCTATCACAAGGCAGTCGACCAACCTGCCGACCCTGAAGTAGAATGTCCAGCAGCAAACGCTCCCATTTTCCCCCAAAACTCGTTGGATCAGTTAGCAGAGTGCTCAAAGCTTGAATGCCCTGAGCCTGGCAGGTTTGGTTGTAACTGAAGGTCTTGTGACGAACTTCATTTTTAATGGCGTAATTGCGAGTTATCCTTTGCTTTACTAAGACGTCAATAGCGCCCCTGAAGCTGCTAATCGCCATCTCGGTAATCTTGAAGGACGGGGTGTTGCATAAGGTGATCTTTCTTCATTCTACCACCTACCTGACCAGGTCTCGAAACAGTTCGATAGCTTTGGTCTTTCCCGACAAGTCATGCCATAGAATGGCTAGACAACTTTCAATGAGAAAAAAACTTGAATTGGCAAGACCAAGCAGCAATTTCACCATGTACCTACTTCAGTTCGTGGCTTTCACCTTCACCCCCTGAAGCAACTTTTTTTTAGCCTACGTCACTCAATCTACTTGACGTGCCCTCTCTCCGTGCCCTCTCGGCGTGCCCTCTCTCCTCACCTACATCAACCCAACTGTTTATTTTTACCTGTATGGTGTAACAGCTTGCCTAGTTATTGTACGTTTGAGAGGCCAGTACCTCCATTTGCACTTCAGCCGTGAAGAGTTCCCAGCCTGAAAATTACGTGGCGTGTGTTGGCACTTGACTCGTCATCAGGAAACCTTCTAGTCAACACATCACTATAGACGACATATCAGCAACGTCTTCTCTGTCCCCTAAGCCGGCCGTACAGGTCTCAGCGCTTGTGTGTCGGGTTATTACCTCGAAATCTTGACTCGAGTTTGACTCTTGACTCGAGTTTGACTTTCAACATGCAATCAAGGCATGACGATTTACAGGTCGCTCGATACCTATGGAACAACGCAAATGATATCAGCAGTGTGAACCCCTTAATTGAGTCAGTCGGAGACAACACCACAAGCATATCATGGAGCCGTACCGTCTCTGGTCATGTTGGCACCTCGTCCAGCTCATCACTTGCACTTGACGACACGATACTCCCACAAGACTGGCCTGCTTCTCAGCATGAGCACCGACACTGTAAGGTTCCATCCGAATTTGGAACGGGGATGCCTTCTTTAGCACTAACCTTGGGAGTAAAAGCTTTAACAAGGGCAAGCGAGCCCGTTCATAGTCAAGCTCCGCATAGTACCATGCGCAAACAGTCCTTCGCGCTCAAATGCTCCCCCACAACTGGTCAGTTTGACGGTGAAATAGAATGCAACCTTTCAAGAAGCTCGTTGCTCAAGTCCGAGGTAATTTTTGCGAGAGTCGACCGATTTGTTCCCATCAGAAATTATTCAACGCCTTGTTCAGAGCGATACAGAACCAATAAAGAACCCAGCAGGCTCTCGCAAGAAGAGAGAGTAATGAGAGTCGGCGTACGTTCGCTGTTGACCAACTTTTCTCTGCCACAGACGCTATCAATCATGTATTCGTCTTTCAGCTTCAGGACATCTCGAGGTACTGGCACCAATGGTCGGACGGGTAAGATTGCATGGTTCCCTCTTCTCAAGATATGTGAGGGACTAACAGCGACGAAAAAGGGTACATTCAGCGGGCTTTACCTTTGCTCGGACATGCTTCCACGATTAAATTCAATCACTGGCCTTATTCGGAAATTGTATCGATGCCAGGCGGTGAAAGTCGTATAGTTCATAGGCAAACTAACAACCACGCGCAGCCCCTCAAGCATCCGTTCAGGGATGGACGACAGAAATCTGAGCACGAGAGGATTCAGGATAGCCTTGGCTTTGCCCTCGAGATGACTTTCTTTCGCAAAATCTTGGAATTTAACTTGACTCCTTCAGACTCCTTTTCCCTAGCCCCGCCGGCTGGCTTGATAATGGGTACAATCCATGACAGATCGAATCCGATCTCGAACTGGCATAAATTGGTAATTCCCAGAGCTTGTAGCGCTCTGACTTCTCGTATACATTATGAATTAGTATTCTCTTTGTTGACATACTGGGCTAATGTGCGTGTAGTCAATGGCTCACAAAGCAGCATGAGGTCTCTTCCCGTAGCACCATTCAAGTAGTACTACCCCTACTTAGTAACTCTGCTCAGCGGCTTGGCTAATATCGTCATAGAGTTTTAGATGCCCCTAACTTACGAGACGACTTCTACTGCTCAGTTCTGGCGTATTCACCCAGTTGTCAAACCCTTGCTATAGGTTTGGGTAACATCGTATACACATGGTCCGAGAAAGATGGGGTTCGGTCCGTCAATGGGTCTTCACAAGATGGGACATGGCTCACGTCCATATCGTTCTCTTCCGCGGAAGGCAACAAAGGCCTGTTTGCAGCCGGGAGATCAGACGGCTCATTCGTTGTAATGTCACTACGGGAAAGGACTCCTCGATTTGAAATCCAACAATCCCATTCGATTGCTTGTCTCAGTTGGCGTCCCTGCTCTGTATTACGACTCTCTACCAATCCTCTCAATCCGACTGCCCTGGTAGCCACAGAAGACCTTGTCGTTGGAGATGAATGCGGAGATTTGTATTACTACTTGATTGAGTGGCCAATGATTTTGGAGAATATAAGCGAGCATTGGCCTGGCTCGTTGTCGCTCGTTGCCCGAATTTCGATACACAGTCAGCAAATCTGTGGCCTTGCATGGTCGCCAACAGGGGATCTGTTCGCATCAGGGGCCAATGACAATCTGTGTTCTCTTTTCGATGTGAACGAAATCCTAGGACCACAATATCTTGGCTTACGCCCAGATAACCACGGCGCGTATAATACGGAGACTAGCGGCACGGTCGAGCATTCGCCGAGCCAGGTGCAAATTGGTTCTGCTGAGTCACAAACTTATCGTGGCATGACAAACGAGCAAGGACCTTCTACACCAGTTGCTCTGCAATCTCCTAGAATGGTAAGAACCCCGCAGACGCTTGTCAGAAACCTTTCTTCTGGTTGTCAGAGTCAGATCTGGGCTCATCAGGCAGCTGTCAAGGCTATCGCGTTCTGCCCGTGGCTTCAGGGACTTGTGGCCACAGGCGGCGGCTCGAATGACAAGCGTATTCACTTCTTCCACACAATCTCTGGATCATCGTTAGCCACCATTTCTGTTGCAGCTCAAGTCACGTCTCTGATTTGGTCAAATACAAAGCGCGAGATAGCCGCCACATTTGGCTATGCCCATCCGGATCACCCATACAGGATTGCCGTGTTTAACTGGCCTGATTGTTCGCAAATCGCAGCCATCCCTTGGGAAGATGACTTACGCGCTCTCCATGCCGTTCCTTACCCTTGTATGCTCAAAGATCCGAAGGGATCAGCTTGCAACCCAGGCGCTGTCAATGAATGTATTGTCGTGGCCTCCAGCGATAAAACCGTTAAGTTTCATGAAGTCTGGTCGACGGAAGGGAGCAGAGCAGTGACCAGATCTAGAATGTTTGGCGGCAGCGATATACTCGAAGATTTGCAAGGAATCATCAAGGAGGGTGATGTGATTCGTTGATGCTTTTAGATTATTCGCGCGCTTTGTACCGTGGTCTGGGCCGTCTGTCCATGGCATGAGAAGGTGAGGCAACGAAACCCAGAAAAGTATTGTGATACGGGAAATATGTATTCCAAAACCCAGCTATACAAAACTAGCAGCTGTTGTTAAACTTGATATTCAGCCGTAGGCAAGTCGAGGGTGAACGATGTGGGAAGGGACAAGGAAAACGCAGACAAATGAACCTAGCGCGGTTATAACGAGATCAATCAAAATGAGTATTCTCACCCATCAAAACGCCATACAACACAAGACGAGCAGAAGCCACTCAGCCAGCAGCCGAGCCAGCTCGGCCCGCTCACTACTTGAAGATCGCAATCAATAATATCAAGATGATAATGAGCACAACTATGGCCGTCATCTGCTTGTTTTCCCCTGCCCCCTTTGCTACTTTACCCAGTGCGCCCCTCGCTCGGTCTAAACGACTTTGATAGCGGTCAACAGTGGTATCCATTGCATCCAACATGGCAACATGGTTGTCCAGCTCATCTCCGATTTGAATGCTGATATCTCTTTGACGACCAATCGACTCTCCTAGACGGTCGAGCTGTTCATCTTGTTCTTCTAGAATTTGTGAGTGATACAGGTGCAGTTGTTGATTTGTCAAATTCGCAGCTTGGTCACGATAGCCGGCCGAATCCGAGGCTGGGTCGTCTTGGTATGGCTGGAGCAGTTCTTCTGATGGTGGCGCAGGTGTATCACTGAAACGAACGGTCTTGGTTCTTCGAGAGGATGCGTGGGAAAAGTCTTCTGCTAGTTCATTCGAGTTTGGTTCAGTGAGCGTATGTTCTATGGATTCGCTAGTGAAGCCGTGGAACTGAGCTTTCAAGTCCTCTAGCTGCCGGCGTAGACTCGCCAGCGAGTCTGCCAATCTGGCAAGAACGATGACTATGTCAGTATAGAAGCAAACTTGATTCAAGACGAAGGGTTCTTACTCGGGGTCCATTTTTTGGTCATGCTGAGATTGGTCTTGTTCTAGAGCGGCTATGCCTGAGCGCAATTGATCTAGAGACCGCGAAATATGCCCATCTTGGCTGTCACTACCCAGCCTTAGGCTGGTTTCCCGTTGGCGCTCTAAAAGCGAAAGTTTGATATGATCTGCTAGGAGAAATAACTGGCTGGGTTTTGTCATGACTGTGATATCGAGAAGATGGCGGGCGACAAAGTCGATTTATTACTGCGTGACAGCCTGCGCTGGTTTGGACGAGCGGATTGACGTCCGGAATGACCGGTGAATGGGGATGTCGAGAAGAACACCTCCTAGAAACGATAGCAGCCGTTGATACAAACATGGAATATGTGTCAGAGCAAGAATGCCGTGACGAGTCCTTGCCGTGGTGCGCATGTGGGGCCAACGAGTTTACTCCGTAGGGAGAAAGGCATCCACCACTCAGCATATCCGTATCCTAGCAGTACATGACTATTACGACGTTCCATGTGCCTAAGTGTATAGACTTGGATAACTGGTAGTTGAAAAGTTGGGCAACCTGAGAAATATAGCAAATAGACTCTGGACCATCGCAGGTGCCCGCTGTGGTTTCTCGAAATAGTGTGCATTAAACAAGTCTTCACTACTTGCTAAATCTGGCACTATATACTCCGTATAGGTGCCTTGATACCTAGGGGCGCGCCCCCCGTTTCTTATGACTGTAGGGCCTATAATAAGACGGGTTAAAGAGTCATTACCTCCTCGTGGTATGTACCTGTCTCATACTTTTGCTGTCACAAGAAGCAGGTGGCGTGCGTAGGGTAGGTAACCTTCTCTTTGGCGGATTTAGACGAAGGGCAAACCAACAGAGCCTCTGCGGTTACGGTCCTAGTGAATGTTGATGCTAGTTTGGGTTTCCGTTATGAGGCTAACACTCCCCCTACCTAACCATGCCTAATTGCTTTCCCCAAGTATTTGTTATATAGTAGGTAGTCATGCAGGAGGCCCGCCTATACCTTTTTGAAGAGAATCGAAGTTTGCCGGCTGCCAGCAAGTCAGGAGGTCTGCGGCTCAGCATTCACAGTACGTAGTACTGTGTACTCCCCTTATCGATCTCTCTCAGATTCTCATATTGAAACCAGACTTTAGTACTAATCGGATCCACGCAGTTGCCTTGGATCTGGAGGAACAACTAAACGTAAATATCATCGTTTGACAACAAGACGAGTCTCAATCGGTCGGTTGCTTTCACGCCTATTCTGTGTGTTGCTGCTTGCTTAAGAAGTACATAGCGCCCTATAGCCAAAGCATCTACGGAGCATAAGAGCGTGCAATGCTCTTGCTAGAACCCTGCTGCCTCTCGTGCGATAATATCAACAGCAATACCAATAGCGTTGATTCACACTGCTGCTATCATTAAGTAATACCGGTAGAAGCCACACATAAAATATGTGGGCAAGGGACATTTAGACTAGTGCAGTTGTGTATTTTCAAGAAATGACTTGACAGTTGCGGGTTCGCTCTGGAGGGTTGCCAGGAACGACCGAGTCCAGACACTCAAGCATCAAGGCAACTTTGCCAGTACTTGACCAGCACGTGAATTAGTAAATAAAAGAAAGGTACTTTGAAAGTCTAGCCAAGTACGTTATTCAATCCACAAAAACGGACGAATCAGAAGAACGTTCCCGTTCAGTTTCCACCCAACACAACCTCGTCAAGCAAGCAGCGTCTGGAGCCTTTCAATGGTTGCAGTACGGAGTATTCATTCTTCTTTCTGCATCCTCAACAAGACCGATTGCCTGCCTCCCCTGTTTCCACCTTTATCATGAGACTATCTGCTCCATATACAATATAACCCTCTACTACATTTCCACCTTGATCACTGCAGCGACCTACAACCTCCTGCACATACTCTGCCACGCCGTTCAGTTCCGGTTGAAACCGCTTAAGCAGCACACATTAGCATCTTTGATTGTCTCGGCTTACACCGTCAAGCTATTTTCGTGGTTTGTTCAAAACATTTGCGTACTAACATTAACATCAGAAGCTCCAGCGTTGCCGCAACCACGTCTTCCTAATCTCCATTCCACAAATGATGGCCCATCTCGCACGACAATACTCAACAGCCTCACCAGTGCTTGCAATTCCATCACAGCCGTTTTATCAAACACAACTCTCTGCAGGCACTTTTGGGCGTCATTATCCATCGCCAATGTCACTAAGCACTGCACCATCAATTCTGGTAACCCCTGCACGATCTGCAGGACGGAAACGATCCCGTGACGAGGCATCAATAAATCTCGAGTCGGATTCGCAAGATGTAGCAAACAGGGAGTCCCACGGAGCTCGGGTGTATAATGATGGCATGGTTCTGATTAAGCCTGGCAAAGGCCATGTTGCGGATGCTTCTAGCCAGTTTGGCACGTGGTTAGAGGGAAAAAATGAGCGAGATGACTGCAAAAACGAAGCGCCACCGGACATCCGGAGCCACAAGACCCAACGTCTTGATCATCATACATCTGGGGCACCAATTCAGAGCACAACTACTCCATCAACGCTCTCAGGTCTATGCCACCAAGGACTTAATGGCAATGAAGCGTTGGTAATCGACAAGTTCACTGTTCATCTTGGAATTGGCTGGAGGAGATTGAGCAGTGAGGAGCATATCCAAGCTGCTGCACGGGGCTGGGCCAAGTTCATTGAGAATCATTTCGCGTTGTCGAATGTCAGTATTTGTCTAGAAAGCAAGGGTCTCCAATCTTATCTTGTGGAGGCTTCAGATGGCTATTATCTCTTTACCGAGAATCTTCGGCATGGCCAACTAGTTAGTCGCACGGCTGAGGGAGCGCTCCAAAACTTGCAGTCACATCCGCCGATGTTTGAAGGTCCAGAGCTTGGTCTTATGACAGGAGGCGACCGACATGGTGATGTCCTCCTAAACTCGGCCATGGCGATAGATTAGTTCATGGGCCCACCGCTTGTGAATAGGGTATTAGCATAGCCTTGGGCTCTATCAAACCCCATGGAGTCGTCGCAATAGTACTAGGAAATGTATTTTTAGCCCCGTCAAGCCTCAATTCTATCTCGCATGCATGCTGATCAAGCTATGATTGTGGACAAATAGCTGGACTAGGACTCGACGCAGGCATTGGTTGTTCAATTACTACGTTTCTCGCATAATCGACCGATCGAGCAAACGCCTGCCGGAAATAGGCACGACAGTAAAAAGTCTGGAGAGGAAGTCAGAAATAGCCCATCTATGGTAGGTTTTGCGTAACTGCATCTCCTTTGGCCATATTCCAGCTGATTGCCACGTGCAGAGCGCGTGCAATTGGATGTCATACGCCGAGCGTCAAAACTAGCCTACAAAGGCTGAGAGCATCTCCTTGCATTGAATACACGGTGCAGCCAATTGCCAGGAGCGTACTCCGTAGACTCGTTAGATTAGTTTCTCATACCAGCAACGCGACACGGGGTAGTTACCCGTCCGAGCGACCCGTAGAGGGGTTGCTGTGTGCGGCTGGAATAACTGAGCCGCCTCTCCCTCCGGGGCGCACCAGCCTCACTCATTAGGTAAGGCAATCACGTTGTTCCGCTGATCGAAATCCACCAAGCACACGCCAACGAAGACAAGTCACCAGATTCCCTCCCGACTTGCCTGGTAAGAGTCCTCGCATTATTCAAGAGGACCAGGCTAGAGGCTCTGGAACGACACACTATGAATGGGGACTTAAGTCTCTCTCGGGCTCTTGGCGGACTGCGAATAGCCAACCCCGATGAGGCCAGCAATGGGATACTCCCCGACTCTGCTTCAACCACCCACGATTCGAGTCTGAACATTTCCAGTACAACTCCGAACGATCTTGATAACGATACAATACATCTTGTATCCGAAACAAACAATGATTATAAGCGCAGAGAGCCAGCTGTCAATGTTGGAGGGCCAAGCCTGACCATTTCTACTCCCTTACCTGTCTTGGATGACTCCTCAGTAGGTTCTACAACTCGAGATGTTTGCGAGCCGCGCCTTCTTGACAACCAACGCCTCTCTTCATCGACACAAAAAGAGCCAGAAAAAACCGCGTCGGGACCAGGCGCCCTGGAGCGTGAAATCTCAAATGTTTTCGAAAATCGATTTTCTACATTGCCCAACACTGGTACAAATCGAGCAGCAACAGATCAAGTGCTCCTAAATCAATCCAGTGAGGATTGGAAAGATCGGGGAGCAGCGGTCGGTATCCGCCGTGAAATCGATAGTACCGGCCGCATGGTAGTTCGACAAATCAAAAAGGGGGTCCGAGACTTCTCCTTCGGCCGCGTTTTAGGGGAGGGCTCGTACAGCACAGTCTATCTGGCCACCGACCGGCAGACTCTCAAGGAGTACGCCATCAAGGTTCTTGAGAAAAGACACATAATCAAGGAGAAAAAGATCAAATACGTGAATATCGAAAAGAATACTCTCAACCGTTTGACGGAGCATCCCGGAATCGTGCGGCTCTATTACACATTTCAAGACGAAACTTCCCTATACTATGTTCTTGATCTGTGCAATGGCGGAGAGCTGCTAGGCGTTTTAAAAAAGACTGGGACATTTGATATGGATTGCGTCAAATTTTATGCCGCGCAAATACTAGACGCGATTGATTACATGCACTCGCGTGGGGTAATTCATCGTGATCTCAAGCCCGAGAACGTATTGTTGGATGACCAGATGCATATCAAGATTACCGACTTTGGTACGGCGAAACTCCTCGGCGGTCCTCAAGAAAGCAAAGATACGAGACCTATCAATCGCATCGACATGCCGGGTCAGACACAACGAGACGTTGAGGAGGATCGCCGTGCTGCATCCTTTGTCGGCACAGCCGAATATGTTAGCCCCGAGCTACTTACCCATAAAAGCGCGGGGAAGGCTAGTGATATATGGGCTTTTGGATGCATTATATATCAGCTTTTCGCCGGGAGGCCGCCATTCAAGGCAGGCAGCGAATATCTCACTTTTCAGAAGATTGTTAATCTTGAGTACGACTTTCCAGTCGGGTTTCCCATTTCTGCGCGCGATCTTGTTGAGAGATGCTTAGTCTTGGATCCAGCTAGAAGACTAACCATTGAGCATATTAAGAACCATGAGTTCTTTGATGGACAGCAGTTTGGAAAAAGTTTATGGCGGGCAAGGGCGCCCAGGCTACGACCGCATCTCCCCTCCTCTCAGGAACCGAATATTATTCAATTGAACGGTATGCCCTCCAGCGCCGGGCCATCCAACAGCAATTCATCTCTTCCTAGACCTACACCACATTCACAGAATACAATAGCGAGCGGGAACAATCGTCCGGCTAGAATCATTACAGAACTTCCTCCACCTACTCAGCTTGACATTGAGTGGTCACCAGTATTATCAAGAAATAATGAGCGAATATTAAAATTGGGAGACCTGATGGTTGTTTCCTCACCACTTTCAAGCAACAATCATCGCAAAGGATCTGACGAGGGACACAAGAAATTATCACGTTTCTTTGGTGGCAGTACAACCAAAAAGAGGCAGCGCCTCGTAATGGTGACCTCGAGCGGTCGCATTGTGCTAGCCCCCGCAGGAGGAGAGGAGAAGAGGGCAAAGCAAGAGTTGTCCCTACTCGCTTTGGACTCGTCTTGGCGGACGCAAAAAGACGCAAAGGGGCAACTTGTATGGTGTGTTGATACGGTACGTTCATTCATCTTCTTCCTGCCTATTTCAGCATTAACGCGTCTCGCAGGCCGGTTATCATTACACATTTGAGGAAATCAGAACATCTGTAAGCAATGACGAAGAGAATCCCTCGGCGGAAGGATGGATTGAGTGTCTCGAGAAGGCAAGGGATATGGCCTTGTCCCAAAGTGCACATGTGCAAGGTAACGATGGCCCATTTGGGGACATGTCCTCCGCCGTATCTAGCCCGTCTAGCACCTTGGGCAGCAGAGCTCAACACGCGGATGGCCATGCTGTTCACGACCGAAGTGTGCGCAATCATCTAAGCAAAACTCAACCTAACCTTGATGAAGTGACATCGAAACGAAACCGGTTCAGCAAACGACAGTCTCGGAACGGGTTCGGATCGGCGTTTTAGGCTTGTGTGTTTCACAGTGTGCATTCAACGTTTCCAATATGCAGTCGTACCAGCCGTTTTCTTGCCCTCTTCTTGCCCTCTTCTTGCCCTCTTCTTGCCCTCTTCTTGCCCTCTTCTTGCCCTCTTCTTGCCCTCTTCTTGCCCTCTTCTTGCCCTCTTTTTTTTTGGCATTCGAGCACTTACATATTTGATTTTGTCCAGAGTAGACACAGTCATGGCATTGTCAGCGAGGCGTATAAATAAGGCGTTCTTCATCGTTGCTAAGTATTAGTGTGGGTCTGCAACTGTACTCTCTGTCTATGGTTTCATCTCTACCTGTTTCAAAACAAGATCAAACGAAATGGTCCAAAGATGCTCACACGCGACTAATCACGGTATTTATGACTTTATAAGATGTCCGATTATATGGACAGCCGCTCCCTCGAAGGACTGGACTAGTATGGGTCCGTAGCATTATATACAATATTTCAAGCTTTGTTCTCCCATCACATACTAACTTGGTATTTGCGTGTTGCAAAACAAGCCTCGCGTCCACAATTCTGTCTGATGCGCCAAGCTTGTTCTTAACATACATTCGTATCTTATGATTAGCATGAAACCAACCGAGGCGGAAATTCTGTCTGATGCGCCAAGCTTGTTCCTAACATACATTCGTATCTTATGATTAGCATGAAACCAACCGAGGCGGAGGCAGTGAGTAAAATGAGGGATAGAAGAAAAACTTTAGATTCCCAAGAAAGATGGCGGCGAAGGCATATAGCCCCGTTGATTGCAAGAGGTATGCCCTTCAACAGACTAGCTGTAGATGGAACCATGTTAGCAGTCACTGGTGAAACTTTTGTCGGGGGAGAAAATGACGCTAGAAGACGTAACGGAACTGAATATAATGTGTTTGTTCACAAACGCGGGTCTCCGCCTACCATACTACGCCATCACTTACTCAGACTTGAAGCTAGATTAGATGCAGCAGATTCAATTCAAAACTTCCGCTCTGAACAGTTCGCTTCATATGCGTATTGTCAGTTGGAGGACGCAAAGCCATCTCTTCGATGTTAAGAGTTCTCTTCTTACGATGCCATAGCAAAAATCTGCCACTCATCTAATTACTCGGAGCGCTCACCATATTTCCATGCGAGTATAAGTTATTAGTCACCCAAAGAAAGATACCCAGCTACAAGGAGATAGTTACCAACTAGGTCCAATAAGACAGCCTATGCGCTGCCAGATTAAGAATTCTAATATAAGCACCGTAGGCAAGCACAGAGTTAAGTCCCTTTACTATAGGAAAGTAAGGGCTGCCCTTGCGAAATGGTGTAGATATTTGACATAGTGACTATGTGTTGATCGACCTTACCTGAGGCACGTGGCTGTTCATCATACGTTATATCACGTGATTACATTGATCGCGATAACTAGCGCGTCTGAAAAGCCCATGCGACAAACAGCCTTGGCACGTCCCGTTGGATACCGAATGGCAAATTCATGAACACCCGATGTTGCGATGCAGCCTCAATATCGCAGCTACGCACAGCAAGTGCCTCAACGCTCTCCTCACGCTGCTAACCAGCGTCGCGGGGGTATAGGTAAAGATATGCATTTTCGACCTTCAGTACCGCGACGACTAACTGAGCCAGGACCAATGATGTCGTCTGGTCCGCATCCCTCTGTGCCATTAACGCAAACTCAGATTGCGCAGCAACAACAAGCGCAGGCCCATGCTCACGAACTTGCAAGACGTCGGAGCCGCAAACCTACCGATAAGAACATTCCCGAAGGAGTTGAGGATAGCATCGTCGATCAAGAATCTGTTCACAGATACAAGGCGCTGAGAGCTGTCGAAAGAGATTTAGATGCTACTATAACCCGCAAGCGGCTTGATGTATCTGACGCATGTAACCGACATAATGGCAAGGTATGCAAGAACACTTTCCTCCGCCCTTGTTTCCATAAGCAAAAAGATCGAATTCACACCTGGTTTTCCGAAAAGATACTAACAGATTTTTAGCTCTCCAAAACGCTTCGAATTTGGATTACCAATACAGTTGAAGACCAAGCTTGGCAGAGTACAGGGTTGAATGTTGACACCTTTGATTTCACATCGAACATGGAAGCATCTTTTCGCGTTAAAATCGAAGCTCGTTTGCTAGATGATGACGAAAGCGTGAGTGAGCAACTTCAGGTCAACAAAGGGAGAGTGTCATCCACTGTTCTACCTAAGGATGGAGAGGTGGCAAATAAATTGGAGGACTATCACAATATACCCTCAGATCCCGTCACTTCTCTAAGCTGTCGGTTCTCTCACTTCTTCAAGTCAATATCCGTTGACTTCGAACGCTCCCGTTTTCGGATTGGAGTTGGGCAGAACGTGGAATGGAAAAGGCCAGAAGCTGCATCAAAAGGTCAATCTGTGAACAGCACCACATCCGCTTCTGATTTTGATGAATTCACGTTCAAAAGAAACGGCGACGAAAATATGAACATCATGATTAACCTGTGCCGGCATGAGTCTCCCGAGCGATATCAACTGAGTCCCGAATTGGCTGAGGTTGTTGATATGTCCGAGGGGACGCAACAAGAAGCAGTTGCAGCATTGTGGGAATATATTAGATTCTGGAATCTTCAAGAGGATGAGGAGAAGAGGAATTTTCGCTGCGATGAACTCTTAAAAAAGGTAAGGTCTTCGACAAGTGATATTGAGCTGTCAATTACTAATATTAAACGATAGATTGTTGGGAGAGGCGACATCGGGTATATACCCATGTTGAATGAGTATGTAACTCAGCATCTTCGGCCCTTGCCGCCAATCAGTCTACCATATACAATCCGGGTCGATAAGGATTTCCATAAAGATCCGCAGGCGACAGTCTACGACGTACAAGTTCTTGTAGACGATCCTTTACGCAGCACACTGCAGCCTTTGATCAACAATTCACAATATGCGTCGATGTTGAAGGACGTAACAGTACTTGATGAGCAACTGGCACGTTTGATACAAGCCATCGCTGTGTCCAAAGCAAAGCATTCGTTCTTTCTATCTCTGAGCGAGGACCCCGCCACTTTTGTGAAGAGTTGGCTTAGTTCCCAAAGGCGGGACCTCGAAGTGATCCTTGGAGACGCTGCCAAGGGTGGAGGCGATGATTTGGCGGCTGATGAGTGGAGGCGTGGAGGCGCAAGTAGCGTTTGGGCAACACAGAATGCGCGCGAAAGTGTTAACGTCTTGTTGTCCAGACAGAGATGAGAATCATGGTGGTGGCATGGCTGTTCCACATTTTGTAAAATGTTTGGAGAAGTTTGGGGTCAGCTCGTGAATAGAGGCGTTTGAACCCGACGAGGAATCGTATGAGCGATTAAAAATAAGTTCTTTAAACATGTACTTTTAGTATCAAATTTGAAGGGATAGCTTGATGGTTCCAGCATTTCGGGCCGCGCATGCGTACGGATTTCCCGGCAAATGCAATTTATTGTCACTAGTTGATGCTGTATGTAACCGTCTGCAAGTCACAGCCATCAAGAACTACAAGACCAAATTGCACCTACTGCCATCCATGAAACCGCATCTGGAGTACGTCATACCTCCCTAGGCAACAGTCTAAGTCCAAAGAGCACGCTTTCGTTAGGTGAGCTCATATTATAAGATTTTTTCAAACTGTCGCTGCCTTATGCCAACCTTGATACCTTATCTTTGTGTAGGTACTGGGCTGGATGGCATGTTTCGTATTTGTTTAATGAGAAATTCTCGTTCATCAATGAATTGCTCATCGTCAGTGCGATCTTCAAGGAAGTGTGAGAGAAATGTCAGGAGCTTTTCGCGGTTCATAATGAGAATTTTTTGCACAGCAATAGATTTGTGTGGATTAGCAACGAATACTTTGAAAACATGAAAGCCCTCATATTGAACCATCTTCCGGTCGTCGCGGAGTAGATTCATGCATATTTTGAGGTGGTCTCCTCGATCAACATACGCAGTCATGACACTGTAGTTGGATCGATCCAGTAAAATCTCTCCCAGCAGCTTGATGGACTGACGCTTGGTAACATAGCTGCTTGATTGCACCAAGGTACCATTGTATTTTTCAAAAAACTTGTCGAAGTTGACTGAAAGATACCTCGGAACGAGGTCCTTATGTCTGGTCAATAGTTCCTATCAAGCCTGTCAGTTACATGTTTTAAATAGTGTTGGTTGGTCAACGAGTATCGACCTGTAAAGGGCGTACCCTGAATGTCGTAAATGCATCGGCCGCTACCTCAAAGGAGCTCTTATCTATCCAGTCAAAAAATCTCCAGAACACTCCTTTTCCACTTTGCGGCCGGTCGCGATCAATGGCATTCAAACCCTTGACGCTAGACCCAGGTTCGTCCCCGTCGTCATAGAGGATGACGGCCGCCGCAGCCTCATTTTTCAGTAGTTCTCTTAGAACGGATCCAGCTGGAGTTGCGCTTTCTTTGTGGTCATATGCTCGGCACAGTTCAACAAGAACCTGCGGTCGATTACATACAACATAAGACAAGGCGATGGGGTCGCTTTTGGGGGCTGCAGATGCGGGTCGAAACCTAAACACGTACGAGAATATAACTTGTGTATCCTTCCGCGACTCAAAAGGTAGGCGATACAGATTGGTTGCAAGGAGATGCAGTAGATCCTCGTCGATAAGCCCAGTCACAAGTTGATATATCTGTTCTGGTGAGCTGTCCGTCTCTATGATGAGATCAGTTACTCATGTGCGCAGTTTGTGTTTAGGTTCTGAATTCTGTCTTTGGTTTGCGCCCTAATGAAATTGCACATACCTTGCGTTCCTTGTAGGACGGTTTTCATTTGATTCAAGACCCTGGCTAGCTCGTCGGCCTTTGCGATTTTGATGAGTCTTAGGAGACATTCTCTGCCAGCGATATTAGGGTTGGAAGGTTCCCGAATAACATACCTTGGCTGCAGAGTTTGGGCCTTCCAGACGTAGTACATGCTCTCTAGCCTGTCTAGGCATGTCGGCCGCAACGCGAGATCGTGCCCTGCCGAACAGAAACGACATGATGGCGAACTCAGGTGGGAAGTCGTACCTCGTACTTATTCAACGTAAAGACATCAATGCTTCCGCCGGTTGGCACTCTCAGTGGTTCAGTGGACATAGAGTTGCCCATGTCACCATGTGTGGTACTGTACGATGGAACAGCAGACGTCTACCAACTTCTGTTATCGCGTCCAAATGTCAACAGTCACCGCGCGTCAACTGTACGCGCCAAACACCACAAACGCCATTTACTACCCTCGGTTGGCGGGGAAAGTTGCCCTAGGTACCTTGGTACTTACTTAGCTAAGCCACCAGGACGCCCCCGCCATCAAATTCATCCACCATCAAATTCATCCACCCCACCTTGACTCACCTCGTCGTTTTTCGCGGCCACAACGCTGATAGGAAAAACCTAGAAGTCTCGCCACTTACCAAGGCTCATGAGCTAGACTTTGGGAAGTTTGAGAAATATCAGTCAATGAGCAGTGGAAGTGTTCGACGTTCCAACTCTTTGACAGTCTTGCCCAGAGCATCATACTTTCCAGGATCGGCGCCATGTCTATAGATTTTCCGAAAGAGGAGCTTGCCACAATCGAGCGATGGCGCGCCATTAATGCGTTCCACCGGCAGGTATTAACGAGTTTTCCAACACGATCAATGAGTTTTTCCCACAGATCACGCTAATCGTATTTATTTACAGCTCGAACTATCCAGCGGTCGTCCACATTATACATTCTACGATGGCCCACCCTTCGCAACTGGGCTTCCTCACTATGGGCATTTATTGGCATCGACAATTAAAGACGTTATACCAAGATATTGGTCTATGAAAGGCTATCATGTCGAACGTCGATTTGGTTGGGACACCCACGGACTGCCGATTGAACATGAAATTGATAAGAAATTGGGGATATCCGGAAAGGCAGCCGTTACAAAGTTTGGGATTGAGAAGTATAATGAGGAATGCCGTGCCGTTGTCATGCGCTATGCTTCTGAGTGGCGACTTACAATCGAACGTCTGGGGCGATGGATAGATTTCGACAACGACTACAAGGTGAGAAGTTCGAACAGGCAGTAGCATGATGTCTGCTAACGCTTGTCCCTAGACAATGGACCCCAAGTTCATGGAGTCACTGTGGTGGGTTTTCAAACAATTGTTCGAGAAGGGACAAGTGTATCAAGGTCATCGAGTCATGCCGTATTCTACGGTCCTTACAACTGCGCTGAGCAATTTCGAAGCAAACCAAAACTACCAAGATGTGACCGATCCTGCAGTGGTGGTGTCTTTTCCCTTAGTTGAAGACCCAAATGTCCACCTATTAGCCTGGACGACAACCCCATGGACACTTCCTTCTCACACTGGCCTTGCCGTACACCCGGAATTTGAATACATAAAGATACATGACGAGAATTCTGGGAAAGTCTTCATAATTCTAGAACAGCTTCTGTCGACTTTATACAAGGACCCGAAAAAGGCAAAGTATTCGATGGTTGGTAAAGTCAAGGGTAAAGATATGCTGGGATGGCAATACAGACCGCTTTTTGATTACTTCTATGAAGACTTTAAGGACTACGGGTTTCGTGTTCTCAATGGGACATACGTCACAGCAGACAGCGGTACAGGGATTGTGCATCAAGCACCCGCCTTTGGTGAGGACGATTACAACATTGCCGTTGCTGCGGGAGTCATTAGTGAGAAACGCCCACCACCGGATCCACTTGACGACACTGGTCACTTTACGGATAAAGTACCAGACTTTGCTGGCATGCATGTCAAACAAGCAGACAAACACATCATCAAGCATTTGAAAGCCGCCGATCGCTTGGTTGTGGAATCACAACTACGGCATTCATATCCAATGTGCCCTAGATCGGATACTCCACTCATTTATCGTGCTGTGCCTTCATGGTTTATAAAAATCCCTGAAATCATTCCCGATATGCTCAAAAACATAGAGGGGTCCCATTGGGTACCCTCCTTCGTTAAGGAGCGTCGATTTGCTAGCTGGATAGCTAACGCTAGGGATTGGAATGTTGGCAGAAAACGATATTGGGGTACTCCGATCCCTCTTTGGGTTAGCAATGACTTAGAAGAGAGGGTCTGTATTGGAAGCATCGATGAGCTCCGCGAACTTAGCGGATATGACGACGAATTAAATGATCTGCATAGAGACAAGGTTGACCATATTACTATCCCTAGCAAAATGGGTAAAGGCACACTCAGACGGGTTGATGAAGTCTTCGATTGTTGGTTTGAATCAGGTAGCATGCCATATGCTAGCCAGCATTATCCGTTCGAGAACGTCGAAAAATTCCAACAGTCGTTTCCAGGGGACTTCATTGCGGAAGGGCTGGACCAGACGAGGGGATGGTTTTACACTCTGCTTGTGCTTGGCACGCATCTGTTCGGCTGTTCCCCTTTCCAGAACTGTGTCGTGAACGGGATTGTACTGGCGGAAGATGGTAAGAAGATGTCAAAAAGACTCAAAAACTATCCAGACCCATCCCTTGTAATGGATAAGTACGGATCAGATGCTCTCCGACTTTATCTTATTAACTCACCTGTCGTTCGAGCTGAACCTCTTCGCTTTAAAGAACCCGGAGTTAAGGAAGTAGTACAGAAAGTCTTACTCCCTCTTTGGAATAGCTTCAAATTCTTCGAAGGGCAAACCGCTCTTCTGAGAAAGACGGAAGGAGTAGACTACATGTGGAACCCAGACTTGGAATTTGAGAATGACAATGTGATGGATCGCTGGATTTTGGCAAGTTGTCAAAGTCTTCTAGCGTTCGTTAATGAGGAAATGCGGGGTAAGAATTAGTGTCCAAACCCCAAGGAGTATCTGTTCTAACATGAATGCAGGATATCGGCTATACACCGTTGTACCGCGACTGCTTGAACTCATTGATAATACTACGAACTGGTACATCCGATTCAATCGCCGTCGCCTCAAAGGCGAAAATGGTCTGCAGGATACACAGCATGCACTCAATGCACTATTCGAAGTTCTGTACACTCTCTGTCGAGGGTTGGCTCCTTTTACGCCTTTCTTGTCAGATACCATTTATCTGAAACTGCTTCCTCATATTCCACAAGAACTACAGGCGGAAGACCCTCGAAGTGTACACTTTTTGCCGTTCCCGGAGGTCAGGCAAGAGCTATTCGACGCGAGTGTGGAGCGGAGGGTCTCGAGAATGCAACGAGTAATCGAATTAGCTCGGGTGTCCAGAGAACGAAGAGCCATCGGCCTGAAAACCCCGCTGAAAACGTTGGTCGTCATACATCATGACCCGCAATATCTTGATGACATAAAATCACTGGAAAATTACATTACTGAGGAACTGAATGTTCGAGACCTCGTTCTTTCCGGAGATGAAGCAACTTACAATGTTCAACTCAGTGTCACCGCAGATTGGCCGGTTCTCGGCAAAAAGTTGCGGAAAGACATGGCTCGAGTGAAGAAGGCCTTACCGAACTTAACTAGCGAACAAGTACATGGATACCTACAGAACAAAGAAATATTGGTTGATGGCATTCAACTGGAGGAAGGAGATCTGGTTGTGCGACGCGGGCTGCGAGAGGATACGACGTCAAAAAGTCTGGAAATCAACTCTGATAACGATGTTCTTGTCATTCTGGATTCAGAAATATATCCGGAGCTGGCGCAGGAAGGCTTGGCCAGAGAAATCATCAACAGAGTTCAAAGGCTGCGGAAAAAGGCCGGGCTTCAAGCTACGGATGACGTCAAGATGGAATATCAAGTCTTGTCTGATCCCGACGGCGTGGGGTTGGCTGAAATTTTAGTCTCTCAGGCCAGTACATTCGAAAAGACACTGAGACGACCCCTTGAACAGGCGCAGGAGAACGACGCGTATCCTACGATGATTGCAGAGGAGAAGCAAGAAGTGCAACAGGCAACATTTCTACTGCGCTTGATCCATATTTAAGGCATGAGTACTAATAGACAGCCGTACCCCGGAGCGGAGGCGCGCACTATCGTGCCCCCTAGACATGACAAGGAATAAACGGCCAGGGAACGGGAACAGTACAATGCAAATAGAATTGAAGACTGAGAGAAAGTCAAGACCCTACATAAAAGAAATTGGATTGCAGAAGTTGTTAGAAGTTGTTACTTCTTTGATATTGCTTTCTAAGCATTCTTGTGTCAGCTAGAGTATTGGTACAATGGGATGTGCGAGCCTACCAAATAGCAATCCTTCAGTATAAGAAATTCTTTCTTACACTTCCCTTTCTCGACCACATTATAGTCGTTCACAATACATCTCCCATAAACAGCAGCCTAGCCCTTTGAGTAAATGTTTGCTCCGCGAAATTGTTCGCGGAAAAAATTTGCGACTCACCTGAGCTGAGCACAGTGAAGCTGCAGAGGCCAGCTTATGAACCTGACGACGACCAGATACTGGAGACATCGGTTGTAATGTGTATTTTTCCACAAGGTCTGTGGAGAGTCCTTCGATTTAATAGATTGACAGGTTTACCACCTCATGAATATAATAAAAAGACGAGTCCAAAACCTGCCATTAACTCCAAATCCAAACGAACGAACAACACGTCGCTGCCAACTATCAATATCGTCCGTTTTAGCTTATTACTTGGCCCAGGAGGAAATGGATTTAAAGGCAAAGTATCATGGTAAAGCCGAAGTCCTGAAGTGGTCGGGCTTGTTTGCTGATGTCAAAATGCTGCTTACATAATGCCCTGCGTCTGGTTCCACCCCTGCGCGTAAGGAGTAGACGGGGTTGTCGACACGCATTGTTGCCGAAAGGAGGATTCCACTTCAAAGGAGCTTTGCAACCAAATCCAGACCTACTATATAGGCCCGGAACTACTTCCTGCACTTTCTCTGGCTATTTGTACAATGGACGAATTATGACATGGAATTATGGCCTCCAGTAAGCTCAATCCCCATACATCGCGACCAGTTGGGCAAAACTGATGATGCTAGTGGCAAACGTTCAACCTCCAACCGATGATCAAGATCAAAATTTGGTCCAGGCTCCTGGCCAAAACAGCTCTAGCCAGACACAGCTAACGCAAGAACCTTATTATTCAAACGAAGGTACGAAGCGAGTGGCCTTCAATTCCAACCAAAAGCTTCAATATCTGTCCTGACACGCTTGATTCACACTGGATTGCTAGATATCGAGATACTCCATTCTGTAGTTTCCTCAGCTCAAGATGAGTTTGACAGGTCTCCTTTCCCAAAACCCCTACCGGCAGCAGTTCTATTCAAGGCTTATGATGATATTCTCCCCACCTACGGAATCGACCCGGACTCTGACCACCACTTGTCTGCCTTGGTGTTTCGCATCGGAGGTGAGCACGGTGATCGGTCTTTATCGAGCAAGTTCGAGGCAATTCTGAAGCGAATGGGGATATTGCTTGAATTTAGTGAACATGTCACTATGTCGGAGCATCCTTCTCGTTTAAGATCATCCACGAGGTCCCCCTCTGCATCACGGGATAAACAAGCTGCAGTTGGCCTTGCAAAAGAGCTTGCGGTGATCGTTTCTCCCGAAAAAAATTTAAATCGATCGCCTGAGCAAGCTCCTTTTAAGTCAACAACGCCAGAGAATCGAAATCGAGAACAAATTATCAATTCTCGGGAAGACCTTGCACTAGATCACGTAGCGATATCTCCTCCGTCCGACCAGTTGCTGAGTTTGAGGGAAGAAAATGACGGTGATTCATCCCCCAAAAATATAGTCAAGGACTTGTAAATTTGTATGTTGCCAATACTGACGTGCTGAGAATAGCAAATACCTCCCGGTTTGAGATGATGTCAGCGATAGGAGACCGGCCTGCAGTCCCATCTACGTTGGCAGATCACGGGATTGCATTGAACAGCCACCAGTATGCTGCTCAAGAGAAGCCAAAGGACACGTTTCAAGTCAATGATGTGCAGCCACCAGCAACTGTACCAATGGAAAATTGGAACAATGCCAAGCAACCATATACAAATCGATCTGACCCGAACACTTTCGAAAACGAATTTCTTGGGCATAGGGCAGCACGAGCACGCCAAATTTATCTTGCTAGCAAGGTTTTCAACGGGTGGGCTAGCGAGACTGCGAAACGACTTGAACGGGAAGCTGTTGCAAGGAGACACATGGTTCGCTTCCGTTGCTTCAAAAACTGGACCCTCGCGCCAGACTCAAAGGTCCCGGTAGCGAGGCATTTGAAGGCTGTCAGTGCTGTGCAGAAGCTACGGCGTGCAGTACTTTGCTATGAAGATCAGCTAAACGTGGCCGCATCGTTAATTTCTCGAGGCAACGTACACAAACAGGCCGAACATTATCTGAGCTGCTGGTGTAGTTGTGTTTTGGCTATACAGTTCAGCAAAACGTTGGATAGACGCATGAAAAGTCGTGTGGTCGAGTGCTGGCTACAACGAGCCAATACTGACATGAGATTCGCCAACGGTGCTCTAGAGAGAGTCTCCTTTCACAAAAATAGTCACATTTGTGCTAAGTGGGTGAAACTGACAAAATATCATGTCGCCAAAGTTGCTGTGACTAAGCAACTTAGCGCTACTTTGAATGCTATGAAATGGCTTCAAGAGTGGAGGTATCAAGGTGAGGCACAGTTCAGAGCTCGTGCTTGTCAAAGGCTTCTGGCAACTGATAATGCAGTGCGTCTATTCGAAGTCTGGAATCTTGGATCTCGAGCACAGGCATTCCGCTGGAAGTGCGAGTACTTTGCTGTCCGTGTTGTCCTAGATGTGTGGTCCGCAGCGGCACAGCTTGACGTCCTGCAAGGAGCCACATCCCAAATGTACTTTGGAAAAAAAACCGCGACTAAGCTTATCAGTCGCATGCGTGCCCACATCAGGGAACGATGGAAGTTGATTCAATTGGGGAGGCGCGCACGGTGGTACATCAGGGCTACTCGCCTTATACAGCTTTTTGATCTTGCTGCTCGTCGTCACAAGCATCAGGCGCGGCTGGTGGTCAGGCGGTATCTTATGATGAGGTACACTCAGGTTTCATCCAGGAGGAGGGAACGCAGTTTCTATGTTGCACTGCGTTGCTGGCAGTCACATGCCGACCAAATATCAATAGTGAAACGGGCAAAACTTGACCACCAAACGAAGCACGAGATGGACTGCAAGCTAGCGACAGCTAAGCTTTGGGAGGAGCATACGTTGCAGGCCGAGATATCACATTCCACAGCACTGGATTGTCGAAGAGAACGCATGTTGGGCAGATGGAGGCGAGGAGCATTTGATGACCTGCAACGAGAGGCGGACGCATGGAATTTATGGTCAAACGAGAGACAACGTCAGTCACTCAAGGCTTGGACGATTTCCGCGCTTCAGAGAAGCGGACAGGCGCATTCTGCGATAATGGTCAGGAAGAGACACAATCATGAAAATCGCAACCGAGCCCTCTTGTTTTGGAAACAGCGTACGAGCACAAAAAGTGTCAATATGCCCGATTTACAATCGCCAGCCTGGAATAGCCCATTGCAAGGCTCCCGCAGGACCTTGACGTCACTTTCGAGGTCGCGTCTCCTTTTTCGCCGCTTCGAGGATAGTCAAGATCTTATGAGTCCTTTGAGGACTCCGTCTCGATCAACCGGGTTTTCGTTGCCCGCGGCTCGCACACTGCCTCTGCGTCTGATGGATCCTTTGGATGAGGTAAATAGGGAGTCGATGAACAAAGACGTCGACAAGGTAAATGATGGCAATCTCGGCCGTAGTTATATGCCTGCACCTGGGACTACGCGCTCGACGACGCCACCGCAGGCTCTTATCTCACGGGACACGGCCCGGGCAACCTCAACTTCCGCAGGGCATCGAGGCCAGCCACCATCGGCCAAAATCGTTGGGGCGCCTCGATTCCTTGACAACAACAGTCAGCTTGATAGCAGCACTTTGGCAAACAGTGTGTCAAAAACAGCTATTTCGAAGTGGTATAGGCGAGCAACCGGCGAGAGGAATGGTGTTAGGGCGAATCCTTCAACTCCATCTGTACCCCATCCTCAAGTTGCATAGTTTGCCGTTTCTTGCCTATAGCTCGTACCAGGGTGATAATACCACCCTTTCCCGAGCGAGGCTCCGACCTGTTGATTCTAGTATAACATACCCTGGGCATATTCAAAACCGTGTATAATCTCCCGGACATATTTTCGTTTTGATTTTGCAGGCTGTTTAGCTTTGCCGAAGGCGTTAAACCCTGCTGCGCCAGGGGTGGTAGCTACAGTGGAAAGACTGGTAAATTGATTGTCGACAACGGTCATGGACCTTAACACCTTCAATTTTCTCTTTTCCGACTGTATGGGCCAGCACCGCTCGCTGTTCAAGTGCTTGCGTAGTTAAGTGGATAAAGATTCAGATGAAACGACGCATACGGATTCTATAAATACATACCTTAGTACCTGGGCACTTGAGTTGCCCTATTTTAGTTGAATGTTGCGACAATCGTGCTCGTCGGGTGTATCAATTCGCTCCGTTCATTTTCTGTAACATGTTGGAAATTCCCAGCACTGTAAAAAGTGAGAATACTTGGTACACAAATTGTCGGGTTATTACTGTGCGCCGTGTACTCCTATGACACTAGCAGCAACACCTAGGCAAGCTTCAACATACTGTCCACTATCTGGATATTGAGCTGTTACTACCTTGTGACACAACTAATCGGGCATGGCTATACCACAATAGAATGCATATTAGACCCCTTTGCATCAATGCGAGAGACGTTGTTCCGGGCGGAAGCTAACACGCCAGGATACTTCAGCGGTGTTCCAGGGTAGCCAGCAGCTTATGGTGACACGTGCAATTACATAACAAAGAATTGCGTCATAAGTCCAACTTCGACAGGTGTGAACGTGTTTGACCAAGCCGAAAATCGCAGAGAAACCCACAAATCCGATTCCAACTGCCCATCGATAATCAGACATGAAAGGACCTTTCCATATCTATTTAGCATGATTGCCGTCCTTCCCGGTCAACCCCCATCAAAGTTCCAGGGCGTAACGACTGGCTTATGGGATGGGCGTCATCAAAATGTGAGTTGCCCAGCCCGGACCTGGCTGCAGTGTAGACTACGTCTAACGACACCTGCTCCGACAGGTCTATATAAGCGGCAGTGCTTTCACGATATTGGATGGGGCGCACCGGGTGATACAAACAGTGTATGACGACGACAACGAGCAGCACCTCGACGCCATCACTATCGACGAAATATCCGGAAAAATAGCAACTTGCACAGCGAAACAGGTCCGCATATACCGACCTATCGCTCTGCAAGACGATAACAGAAAGGTGATGCAGTTCCCACCAGGGTGACATACATTCAAGGCTCTGGTTTCATACTAATAATATCGCAGTGGGCACAACAATCCTGCTTCGACATACCACATCCCGTCCCAAAAGCGACGTCTGTCTTGTCCTGGGGCGGTTCCGAAGAGCTCATTGTAGCCTCAAACTCGCTATGTCTTTTCACAACAGCTCTGTTGCCAGTAAAAATATGGCAAAAGTTCCTACCAAACCCGACCAAATCCGCCATCATCTCTCAAGACTCGGCATATATCGCTTCCATCGGTCAACACGATTGCCTCACAAAAGTCTGGAGACGATTGGTTTATGGTGCAGACGAGGTTCGATTCGACGTGACGTACCTACGCCATCCCGACATTGTTACCTCTTTAAGATGGCGCAGATACCATCATCCACACCAGTCAGCGGACAATGTTTTGTATACAATATGTCTCGATCATTCAGTCCGCGTCTGGATCCCAAAAGAGGCAGTTGAAGGTCGACACTGGCAATTGCTAGGTCAAGTTGATATGAACGAGTCTGTCTCAGTGAAACGACTACGACCATACCATCCACTTATATTTATCGTGGATGGCTGTGAATTTTCTACCGCCATGGCAAGAGCCATAGAGAATAGAAAGACATATGAACGGAATACTGACAATGCAGCCCTAGATCGGTTCGCTGCTTTTGTGAAGAAGAAGCCCGAAATATGTGTCACTATCGACAAACTGGGCAATATGTCCGTATGGGCGCTGGAGAACATGAAGAACAACAAGTGTGAACAATTCAAGGCATTACACGTTGCGAAGATCAAGCTGTTACACTTTGACATTATGAGGGACTTCCTGAACAGCCAAGAGGGCGGACATACCGAGGCCCAAAACTACTGTGACAAATCAAGTGGAAAACTCCACGTCATGCTGCACTCTTTTGATGGCAAGATTGGGTTTTTTTCTGGCAATGTGGCTGATTTGTTGGACCCATTGAAGAAAGACCAACGTTTCAGCCTTCAAAGTGTCTGGACTGGACATACTGCCCCTATCAAAAAGATAGTGCGTAACTTTAGTGGTCATGCAGTCGTCTCACGAACCGCCAGCGGAGAATGTGTTGTGTGGAGCCATTCCGCCCTTGATGGCGAACAGGAAGACCAAACACTTATTCGCAAGTCTGTCATACAGGAGAAAGGACCTATATATCGCATCTGCGTTCTACGGAAGGGCCGGTTTGTCGTCCTTCTTTACCATAAAACGATCGTCCTCTGGGATTGTCGTATTGGATCGGCATTGCTTCTGGCCGAATGTTCCTTCGAGCTCCAAGAAACGCCACTATGTCTTATAGTGCTCCCTCGGCCGCGAACCACAGAGTACAGACTGGCTTACATCGCCACAATAACCTCCAGCGGGCGTGGAATAGCGTGGGAAGTCAAACTCCCACCGTATCTTAACAACGATGCTCCCAATGGAACCTCGGCGGAATTATCTGAATTCTGCCGATTCAAGCTGGCCACGCCGGATGAACTGAAGTATGTCCTCCCTGTGGACCCAGCTGGAGCATCGCCGGCGATGTCAGGATTCCTTGATTTATTTGCTCGCGACGTAGCGATCTCGTATACTCGCGCCGGGCGAGTAAGTTTCTGGGCAGCACGCGTCAACCTGAAAAGTCAAATGGTGGATTGGCTGTCGACATCCTGTACGGAAACCGGCCTCCTGGATCCGGCGCTGGCAAGTGGAAGCATGCTTAAAAAAGCAGCCCTTGTTAACTTCACCAGATCGCAACTCACCATTTGGGATATTGGTGGCTCGCGCCTTGAATACGATATGGACTACAAGGCACATCATAGGATTCAGGACCTTGATTGGACGTCAACTCCTGATGCACAGGCCATCTTGGCTGTTGGATTCCAGCATCGTGTCATATTACTGTCTCAAATGAGGTTTGACTACTTGAACAAAGGGCCAGCATGGGCACCAATACACGAGATTGACATTCGGAACCTCACAGCACACCCCATCGGGGATTCCGCCTGGCTTGCTGATGGTCACCTGGTAATTGGCACAGGAAATCAACTTATCGTTTTTGATCGACGTATGAATACAGAAGAATCGTGTATCACAAGCATCAGCCATCTTAATAAAGACGATCGCAGGGACCTGTTTGAAGTGGTGCAGAGATTTAACGGACCTATTCCTATATTTCACCCACAATTTCTCAGCCAATGTATTCTGTCCGGCAAAGCTCCTATGGTTCGTCGCATCGTATTAGCTCTGTACAGAACATTGAGATACTTGGTTCCAGGTGATTCAATGGATGATTATTTGGGCATTCCGCTATCAGAGTTCTATACTGATCATGTGAGTTTGACGCGAAAAAGCGTACATCTTGATTCTAATACCACGACACAGGCTTCGCAAATAAGCTGGCAGTACAAAGCGAAAGGGACCTCGTTCTTGGATGACGATGAAAGTGAGGGGGACGATGTATTTACCCTTCATACAGCAACATACATCAACGATAGGCTGACGAAGATACGAATCCCCCAACTCACAGGACACGAGCAAATTCAATTGGCAGATATCATCGAGTGTGTTGCAGTAGTGGAAAGCCATAGAAGATCGATGGACGAAAATGGAGCTCGGTTTATGTTATTCTTTCGACAGCATGCACTTCGCTTAGGCCGAATGAATGAATTGCATCTCTCGTGGAGGGAAATAAACTGGGCCTTCCACTCTAACAGCCAGGACATACTGTTAGATTTCGTCTCTCGCCAGAATCATGGGGCGATGCTGTGGGAACAAGCCCGGGAATGCGGAGTCTTCATGTGGCTTTCCGACTTGACAACGTTGGTATGCAATTGTGGCCCTAGGATCGAGAGAACTCTATGCTAATATGTTTATAGCGTGGCCATTTCGAAGTTGTAGCGAGAAGTGAATATACGAAGACCGAACTGAAAGACCCGGTAAATTGCAGTTTGTTCTACCTTGCGTTACGTAAGAAGACTGTTTTGCAAGGCCTCTGGCGGATGGCCAGCTGGAATAAAGAACAGGCGGCCACTCAAAAATTACTGGCAAATGATTTTGACGACCCTAGATGGCGAAGGACAGCGTTGAAGAATGCTTACGCATTGCTCAGCAAGCGACGGTTTCGTGAGTTGTTATCAGGCGCCCGAGACGCTGAAACAAAAAGCACTATATATTGACCACGGAAATAGATTACGCTGTTGCATTCTTCCTACTGGCTGATTGTCTCGAGGACGCTGTCGAGGTTTGCCTCCGACAAATTAAGGACCTGCAATTGGCAATTGCTATTTGTCGTGTTTACGAAGGCGACAGTGGGCTAATATTCCGAAAACTTATTCACGACGAAGTCCTCCTTTTAGCTGCACAAGAAGGCAACCGCTGGCTTGCATCGTGGGGTTTTTGGATGCTTGGTCGCAAAGATATGGCCGTCAGAGCATTAATTGTAAGTCTCGCTTTCATAAATCAACATACAACTAGGTATCCGATCCTTGACATTGGCTGATTTTAGCAAGATGCCTGTATTTGCGCTCTTGGAGACTCCTTGTTCACCAGATATCAAGTCTCGCTTGTTTTTGACCGACGACCCTGCCCTTGTAGTTCTGTATTCGCAGTTACGTCAAAGAACGTTGCAAACGCTTCGAGGTGCCTCCAAGATAACACCAAAAGTTGAGTGGGAGTTTGTGCTTCACAGTGCCAAGCTGTATGATCGCATGGGTTGTGATCTACTTGGGTTAGATCTTGGTGAGTCCACATCCATTGGAAGCTGCAGAGGCGGATGCAGTTTTTTCTTCTCGAGATTGCTGCCTGTCCGTTCCTCTGCTGTAATCGAGACTTTTGGTATGCAAACGGCCTTCGCTGATAAGATGTGTCAGTGCGTAATTGGGAGTTTCAGCAACCTGTCGCCACGGGCTTTGGCGGTGAAGTCAATCCCTTGAAACTACTGCGACGGAGAAGTTCACTAGTAGTAGACGATATCTCAGCGACGAGGCGCAGCCTTGGTTTGGAACGGACCGGCAGCTCAACGAGAAACGGACTTTCTAAGCCATCTCCGCCAACAACATTCATGGAGCCCGACACGACATCGCTGCTTGACAGCTTCGGACTTTAGGTGTAGATTTCTGGCAAGCAAAATCTGCGTCGAGGATGCGTGCTGGTCATTGGACCCGGTTTGACAAGTCGTGCGTGGTGAACGTCATAATGGCAAACGATTCTGTAAACTAGTTGTGGCAGTGTAAACAATGTTGCTACCCCAGATATTACTTATGCAGACTTTAAAATGTCGGATAATGTGAATATATAACTCCATACCCGTCCATTTCTCTGATGGTGGTGAGTTTTTTTGGTCGCATGTCTATGTCCTCCCACGTCCGTTGCATTTTCAGTCCACAAGCCTACCGGGACGCCGAGGTAGCTATTTGCTTCAAAGATCAGTCAAAATAAAGAAAAATAGGGTCATTTGCCGGCAGGTTCTCAGAGAAGTTTAACGTTGTCCCGTAGTAAGTGACACTACTGGACTGACCTAAATATTTACTTAAGTAAGCAGATGTCTGGCATGGGTGACGTAACCTCGGCAAGTAACTATACGGACTAAGAGAGGTCTAGCCTTCCCATCTCGCAAATGCCGCTGGCGCTTCCGCAGCGTATCCATCTCAATTACTTCCTCTCAATTACTTCCTCTTGTAGATTTTTTCGTCATGGTTCCGCCGAAATTGACGGTAGAAGGCAAAAGCTTCACGTTTCGAAGCGTGGTAGCAGGTCTGGCCGTTGGAACGGTCATCTGTGCAGCCAATGTCTACTTCGGACTACAGACTGGCTGGGTGTCAATCATGTCCATGCCTGCTAGTCTGATGGGATTTGGGATTTTCAAGATGTTGCGACCTCACCTTAGCTTCCCGTTCTCTCCAATCGAGAATGTACTACTTCAAAGTGTCGCTTGCGGTATGGCAATAATGCCACTTGGATGCGGTTTTGTTGGAGTGGTTTGTCTAGATCTTCCACCCCGCTGGCAACCATCAAGTGGAAGAGAAGCTGACGCGATCGCTACAGATTCCAGCAATGAACTACCTGTTGAAATCCGAGGAACTGGGTCCTCTGTACTTGAGCACTGCGCAACTCATTATTTGGTCACTTGGTCTGTGTTATTTCGGAGTTCTATTTGCCGTACCTTTGTGAGACAACTTGTTCCCATCAAACCTCTGATTTGGCGATACCTACAGCACTCAAGAACCGAAGCTGACGCCTGAGAATGATCTGTATATTCAATAGGAGGCGACAGGTCATAATCCGAGAGCGTCTGAAATTTCCCAGCGGTTTCAGTACTGCTGTCCTCATATCCGTACTTCACGGCAAAGAGCCACAACCTTCCCGGCCAGAGGAGTTGGATAGCGCCGCACGAGGTGGTTTTGCTAGCCTAGTTCCACGCCCGATTATTCAAGGCTCTGCTATACCAGATGCTATTGATAATGACGACGCGCATGACAACCGAACTCACGCAGATCCGCAAACTGGCTGGGTATCAAATATGGGGCTCCTCCTCATCTGTTTCTTCATTTCTGGCTTGTTCACTATATTGACGTATTTTTTACCCATTCTTCGAAATCTTCCAGTATTTGGTACGATTGCCGCAAACACTTGGCTTTGGACACTGAACCCTAGCCTTGCTTATGTTGGCCAAGGCGTTATAATGGGCACCGAGACAACACTACATATGACTTTAGGAGCCATTATTGGTTGGGGCTTTCTTAGTCCCCTGGCAAAGCTCAAGGGCTGGGCTCCAGGGCCAGTGGATGACTGGGAGCATGGCAGCAAAGGATGGATTGTCTGGGTATCCCTTTCGATCATGCTAGTAGATGCTGTCGTTAGCCTCAGCTATGTTGGTTCTCGGACTATCTTCCTCTCTTCACCGTTTGATAAATTCCTGAGAAGTGTTCGCGAGAGGCTACAGAAGGCAAGAAAATACGTGCTTGGAGATTTAACCCCTCAGTATTCTTTGCTGCAGAGTCAAGACGAAGACTTCGAATCTCATGCGCAAGATGTATCCAACGATGCAAGCAACGCTGATACCGACGACGTTGTCGACGACGATGACGCCCCAGCTGATCAACGCATTGGAAGAAAATCGGTATCGATAGGACTTGTCTCTTCCATTGCATTATGCATTGGAACGACCCATATCGTCTTTGGGGAACTGGTTCCTTTATATGCAACTATCATCGCCGTTTGTATTGCTCTGGTCTTGAGTATAATGGGTGTACGGGCGTTGGGAGAAACGGACCTCAACCCTGTTTCAGGAATCAGCAAACTGGCCCAGCTTTTCTTCGCCCTTATAATTCCTCAGACTAAGAAGTCTAGCGTCCTGATCAATCTCGTTGCTGGTGCAGTGGTAAGTTAATTTGTTCCCATACTTTTATTGCCCTTTTCACGTACAACCATCCGTGAACTTCGGGTGCCAAAACTACAGTACTGGGACCGTCGCTAATCTACAAACTAGTCAGAGGCAGTGAGTCTTACATGTCATAAGGAAGACTTGGTATTGTCTAATTGAGTCAGGGCGCCTTACAGGCTGGAGATCTAATGCAAGATCTCAAAACTGGACATTTACTGGGGGCTGCCCCAAACGCCCAATTTTGGGGGCAAATGATCGGCGCCACTGCTGGAGCAATTTTGAGTGCCTTCATCTACCGACTTTACACATCGTAAGCAAATTGTCTTCTTGACCCGGTTGGTATTTTGAGCTTGATCATCTAACACACCACACCCATTGAGAGTCTACAACATCCCGGGCGACCTTTTTCAAGTACCTACTGCTTATGTTTGGATCTTCACAGCCAGGTTAGTTACAGGGCAAGGGTTACCGTATATGGCCAAAGAGTGGGCTCTGGGGGCAGGAATTATCTTTGCTGTCACAACATTGATCCGCATCACTAGTGTAGACAAATGGTGGCGACCGTATGTTCCGGGTGGCATCGCTGTGGCCGTTGGTACGTTGATATCCACCCTGTATGACGACACGAGAGTCTATTAATTATATCCAGGGATATATAACGTACCGTCCTTCACCTTGGCTCGAGCAGTTGGAGGAATCATCTGTTGGTGCTGGGATAGAATTTTCCGACGGTCAAATGCGCAACTTATAATTCTCGCGTCGGTAAGCTAGGTCAACTATTTTATCTCTATGTATATGCTGACTGTTGAAGGGCTTCATCCTTGGAGAAGGCTTCCTGAGTATCGTGAACTTGATCCTCCAGGGTCTACGAGTGCCGCATTTATAACGTGTAGATGTTGTTAGGCACGGTCACCCCAGTATAGGTGAAACGACTGTACACCAACTAGCCCTTGGAAATCTCTTACTGTTCAGCTATTTTAGTTCCCAGCTTTGGTTTCTTTCTTCACGCCCGGCGAACCATTTGAGACTTATTGTAAGCGCCCTTGCATTATCAGAAGCAGCAGCGAACGTAATTTGCCCTGATAGGCGGCGGGAAGTGGAATGTATTTGTGAGGACTTCCGTGGATCAGTCAGCAAAAGACCCTGCTTCCAATGAGTCTCTATGCCGTCCGGACCGGTGGTAAAAGCAATATGTCCTGGAGATGCGACAGCCCATCTATCAGGTGTGACAGCTGGCTCAGGAACTGGTTCTGATTTGCATGGGCAGAAGAAATTGTCAAACCAGATGATAAAACCATCTGGATCATCGGTATCATCCCTGAGTTCTGTTTCCCAGCTGGTTGTGAAAGAAAGGTCTTCTGGGCGGGTTGAATAGAGGTCCAGAACCTTGAATGGGTATGCCCTCCCACAAAGTGATGATGTAGGCATGGCTTGGATGCGAACTTCGTCGTAAATGCCTTCCTGCATTGCCTCCATGTCGAAACCGTAGACGTCACGCCAGTAGGAAACATGTTCTGATATGTACGCCTCATCCTTCACAGGCGCAATCCACAGCGTCGCGGAGCTGGGAGCTAACAGGCCATCGGTCTTCAGGTACTTGTCCCGTGCATAGAGCACACTTGGTAGCATTGCCTCATAGAGTAAACAGTAGCCCATCCATTCACTAATGATGATGTCGACCTCTCTTACGGGGAGTTCAACATCTTCAATACTGCCTCTCAAGCATGTTATAACATCTGATAACTCGTTATTGAAGACGTTTTCTCGTGCTTTATCAATGATGTCCGATTTGTCGACAGCTATTACTCTTGTGGCACCGGCCTTTGCACAGAACATGCTGAGAATTCCTAGCTCGCATATCAGAATTGAATTGCAGGAAGAAACTGCTCTTCTGTTCTTCGTCTTTCCACTTTACGCTTCTTTTTGCAAACATACCTGTGCCACACCCGATATCCAGTACCACCTTGTCTTTGAATATGTGTTTGTTCTCGTATATGAAGTCTCGGTAGGCATCAGTGCGCACGGCATCCTTGAGCATTGTCTCATGTATTTCTGTCATGGAATAAGCCATCAGTGTATAAATTTATTTAAGAATTCATACCATGCGCTGCATAAGACTCAAAATAGTAGGCAGAGGAATCCTTTTCTTTCGTGTTTGCCGATGGAACAGGGACATCATTGACTCCCCACCGGCGGTTCAACGTTTGTTCCACAGCTAGACGATAGTTTGCGAAGCTTTCACGAATAGAACTGAGCTCAGCCTCAAGATATTTGTTCTTTTTCTGCAGATCACTGTCTAACTCGTGTACTGTGCTAGAGGTTTCTGCCCCGGTATCGCTTGTCGGCCCCAATACTTCATCGAGAGAGAAAATAACGGCATCATTTTCAAGTACTGGCTTGAGGAAGCGATCATCCTCAATATCTTCATAGAAGATCTCTGAAGGCAGGGCAATGCCGCTCTTGACCTGACTGCGCACGTAGTTCACCAGCTTCAAGGCTCCAAGGAAGTCCAACTGTAGGCGCTGAATTACCTGAATCAGGTCAAAGTCATGCTGCTGTTTGCAATGCTGTAGCATCTCTGGTAGTGTGGTAAACGTCAGGGCGTCAAAGAATGACACAACTTCGATAACTTCGACATCAGGTTCGACATCGAGCCAGTTGCTCTTCTCTGAAGTATCCGAGCCCGAGGAAGGTGATTCAACACCTTGATTATTCATTGTACTGTCGGCTTAACGATCCAAAGTTGTAGTCCGAGTAGATCTGTTTGCAGAATGTGAAGGAATACGTAACCTAAAAGCCAGTATTATATTTTGCCGCTCATGACTAAAGCTTTGAGTTTAAGATTCAGAGTAATGACCCCCGAGTTGATTTTGTTTTGAGGTTGTCCTAGTACTTCAGGGATCAGGACTGAACGAATTTTTTCCTCCCCCGATGATATTTTCCGACCTAGGCAGGTTGCTACGTAGAAAAACTTATCGCATTGACCGATAAGGGGGACCCCGCTCCACGATCAATAATGCAATTCAGCGGGGCCGTCAATAAAAGTCTCCGTAGCAACACCAGCTCCTCAACCCACCTCATCCTCGTCGTCTTCACCCTCCGACACAACCTCACCAAGCCTACGAAGTCGTGCCTGTCGTCCAGAATTCATTAACTAGGGAACCAATACACTGTGAAAAATTCAATTTTTTTTTTACCTTATATCGGACGACCTTCTCCTCTAGGTCTCCAAATACGACGAGCAAGTCCTCAAGCTCAGCCTGCGCTGTTTTCTTCGTGTCCGATTCTTCCAACAATTTTGCTTCGGCCTGACTCGAGAAGAAGTCGCACATATTAACTCTCATTGACCACTCTGATGGGCTCTCTGCCATGCTGGGCGACAGCATGAAGCCATAGGGCAAGTGACTTACCTGTTCAACTTTGCGCCGCAATTCCTCTGCGGTTGTCGTAGCTTTGTGAAGCTCTGTCTCTAAATTTGAACAACGACTTTCTGCTTGTGTTTTCTTTTCTACTTCAAGCGCTATAAAACCGGCATTTTCCTGTTGGAGGTTCTGCAGCTCCAGCGCTTTAGTTTTACTGGCCTTCGTGGTACCTGTTAATATACGCGTCTATCCGGCATTGTAGATTCTTTGTCTCACCTTCATCAAATCGACTTCAAGGCGATTTATGGATGCCTTGAGGTCTGCAACCTCAGTGTCAGTTCGTAGCCTGACGCGTTCAATCTCCGAGTGCGCAGACTGTTGAGCCTGAGCCAGCTCATTCTGATGTTGGGTCTCCCTCGCAGAAAGTTGTGCTCGCATTGATGCGATATGACGCTCCTTGTCCGCCTCTTTTGTCGAATATTCCTGAGCAAGCATTCTAAAACCGGGGCTATTAGCACCGGTGCATGGAAATGCAGTCAACCAGAGACAAACCGCAAATGTTCTTCGTGAACGACCTCCGCAGTCCCAAGCGATGCTTTGAGTTTAGATAGCTCAAGAGCGTTGGCTTCATTGGATTGGCGATGTTCCGCTTGTTGGTTTCGAAGTGCCTCTTCAAGTGATATTACTTTGGCTTCAGTCTCCTGTAGTGCACGATCTTTGTCCACGACTTGGCTACGAAGAGAATCCACCAGCTCTCTGGATATCCCTTGCTGAACACCGTTTGTCATGACAGATATCTCGAGCTCTGGCGCCCTGTCGATTGAGCGTCTAATCCGACTATAATTATCTTTTAGAAAGTCAACGAAAACTGAGTCAAAGAATATATCTGGAAGACTATTGCCCGTGGACGGATTGTGCTTCTGTGGCGTGACTTCGAAATCACGTATCAAAGGATGGCTTCGGAGTCGTTTTAGTCGTTCCAAGAATTGCTCTCTGTCCAACCTTTTTGAAAGAATGGAGTGAAGACTGGTCCTTGGAAGTGGTGAATCTTTCGTCGAAAATTCGTATACAACGCCCAAAAGGAACGCACAAAGGCCTTGAATGATTACTCCCCCGGCGGAGACGGGCTGCGTTATGGCCTGTATTAAGCTCTGCACATTGCTACCCTCCGCCAAGAAGTCGTCCACAGCATTGAGGTCTTCAAAGGTCCAGCTCAAAAGTAACATCAAGTACCCAACCATAATTCTAGCATCATAACTACGTGTAATGCCAGTGGTGAGATGAGCAGTAACCGTTTGTATACTCGTGACGACCTCCTCACCTTTGGACGAATCTCCTTCTGTTACTTCAAGCAGCCTTGTCTTTGCGGTAGGGTTATCGTGCAGCAGATGGAAAGCAATTACAGAAGCAAACCATTGGCGATAAGGGTCACGAGCCAGTAACATATTGTCGGGTCGTAATAGAACTGTCAAGATGTTGGCAGATTCTTCAGTTCCTGCCATATATCCATCGATGGCCCTGGACAAGAAATGAAGCCTGACTTCCGAATGATTCGAAAAATAGGCCTTCAAGCACTCGCAGGCCGAGAATCGAAGGTCAAAAGCCGACTGATCAAAGAAATTGAGCGTCAGATCCAGCAAGCCATCGATAACGTAGGTCTTCGCTGCGAGCTTTAAGTTTGCATTTTCCATTGTGTCAACAAGTAATGGAGTGGGGACCATTAGTTGAGCAAAGGTTTCCTGAAGAGGTTTTGCATCCCGAATCATATCACCACAAGTGGCTAACGCCTACGTATAAATGTTGGTCAAAATGTGATCACTCATGAAACAAGTTGGCTTGGTCATCTCACCTCTGCCTTAATAGTGATAGTGACTTGGCCTTCTTCACGAGAAAATGCCAGCTGAAGAATATTATGAACAAGCCCCTGCTTCCAAAAGGCCTGTTGATTCAGCGAAACACCTGCTGAGCCAGGAAGTAAGAAAAGACGAAGAACCGCAAGAAATGCATATACGTTTCGGTTGCGCTGTGTCTGGGCCCACACCGCAAGATCAGTATCAGACAATTGAGCTTGCAGTAAGCCTTCTAGCAAACTTGCAAGTCTTGCAATGCAGCCAGATTCTCGGAAGAGGGATTGATTGAAAGCATTTTGACGTAGAAGATTTGCCATAAGAATCAGACAATCTTCGACCGTTCTCCCACCATCTGCAAGCGAGCCCTCGGCTGCCACGATAGCAAATATCCGTTCGAAGGCACTCTCGAATGCCACGAGTTTTTGAATTTCCATAGACGTGGGTGTGAGAGCTATTAAGAGACTAACAGACTCGGTTCTCACAGCCTCACGCTGGTCGTCAAGAGTAGAAACCAGCCTGCTTATACCCAGCGGCGCCGTAAAGATGCATTCTTCAGTTCTCTCGGTCCGGGCTAAAAGTATCGCGGCGAGCAATTGTAGCGAGTACAGGCGTGAATAGAAGTCGTTGGATTCCACGAAGTCCAACAGAAGTGTAATGTGCTCCTGGTGTTGAGTAAATTCATCGGCAAGCCAGAGAACCACTTCGTCGGAAGCCTCAGGACTACTTTCATTAGGGCTGAACAGCATCAGCAGTGTCTCCAAGACAACTTTGACGGTATCAACATCATCGCCATCTTTGGCCAAACTCCCAATAAGACATCTCAATGCCCCGGAGGCCACTGATGCTGGGAAATCTTTAGCAAAGCTTCGCAAGCCAAGTATTGCGGCTCGTCGGTCCTCGAGAAGGGTTGCCGAGTTTAGACGGCCACTTAGAACAGTTATGGTTTCGCTGACGGACTGTTTGGCTGGCGCTGTCGAAATTGAGAACATGTTGTCGTCGTGCAATTCGCCATTGAGCAATACAAACGCGCCAATTCTAGAGGCGTGGTTTTGAACCTTGGCTCAAAATCGAGCGTAGGCTGGCTGTCAAAGCAAAGGACAGCAAAGAGCATTGATAGCAGAAGTTCACATACCTACCTAGGTACCTAAGCTAGGTAGGTACCTTATGTAGGTACGTTATTAACCTGGGTACCCAGGTGCCTAAGGTGGGTTTTAGCACTACCTCTCTAACCTGCCTAGATACCTCGTATACGCGCGGCTTCACTTTAGTAAAGGTAGTAGAGCCATCATAAGATACCTACCTAGAGGTAGGTAAGAAATATAAATACTAGTAGTAAGTCTGACTACCAGCTGATGACCAGTTTTTGACTGTCTTGTCATATTATACTGTCAACAGAAACAGAGGCCGCGAGCCTAGGTACTTTAAGGTACTTAACGGAGTACTAGCATGACATAATCACTTTTTACCTTCTACCAGTCCCCACACTGGGGGATGGCGGCATTATGGCAAAAATCAGTTGTTGCAAGCACTGAGAATCCCACGGCTGCGCGCGTCCTCCCATCTATCGACACGAAGAGCTTTGCAGTTGACTTCTTCGATCGTACAACTTCGTTACCGTCGAGATGGGAATTCCAGCTGCTTTTCGTTGGCTTTCCAATAGATACCCCAAAATCATCTCGCCGGTGATCGAGGATCAACCGGTTGTAATGCCGGATGGTTCGATAGTACCTGTTGACACGACTAGTCGCAATCCAAATGGCGAGGAGTTCGATAATCTTTACCTTGATATGAACGGCATCGTCCATCCCTGTGCACATCCAGAAGACAAACCGGCGCCTGAAGATGAGGAGGCCATGATGCTTGACGTATTCAAGTATACTGATCGTGTCGTCAATATGGTTAGACCTCGAAAGCTTCTCATGATTGCTGTTGGTATGTAATCCCTCTTGCACGTTGATAGTCTATTCTGACGATTTTTTTCTTTTAGACGGTGTTGCACCTCGTGCAAAGATGAATCAGCAACGTTCTCGACGGTTTCGATCAGCGCAAGATGCCAAAGAAAAGGAGGAGAACAAAGAGGAGCTGCTGAAGCTTGTCAAACAACAAAATGGCGGGGTTTTGCCAGCGAATCATCTCGAAAGTGTTGCTAAGAAAGTTTTCGATAACAACTCTATCACACCGGGTACACCATTCATGGATATTTTAGCCGCGAGCTTGCGGTATTGGTGCCAATATAAGCTGAATACTGATCCAGCATGGGCCAAAATGAAGGTTTTGATATCTGATGCCACAGTTCCTGGGGAAGGCGAGCACAAAATCATGTCTTTCATTCGCTCACAGAGAGCATCGCCGGAATATGACCCCAATACGCGTCATGTTATATATGGTTTGGATGCCGATTTGATCATGCTAGGCTTAGCAACACATGAGCCGCACTTTCGAGTTCTTCGAGAAGACGTTTTCTTCCAGGAGGGGAAAGCCAGGATATGTCAGTTGTGCGGACAAAAGGGACATGACGCACGCAATTGCCGAGGCGAGGTGAAAGAAAAGACAGGCGACATTGAAGAAAAATCCGGCAATTTTACGCTTAAACCATTTATCTGGCTTCACGTTTCTGTGCTGCGAGAATATCTTGCAGCTGAATTGGCTGTTCCCGGACTACCATTTCGTTTTGATCTAGAGCGAGCCATTGATGATTGGGTGTTTATGTGCTGCTTTGTCGGAAACGATTTTCTTCCGCATCTGCCCGCATTAGAGATTCGAGAGCATGGTATCGACACATTGACAACCATCTGGAGAGAAAACTTGGCGACTATGGGTGGTTATGTCACGAAAGATGGGCACATAGATTTAAAAAGAGCACAGCGAATCTTGGATGGCCTCGCGAAGCAAGAAGACGCGATATTCAAGCGCCGAAAGGAGCAAGAAGACCGCCGAGAAGCAAACGCAAAGCGGAGAAAGTTGCAACACGAACAGAGCTCATATCCTGGCAGCCGCCGGGCCACCGCTGAGGTTCGCAAGGACGGCCACCACGATCTTTCTCAGGGCCTTCCTATCTATCCTATTTCTTCATATGTGAAGGAGTCACCGCGAGATATCACCCATGACATGGTGGTCAATAAGAGCTCTGTAAAGAATGCAAATATTGCTAACAAGGACGCCGCGGCTCTCATCAAGGACCAAATACGAGCGGCGAAGAGACATGGCCCTGTTTCCACCGAACTGGAGGTTTCTTCATCTCTGCTTTTGGGAAAGCGAAAAGCGGAGCCATCCACGGGCATGGGGACGGACAATGATAATACGAGGCATCCGACACCAGCAGAAGAGGTTATTGATAAAGTCCGCTTGTGGGAAGATGGGTACGCCGATAGGTATTATCAGCAGAAGTTCAATCGCAAACCTGATGATATTTCTTTTCGGCACAGAGTAGCTCGAGCGTACGTGGAGGGCCTGGCTTGGGTCCTGCTGTACTACTTCCAGGGCTGCCCTTCATGGGAGTGGTACTATCCGTATCATTATGCGCCATTCGCAGCAGATTTCAAAGATGTTGTCAACATGGAGATCGTCTTTGAGAAGGGAAGGGTTTCTAAACCATTCGAACAATTGATGAGCGTTTTACCAGCAGCTTCACGACACGCCCTCCCTGAAGTGTTTCATCCTTTGATGACAAATGAGGACAGCGAAATCATCGACTTCTATCCCAAAGACTTCGAAGTGGATCTAAATGGGAAGAAGATGGCCTGGCAAGGCGTTGCCTTGCTACCTTTCATTGATATGCCTAGGCTACTGGCCGCTGTGCAAAGCAAGTATCCGCTTCTAAGCTCTGCCGAAGCCGCGAGGAATTCCAGGGGAAGAGATGTGCTTCTCTTATCAGATAGCAACGTTGGGATTTATGACGATATTCTAACCAAGTTCTACTCCAAACGACAAGAAACTTCTAGATTCAAATTGAACCCAAAATCTAGTGATGGCTTGTCAGGGAGGATTGAAAAACAGGACGAGTATGTCCCGCACGGTGCATTGCAATATCCGCTCGGAAGATGTGCCATGCCAGATCTGGATTATGATAAATCGGTTAGGTAAGTTGATAAGAAAAAAAGAGAGCATTGGCTAACAAACACTAACATTCTGCAGCGTTTACTACGACATGCCACAGACACAGCAAAACCATAAGTCGATGTTACTAAGAGGGGCAAAACTACCACCACCTGTACTTACCACTAGTGATGTTGAGGTGATACGGGGGAAAACAAAGCGGGATCATGGCTACGGGTTTGGACGAGGGCGGAGCAATGGGCAAAGGCAACATCTACCACCACGACCTTCAACGTGGTGCCCGCCGCCCCCTGGAGGGCCTGGCTTTGGTGTTGGCGTTCCACCACCGCCACCAGCGTACGGTGTTCAAAATCATGGGCAGTTCAAAAATAATCGCTGAGAAGCTGAGAAATTGTATATACACACCTGTGGGGAACACTATGTAAAAAAAATTCATGTTTTTTTATGCGGCTGGCATTTTTTGTGAAAAAAAACCCCCCCCAGGGCTTTTTCTGCCCCCAAAAAAAATGTTTAGAGGAGTTAATGATAAATTTAAATTAAAAAAAAGAGATGAGACCTTAAAAAGAAATGATAAAAATAATAAATGGAACACCGGTGCTATATTTTTAAGCCAAATTAAATTCTTTGTAGTTAAATTCTTCGTTCACCAAATTTCTCCGCCGGCCACCCTTGCATTGTCCACCCATTTTCAACTACGTCGCCGCCCATAATCATTGTATGCTCCAGCAAGCAGCTGTCATCCTCCATTTTTGCACCGCTAAGTAGCCGGCTCCCGGACCTCAGAACACAACGGTTTCCGATTTCCAAGCGGTTGAGATCGAATTTACCGCGGGTATTTATATGAGCAACAACACTTGCATCATCTAATGCAACTCTGTCGCCGAGTGTGAGTAGATCTGGCTCAGTGAACATTAAATTTGGACAGCCATTTGCAAACAAGGCACAATTGTTTCCAATTTTAGCGCCCAAGGCTCGAAAGTACAAGACGATCCAATTTGTCCCAGTCAGGAGCCCGAGTATGCCCTCACCACGATAGCATTGTCTGCGAAGCTTTTCAATGCTGAGGAAGAGCTGCCACCGCTGGCAGTATGACGACTTGTCCCAGTCATAGTTGCCAGGCTGTCGACGACCCACTAATACCCATTTCGACGCTATAACAATACACAGTGCTAACCCAGCTTGCAGAGTTGTCAGTACCGCAAGGACTAATGTACACAAGCCAAATACTGCACCAATCTCGTACATCATGCTGTGATTTCGAGCAATGAGACGATTCATAAGATGGTTTACTAACTGAATAGACGATATATTCGGTATATTCCAGTAGACAGCAGTGAATATGGCCATGAAAGAAGAATAACAAAAGATGACGAAGGGCCTGAAAACGTGATAAGGTGCCAGCTTCAAAAAGAAGGCCTTCCCGAACGGTGAGATGGTCTCGGGCACGCCATCCACATCACTACCAGTCGTTGACTTACGCACAGCGACATCACTACACATATGTTGAATGAGTGTTCGATCATTAACTAATGTGTCGTCGCTGCTCATATGACGGATCCTCTGTTTCGTTTTCTGTATTTCTCGGTCTCCAGCTGATAGACAAACGGCATCACGACCTTTCGATCCAACGTACGTAGCACCGGCCCCATACGTCTTATTTCTGCCTGTCAAGGCACCAGATCCCATTGTGGTTCGCTCGCCAACTTCCACTCCGGGGAGAAGACAGACTCTGTCCGCAATCATGGCGCCATCTTTGATTGTGATAGGATCGGCGCCTATGCCATCGGACGTTATAAGGTGTGCCCGAGAGCCAAATACCACATCGTTGCCCACATCAAGCAGATGGTAGTCTCCAATGCTAGGTCCAGTTCCCGGCCAGTAAACTCGTTTGCCAATTTTCCCCCCCAACATACGCAGCGCAATAGATGTAGCTTCGTAGTGTTGGCCGAAGAATGCCGTCATGTTATGTAGTCGAGAGACAGGCAGAAGGCTCTTCATCAGATTTGCTCGCCATATTATAATGGCACCCTTCTGACGACGCAGGCCTAGTTTACCAAATACGGCATCCAGGGCTAGCTTGACGATTATCGCAAACACGAAGACTATGAAGGGGCTAAAAAAACACCTCATAGTCAAAGCGAGATAATGGAATGCAATACGTCTGGGTTCTGTGAACCAATCCATCATGTTTCGAACTGGCGATTCAGTGACCACAGGCTCCTGAAGAACCATGCCAACCAAACCTCCAATCCAGGGTGTGAGAGACAGAAACCAAGAGGTCACCTGTAGAGGGATAGTAAACAATACTCTCAGCAGCCAATGAGGTTTCGGTGCCGCATTTGGTGAAAGGTATCGGTTTGATTCGTCCGCATCCTGCAATTCCCAGCTTGAAGAGTTTGGCCCAATGCATGTGTTGGGGGGGATTTCGGTACCAGCCGCCACAATAGATGAAATCCCAACAGATGATCGTTCCCCAATAGTGATTTTCCCAAGATACATGGATGTATTTCCTTCGACGGCAAAGGGTCGACATATGCAGTGACTGAGCACGACATCGTCGCGTAAATCTAGAAGATCCCATTCTCCTAGACCTGCTCCAGCAAGCTTCACATTTCTTCCGATTTTCGCACCCATGAGCTTGCAGTACCACGTCTGGGTCGCGTCATTCAATCCAAACCATCCTTTGCCGGAGACACTGACAATCTTTTGCACCATCCACCACCTGGTATGATATAACCCCCACATCGGGTAGAGGCCTTCACGATACCGGCCTACAATAGTCCACTTCGAAAATATACCTACGAAAGGGACAATAACTCCGACGACCGTTTTTGAAAACAGTATACTGAGCATAAGGTTGAAGAGCCGACCATGAACGAACGTATTAGTTGGCCAACCCTGAGTGTAACTGAGCGCCACAATGAATATGGTCCATTGAAAAGCACGACGTAATGGATATAGGACGACCAAAGGGACCAATTGAGCTGCCATCAGTAACGGATTTGTCGAACTCTTGGTTTTGATGCAACCAACGATCTTGTCTTTGGTTCCACTAGCAATCTTTTCTGGTGTAGCCTTGTCCACGTAGGCTGAAATGGCGTGTATAGAGCCAGCATTGAAAACAATGTCGATGGGTAACTGGATACCAAATTCATTTCTTAGAGCTGATGCAAGACGGCCCGCACGAAGGGAGTCACCACCAAGACTGAGAAATTCGACACCTCTGGGGAGCTCAGCAGGGTGGCAAGAAAGGATATTCGCAAATATGTTAGCGACCTTGCCCTCTGTTGAGCAAACCAGCTTGTCCATGGAAACTCTAAGCAGCATTTCCACCTTATGCTGAAGTTTGATGTCATCCACTTGTCCCAAGTGATCCACGGGAAACGGTTCATCTAGGACGTGAACAGTCTCCGGTATCATGTAGTTGTGAAGCGAGCCACGAAGATGTTCTTGTAGATCTGTCACAAAGGCCGTGGAAGGTGCTGGATAAAACTGCTTTGCTGGAGCACAAAATATCTCCGGTATGTCCTCAGTGCTTCGTCTGCACACATGGTATCTCATATCAGCCGGGACCGCTATATCCAGGGACCTGTTAATTGCTTCCTGGTCAACAATGCAAGGAGCACATTCAATCGACATAGACAACGCCGCGTCAGGGGCAGGACAAATTGCCTCCCAATGCCTTCGCAGGTACGGCGTATTTTCTTCAATATCTGGCAAGCCAAGCCTTTGCCCTAGTTTAATTCGTAATACCTTATTGTTCTTCTTCGGCAAGTCGTCCATGTATATGATTAGCGCCGGCAACTTTACTTGCTGTAGGGAGATGCGCAATGCGTTCTGAAGTTTTCTCAAGTCAACCCTGGTTTCACCAGATGGCGTTACAAGTACCACAGCGACAACCTCCTGCAGCACATCATGAGACGCCGAAAATGCCAGGACTTGACTGACTTGGCCATGAATAGGCGAAGTTGGTGAAAGTGACGCAGACATGATTGCGTTCTCAACCTCAAAGGGTGATATCAACTCCCCCCCACGATTGATAACCTCTTTGCTTCTTCCAGTGATGAAGAGGTAGTCATCACTGTCCATGTAGCCCAAATCGCCAGTATCGAACCATCCGTCAGTGTTGAACGAAGATCTGTCGAATGAACCGTCGGATCGCAGGTAGCCAGGGAAAAGAGGTTCGCCTCTGACACAGATCCTGCCAACGACTCCGGGCTCGACCTTATGTTCTGACCAGTCCAGTATAGTAAGCTCTGGGCCAATGCTGATGCCGGACGTTCCTTCTCGGCCAAGCTTATAATGAAGAGGTGGTGCTGATATTGGCATACACCTAAGCAATACGTTAGCAATGTCCTAAACCTTGCTCATTGATTGCGATGACGAAAGGATGTGGTGTGATCGAAGTGAGTTCGAAGAGGACAAAACGTACTCGGTCATTCCATAACTCGGTAGGACGACGCAGTCAAAAGTATCTCGAAGTTGACCGGCCAATGACGGCAGAAGTCCTCCCGCCGCATTACAGACGAGCCTAATTTTGCTTCTCTTGAGCGAATCGGGTCGCTCAAGCGCCCGAGCGAGAATGACAGAGTGCATAGAAGGCGACGCATAGTACCAAGTTGGCTCCAAGGATTCCACAACGTCCCAGAATAGATTTGCGTCAAACACAGTGCAGCAGACTGTGGACCCTCTAGAAATCACGGGTGCGAAAATATTCCTAACCAATCCACCACTGCGTGGTGTTGTTAGTTGCAGTATATCAAGGTTGACGGCGGCTAGAACGAGACAATACATACATGTGATACAGGGGCATCATATTCAAGCACGTGTCCACGACACCCAAACCCCACGAATCCACGACAAATACCACGCCAGCAATGATCGAATGCATTGTTATCGGGACCATCTTCTTTGCTCCAGAAGTGCCACTTGTAAACAGAATCAAGCAAATGTCGTCGGCTGTATTTGGACATGGTCGTCGGCTGTTGAACGACAGAGGATGCCCTGCGGTACTAAGAACCTGAATATCACCGCGGTTGTTCCATTTCACAATGTAAACCGTTATCTTTTCATTCTCAACCCAACCATCTCCTAGTTTTAACCGCTCATAGTCCTGTGAACTGGTCAAAATGATTTTGGCACCTGATTGTAGTATGTCGGCTCGAAATTGCTCTCTTCCAGTCGCCGGATTGATCGGGGCAGCAGTGTAATAAGTCGTGACAGCGATACATGTCGCTGCAAGAAGTGGTCCATTTGGCAGGGAAATAGCAACTATTGGCTTCCGCTTTGAAGGTTCGACGAACAAAGGAAACTTGCTGACAAAATCGTGCAGCTCTTTGTGCGTAATAAACTCGTCCGATTTCGTTGCTCGTAGTGCTGGACGGGAGTCGTGACAGATGAAATCCAAAAATGACTCGTATGAAAGCTTGACCATGATCGATATCTTACGCATAAGCTTCGCATTCTCGCATTTTGGGTTTGATTTCACCTCTTCGGGTAGCAGTTTTGATAGCATTGCATAGCATCGTATTAGTGGTATCGTGGGCCACGGGCCAGACACCTCTGTCAGTAGACTGTGCAAAACGTGCAAGGAACTCTCAGCCTTCTGGGCTGTACGCGAAAGTAATGACAAAATGTCCGTTTTGTCCTGTTCGCCCCAATCCAAGCTTCTCAGAGGGCAGCCCGTCAATAACGCCTCCGGTGGCGGAACATCGGAAGTGCGCTCCAAGAAGACTGAGAATTTATCGACAGACGTTTGCTGGACCATTTCTGGCACTGATAGTATACTTGGAGAGTTGACCTGAGAGTTGACCAGCTCGTAACCCTGTCTGAAACGTAGGCCGGATTAGAAGGAAGAAGAATGTCTGCTGCAAATGTATGGTGCTGGACTATATGTGAATAGTATCACTTCTTGAAGGGGCCCTGAAGCAACATATAACCTGCGACGGCTTCCACAAATGCCTGCTGCATCTTCGGACCCTTCGCCGCCCCACGGTAGATCGCGAATCGGCATAGTGAAACTCCAGCTGGCCCAACACAGGGCATACCAGTCACAAGGTGGAATTATTTTGCCCACCGTCTTCGCCGGGGGTCGTCTCCATATAGAGAACTGTGATGTGAGACATCACGGAGTCAAGGAGAAGCGCCGATCCTGATATTCCTCGTTATGATATGAGTCTCAAAGATGCCAACAATGTCTAACGTCAGATCTTGTGAAGAGTCCTCATGAACGATACTATCCATGTCTGAGCTCCATATCGGCTTACTGGTCAGTCTCTTGAGATAGGAGGGGAGACATGAATATACAGCTGGCGCTTAGGGTACAAGACTTCCTGTTACTCACAATACTATTGTCAGTGGTGCTGTCATGTCGTCGGCAGAGAATAAAAACGACGACAAAATCGCGTACCGTTTTCCAGCTCTAGCAGTTCGCTCCGGCCATTCGCCTTCTGTTCATGCCGAGCCGCGAAGCACACACGAGAACACGCGCCAGCAATGAGCACAAGTCTGCAAGACTGCTAGCTAGGCATGAGGTCATTGCGTTAATCAGGCATTGGACAGGAATGGAATGCGTTCCCTTGAGCGTATACTATACCAAACCAGTATGAAGAGCTGTAAAATACTAAACTAAAGTTGGGAACCACTTAGTTGCCAACGGGTAAATCTGTCAAAGCCAACACAACGTACCCGCAATCTTGGTTGACATGGAACATTGAGGATTCATGCCAATGACAGCCGCTTTTTTACGGTCACAGCAATGAATGACCCCACCCAGCTGCCCTGCAAAGGGCCTTACGCTACCAAGGTGATAACCCAACCACCAACCATAGCCGCGTATCACGTCAACCAGCGTTCCATACCTGGATGTAGCTCAATTTCGCTGAAACAAGTTACATTTCGATGCCTCCTATAAAGGAAATATTTCATGTGTTTTAAGTTGGCGTGTGGCTGCCGCTGAATTGGAATGTAGGCTCTGAGCGGCTTGACTGAGAATCAGTCAGCTGTCGTGGCGTTGTTAATACGTTCTGCTACTCTTTCATATTCATAGCCCGTGTTGCCTGCATTAGTCCAACCCTGGCATCCGGTGATAGATTTGACGTGTTTTCTATTTTCCAAGCGCGCGGTGAAACGCGACGAAGTCCCATACCGGAAGCACAATCAGTAGCTTATATGCAGAGAAACTTCTTCGTTGTCTTCTCAGCAAAGTTGTCCCAGTTGGCGTAGGTTAGTCGTCGCAGCTGGTAACTACCTGCGGCAGTTGAATACAACGCGACCCTTGGATTACCCGGAAGTTCACAAAACTGGAAATGGCCAACACTACACAAGCGGCGTCTCAATCCTCCGTCACGTCGCCCTGTGGGTTCTGGATATACAGATACTGGAAGTGGGACTGGTTCATCAGATTACTGGAAAGAGACGCACAGCTGGAACCACTCGCTCGCTCACTATCCAGTGTAGATGTTACCAAATTTTAGTGTTTATGCTATGCATGCACCTCCTCATATTCTCGAGCAGATGACTACGCGGTGGCTTGAATGGGGTCGTCACATCTCAAACATTGCCAAGGGCTGAGTCTTGCTTCCCAATTTAGTAAGCAATAGTTACATGTTACTCATGTATGGTGATCAAAGTAGCATCCTGCTTGACGAGGAGCCTCACAGCGGTCGTCGACGTGATTGCAGAACAGTCTCAAGAAAATGTAACCAGGGAGACAAACAAAATGATGCCCATGCAAAAGATGTACAGGCGTTGGTTGAATGTTCTTCTCGTAGGTATCTTTGGCTTTCACAGGTGCTACCTGATAGTTTCCCGCGATCTTATGTGGACCTGACTATTACTATTTAATATCAATAAATTGTATAAGCTTTTTCTAGCGTAATGAAACAACTGTCGTTTATTTACTATACATCCCTATCGGCATAGTATTATATAGCGAGTTTACTATACGTACCCAGTAGGTTGCCATTCAAGCGCCTAAGGGGGCATCGAGTCAACTTTCCAAAGAGGAAGAGAAGGCAAGAAGTTGTCTGTAACCGGCGCCCGCCTTAAAGGTCGTACTAGTCATCTCTTATATTGATTGCTGATCCTAATGAGCTTGTGGAGTCCCCACCTTGCCTAGTGGACTTCGACTTACCGCTGCGATAAGAGAGAGTAGTAATCTGAACCTAGCTAGATGACCAGCAACCCTCTTATCCTCTGATTTGTGTAGAGCCATCCATGTATATACTCTAATCTTTCACTTTAAAACTAGCTGCTAACACTGTCTGTAGGTATAAATAAGCTTGCGACCGCCGTTGAAGATAGAGAGAGACCTGTTGCGGCCAGTATTCATAAAGCGGGAGATATGCATCTAAAGGATCGCCATGTCGACGACGTAAACACGACGAGCCATGCCCACCCCAAGCACAGAAAATAAATCCAACACGGCTGACGAACGAGACGACAAGGCGTTATCATACCAAACCCGTGAATCCTGCAGTATTTTGACCAGGGAAAACCACCATGGCCTCATATCAACCAATATCCACGTGCGTGTCATTGCACTTCGACACGTAATGTGGCAAATACAGGCTAACCCATCGCAGAGTTTATGTACACAACCTCGAAGAAAGAGTTAAGATCCAACCATTAACGGAATCTCTGAAGACAGTTTTTTCCGAGTTTGGCGATGTTATCGATATTGTTGCCAAAAAGAACATCAAAGCCAAAGGCCAGGCGTTCGTGGTATTTGGCGATCCTGACAGCGCAATAAATGCAATTGAGGAGCTTCAGGGATTTCAGCTCTTCGACAAGCCAATGAAGCTGTCCTTGGCCAAAACACGAAGTGACAAATCTGTAGAGATGAACTGTTCGAGAGATGAGTTCGATGTACATAAGAGACATCGCTTATCGGAAAAAGGTATGACGGTAATAACCTGCCACTGGTGTATTTTCCCTCTAACAACGCCCCGCAGAAAAACGATTGGCTTTAGAGGCAGCTGATGGCGAAAGGCTTGCCAAGAGAGGCGCCGGTACTACCGCAGAAATTAGACCGAGCAAGCTCTCTAGACCATCAGGGCTGAAATCAACAGGATCAGCAACTTCTCAAGTTATCCCGGACGAATACTTGCCACCCAACAAGATCCTGTTTTTGCAAAATGTTCCAGAAGAATACGACGTCGACGCATTAAGTACAATATTTGGTAGATTCGAAGGATTTCGCGAGATCAGACTCGTTCCCGGGCGCCGAGGCATTGCCTTCGTCGAATACGAGGCCGAGCAAGGTGCAATTAATGCCAAGGAGAACACATCTGGAATGAAACTAGGAGATATTGCTATCAAAGTTACTTATCAAAGAAAGTAACCTTAGATACATATGTTTATCCAGGCCAACAATTAAGCCTTCATTTGTAGACGCAAGCCCTGTTCGCATTGGACTCGTTGATTGTTTACGTCTCAAGTAGGTCACGTCTAAAGGAATAATGGAAGTGATTTCTGAGGCCAGAGCATCACAACTGGTGACTTTAAAAAATGACGTCGTCTTCGTCTTCGCCAACGAGAAGATCGTTTCGACCAGTCGCCTCGCCTCGCATTTTATTGCCTACCTCCTGACCAGCAGACGCCTCACGCCTTGCCTTCATTTCCGCATCTGCCGCTGCTGTGTCTCGTTGCTTTTTATTCGCCACCTAAGGTCATACAACAATGGTCAATATTGCTTATTCGCTATGTTGGATTCATCTACTTTGGTATTTACCTTCTTCAGTCTGTAGAACTCCTCTCGGTCAAGCTCATCAAGCTCGGAGTTTATGTACTTGATAGTGTTTTCGGTGCGAGGAATGATAACGTGTTCAATTGCATTGACTGTAATTTTGTCAGCTAGGGGGGTTTATGACAAATGCTCTGCATTGAGAAGGTCTACCTCGCCTATTAACCACTTTGATGACTTCATCTAGAATGACGAACGCCGTTTGGAGACTAGCAAGCTCTACGAGAGCTTCAACTGCGCGGGCGTAAGTCTCCCTGCAGCGCTGAACCTGCTGCCCACCTTTACCCAGGCCCGTTAGACCGAAATCATTGTTTCCATCTGCAATGTAGCTTTCGAAAGCCGGGAGAAGAACACCAGATACATTGTCTTGCTTGGTCCGAACGCGGAACCGGGCCGACTTGGCTGACTCTTGTACTTGATATCCGATATCCCCCCCAACTGCGTATGTGACTTCCGCCAGAGAGAAAGCGGCGATCTGCATAACACGTCCCATTTTGCGTTTTGCTTCATCGATTCGTCTTGTTATTTCTAGAATCATCTCATCAGTGAATGATACGGTTGGCAATCAATGATCGGAGAGAATGTACCCCTAAAACGTCTAGCAAAAAAAATACATTAGTTCAGTCTGGAATATAGCAATAGACAGCCATATGGCACTCTTATATCTTACTTGGTCAAGGCCTCGCTTTTCCGCTTTAGCAAGCTATGTCCGGTCTCGGCGCCCTTGAGCTTCGCTTTCATGATACCCAGCGATTGCCGGGTCGGAAAGACAGCCTCACGATCCTACAAATATGTCAGCAAATGTTTGAGAAAAAGAGCCTATAATAATTTCAGAACGGTGAAGCAATACAGAAGCACCTGACATGGCGATGAAGAGTTGGTAAGCTTTGCAGAGGGTCACATGCAATGACGAGCAAGCTGCCACATGCCGTACTCGCCTCGTGTAGTGGAGAGGCCTGATGCTTGCGGTTGATTCGGGTCCACCTGTGTGTTTATGTCATCAATACAGAGAGCCACCAACAGATCGTCTGGATAAGCGCATAATTTTCCACTCGGACCATATATTCGTTTTATGGATGTCGACTAGACATTGCGCGAAGCATTCGAGGCATCTGTTAAGCCCATGATCGCATCAAATCAGAATCTCATCTGAAGCAACACTTTTTCTATCGACTATGATAGCCGCGTTGGTACACCTCTGAAACGGTTATCTTTCGAACCTTTCAAGGCGCGAAAACAGGATGGCTGCCTTAGCTAGTCCATCATTGTCCCATCTCGAAATCGTTGTGAGCACATTTTACTTCTCTTTGCTGAACTCTTAACATCGTGATCCCACTAACCGAAATCGCAAGTCAAATGAGGATTTTATGTATGAGCAAGACGTCTTAGGCGAACCGGCTAGCGTCAAACCGTGGCTGGTCTACATAGATTTCAAATTTTGTCATGGGACGCTTTCACAACAAGACTTTGTCATGGCTCGTGCATGCACACATCTGCCACGATCATACAAGCTCTGGAAAATGGTAAGGTCTAGCATACATATCGAAGAGTTTGCACTAACAGCCGCAGTATCTCTCCTTCCGTCTCACGCATGTTTCACAGTTGAATCCGGCTATCTTCGCATCCGAATACAAAAAAGTCAACGCATTGTTTGAAAAGGCACTTATCCTCTTGAATAAGATGCCTCGAATTTGGGAAATGTACCTCCGATTCCTTGTCAAACAGCCGGCGATCACATCCGTAAGACGAACTTTCGACCGCGCTCTAAGGGCGCTGCCAGTTACTCAACATGATCGAATCTGGGCGCTATATTTACCTTTTCTCAACGCTGCCTCTGGTCACACCGCTATCAACGTTTGGCGGCGATATGTGCAGGTGCATCCCGAACAGATGGAGGAATTCATCGAACTTCTGATTGATTCACGTTCGTATACTGAAGCTGTAATAAGCTACATCAATCTCGTAAACAATGTCCGGTTCGCGAGCAAAAATGGAAAAGGTCATTACGAAATTTGGAGTGAATTGGTGGATCTCCTCGTCGGCCATGCGTCAGAGATTGAGGCGAATTCCGAGTCAGGCATCGATGTTGAAAGTATCATCAGAAGCGGAATCATTCGTTTTCCCGATCAGAGGGGCAAGCTGTGGGTAGGTCTAGCCACCTACTGGATCCGGAGAGGCAGTTTTGAGCGAGCACGAGATGCGTTCGAGCAAGGCATAACAACCGTCATGACTGTCCGCGACTTTGCGTTGATATTCGAGTCGTTTACTGAGTTCGAGGAGTCCATCATTAAGACGCTTATGGAAAGAGCAACAAATCGGACCGATGTAGGGGTAGCAGATGAAGATGCGGACTTCGAACTAGATGTGAGAATGATGAGATTCGAGCATCTCATGGATCGACGACCATTCTTAGTGAACGATGTGCTGCTTCGTCAGAACCCGAATCTTGTCTCGGAGTGGGAAAAACGAGTAGCGCTATGGGGCGACAACAAGGAAGAAGTTGTGCGCACATATGCGAACGCTATTGCGACAATCCATCCCAAACGAGCCGTTGGTTCTTTGTATAAGCTTTGGGCGAACTATGCGCGGTTTTATGAACAGGGAGCGGATTTGAGAAACGCTCGCATAATCATGGAGAAAGCAGTCAAGGTTCCCTTCAGATCTGTCGCGGAGTTGGCTGACATGTGGATTGAGTGGGCAGAAATGGAGCTCCGGAACGAAAAGTTTGATGAAGCCATTCGAATAATGGCAAAAGCTGTCCAAGCTCCTAAGCGATCTACGGTTGACTACTTTGACGAGACACTTTCAGCGCAGCAGAGAGTCCACAAGAGTTGGAAACTCTGGAGTTTCTATGTGGATCTAGTAGAGAGTGTCTCTACTTTGAGTGAAGTAAAACGAGTCTACGAACGCATTTTTGAGCTTCGAATAGCAACACCGCAGACGGTTGTTAATTATGCAACTTTCCTGGAGGAACACAAGTACTATGAGGAGTCATTCAAGATCTACGAAAGGGGGTTGGATTTATTCAGTTACCCCGTAGCCTTTGAGCTGTGGAATCTGTACCTCACCAAAGCAGTAGATCGAAAGATAGGCATTGAGCGGCTTCGAGATTTGTTTGAGCAAGCTGTCGAGGACTGCCCCCCGAAGTTTGCCAAGACCATTTATCTGATGTATGGAAACTTAGAAGAGGAGCGAGGTCTTGCACGACATGCCATGCGAATCTATGAGAGAGCCACCCGAGCGGTCGGCGATGAGGACCGTGCGGATATGTTCAACTTCTATATTACAAAGTCTGCTTCCAACTTTGGCCTCTCTTCCACTCGGCCTATTTATGAACGAGCCATTTCGGCATTGCCGGATACCGAGGCTAAAGAGATGTGCCTCAAATTTGCGGATATGGAAAAGCGGTTGGGTGAAATTGACAGAGCGCGTGCGATTTATGGGCATGCGTCACAGTTTTGTGATCCCCGAACAAATGCTGACTTTTGGGCGAGGTGGGAACAGTTCGAGGTTCAACATGGGAATGAGGATACATTCAAGGAAATGCTGCGCATCAAGAGAAGTGTCCAGGCACAGTATAACACGGATGTCAACTTCATTGCTTCACAGGCCCTCGCCCGGAGTCAACAGGATTTAGATCATCGTGATCTTTACACTGGCGCCATGGCCGAACTTGATAGGCAAGCTTCGGGATTACATGGCTTTGTGGCAGCAAGTAGCGGACCTTCATCAGGAGTAACGAGTCAACAGGATCTGCCTGTAGACCCAGATGCGATTGATATAGACGAAGTTGATGATTAACACCCTGCAGATAGAATAATCCTGTTGGCTGTGGTCTCCATTTTGATATCCACCTATGCGACTTGCCAGCTCTCCTGTGCCTCGTGTTATCTTTCTCTTCTTGATTTTTTTCTTTTCCCCCTGAAATCCCAACAGTACCTCTCGTCTCAGCTTCTGTTATTAGGCTTCAGTTACCAATGCTTCCGACTCTGCAGGTCTCGCCCCTATGCCACCGAAAAGCACGATACTGGTAAGATTAGACTTGTGTGATTTGTTTCCTCTTCAAGAAACGAAGCTTCGACTCGCAACTTCCATCGTTCCATCCTTTTGGAAGATGTTCTCTTTTCTTGTGCTACTTTCCCCGTTGCATCTCGGCGATTTTCGCGTGGTATTTGTCGGCATAGTTTCGATCAATATGACCGTCTCGAGAATTTGGGGTTGCATATATAGAACCTTTACGTTTTTGGAATCGGCTTGGCGGTACCTTGGAGGCATCTGTGCAAGTTTAGCGATATCGTCTTTATTAACGCGGAGGGGTTCAGTGCGACTGCAGGGCAGTGTTTTCATTGTCGGACGTGGGCAAGAATATGTATAATAGGTATCATAGGGAATACCGACCCCATTCATCACTGAGCCTTCGATCTTGTTTCACGTCTCCTGCAACAGGTGATTCAGTCAACACCACCGGGGTGTGATCTGTTTGTTGCGGCTGGTGCTCCTGGTCCATGACTGCTTCACCCTTTTTATGCGATCACGTAGGTTGGCTTCAAAGTGTCAAGGGTTACTTTGATGGGTCATGACATAACTTTATACCTTCTTACTGATCGAATACTAACTAACCGATGAGCTAAACTAATCACCTGTCCCTACCCCGCAAGCTGGTGTGCCTCCCTGCAGTCCGGCTCGGCCTATAGTACGCTTTTCTTCACAGTTTGCAACTTCTGTGTGGGTGTGGTCACCTGTCGAGGTATTGGCCAAGGCTGCGATTCCTGACGTCGTGGCTTGTGCCACAGGTGCTTTGGCTGGCATGACATTGAAAATATCTGGAGCCAGTAACGCATGGCGCATATACATGTCACCACGTTGTCCCTGCCCGCAACCTTGTTTACGACGAAACGGGCTACGCTAAATGACCCCGTGATGAGTCTGGCGCCGACCCACAGGTTTTGCAAAGTAGGACAACAGCCAACTCGATTTTGTATGCTGATTCCAAGACAAGCGATATACGAAAGAAACCCGCAACCCAAAAATCCGAGCCAATACGATGCACTTGTATATGAATCCCTAGCTTGTCTCAACAGGGGTCAGCCCTTTTATGTTGCTACAAGTCAGTCGTCGACCGAGCCTCTGGCTGGGGATGAACAAGCGAAACCTTAATCTGTTTCTTTGCGATAACTTTTCCACCAGGATGTGGCCCGTTTTACGGCTTAATACGCAGGAGGAGAAACTTCGACGGCTCCTCTTGGATGTCTCTCGGTCTATCAATGACTCTAAACTTACGACACAGCCGGTGATAATTCGCTGGGCGGGAGGATGGGTCCGAGATAAGCTTCTGGGAATCGAATCCCATGATATAGATGTTGCCATAAATGCTATGACTGGAGTGGACTTTGCACAAAGAATGTGCGACTTTTGCAGCACAGAGGAGGCGATTGAAATACATGCAATCAAACCTGACGGCATTGGCAACCTCCATAACATCTACAGGAATCCAGACAAATCGAAGCACTTGGAGACTGCCGTGGTCCGGATTTTTGGCCTCGACTTGGATCTGGTAAACCTGAGGAAAGAAACATATGCAGAAGATAGTCGAAATCCGACTGTAGAGTTTGGCACACCCGAAGAGGATGCACTCAGACGGGACGCGACTATAAACGCGCTCTTCTACAATATACACACCGGCCAAATAGAGGACTTCACAGGTGGGATGCATGACTTGACGGCCAAAGTCTTGCGTACGCCCTTAAATCCACTGGAAACGTTCAAAGATGATCCTCTCCGCGTTCTTCGCCTGGTACGTTTCGCAAGCCGATTGGGTTTCACAATTGAAGAAAAAGCTCGCAAGGTTATGGCACATGCCGAGGTATTGCAAGCTCTGCAAGTCAAAATAAGTCGAGAAAGGGTTGGCACAGAGCTCGAAAAGATGCTGAAAGGTAGGCAAAATAATTTCACTCCGAAAACTTTTCCCCCAACCGACCCAAAAAATCCTTCAACCAGGCACTCGGCTCGAGATAATGATACCTGCCATACTATGTTAGACACGCATGAGGGAGATGGGAAGATTGCTGACATGAATTTGAAGGCAATAACCCACGGTCTTCCCTGGAGCTCATAGACCAATTATGCTTGTATCACGCAGTTTTCACAGGTCCTTTGGCAAAACTTACGACGAAGCCAGACACCTCACGGTGGTATGCTGCCTACGAATGCCTCAATGGCCTCATGCTGAACCCTAGCCCGGGCTCTTTGGGCAAACTCTTGATCAGGTCCACTGAGGCGAAGTATGTAGCTTGGAATCTGGCGGCCCTCAGCCCATGGATGAATGTAAAAATGCAATCGGATGGGGTTCGGAAGGCAAATACGCTACCTCCACCAGCCGTGGCAGCCCGCGAAGGGCTCAAAGCGCCAAATAAACTCTTGGACGTAATAACATGCAGCTATCGAAACCGACAAGAGATTATGCGTATGAAATCTTTAACCCGTATTGAGAAGCCGACGGTTCTTGCGAGAGATACACTGGGCATGGCCATTCGTAAATGGGACTCGCATGGAGGCCAATGGACTCTTCAAGTGCTTAGCGCTCTCCTTGTGGAGGCCATGGAAGAGCCAGATACGTGGTCGGAGCATGGCAATCATAAAGGTGAGTACCTTTAGGACAACTCAGGTCTTGACCCTTGACTCACATACTAACGCCCGTTTTCATCGATAGAGAAGGATGGCTTTATCAATGGGTGGCAGATTTTCCTCGACCAAATCATTGAGCTTGATGTGTACGATGCTCCAGCAATCAAGAGGCTCTTGGATGGCCGCTCCTTGGCCTTGGCACTTGGCGTGAAGCCTGGGAAATGGACAGGTAAAGCCCTAGATATATGCCTGGCATGGCAACTACGGCATCCGCAGGAGACAGACCCAAAGGGTGCTGTCGACGAAATCAAATTGCGGCGAGATGAGCTGGGTATCCCCAGGTAGAAAAGAGAAAGATCGAGTGTCTACTACGACTATACAACAGTACAGTGAAATGTCGTATGTGAGTTTAATATTTGACACAGATACAATGGGCGTCAGGCGTCGGCAGAGAAGTGTTACGAGGGAATGCCCGCCATTTGCTAAGTACAATCGCACTCGGTACTAAGCGCTGCGGTAGTGTGGACCAACTAAGACACTCTCGCTCTCTGTCTGTGCATGGATTTAACAAATATTGGGCAGTGTATATCTTTTTCATAGTGATGGCCTTCCAATCGTGAATTCACCATGTAGGGCTTTCTTTAATCCGGGAGTTGGCAAATTGTTCCATGATAGTGTAGAAGTGAGGGGATATCTTGTTTTCCGACATAGACCACGTTTTGAAGTTTGAATCCTTGCCATGTACTCCGTACTCCGTAGTGAAGCGCGCCAATTAGCCCCACCAACTGCGGCTGGCAATAACTAATTGCCCCACCACCTTGCTCACTTCCTGCTCACCTCAACCCTGCCTTACAATTCATCTTTGACTTGTCGTTATCTCGCTGCCTCCACTTGAACAGCAATGGGGGAGATATCTCTAAGCAAAGAAAACGTGCGAATATTGGGAGACCTTGGCTTTCAAGGGGTGGCTGCTGCTGTTGTTCCACTCCCCGGCGTCCGATATAATGGACACGGACTTACTCCGTATGATGCGAGCATCTCGCCCCTGGTGACGCTAGATGAGGCAATGAAGAAGCTCCCACGAGCATCCAACAACAAGGTATGGGCAAACTTAACCTTTGCAGGGATTTAAATTTACTGAGAGACAAAAAACGACAGACTCGCCTTGAAATAGTGCTGCGGATTTATGCCTGCCTCGTCCTACATTCAGCAACCGTTGAATGCAGTTTTGATGGGGCGGATGTTCGTCGTCGTGACTTTGATAACATAGATCTGGGCCAAGATGATTGTTCGAATCCTCTTACAAAATGGTCAGAAAAATCACTTTATGACGATGTCAGCCAGACTTTGACGTCGTGTATTCTTCACGGTCCAAAACCACACGGTGTGTATATTGTAGCCATCACCATGCTATTCGTCTACAGCTTGCTGATGAACCCATTGAGCAGATAAGGAGTATACCGCCCTCCTGTCTGAAGCTGCCCTTGCCTCGCTGGCCTTGCTATCTTCCAGGCTGCAAGATTTAAAACTTCCCCTTTCTACGCTGATAGCTGTCACTGCTCACACGGACCCTCATGACCTGTGGACAACGAAATTCGGAACAATTCTCGCGCAAAGAGTCCTGGCTTCACAAATTCCCGGAAAGCGGCTGGCTGACTTCATCACCGGACCTGTTTTAAACCAACATATCCGAGTGATGGTTCCATCACCAAATGCTAGTGGCTATTCGGCTTATCTGAGCGAATTCGGATCTATAGCCGCGTCAAACTTAGCCGAGCATGAACACACTGCTGCGGTGCTGCACTGGGCTATAAGGATGACTGAGGTTAGCAAAGACTGTTCTTTCGATTGAGTTACAGCCGGACTATTGCTATCCAAGTTGCTAACAACCTCACGTTTTTGAAAGGAAACAAATATCGCAAAACATTGGCATCTCTTCGTGCCTGCGCTCCTCAGCTTGGCTGAAAGCCATGAAACTCCTGTTAAAGTAAGAGGACTTAGGGCAATCATTTTGTTTCTGGCAAAGTGTCCATCATCCACCATATTTGCCACCGGTATAGACCAGCTTTTTGAGCGGACCATCTTACCCACATTACTTCTACTGCCAACCATGACACCAGAGAAAGAGTCGGTAACTCTGCTAGAGCTAGGCTATACTGCTGCTTTGAAACTGGCAAGCGCGAGTGGAAATTCTCATAACTTTAAGGGACGGCGCTTATTGGATGCGCTCGTCCGTGACGGACTACTGGCAGGGTTTCGCCACGCGTCAAACTATGTGTTAGTGGTCGATGTCTTGATGAATTATTTAGGAAAAGTGGTCTCGTGCCTCGGACTATTCTCCGTCAAGTACCTGGCAGTGAGTCTCGAAATATTCTCAATAAAAATACTATGGCCACTGACAACAAGGTCCCCTTACAGGACCTTTTGGACGTCATCGAATCTGTCCTGTGTGATCCGTTTTATACAGACCGTCTAGAAGGGTTGATATCCGCAACTGATGCTCTGATAGTCATCATAACCAATTGCTGGCCCAGGTTATCCGACACGAAAAGAGTGGAGCAAATACTCCGGATTGCTAGCGTTTGTTGGCTAAATATAAACAGTTGTACCTTTAAGCCAACCTCTGAGCAGAGTATACAAAATCTCAAGTCCCGTATCCTTCGAGTGGCCTGCTCGGTGCGGCGCTTCACGCAATACGATGCGATGGACGTAGAAGGTACTTCAAGGGTAGCAATTGCGCATGATGGTCGATTACAAGGTCTTCTTATTGAGTAGCAGTATGATTAGGCCGTTGACCAGCATGTTCGCAACTGGCCCTTTCTTACTGCTGTGTTTGATACACCAGACATCTACTTAAAATTTCGTCAATCAATCAAGTGGCTGTTGCTTGAAAAACGACTTGCCATGCAGCCATTTTCTATAAGCTTTGTATCTTTTTTTTGTCGCATCTTCTTCTGTCACGGTAAGCGGATTCTCGCCTACTTTCAGCAGTTCACCATAAACGGCCACCTCCTCGTCTATGGCGATGACCATGAGGCCCTTTTCACGCCAGCTGCCATCAACATACTCTTTATATTCGGACAAATCAACATCCGCTGGCGTGTCACTAGACACAACAAGTGGAAGGTTTTGGGGGTGGCGTATGTATCGACCATAGTCTTCTGCCTCCTGTTCCGTTACTGATGGGTTCAGTGAGACATGAACAGCCTTTGTGAACGACCATTGAGCAGCTTTGGATTTCTCAAGGGCACTTGGCTTTGACTGCACCTGCTTTGACAGCTCGCTATCGGTAATTCCAGTATGTATTTCGGACAGGAAGCCTTGCTGGGCAACCTTCTCCTGTACGGGTTGAAGCCAGCGCTGCAAGGACATACTCCTTGCTGTCATCTTTCCGGACGTGACTGATGAGATGCCACCATCGAACTGCTGAAATCGAAAGGAGGACAGTGGACTTTCGACGCCCAAGTCCCTTTTCGTTCGTCGCCTGTCAGAATCTGTTTCAACTTCGGCCCGTACTCGGAAAGGGCTGAGGTCATAGCGACCATCTTGAGTTGACTTCAAAGGAATATACTTTATAGTAGAGTTCATCTTGTAGGCAAACATTTTTGGGAAGGATGAGAGTGTTGCTGGCCTATAATACTCCAGCCAATAGTCATCAATTGCCTCAACAGGAAGATTTGCAACCTTGTCAGGAACATTCGACTCCATTCTTAGTCTTTTTCCATGCAAATGAGACGGAGTATACCAGTTTATGTAGTTGCAAGGTTTAATGAAAGACCAATCTCGTGGGTGTGTATGGTGCAAGTAGTAGTCTGTAGCCAGTTCCCACAACAATGGCTGGCCATGAGAGAAGACATAGTTTCCCAAAAATAAATTGTACGCTTCCTGACGCTGACTATCCAGAAAGGAGTTGTTGTAATAACGTTTAAAGCTTTCGATCATATCCCGTGAGTGACTGGTCCACTGATTGATCTTTCGATAAGTTTCCATTGTGTTCACGAGTTGAGAACCACCATATTGGACTGCAATCGTATCGCCGTGGTCATGCCACATATGTGTAAAGAGATTGACCGCATCTGTATCATAATTGATTGTTGTATCATTTAGAATCCCTAAGGCGTGGAGCTGATACCCCAATGCACGCTTTCCAATGACGAACTGAGCAGCGTTGGTTCTGTCAAGACAGTCTATGCAGTTCGTTCTCGCAACCCCATTTTGAACTGTCATCGGGTGAATTTGACCGTCGCCATTTTGAAAGAACCCTGTCGCAGAGACCACTGAATTTGCAATAAGTTCCAAGTTGCCAATCACATCTCCGCCTCGGACTTTCGACGCGCGACTCATATCCCAGGCCTTATGGATGATCTTCTTACCCGGAGGAAGGAATTGATTTAAGTAACTGATAGAGTGAGTATACTCTCGCAAAAGTTTTGATTCTCTCGGTTGGCGTTCCTTGGATTTAACTAAGTTGACGACATATATAGGGGCACCGTATCGGCGAAATAGGTCATTAAAGTGCAACGAAGCAGCGCCATAAAACGGATCCACGAGATTGAGTTCAATAGGTGGCTTTGGTGTGACTCCTGTGCTATCCTGAGTCCAGTAGAGAGGAATGCTACCACGGTGTTGAACGTATGAAGTATATTGCGGACTACAATACAGCCGCGGACCAGGAGAATGGAAGGATGTTGTGAGGGATTCGGAAACTATTTGTTCAGTTTCTACGTCATTGGCAACATAGCCCTGGTCGTCGAAAGTTAGTCTCCTGTCAGATTGGGAATTTGAGGAAACACACTAAGTCATTTGCGCCACGCTTCAAAAATCGAGCTCCTGCAAAGTGTCGCGATCGCCTTGCAATAACGGTAATGTGGGCGGTTCGACCATATATAGAAAGAGCTTGGTAGCGTCAGATTATGAACGGAGGCGGCAATGGAGGGGTGGTCGGCGATGGCTCACCCGCTTGGTCAACATATCCATGTATTATTGGTCGACACCAGTCGTAAGCAGCTTGCAGTACCTTGTTTGCTGGTTCGAGCAGATAAGAATTCCATATGAACATAGTATTGAGATCCTCGTCGGAAGATAGCAGCAGGCCCTTGTTAAGCGCCGACCTTTCCCTTATGATATTATGCTGAAGTGTCCTCGTGATGTCGTAAGAGTAGCTATAGTAGAACGACTTGGTTAAGTCCATGTTGCTCAAGATGCCGAGAAACCTCTGTTCCTCCGTGTTACGCGAATCCGCCTTCGATTTCCCGGGCGTCAAAGGAACCAATTCCGTACCCTCAACCTGGTATATGTAGTGGCCGCCTACCATGGCCACAGTACTCTTCTTGGTGATGAGAAGCATATAGTACGGCCCCGTGAATTTGATGAATCCAATAATTCCCCAAGTCGTACAGCGCAGTTTGATACCTCCTGTTCCTCTGTTTCCATCATCAATAGTGTCCAGTAGCTGATTTATCTCTTTCAGGCTGTAAGCAATCTTGTCATCTGTCATGTTGAGTTCCCCCCCATCACTTCCACGATCAATTTTGAGGATGCGATATCGCTTTTCGCTGACGTCGACACCAACAACATAGTAGCGGCTCGCCGTCTCATATAGGCTAAATTTGTGCATTTTATACATGTATTGCGAGAGAATATTGTCATCTTGAGAGCTGTTGGGGGTCACAGCTCGGTGAGAGTCTGGAGATATGAGGTTGGATGCCCTCCGGGCAGGCTGCGGAGCGGCGGGCTGATTATCGTGATTCAATTCGACGGACCTTTTGTCATTTTGCTCATTACCAGTGAAAAGACGGATTTCCTCATCGTTATGCAATGACGGAAAGGGGGGGGGCTTTCGGTATCGATCACCTGTTGTTGGCAGAGGTAAACCGCTGGTCACTTCCCCAGCCATGGAGCTTGTCATGGTTGACAACCGACCACAGCTTGACGACAAGGGCATGGATGGGTCGTGGGTGCCAGTTCTGTAGCCACGGTTACATGACGATGAATGCAAGTCTGAATAGTCCCTTCAATATACCAGACTAAAGCAAAGGCCGGTGTGGAAGTGTCTGGACAAGATGATGGTTAAGTGATTTGGCCTGAAAAGAGGGCAAAATGGCCAAGAGATGGTGCAAGGCGTAACTTAACTATGTCACGCGCACGTGCGTGGGGTGCCATTCCAGGGTAGCTAGGACAGCTGTTGACGTACTCGAATTGTTACATTTGGTGAATTAGTTAGTTATTAGTTACGTGCCACCTGCGGAGTTTGCCATCGGCGGATCCTCACATTAGACTAGTAAATAACTATAACTTGCATGAGTTTGCGTTCCCTTCACTACTAGTTATGTGGCCTGCGTGGCCTTTGATGTGGCCAATCTACCAGCAGCTGCCGACATTAATATTCAATATACTCCGCATAACTATCCTGTTACTTTAGCCTCATTTCAGCTGTTGAAAGATAATGAATCGAAGGCTGGTAGATGGAAGCCTCCTTGCCTGACCAACCATCCGAGTGTGTTCTATCTGGGGCCTGCTTTTAGTCAATATTTGCTCATTGTAGTGATCGCTGCCACTCGAGACTACGGAATAAGTTACTCTGCCGTTTACTCTCCATCCTCCTTTCATCTGTCCTCTGCACCATCGGCAGCTTCACCAATCTGACTCGTGATCCCCACTTGTTCCTTCTCTCCCTCTTCCTGGATCTTCCCCGCGCTAGACGCTGTTCCGAGTCCCTCTGAGGCAAGGTCGCTTCGCAGCTCCGGCAAGAATCGATCAACTCGCTTCCAAGTCTCGTCCCACAACGCCTGTTTAGAGGCATCTTGTGATTGTGATACAAGATATCCACTGCTCGCCATAAATAATATGACATTTTTCAAATTCTCTTGCACGGCTTCCTCCTGGAGAAACCATTAGCACCTGTACGGCCCAAAGCGGAACGTGTGAGTAATGAGCTCACCAAACTGTCACCCTGACCGCTGTTTATAAGCCGATCCATTATGTCGATGATTTGAATCCACAAATCTAGCATGCCATCCCATCCAGAGAGCAGCACTAAATATTGCAAAAATACCCTGCACAAGAGCGATGCGGACTGCACTCGCATCTCGCCCATGCCGTCTTTGTCCGAGGAGAAGACTTCCGGCTTGAGAAGCCTCTGTATCAGGGGAAACAATACACTACCAAAAATAGCTGTCCACTCTTTTGCGTCTGTAAGTGTTACTTGTGGAGACAGGAGCGAGCGTTGCATGGCAGAGAACGCAAGTTGTCGGATGTCTCGACAAGGATTGGTACACTGTGTTGTTAGAGTTCGAAAGATGGGAAGCCAATACGCTGACCATGCTAGTAGTAGTTAGTTGTAGAGCAATGTACATATGTAAGTCCAAGAGTGGTTCTAAAGCCTACCCTCACTGGTCTCAAGGCGTGACTGCTGCATAAGTTGAGGGACGCGGGCAGCCATGCTTTGCAATGCACTAATTGCTTGATATCCCCTTTTAATTGCTTCATTATCACTATACTCGCATTAACACAATGAAGTGCAATAGATACCAGCACACCAGGAGGAAAACGACTTACGGTTTGACGCATTTTGCCGCAGTACGCTGATTTGGGTCTAAACTTGACTCTGGTGGCTCCAAAGGAGTCGCAGCAGATGCAAAGAAGTTCAAAAGAGCAATAGCAGCTTCATAGTTGTCTGCGATAATGGCTGGTGGGTTCCCACTCGCCCCATTCTCCAAAATTGCAAATACAGATGCAGCGCAGTCCGGATTTCCTGCTAGGATGCGAAGAATAGCCCAAAAATCTGGAGACTTCATCATTTCACTCCGAAGCGGACCAGGTTCTTCCGTGCAAGTGGCAAGTCCGGTCAAAGCCGTATCAGAAGACTTGACTATGACTTGCTGTGGCAGATTCGCGATTGTATGAAGCAAGGAATGTACCTTGACAAAGTCATGATCCTGGACCAAGGTTTCAGTAAAGGGGGAAAGAACTGGCCAGGCAAAAAAACGTACATAACTGCTCTTCAAAATAGATAGGGCGTGGGAAATTGCCCGGGACAAGGTAATGGGATGCCATTGTGTTGGATCCCGAAGCAGCCCCAGCACCGCATCGAACACCGGTTTGCCCATGACCCTGATGAGTTCGTCATTTCGAATGGCTACGACTGTACAGAATTCCAAGATGTAAGCAACACTCGGATCATAAGTTGGCTGCACAGCGACTTGAGCCTGAGGATGTGTTGGCACAGGTGGTATAGAATCTTGCTTGACTGTGATAACAGCCGCCTGGTCGTTCTCGGGAATTCGGTCGAGAAGCGCCTGCACCAATCCTGCGGCTACAGGCGCAGGAAGATTACTGCCAATGTCAGAAACATGGATGGGCCGAAACAGCTCAAAACTTACAATATGTTGCGAAAGTTTTCCTCCATGTTGCAGGATTTGATGCAATCAACCGTGCATAATGTACTTTCTAGTTCCTCTTCTGACGGTTCAGGAGGGTCGTCAGCTGCATAACTGGATATGTAAGATGTAAAGGCACTGAAGAATCCCGTTTCAGCAATTCGAGTAGCCCTATCTATGATCTGAGATGGCATCTGCAGAGGAATTCCCTGTATCGGCAATGAGAAATTGTTGGCTGTGGCGAATGATGGTATTAGTGAATTGACAAAAAGGTTAATCCATATTTGTACAACCTTCATTGAGTTAGTCAAAATTTCCTGGTTGCAGATATCCTTATCGAGTGGCTTACTTGTTTCCATCCTCGGTGAATCAGAGCCTCATTACCCGTAATAACACGAAACAGCACGAGTGTGGCTAGTTGTGCACGGAAGTCTCTGCCTAACTTAACCGCTAACTCACTAACCATTACACTCCCGTCACCGACCTGAATCTCTGTGTTTAAAGCGGTATTGGAGGGATTAGCTGTGGCAAGAGTACTCATGTGACTGAGACAATAAATAATCTGATCCAATGCATCCGAGTTTCTGAATTTGGCAGCGATTCGAGCACATTCATCAAAACCAGTGACGATCCTAGCGAAAACCGCATCGTCTGTCGCGGACATGAAAACATATGACAAGGTTGAAACAATCGGCTTCCATGTAGCGGCAAACATATCAGCATCGTATATGTTCGTATTGCAAATAACCAGGTCTTCCACCGCTTCCGTTTTCAACAACAGTTCTCTCCAGGCGTAGTCGAACGCATGCTTATTATCGTGCTCGTCAGGTAAAATGATCTCATTAGACTTGATCGAGTCGAAGATCGCTTGAAGAAACTCCGCCGCAAAGTCTTTTCCATCATTTGTACCACGAAGATTTCTGGAAAAGTCCTCGAACGTCATTCTCTTGGCGGTTTTAAGATTCGGATTGTGTTGATCTGTATTCAGAATGATTATTGCGTAAGTTAATATGAAGACACCATCCTTATTGGCTACATCATTTGGCGTGTCGTCGGCACAGTATTTCTCCGAAAAACATTCAACTATTGACGCGATAAGAGGTGCTTCGCCTGGCAGCCTGAATGTTTCTAGCAGGATTCTCAATGCCTCATCGACTCGCTTGCCAGAGAACTCAAAAAGGTCTAGAAATGCTTTTAAAATGGCTTCGTTGCCCTTCTTGGAAAGAAAGTCACCTAGGACTGATTTAGAAACCCGTGAAGTTTCCTTCAAAAATTTTGCCACCTCCATGGGATTATTAGCATCGGATATGATACCCTCAGCCTCTAGAAAGCCAAGACCTAGTTTCGGTTTTTCATTGAACTTGCTGGTTCCTTTAACAATAATCTTCTTCTTTCGTCTTTGCTCTCGAAGGTGCGAAGGTTGAGGAAGACCGATGACGACTGGTTCATCGTCCAGTCTTTCAGCCAAGAATTGAATATAACGAAGTAGAGCATCCAGACATAGTGGCGGTACGCTTGTTGTACTCCATGTTGCTGAGTCTGGAAGAGCATTTCGCGAGAGTAGACCGATGATATCTTCGCATAGATCCGCCCTATCTACATCGCAGTCGTAGTTTACGAACAATTCGGCGACGAATGTTGACATTCGGGAAAGAACGCCTATAGTTTCGACCATTGCCTGTCTCGCATCAGGCTTGCGGGCGCCACCTTCTAAGCCAAGTCTCTGTCTGTCTTTCACTGAAACCGGAGTAGCACGGCCACTGCCAGCCTGCGAAGGTGGAGGCTTGACAAGCTTTGGCGTCTCTGGAATCCCGAGATACAGGGAAGGATCAATACCTGGTTCCCGCGGAATGTGGACTGTAGGATGCAAACATGCTACTAAGTAGGATAGATAGAGCTCTTGTTGTAATTTCAGCACTCCTCTGCATGTGGCCAGCAATGTGCCCGTGACAATCAAAGACTCCTGCAGCACAGCCATATTGTCAGATCTGACGAGTTGAAAGAGGTAGCAGCACAAACGGTCCTCGGCAATTGTTGCTAGTGCTGGGTGCCGGGAAATAAACGGACCAGAAACTTCCAAGGCGACGTGCAGAATCCGCATTGCCATCACTCTCATAGTGTCTGTATGTTGTCGATCAGTTGGGTCGAGGAAGTTTACAAGAACTCGAAAAAGCTCTCGGACAGACGGGAGTGAATAAGGTCTGAGGTCCACAGACCCGGTTTCTTCAGACTCTTCGCTTACAGTATCCTTGACACTCGGAGATGAAGGCATCTTGTCCTCGTCCTCGGTATCTTCTCTAATCAGTCCATATCTCTGAGGTGAGTTCAAATCCGTGATCTTTGGGCCATGTTCTTCGTCTGTCGGTTCAACAGCTTCTCCAATTCTCAAATTGGCCAAGTCCTCCTGGACACGCTGTTCAAGTGTGTCGTTCTCCTCGGCAGATTCTAGCTCAAGATGTTTGACATCTTCGAATATTATTTGACACATGCGAACCATAGCAGCCTCGGCTGTTCTGCGCAACACCGCTGAGAACCGTGGTTGAGAGCAGATTGCTAGGCCTCGACCCATCATGTCGCAGACGCTTTCATCACTTAAAATGTGACCACCGGGACCAGACATCATGTCTTCCATAAGATTAAGAATCATCAGAAGAACCACTTCACCCTGTGATGAATCGCTGATATCAAATTGACAATGCGTCACAGCTGCAGAAAGAGACTGCATGGCGAGCGCAAACCTAGGCGACTCGGAACAAACAAAACCATAGGCCAAAAACTTCCGCAAAGCCCCCAAAGCGAGAATTGTGACGGGGGCGGCGGTTCCTTTGGCTTGAATAACAAGAAGGAAAGGGGCCAGTAATGACGGCGCATCAAAGTTGCGGATATCTGATCAACGAATTAATACACATTTCATCATTCTCTGATATTGTCAGTCAAACCTTTGACTGCTGCAATTTCATGTCGAAGCTTGCCAAATCCTGCGATCATTGGATTATCTTGCATACTCTTGCCCCTTTGTCCGAGTAAACCCCACCGGCTGCTCGCCACCTCTTTGTCTTCAAATTTGTCAACACCTCCGATGCTGGCAGTCAGCACTTTCTGTCGTGTCTTCAACACAGGACCTGCCGTGCCCAACTGTATTGGGTTGGGATTGCCGCCGAGGATTGCCGATACTGAGGAGTGTGGAGACCTAGCATGCTTTTGTACAGCAGAACTAATTGATATACATTCGGATATGACAAGCGAAATAGGATCAACGGCGACAGACACTGGTCGATTTCGGTACTGCATCCTCGGAGCATCGTGATACATCGAAGACGAATTGAATGATTCAGAGGTGTATTGTCTGTCCGTCATTCTAGGCAACTGAACGTCGTGGCTCATTGCTAGAGTATATTTGGATTTCTGTCGCAACTCTGGTGCTGAGTCTCCCTCTCGAGTGGCTCAATTCCAGCTTAGCCTACTGCCTCCTTGTTAATATGGGGTATTCGGAGAAACGATGGTACATATGGCGATTAAAGAGTGGTGACGCGCTTTTTCGAATCGAGTCGATGATGCTGTTTGGATCGAAGTCGTGGGAGTCTGCTTCGATAGGCTTGGGTAGCTCGACCAGGTTGCCTTGCGACAAGAGGGCGAAGGTGTTGTCAAACGTCCTCAAGGCTGACTATCCCTTGAACCTTGTAGTTGGTACACTTGTCCAGTCTGGCCGTCCAATGGCCGACCCCCACCACTCCATCCCAACCAGGTTTCAAGCCTCGCGCTTGGTTTTGTGGGGAGGCATACGCAGGAGCAGACGCGACTTGCAGCATGGCATTGGGCTCTAGGCTTCCAATGCTTCTTTGCCAGTGCCATCGACGATCGTATGTACACAAGTAATTATAAGGGCGCACTTAAAAAGGCATGAGATTAGAATTACATCTTAGGTAAGTCTAGATACCTTATTATAGGGTATATATACCTTAGGGACCTAGGCGCCCGGCCCCTATTTTTGGTGACAATAAAAGTATGACAAGACAGGTAAAATTTTGTCACTAGCTAGTAGTCAGACTTACCACAGGTAGGTGACAATTTTTGACCTGTCTTGTCATACTTTTGCTGTCACTAGAAATAGCAGTTAGCGCGCCTACCAAAGTCAAAAGATTGTCACCCACTTGTGGTAAGTCTGAATATTAGCTAGTAATATGATTAACTTATATTATCATACTTTTACTGTCACCAGAAATAGAAGATAGCGCGCGTAGGTACCTGAGATATTGATGTAATACTTGACGGGAAACAGGATCTGCGAATTCCGTGATCTTTACAAGTGGCAGGCAATAATGCATTGGTAGTGACAAATAGTGATTTCTGTCAGTCATGGTATCCAGTGTTGTTACAACTTCTTGGATCGACATATGATGAATATTATCCTTACATAACGCCGATATCAATATCAAGCATGGAAGACAACGGCACTGTAGTAAAACGCCCCGGCCCCGCCTCCTGCCCCAAAGCAAATTTCATACTTCTTGAGAAGTAGCTCAAGCGTCCTTTATGTCGTCAACAACCGCCCCTTGCTCAGCTTGCTGTACTTTTTTAGAACCTAATCCAGACTGCTTGATATGTTGCTGTTTCTCCCTCATTTCTTTCTTGTCCTTCTCCCATTGATTACTTGCATCACCAAATTCTTCCTTCATTTTCTGCTCCTTGAGTTTCTTCTCCTGCTCCTCTTTCTCGCGAGCAATGCGTTCTTGCTCCATCTCCTGTTACGAAAGTCAGACTTCGTCGACAGCAATCAGCAGCATTAAGGTAACCTACTTCCATATGACGAATGTCATCTACACTGGGTTCATAAAGATGCCAAATTACATAGTGTGGCAAGCCTACTACGGAGTATTGCATTCTTTTTGCCATCTGTACGACATACTGTCAAAAACATGTTCATCCACAAAATGGGGGAAAATACCGACCTTCCCAAAACCCTCTGTCTCAGCGTGTTTTTGAAAGCTGAAGGCTGGAAAGTGAACGCCAGTTCGAAAGACTTTGGCTCTGGCCAGGATGCTGACACCGCCAACGCCATCGATGTCCATCTCCATGTCAGGGTCGCCGTAAGGATCCCTTAGATATGCCAAATGAGGTCGCCAGGTGGCGTATTCAGCATAGCCTTCCACAATCACAGCATCTTCGTCTAAAGTGTCGGCTAGCGCTAATGCAGTCTCTGATTCCTGCCAAGAGTTTAAATCGTAGGGTTGTTCGCCGCCAAGCCAATCTGGTAGTGGTCTCCAAACATCTAAAAGAATAATATCAGTCAGGCAAGGAGCAAAGACGACTAGATGAGGTCGAGTAGTGTGAAGGGTTGCTTACTCGGAACAATGACGTCTTTATTATGACGCATCAGATCTTCGAGTATGGTAAATGGCGCTGTCTCTACATCCACATCTCGCCAGTAGACCCAAGAGTGATAGGGCCTTAAAGCCGCACTGAGAAGCCAATTCCTGGCCTGAGCCATTAGCTTCCGTCGACTGGCTTGTGCTGCGAACCCATGTCGGCTTTCAACATCTTGATTGACCTTCTGACCAAAATCTTTCTCGATAATGGACACCTCGCCATAGGGTTGTTTAGGGTCGGGATCGGCCTGTATGCGCTCCAAATTATCAACGAGTACTTGCAATGTTTGGTCCTTCGAGTCGGAAACCAAAAAGGCAAGGTCAATCAGGTGATGGGGGTAGGTGAAGTTTCGTAAATGCGAAAAAAACATGGCCAGATGCGCTTCTGCGTCCCGCAAAGGAACACACAAGAGAATGCGTTCTTCGCGTTCCCAACCACGCGCAGTACCCTGCACATTGCCAAGGTCAAAGTATCGGACAGTTTCGAGTTCCAGATCGTTCGTCACGGAAAATAAACCCAGAGACACGACAGAGAGGATTGAATTGGAAGACCACAGCCAAAAAAAGAAGAAGAAGAATACCAAGGCTACAAGCCCAACTCGAATGAACAGTCTTCTCTGCCGTCGATTTCCCGGTGCTGACGTACGAGGTTGAAACCTGAACAAAGAGGCGTGCAATTAGATTTGACTTAACATAAAACTTTGGAATGACTATGCAGTTACATATGGGGAGATATCTCAAAAGTATTGCCTCTCGGATACCCGTTGTCAAAAGCGCGTCCTTGATGCCGTGGCATCATATTGTGGACGATGGGGGAGGCATAAAATGACAGATATGCGAAAGAACAATCTGAATCCGCACTGCCTAATCTCGGGCGGTCCAGAGATAGTTAGTTCTAATTCAGGAAGCACTAGGTATGAGAAAAAAAAAAGATCTGCCATAGAATGTTTGATGGAGATGCAGGGAATGTTGTCTGCACAATCAGGAGGCGCTGTTGATGCTTGAAAGTGATGGTGGGAGGATTTGAAAGGAGCACCTTCCGAGCATTTTTCAAGATTGGGGGACGATTGGCCCAAGACAAATCAAATCATCGACTTGACTAACTCCGTTCTCCATAGACGCCTAGTACCGGAACCTAGGTACCCAAGCTGTGAGGACCTCGGTAGCCACTACCTCATACGCGCGCCACCTGCTATGACAGCGAAAGATGACAAGACAGGTCAAAAATCATCACCCACTTATGGCAAGTCTGACTACCAGTTGGAGATAAAAATCTTATCTGTCTTATAATAGTTTTACTATATCAATAAAACAGAGGCCGGGCGCCTAGGTAGGTACTTACAATAAGTCTAGGTACCAGCTGGTGACATTTTTTGACCTGTCTTGTCGTAGGTCTACTATCACTAGAAATAGGGGCTGGGCGCCTGGGCACCTGGTTGACTAGCTGTGATCAAGGCACCTAACTTACCAGTACTACTGGTTCCCAGGCCTAGTAGGCGTCTGTATACGGAGTACAAGTTACTGCTACTAGGACTCGAGTGCATAACAAGGATCTGGAGCTGCTAGTGTGTTAAATGTTCAATATTGGTACCTCCGAAGTCTTAAAAGCCCGCAGCGATAGAGATATTTGATAAGCATCCGCTAATGATAGCCCCGTGGCTAGCCTTTACCTACGCTTCTCTATTTAATTTGGTAACTTGAAACGTAGGCCAAAACGGATGGACGGGCTTATTGTTGAGGTATTCTATCTCCTCTCAGCATTAAACTTCAACGCCCGTCAAAGTCAATTGACCACTAGCACCTTTTGGCTCGTGCATAATGTGAACAGTCACGGAAATAATACGGCGACATGGCATACCATAACAACAAGATGAAAAGAATGTGTACGAAATTTATGATGCAGCGGGTGTATTGGACATGTGACATTGGACTCACCGACACATGCATGTATGTGCTACTGAGTGGTTACGCACAGGAAGCATTGAGCCCGAGGGACACATATTCACCAGGGACAAACGTAGTGAAGAATTTGTGTTAAACATCGACGAGACTCTTTTCACTAAGTAACTATACCCGGCGGTGGAAGGCGGGATGGATCGACAGTTCCTCTGGTGCTGATGCCAACAAGCAATTCGTGAACTTATGCCTTGGCGGAGCCATGGATTTTCATCTACATGTAACGCGCCACTGAATCTTATATCTAATAAGGTTGACAAGACAACAACAAAGAACGCACATATCGAGGTCGTCATGTAAATAATGACGAGATGTTGTCAAAGCGTTGCGTTGCGTAGCTCGTCTGAAACATCATCAACCAACTTACACGGCCATTCATTTCGATTTCAAAACAATGAGACCAATATCGGTACGCAATTGATGGCAGCACCTACGGTGAAGAACCTGTTCTTGTAGGTCTTGAAATTTGTTAAGATGCTATTTGTGCCCCGGGGTAATCACTGCAATATTCAGTTAGCCAATCACCTTCGAGCGAGATGCACACGATGCACGACGGATTCGAATGAGAGGGATCTTATCAGACAAGCCAGTTTACTCATTCATCTTTGCCGGCTCTTCCATCCATACGAACCAAAACGACTCGCAAGTAGGGAGGGACACTGGAGTCAAATAATGCCGCAAAGCAACTCCACAACTCTCATAACCAGTAGATAGTTCAAGTGCGGGAGGATGACTCGGCAAAGAGGAAATAGTTGAATGGATAAAACTTGTGTCATCATCTGCCTATGTAGCGTAGATTCACATTGATGAAACAGGGTGTGAATGGTACCTCGCTTTCTTAAAGATAGGTTACATACCTAGGTAGGTTGTTGTGCGAGCAGGCTTGCGAGCTATCAGCCTACATTTGTCTGAAACTGCTAGTAGTAAACTTCTACACTTCTTGCGAATTAGTTATCTTGTACAGAAATGGTAACAGTGCAGTGAGAGTGTGAAAGTTTGGCCGACATCAGAGATCTTGGTATGGTATTATAGGAGTCATCACTTTAGTTCAGTAGCAGAACTGGATATAAAAGTGTCTCATCATGACGAAAGGAAAGGCGTGAACCTGACGGTATTGATGTTAGAGAAAAGAGACTTACCAATTCAATGTACATTATGTTCCTTGCCTCTAGGCGGTTGATAATGCAATTTCATACTTCTGGTGCCTAGTACTTTTGCACGAGTTTTAGTCAAACTTCTAAGTGCTCGTTGGCATGCGTTGCGTATATAAAAATTATTGATCAGATGGTAGTGCATGTTTGTTCAGTCGCTCAGGAGTCGCGGAAACAGTGGTGTGAAGTATCATCACGTGGGCTGAGTGTTAAGGACGGAAGACGATTGCATGGCTAGTCAAATGGTAGTAAAATCACTCACGATCTTTTTATGGCCAACGATAAAGATAGGGACACATCGACTGGTGCTCCATTTGGTGAGGTTTGGCCATTGCAAATTTTACGAATAGCGCTTTGCAGAGCGGTCAGGTAAAATAGTAAAAGGTGAAAGCTTTTCTCTAAGAAAAAAAGATCATCTTCCGGTGGATCCTTTAAAAAGCCTTCGATGTGGAGCTACGCTTAAAAACCACAATAGGTGGGACCAATCGCACCGCTAATTCCATATCGCACCCCATTGTTTTGCATATTGAACGACAACATGGTTTTTTGCGTCGTCTGTTACTCACTGATGAGGAAGCATTCTGCCAAGCAATGTCTGATCGACGACGAATTAACGGGCCAGGAGGATCGACCAGTCCTCCTGTCTATGATGAAGATATAATTACAAAGCCAGTTCGCAATAGGAACAATAATGATTCTCGGCCCTTTTGTACGTCAATTCCAACATACGTCTGTCCATCTTCTAGAAGCTAACCGGAGTGACAGATCTGAAAACTGGCGTGACGCCATCAGCGTCGGGTTCAGCATACTTAGAAATAGACCAGAGTACTAAAGCAGGCGCTTTTGGCATGAAATTTATCTGCACCGTTCATGGACCGCGATCGCTCCCCCGATCAGCACCGTTCTCTCCTCATATGGTTCTGTCAACTCATGTCAAGTATGCACCCTTTGCTACACGACAACGCAAAGGCTATGTCAGAGATGCTACTGAGCGAGACTTGAGTATTCATTTGGAGACTGCTTTACGTGGTGCTATTATTGCGGATCGCTGGCCAAAAAGCGGCATCGAGGTGATGGTGACCATAGTGGAAGGCGACATGACCCGCCAGGTAACCATTGACGAAGGCCTTGATGAGTGGAACAACATGTCTATGCTAAGTGGATGTATCACTGTGGCTGCCGCGGGCATTGCTGATGCGGGAATTGATTGTGTTGGTGTTGTAACGGGGGGGGTCGCTGCACTTGTGCCTAGTGAAGGCATCGATAATAAGCAAGAAATCGTCCTAGACCCTGTTGTCTCCGAGCATAGGACTATTTTAGCTGCCTGTTGCGTGGCGTATTTGCCAGCTCGAAACGAAATCACGAATCTTTGGTATAAGGGGTCATTATGTGCCACTGAGGCTTCAACATACCAATTTCTGCTCGCCAAGGCAGTTCTTGCAAGCAAGGCAGCGGGTAAAGCAATATCGTTGCCTCTTAATGACGCAGCTCTGTTGGCTTAAACGGATTTTTTTTTTCCGATTATGCCGCAATTTCGATAGGCCGCTGGCCGCTGACAAGCACGGCGGGGTGTTTCGCGATTTCCGAACCGTGGGAACACCAATCTCTGGTACGAAACGAGTTAAAAAGCCGTGGTTTGTTTTGGCATAGGTGGCAGCTAATGACACGCGAGATGGTCTGGCCAGCGACTTGTATCTTTTGATGTTCGACATACACACCTCGTCAAAGATCAAGATCGGAGATCACACGCAGCTATTAGTCACTGCTTCAAGACTGAGATGAGCTACAGGCAACTACGGACCTTGTTGGCAGTAACTCCTGCTTGATGCCAGTCGACTCATCCTGTGATGGCGCATATTGTTGATGCGACAGCGAAACATTGCTACTACGGCTCTTTGCGGTCTTTTGCGTAGGTCGCAAGTCTTGTTACGCATACCAGGAAGTAATAATCTCGCTGCAACTTGGAAAAGGAGCTGCTTGTCGCGAAGCGGACGGTCCAGACATTGCTATGTTACGTACTAGACATCATTTGGAGCTGTGCAGGTGTTTGTGACGCCTAAAAGCTATGCGCTTTCTTACCTTGACCTATTCAATTATCTCTTCATGTCGTTCTCGCGGCCATTGAATGCGCTTATCTCCTCCTTCAAGGGACTATGAGGCGTTAAGCACTATCTAAAAAGCTCGGAAATGTAAATCATGTCCTCAAACCGTGTATTAGTGAACGTTGCTAAGCGTAGGTGTAGTCGCCAATAATACACTTATACTGTCATAAGTAACGCGCAAACTGTGGGTGGTGATCTTGAAGAGACCTGTTGCCATTATGGCAGTGGTGTGAAGAGCTAGATTTTGTCGCTTCAGGAGCAGAAGTCAGCGGGAAGCAAAGCCTTCCCGGTGGCTACAGCGAAGCTTAGATAGTTGTTTCTATTTCCTCAATTTTTTCGTTGACGAAGTCAGAATTTCCACACCCTGGAGTAGTTCGTTGGAGCAGTCACTTCATTGCTAGGGTCATATGTTGATGCACTTATCTTATCCGTGTCGTAAGTGATAGAAATCAAGCCTCGCTTCAAGTGGTACCTAGTAGGTACTACTAGGCGCCCGGCCCCTGTTTTTAGTGACAATAAAAGTATGACAAGACAGGTAAAATTTTGTCACCAGCTAGTAGTCAGACTTACCACAGGTAGGTGACAATTTTTTACCTGTCTTGTCATACTTTTGCTGTCACCAGAAATAGCAGGTGGCGCGCGTAGGAGGTATATCGGCAAGGTTCGTTTCTAGGTTTGGGTTATAACGATATACAAAGCTTATTAATAAAAAAGTATTGTGTACCCACCGTATTGGGCACCTGCCGCGGCCCCCTTCCTTTTGAGCTACCTCTTGACTTCGGTATCTTAAGCAGGTACCTGGTAGGTAGGCAGGAGGTACTCCGTACATAGGAGTGGGATTGATGACTCAAGTTCCACCCACCCAAGCAGTTACTCCGTACGTTAATGGATGCATCGAGTCTTCTAACTTCATTCAAATCAATACCTTCTTGATCAGCGATCGTTATGTTCGTCATCAGCTTTATCTTGGCCTTCGAACAATAGCGAACAGATCATTGGTGCACTTACTCCCCATTGTCATACTCTTGTCACAGCACATCTGGAACTCGCGCCCCAGCATTTCAGCAAGTTTACATTGTGAAGCTTGACATTCTCGTCGCATCTCGCAGCCGTTACATATTAGTACATCACCGCCATCGGACTCGATTGAGAGGGCTAGGCGCCTCCATGCATACTTTTATCAATATCAAGGGAAAGAGCTAGACTTGATTTTTGAAGCCTGCTATCACCTACTGGATGTGACATGGACCAGCAGATTCGCGCTGCAAATGGCCTTGCTCCTCACATGGCCCAATCTCTGGCACATTCCCAGACCTTTGCAGGTCCAAGCTGGCATAATATTACTGCCTGGACTATCAACGTGACACGAAATGCAGCCTTGATAGAAGAGCTCTTTTGGGCCGGCCCTCGAATTCTCATGAAACTTGGATCCTACATAACAGTGTCAGACACCACAGGCGGTTTGCCGGAACGATTGACTTCGCCGTCGGGTTTCCCCTCGACAGCAAAGGTTGGTGCGTCCATTGGAGATACAAATGCAGATACTGAAGCTACACGGCTGTCTCTTGATAGTGCGAGAGGCATAGGAAGCGTATTCAGTTATGCGACAAGCAAGTGGGCAGTGTCAACTATTGCCATGGCTATTATTCTCAACCGTACACATATATTTGCAGCTACCAGAAGGCGATTAAGGCTCCACTGGCGTACTCGTCTACTTCTGAGGATTCTGCCGATCATTCTTCTCGCGTCTCAATCACTTCACCTGCTCCGGTCCATTCAATGTCAAACGTCACCAGAATTCGATCAATTTCGGTGGGGGGGTGCAGGCAAAACGTCCGACTTGGCGTTTGCACATCCTAGTGCGTTCCTCAATTGGATGAGCTCTACTTTACTTCTAGGAGTGAAGGATAGAACATCGTGCGAGGCAATTGGTATGGTTTCCAAAGGCAATAGTTCAAGTGCTCAGAGTCCTCATGGGTCTTTGAAGTTATTATGGTCTCTCTTCGGTGTCTTCTGTCTAAGTCACTTTATCGAGACGCTATCATGTGCTGTTCAAGGTCGCCCGCCATCAGCAGAAACCGGAATGACGCTATTTGAGCAATCACTTGCCTTTGCAGAGGCTGATGCCGCTGTCAATACTCAGCTTGGTTGGGGGGCCTTGTCTCAGAACCATCAAAGTTTGAACCTGCCAGTGACTGGCTTGTCAGCATCAGTTTCCTTAACGCGCGCTGCGGTTATCAGCAATGCCAACACTTCACCCGAAGTTTTGTTCATTGCATTTCTCTCGGCTATGACACATCTGTCCAGTCACACCTTAGGGGTTTTGGATGCGCAGTCAAAATATAGGCTGGTGAATACAGGGTTCTGGGCTTTCTGCTTTATGGGGACAATCGTTTGGAGCGCCTTCGAATTTGAGCCCGGTAATCCCTTGGCACAAAGCATGTTAAGATTTCCAACTGTGTGCATCATTGGATTTGTGCCTCATGTTATGGTCCTTTCCGGCATTGTGGTCTGTTTGCTGATATACGGACTAGCTCTTATTCTGTCTGCACTATCGTCACCGCTGTCTAGCAGCGAACGCCCCTCAGCGGCCCTACGTCAAAGGCTGGCACAGGCTCATGAGAATATGCAAGCAAATATCTCTTTGTCGGAGATTCGCATAACAAGAGACATGGATTTCTATACAGCACTTCTTCGAACAGGGTTCGCTGCCATCAGTATGGCAAGTGAAGCTGTCTATCTTAACGAAGACCGTGCTGTTACTCTTCAAAGCCGTACGTGGTTAGAAGAATCACGCTTTCGTGAGGTTGAGGAGCTGCAAAGACAAGCGATGGGAATTGGAATGTCAAATTCTCAGTATGACCAAATTGGTACTATTGGACTCATTCCGGTGAAAACAGAGGGTACCGTGTCTGCGACAAGCGGTTATTGCCGAGAGCGTGCTGCCCAGAGGATATTTAGAGGGCGAAGTGAAAGGACTATTCGGACAGGCACAGGGGCGACTGGAAGAAGCTCACGCTGGTTCATGGCGATGGAGTTTGTAGTGAGCACAGGCAAGTTGATGATGCGCACAAGTGCTCTTGCGACGCTTTGGATAATGGGAAGGTTTCGAGTAAGGATTCAGCCGACTTGGCTTCTTTGGCTAGCACGACGCCAGAAGCTCAGTACAGGGGATAATGTACTACAAAGGAAACACGGCATCAGTTCAGGCCCCTTGGGCCGTTCGGTTTCCAGTCAGATATCGCTTCCTCAAATGGAGGGCATAGACGTCGAGACAGAATTCAGGCGGGTCAATGCTTGTCAAGACGAAGACAGCCTTGATACAGACTTATACAAGTATTGGTTAGCTGGAGGCTGGTGGGGTTCAGATGATCAGAGTGGCGAGTACAAGCCGGATGATGAGGAAGGCTGGGACACAACCTCTGCTATATCTGTTTCGACAATGGCAGTCGACGAAGACAGACCAGACAGGTGCTTAGAGTCAGGAGAGAGTAACGCAAAAGAATCTCTCGCAGTACCATTGAAGAGAGGCTGGGAAACTACGCCGCCTGTGGATTCGGATATCATTCTGGACACGAGTACATTGGCACGATTATTACACCCCGAAACCACGGAAGAAAGAGAAGCAGCGCAGACGCTCTCTGCACATCTGCAAAGTGATACAGCGATGACAAGGTCAGTTTTTAAGCACTACCAGCAACTTCGACGGGGCCGTGTTCTTCTGCGACCTGGAATGACAGTCACCGCTGGCTACAACCGTATGGATAGTCGCAATGTCAAGTTGACCCCGGAAGATGAGGAAGATATCTTGGAGCAAATTCTCCTCTCACAGCGTATTCAGAGCGGATTCTTTCCATACGACACCAACGCCACTCAGCAAACTGGTTCGACTAGCGAGGAAGGAGCCAACTTGCCGTGTGTTGTGTGCCAGTGTTCAGGACGAACAATCATTGTTTGGCCATGTCGTTGCTTGAGTCTCTGCGACGACTGTCGCGTGTCACTGGCAATGAATAACTTTGATAAATGCGTATGCTGCCGAAGGGATGTAATGAGTTTCAGCAGAATTTTTGTTCCATAGCCGCGTCGTCACGTAACCGCACAGTAAGCTTGCAACTACAAGAATATTTGTGATTTTTAATTCATTACTGTCCTACGCAGTCTCATAGCATTTATACACTTTCATCAAGAATCGTAGATATGATGATGTTCCATACTGGTGCGTAAAGTTCCTCCTTACATGGCGGCCCATTCAACACTGTATGTATGAATCAATTTATGAGGCGAGTCATAGCCTGGTTGTTGTCCGCCGAACAGAAATGCCTTCTTTACAGCTGTTGCGAGTCGCCCGCCTCCAACAATATCCAAAATAGCTATGTGTTCGTCCCATTCATACTCATTTGCCATAAAGTGCGCATGGAAGCGGAGCGGATCACCAGGATAAACACTATAGTGAGCGCCGAACCTCAACCCAGGCGTCATGTAGTTGCCTCTTTTCTGAAGATACCTACAAAGCGGCGCAACAGACTCCGCTTGCTTGTCAGGCGGTTTCGGGGCACTCCGGGATAGAAGGAAGTGGCTGGATGCAGGGGTGAAAGCTAAAAGTCCTACGGTACTGGCTTTTTGGTCGTCGTCTGAATAAGTGATTATATCACTGGTTACAGAATGGTTGTCAATACCCTTGCTATACGGACCTGTGAGGCCAACTATGCTTTGTTTCCGTGAATTAGGTTTTAGTGCTGTTCTCAAAGATGCCCGTTCTGCTAACGCATGTTGTGCAATCCGTTTCCTCTGTCGCAGAAAGTCAATATACACTGCCCGGGCTTCTGTATTAGTAAGGTCCAGGGCAGTTCTGTGAGCAGCCGAATCGTCTACGATGTATGCCGATCCTGTTCGTACTAGGGTATATGCCTCCTCAGGGCGCAGTTCCACGGGCAGTCCAAGGAAAAGATTTTGCGTCGGTTGCTGTGGAGTTGTGCCAGCCAGAGTACCATTAGTATTATCGTTTCGCCTAAGGAGAGCTACTGCGTCAGGATCGAATAACAAATATCGTCCAGCGATCATTGAAATCTTGGCCCTCTCATGTTTTATCCTGAAGTGGTCGTCTGTCGAAGTCATTGGATCTGTGTCATGACATTCAAGTCAGCTGATTGAATGCATGATGAAGTGCAAAGTCTTTAACAAGAGGGGATTGGAGTCATAAGTCGTCTTCGTAATGTTGAACGTGTCGTCATAGGATCTCAGTGGATTGACAGATATTCAAACGTATAATCATAATACAAGGTTGGTTGTCCGCAAGAGGATGGGTTTAGTCTACATACCAAATTTCTTGTGTAGTGATTGATAAGAGTGGGATCATATTGTGGTTGAAGAGAAGCACAATTTTTTTCTATATCCGTCCACTTATTAACTTACAAGTACATATGTGTAGGCACTTATGTGGGTTAGTTTAGATAACGGGGTTTAAATCGCATAACAGCCACCCATCCCCTTCAGAGAGCAGTGAAGGGATGTCGCGGGGCCCACAATTCCTGAGTGACTTTAGTAAAAGAGGGAAAATTCATATTGCTTAGCTTGTCAGGGTTATCGCTTTGGAGAGATTCGCTCAAAAAGCGCTCAAACGCCTCTTAGTCCTCTGTCTCGCGATGCCCTCAATCGCCGCCGGGCAGACTTGCGATGTAGCCCTTTGTAACTCAAAGAATTATCGGTACTTGTACTTCTATTATAGTGTAAATCCCTAAAAAATCTATGTACCCTTTAAATGTGAGCTGTTTAATTGGCTATGATTCCTGTCTTGTGATCTCGTTGGAGCCTTAACTGCTCTGAGGGGATGGGTTTCGCCCTCAAAAGTCTAACTCTCTATTTTTGTACCGTTCTACATGTGATGAAAGCCCCGAATCCTCGTCAACACCGACAGGAGGTAGGCTAAATGGTATCATGACAAGTCCGTGCGAAGCACTGAGTCGGAATGACATGTCTTCTCTCTTCCAGCACCCTTCCATTCCGCCACCTTTCTCATGAAATATTGGCATCTTGTGGATCCGAACCAAGCCTTGAGCTTTGCTTCCTTCCACAAGGCATTCCTTCATGTGCGCTGGCTGTTGTAGAGGTACAAGTTCAATAACACCGTCAAACAAAAGCTCCATCCACTTGCAAAGTCCAAATTGTCTTGGATGTAAAGAGGTGGGCAGTGAAACTAGGGCAGTGAGTTGAGACGGATATTGCCGTAGCAAACTCTGCAGGCTGTGGAAAAATTGCAGAAGCTCCTCGGGTTTGTATGCCGCCACGGGGTACGTGGCAGGAGAAAGCAGGTTGGGTATGACAACGCGATTCACCAATGGCGAAATCTTCAAGTTTGAGCGAAGATCACGTATAAATCTCGAGAAAATAGACTGGGGCACGAGGTTGGCGGGTTCGCGGATGGGATATGACAGAAGCTGACCGCGTACGCTGTTTGCTCCCAGCCTTTTCGAAAGGTCAAAAGAATGACGAAACGTGCTATGACTTTTGGAAAGCGCATCTTCACCACGTGCGTCCAGACCTGGTAATCGTTTGTTAACTGGGTTGTTGCAAAATTGTGGCGGCTAGGTAGCGACTCTGATACCTTTATTATATGACTGTGTCCCCAAAGTCTCATATCTCCATGCTATCTTCATTTTACTTGCGGACATAGAACCCAGTACCTGAGACGGCTGTTCCTTCACTTCCACTAAGCCAGGCAAATCTCTGCTCCAAGTGTCTTCGACGCCGAAAACGTGAACTTGATGGCCTTGAATCAAACCTTCCGCAGCGAAATAACGAAGCAAAATCCCCCCAAAATCAGTTGTTCCGGATTCTTCAATTAACAGAGAATTTCCAAGTGGCAACCCCGCATGGCCAGCCAAAAGGTGGTCCAGAGAAGCAGTGCCAGTTGACGTGGTCAGACGACCATCTAGAGGTGATGGACGAGTACCTGGTAGGGACTCTTTGTGGTCAACCTGCGACGGCGACGGAAGCGCGGTACGAAGGATAGTACTTCTTTTGCGGAACGACATGTTAGGTACGAGTTCCGCACGGTTCTCTCTTGTACTGCACGAGCATAAACAATGTATACAATGGAAGTTCTTTCGGAGGCAAACCTAGCAGCACAACCAAGCGAGTGAGGAAGGTGGAGAGATTAAGCTCGCAGGTTGACAGACATGGATGGACAGAGAAATTTATTTTGTTCGTCTAAGCTCAAAAGAAGTAGGATATTTGAACTCAAAGGTAGAATTGGACGGGCTCAGAGTGGCTTAGCCATAATCGGATAGGAAGAACGCGGAAAGTGAAGTCTTGTGATAGCTTTGTGGGGGCCGAGTCCAAAGCAAAGCAGGCCTTGAGCCCCGGTTACACAATATGCTTTTATCGGTTATTGGAACAGTAGTTCGACTTTTCTTACCTTAACCACGCTGGTGTAATGAGCCTCAACGACGTATAATTCCCCTACATGCGACGTGTTCGGTATTTTGTGGTACTCCTTTTTTCCCACAACGGAACTTTATCGAGCTTTTGAGACAGAACTGATCCTGTTATTGCGAGCTTTTTTTTTTTTTTTTCGTTTTTCGGCAAAATGTCCGGCGGAGGCGGCGACGCAACTCTGTTCGAAGAAAGCTTCACGGTGACCGACCATGATCAATCCAAATACGATCGAGTTGCTCGCATTTCATGTACGTCATCGGACTCGCAAACTGTCATGGTGCTCGATATAAATACAGAACTATTCCCTTGTGTCGTATCCGATCCCCTGCATGTTGTCCTATCCACAACATTATCACCCGACGGCAGCAAGGAGGATGACAAAGGCTGGCGAGATGTTGGCAAAGGAGGGGATGCTCCAGCTACCTTAGCGGATTTGTATGACTATGTTTGCTATGGCAAAATCTATAAATTCGAAGAGACATATGATGGCAATACGATGTACGTATTTTGGACAGCCACATACATGCATAGGACACAGCAGCTATGTTGGGCCCTTTCCCGAAGCCATCACGTAAATTAGATCGTCCAACGCTAACCGTCTGCTGGTAATTAGCAATGCCTACGTTTCATTTGGTGGCCTTCTCATGTCTTTGCAAGGCCCCGTTAAAAAGCTCACGCCTTTACGAGTGGACAACGTCTATCTTCTGATCAAGAAGTAAACCACCAAACAGCTGCCTAGCAACTCAGAATCATACATGGTTTGCAGACTAGGGTACCAGATCAAGTATTGTAACGCTCCAATAAGGAAGCCTTAGTATCATGTGGACGCTACACGTTGGAGGAAAGCAAAATTTCGAGATGCCCTGTCGGTTAATTCTATGGAACATAAATGATGCCCGCAGCACCCGAGGTGAGAAATGATGAATGACGTCTGTCTGTTACCATCAACTTCATTTTGTTGACCATTGTACTTGATGTGGCCCTGGAAAAGGCAGTTTACGATGTATACGTGCCTGGATGGTGCTGAGGTGCGGTTCGTCATTGATTTTTATGATCCCATGACGAATGAAAAAATCTAGCATGACCACGGCGCAGTTGTCTTTAAACTTGCCACGGGCTAGGTCTTCTTTGACCTGGTTCACGTCGCAGAGCTTGAATTCTTCCACTTCGCCATCCTTTGGTTGTGGGGTAATCTCGGCGGGCAATTCTAGATCATATACCCACTGGCATTCCGGGTAAATCAAATCGGCCTGGCCAACGTTCTTCTCATCCGTGACATATATGTACGTAACCTTACCGACCTCTTGTGCATTCTGGCGGACCACAATCTCTGTGAGACTGGCCTCTTCATCTGCCTCGCGAATAATGCACTCAAAGGGAACTTCGCCTGTCATTAGTCCACCAGCCACGGTGTTATCAAGCTTTCCAGGAAATGTTGATTTGTTCGCTGCTCGCTTTGGAATCCATAACAGAATTCCATGTGGCGCAGAAGGTTCAAGAACGTACGCAGTCAGGTGAACACCATATCTCACAGTACCGAGTAATCCAATTGCAGCGCGCTCCATGCTAAACAGGAGCTCACCATTTCGCCCATAGACAGGCCATAGCTCATCCCGCCAGCCCGTGAGTAGCTTGAAAGTTCGATTCTCTCGCCAATAGGCAGACAAACTGGCTGCTGTTGCCGTTCGCTCGGGCTCCGAGGGGTACTGAAAAAGTAACAAGGTCTTATCGATGTGGTTGACCTTCATTTCGCCCCTCACATCATGAGGCACCCTTTTCAACTCCGCCACGACGTGATCAAGCACGTATCCGATGGGATAAATGCCGTTTGCATCACTCCAAGCGAGCACATAAATGCCTGCCGGCACATCGAACACTGCGGAGGATTTGGTAGCATAAGGAGGGTAGGGAAATCTACAGCCTTGTTAGAATCTCCGTCCTAATTTACGAGTCTCCTCACCTGCAATACGAAAGGTATTCTTCCAGGCTGTGCACGACGTCATGAAGAAAGCTAGGAAACGAGGGGCCGAATATAGAACTGGGCTGGGGACGGGTCCGTAATACTCACTTGTCCGTGTCATTGACCAGGCAAAGATTAGACTTCATGTCTATAAACACAGATATAAATGAATCTTTTTGAGACTGCTAGATATTCGAAAAGCCAACTGCTAGGGCATATACTGCGACGTCAAGCTGGAACACTCGACAGGAGTTAACAACAATCACTTGATGTGAGTTGGACGCACATGCAGGCGGAGCAATGTGAAATAAGTTAGCGGCCTGGACATACTGCGAAAGAAAAGCATGATGGATCAATGGTTTATAGCGAAATAATCGCTTATTTGAATATATACTGTGCATAGGCATTTTCTCACCGCCTACTGTGTACGGAGTAAGTCACCTGCGGCTCGCCAACCCTAGACCTGACATAAATTTACTGTAGCGTAGTTACTGTGTATGCCTGTGTGGAATGCAGTGCTAATAGATGCTGATTGGCACAGACTCCGTCAAACCATTCACAAGTGGATTCCCTCCTTCGCCCTTAGCTGTGAGGCTGATAGACCGAGAAGAAAGTAGGACCGCCTTTGCTACGATCAAGTTTCATATGGCCATCGATTAAGGTAGGGAACTTTTGCTTTTCAATCTTTTCGTATGTTTATTGAGCCAATATATTGAGTGACCTGAGATTGTGGCCATGGATCAGTAGGTGGATTTTACGTGTACTTCGTGATGCGACGAAGCTTTGTTCAGTCCAAGTACCTACATTAGCTGACTCCAGATGTCGAAGTGCAGCAGTCTATGACTAAAGGACCTCCCTATGCTTCAGCGAGAACATAACGCAATTGCACCAACTCTTAGCAATGGCCGGCCTCATGTTTGGAGTCATACCAACAGGGCAACAACTGATTACTGACCCGACATCTGCGCCTTCTCCTACGTCTTTCCTTTACACACTGCCGAACACCAAATCTTTTTCTCATGTCATGGTAATTTTATTACCAAATGTTTATCTACCCGATCATACTGCGGCTGCGATCTATCTTGCCACCGCCAAGGATGTTGCTACGGCAGCCGAGCTGGGCGGCACACCAAACTTCAGGTTTCTTGGAGGAATAGGGGCTGGGAAAGAAAGTGCGCTATTCAAGATCAGCTCGAGCCCTGTACAAAATGTTGATAACGCGGAAAACGACGGCATTGTGATTGGAGTTTCTGTTGAGCCAGCAGAGTCTGTCGGCCAACGCTTGGAACAACTCTCAGCTAACAAAGCAACGAACGACTCAGCATCGAATTCCAGCATGCCGCAGCTGCCTATCCCTGTTCTCGCCAAACGCATAATACAAAACGCATACAATTCTTTATCAGGCTATACCAAAACGATAGGTCCTGAGGGTGTGGAGGTTGTCCCTCTTCGGGCATTTGACGAGTGGTGGCGAAAGTTCGACAATCGAATTCGCAACGACCCCAATTTTCTCATGAAACCGCAAGATTAAATGCAACAACAGTTGAGTACATTTTTATCTAGGGTAGTTATATCGGCTTAGATATACGAAGCTGTCGGTCGTAATCTATACCCCCTGCGGTCAATCACACTCCTTTTTGAATGTGAACCTTGCAATAACTGTGAACGTGATGCCAGGCACATGTTTGGGGAGTAATGTGCGAGTATGATAGACACATTCGCCCTGGCTAATATAATTAAAAAAAAACACCAAACCGCCGATGTCTGATGCCAGGCAAATAAAACAGTCCACGGCTATCTGCACGCTCAGTACTTCTGCCAATTAATATTGTTGCAACTCAGCCTGCTTTGGGGTCATCAGTGGACTTTTCAACCGAGTCGGGCTAGCCGCTCTACTCTTCCTGCCAGCATTCAACATCTGAAGCTTTGGGGCCAGTTGCTCCCTGCTTTCTGTTCGAATAACCAATCCAGTTCGATCCATGACTGATGGTTGTCGGGCGTCGTCAAATGCGCCCATATTGACTTTAGGGGCTCCTAATCCATTGTATCTATTTGCGTGGGATCCTTCGCTACCATTAGAGCCGTCGACGTCTCCAGAACAGCCAGCCAGCTCATGTCCGGTATTCTCGCCTTGTTCTAAGATCCGCTCGTAATTTGCGACATTGCGACCGAATAATTTACTCGCTAAACCAGGCGCGGCTCGTGATTTGCGAGTTGAGTGGCATCGTCGCCAAATGTTCAGTACCCGACGACGTCGATCAGGCCCTTGAAGCAAAAATGCAACCAACAAGGCAACAAACATCAGACTTAGGATTTTATACAAGGTGTGATTTTCGAAGGTGGCCCTGTCGTCAGGATCACTATCCTCATTGTCGGTATACGAGTCCAACGTCAAAGGTACAGATCCTGCGTGCTCGAAATCGGAGGGTGTCTCTGAAGCTATATTGCTTCCAAATCCAACAGGTAATGATGGGAGATGAGGTGATACCTGGCCGGATGCATAAAGAACCATCTTTCCTAAAGTCCAACTCACTTCCACACCATTCACAGTATTAATTGGCTGGAACGGGCTGAAAGAATATTGCTTGTCTTTCTCTGGCCTATCATATGTTCCGTTGAAGCTGGGTCTAGGCCAGGATTCCAAATCGAGCCGAGGAATACCAATCCCTTCGTATAAAACATTTATCAACCAAGAAGCTTTGAAGCAGGCTTCTCCCGCCTCTTGAACTTTCTGTTCGGTGGACTTCTTTCGTTTGACTATATCGCTTTTTATCGCAGCCCATTCGCGGCTACAGAAGGCTAGGACCTTCTGTTGATAACTTGCGAGATCGTAAACTTGTTGCGCTTTACCAAAAACGCCATGGGTACTATGCCAGTACTCCGAAACGCCAACAAAATGATTCACTTCGAAGTCAATGGCGGGAACGTGCTGGCCGTTGAGGAGACAGGGATGATCTTCGCATGGAGCGTCTTTACGAAGAAGAGGATACGTTTTCTTCAAGCACTCATCGAATGCGCCTGTTCCAATGAGCGTTTTCCCGTCAGGTTTTCCAAGGCTTAGGTTTTCTCCCGTAGGACTCTGGAGACCCTTTGGCATACAGGGATCCGGAATGTCATCGGCTGAATCAGCATAGCTTTCCACCAAACTTTCGATATACCGAGACCGAGCTTTATTAGCTCCAAATCCTAACCATGTTGCAGTAAAGACTTTATATTCGGCCGATGATCCGTCTAGACGCCGCATTCGGACCAATTTCAAATCTTTAGCATGTCGTTCAGTTTCAGTGGTATTGGGAGCGAAGGCAATCTGCGCTGACGCACCACCCATGTCCAGAAAGCCGTATGTATGATGACCCTTTCCATGAGTGTGCTCCTTCGGTCGATCAAACCCCCCTAACAGGTAATTGGTTGCAATCCAGCCATACAAACCTTCGGTCTCTCCAGATATAACCTGCACCCGTTCCTCACAATTAGGAATGTGGAAATCTGTATTCATTTGCAAATATTTACAGATGCCCTCTAAAAGTGACACCTGTTGTGATTTGTTGAGAAGCCGGACGCCTGCGGTAGCCATCAAGAAAATAGAAGTTTTGGAAACGTTCTCAGTAGGCACCTCATCGAGTGCCACGCTGATGAGAGACTGCAAATGTTTGGGGCCAATGGACGCAACATCATCGGCGAACGTAGCGATACCCGGATGGATCTTTTGGCTCCTTTTTAGCTTCAGCTTCGGCAAGCTGCCCAGGTCGGAAGAAGAGGCATGGTTGATAGCAGAGATAGGATGTTTCCATTTATAGACATAAAGACGGGTTCCCGACGAGCCGGCGTCGAGAATAACTCCATATTGAGCTAGTTGCGCAATATCAGCAGAAGAGACCTGAATTAGAGTCGTATTGAGTTTTATAATGGATAATATGGTGTCCGACATACAGTTCTTACCCATTAGAACATACGATTTACGTTGAAGATCAGTACTCAAGGATGTGTTGTGCGATCTTGACATATAATAAAGCCTTTTCGTTCGGCACGTAAGTTGATCGATCGCACCGGATTGATGGAACTGGGTTATCAATATTGCGAAATTAGGCCTCGTATCTAATGAAGTCGTTTCGTTAATTATGCGATCAGCGGACAGAGTGATTGCAACCGTGGGCATCTGTGGAAGAAATGATTTGCAAAGAGCGAGGCAAACGTAGTTACCTGGACGCCATTCGTGAAATAGCTACTGCAGCTGCGAGAATACAGTGAAAGTTAGCTAGTGTGCGGACTTTCCACGGAAAACAGTCTGCTGTGTGAACCACGGGGGGAAGGCAAAAGCGCTGATTTTCAAACCAGTCGTCGTCATCGCGAGCTCGCGAGGGATACGAGAGTGTGACAGTGCAAATTTGCGTGATGCATCATTATGTACTGTGCGGGGGCAATCCAACAGGAACCTTTGCCTAATCGTGATCCCAAAATGCTAATGGCCTACAACGCAGGCCAGTACTACATACCAACACTATGTAAATCAGCGCGGTGGAAGTTATTCGAGTAAGAAACTCCGTCTTTATAGCCGGCAGACACTTTTGTCATATATGCGTAGTATAAATATGTCGAGAATACAGCCCTTCGTTTGGTCTTGGAGGAACGCGTCAAAATCCTAGCATGCACCTAGTTTAAACTCGACAAGGACCTTCTCAGAAGCCACATGTTACATGGGGCTACTCTTTTCTAGTTTGCCTGGCTACCTTAGAATGCTTGCGCCCCCTTTATGTGATACCCGCAGAATCAAGAGTGGAAACAAAGTGTGTTCAGAACTCATGACTCCTGATCTTAGTGGTAAATGAACATAGTCTCAGAACTCCTCGGTACAATAATACCAGCCTTTTCCCCGCAGCAAAAAGCTCATTAATTAGTGACAAGAATAAGATCGACCCCAAAAAAGTCCCGCAAAGATAATTTGATAAAATTTGTATTTTTGCATATTTGTTTCAAGTCAGCTTTGACGGGATAATGTGCTATGTCGCGTCAGCGTCATGTGATGTGACGGTCGTTCCCGATTTGAACGATGCCTCCTTGGCTTGGTCGTAACAACATCTGTCTCTAGATTTCTCCCACTCAGTGGCCAATGATACACGTTATCACATGGTTTTGTATCAGACAAGTTGCGACGAGGTGTCTGCCAATGAAACGGTGTTATCTGTTCAACCATACTTGCGACTCTTCGCGGGATGTTGCCTTTTTCGAAATCGGCCCTGGCTTTATGATACAATTCCTGTGCTTGTAGTAGGCGCCTGCTCTTGTCTCTATGCGCCACTATGAGCTCCTCATTTGTGCGACACACTCGCTCGTAATCTTTAACGGTACCTGGTTCGATTAGAACAGGATCGTAAATCACTTTTAAAACCTACCTTCAATTATTGTTTGCAATCGCGAAATCTCTGTATTTGCCTCAGCAACAGTTTCGTTGAATTGAGATTTCAGTTTTGAATGTTTGTCGGCTAAAACCTTATAAACGTGCTGTTGGTAGTGCATCTCCTGCGTCTTTTGATATGACCAGAAGCTCAGGGCTCTTTGGGTGCACTCCAACACAACACTTGGACTTTGACCGCTAAGAACAATAGCCTTGTATGTCTCGCTGGGTACAATATTTGCTATACCAGTATCTTGATCGCGGGATAGTGTTGAGTGACAGGCAGGACAAACCAAAGTCTGTTTGGCAGCTATGTCACGAACCAGATGTAGACGTTGAACACAATCTAGGCAAAAAGCATGACTCCCATGAGGTTAGTCTGATGTAATGATACTGCAGATATAAAATTATTGTGATAGATTTGCAACTGCCACTAAACATACCTGCACGTTGTAATAAGTGCTCGCCCAATGAGCTCCCTTCTACATTTGAGATTGTTGCACAGCAAGCTGGAGTCCATCATATCTGGTGCGAGGCTGGGGCAGAAATGGTTGCTGGGCTAAGCCAATGGAAGGCGTGTCAAGGCGGTGATAAAGAAATTCAGGCGGGAAGAAACGAGAGAACAATCTCAGGTCAAAGCGGCTGGCGAGGAAGTCGCGTCTTCGCGAGGGTACATGCCTGAGTATGGTCTATTCACGCTAGCCTCAAATTTCTTTATGGGACTGTACCGAGAAAAACCCGCAAGTAGAAAGGACGCCCCGTATCTGAGCAGCAATATATTGACACAGGAAAGGCATACAAGGTATGAAGTTCACTACATGATTCAAGTACTGGCTGTGAGTCGTAATGCATTCTGGATATGTTCATGTACATTGGAAAGTGGCCAGATATAGAACTCCTCGGAATGACCTTGTACTTGTTATATCTGACGGAAAACTTGCTTCTGTTGCTAAAACTGCTGTCTACCGAGGTTCAAACGGAAAACTTGGCAGCGGCTCCCTATACCATCAAATATGCAAATGTTGTCAATAGGAACGTATTGCTTTGTGATGAGTTTGATCATCTCCTGAGAAACCATGCCTCCCGTCAATGCGGCCGTATTGTGGATTTCGCACCCATTAGACCTTATTATCTCTTGAGCTATCTGAAAAAGCCCCCTGTTTCCGGAAAGTCTAGGGACTGAGCTTGCCACAAGATCTGCAATGTCTTGGGCACTGTCTGTGGAGATGAAAGTGGAAGCAGAAAGCGCAAGGTATATAAGAATTGACGACACAAGCATTTCAGCGCCTGCCTCTGCGAGACCTTCGTCCTTCAGAAGCTCATTATCTGTGTATTCAGTGACGTTGTCAGCAAGTAATAACAATACAGGCTGTCCACCCCACCGTCATCTCCTTGGACCTACCGATAATGCTGTTGATAGTTGGTGCATCCACCGAGTTTTGCACGAGCTTTATGAATTTTGCATTCTTGCAAAATAACTCTACTTCGGTCTGCGCAACATCTTCGCCGCCTTTTAAGGTACGAACAATACTCGTGACTTCGCGGGCATCTTTCTTTGCTTTAGTTTGGTAGAGAGACTGAAGTTTGATGTATGTTTTAGATTCAGCCTTCATGTCGGGTATTCCTCCATAGAGTGGAAGTTGTTGATGCTTTTGGTAGAATTGTTTAACAGCTGCTGCAATAATCCAGAAGCTTTCTTTTGTTGAAGCCTGATGTCATCTTTTAGATTAGGGGGATGCAACATGGAAACAATAGACTTACTTTTACTGAACTGCTGTAATCAAAGATTTGCTGTAAGGAAGTGGGTAGGGAAGATGGTGTTATGTGTTTCATCACTGCTGCAACAGCCTCTTCGAAGTTTTCTTCTCCTCCCTCCGAATTATTCCGTCTGGTACCGTTGGCCACCAACTCTCGAAAAGCTTTCTTATCGGAAAATGTCAACGGCGGATCGCCCCCGTGTGCATCTTTCCATTTTCCGAGGTAATAGAGAAGAATAACAACGAAGGGTAAGTGGCCGTGATCGTGATCGGATTGAGCATCAATGTCCTTGGTTAATTGGCTTGTGAACATAGATAGCTCTGACCACGGGTCTAGCAATCTCAAGTCCACTGCTAAGTCTTCGTTTGGGTGAGTATCTACAATTGGGAGATGCTCTGGCAGCTTTAGCGTAAAGTACGAATAGTAACCTACGCTGTGTACACTCAAAAGTGGAATATTTTGTCGCTCAGCATAAGTCTCGAGGAAGCAAGCTCGGTCCTTCTCAAGCGGTAAAGTATAGAGAATGATGGTGAATGGCTCTGACGAAGCTGTAAGCTTCTCAAGGTCAAAACATGTCTTGGCCGCAGAGAGTCAGTACCGAACCATTCGACCGTGCCATACTAAGGAGGCAATTCGAGAGGGACAGGAAAGGGAAAGTGTCTACAAACGTCTTCTTCTGGAAAGCAACGACCTAACACATCCGGATTGAGTTCAACGAGATAGTTCTTGCAACAAAGAGCTCGAGACTTGCCTAAGCAAGTCTCCTCAAGAAAGAAGTTTACGCCAAGATCTGCATCCTGGACAATTGCATCATCGGCAATAGTAAACTTTCCAATGCCTATATATTCACTAACTGTCAATGAACCGATCGAGGTTGTTTGAGCCAGCGGATGTACAAACCGGGCAGAACCAAATTTTTGAGTGCCTCGATTCCAACTGTTCCCGGGCCACTATTGACGAGGAGAACGTTGGCAGACTCAAGGGCGGCTTGACCAGACGCAGCCCAGAGTCGCAGTTGGCGGTCGTATTTTCTTTCCTTATCATTCAGCCCGAGTTGAAGACCCTTGCTTATGCTGGCATCTTGAGACATGATGCCACGATAATACCGGAGCGCAGAAGCAGGTCTGATGCAAGCACAATTGAGAAGTTGAGGAGCAATTTGACCCGGAAAGCACCATCCCGCTGAACAGAAACCCGAGCAAAACACAACATACAGTATTAAAACATATACACACTGTACGTCTTTCAAAGCCAAACGTTCAATGGCTGCTTTGGATCCCGAGACCCCATCTGGGCACCTAGGTTTGACACAGTACAAAGTACGGAGTAGTTACCTAGGATCCAAAGACTCAGCACTGGCTGTCAAGTTCCCCATACCAGGATTACGGAGTAGAGGACGTCGATTACCAAGATGTTGCATATATCATGACGATAGTTATGCATCATGCCCACACATTGGTCAAGCAAGCATATCAGAACCATTATGGAAGACTTGATATCCCTAGCCCTGATTGAAGGCACACATTACTTGAGCTGAGTCGAACATAAGTCGGACGCTGAACCCGTTGAGTGTCGAAGCACCAGACCTTACGTCAGCCGCACTGGGCCTTTTTGAAACCCTAGAGCTCTTGTTGTCCATATACGGAGTACAGACAGACTAACTACTTGTCAACCACCATCTACCTAGGTAGTTATACCCCGTCGCTGCCACATAAGTCGCTGGACTCAAATGAATCTTTTGCATGCGTTCTTTTGCTTACCCCACCCGATCTTTCCTATGTCCACGGCATTTGCGCGTCTATCGTTGCCTGTATCCACCAACATTCGCCCAACTCAACGTCGCCTCGCCTCAGCCTTGCGCTACGACAACGACCACCGTAAAACCTTGGCTCGAACAATGACTTCAGCTGCTGGCAAGCGTTTGGCTGGTAAAACAGTGCTCATTACTGGCGCCTCATCGGGCATTGGGCGATCCACAGCTTTCGAATTCGCTCGGACTAGCCCGAACAACTTGCGCCTTATTCTCACAGCCCGTCGCATCAACTCTCTGAACGAACTGGCCTCTCAAATCACCGAAGAGGTCGGACCTGGTGTCGAAATACTCTCTGTTAAGCTAGATGTTAGCAAACCAAAAGAGGTCCGTGATTTTGTCGGAAACCTGCCTGAGGCCTGGCGGGATATCAATGTTCTCGTGAACAATGCGTAAGTGACATCAAGCTACCCTTAACAATTCGTGTTCGCATACAATGAGATTGCATGCACCGCCATAACCACACTTAATCAAGTTTTACGCAAGGAAATGCACCTATATATAGTTCTTTGTCAACGACTTACTGACACAATATGCACGCATCTCTATAGTGGTCTTGTGAAAGGTGTCGCGCGTGCCCCGGATATCAATCAGCAGGATTTGAATGTCATGTTCGCAACAAACGTCACAGGATTGATCAACATGACTCAGGCTATACTGCCGATATTCCAAAAGCGTGGTGATGGAGGACACGGCGATATTATCAATATAGGGTCCATTGCGGGACGTGAACCGTATCCTGGGGGTTCTATTTACTGCGCGACCAAAGCTGCAGTTCGTAGCTTTACCGAGAGCTTGCGAAGGGAACTCATCGCGAGTCGTATCAGAGTCATCGAGATAGACCCCGGTCAGGTAGAAACGGTAGGTCCCTCTAGACTTAAAGAAAGAAAGAAATTTTGAAGTATCTCCAGACACTCACCAGAAGCTTCAATCAGGAATTCTCACTTGTCAGATACAATGGGGATAAGACAAAAGCCGAAGCTGTGTATGCGTGAGTAACCTTTGGTAGTCTATGCTGAGAAAATGGCCACACAACTAACTTCCTTGTTTAGTGGATACGAGCCTCTGACACCGGACGATATTGCTGAGGTGGTTGTTTTCACAGCCACCCGCCGCGAGAACCTTGTTGTTGCTAATTCACTTGTATTTCCCAATCACCAAGTACGTCCATCTAATAATTGACCTGAAGATAGACACTAACGACGAAATTTTTATTTCTTATCTTAAGGCATCGGCTCTCATCATGCATAGGAAAGATTGTTGAATGTGACGATGTTACCTGTCCAAAGATGAGACCATTGAGTTGGGGCTTCGAGCACCGTAGCTAGGTTCCTCAGAGCTTGTCAGAAGTGGAGATGTCGACGATTCATCTTTTATGTAATATACAACTTTGACAGACTTGTCGACGTCTACTGGTTATTGGAAAGGGCTACAGGACATGACCGGAGTCATTTGGTTTATATAGCATCTCAATTCAAATGTTCGAAAGTTTCTCTTGCCCCAAACCCATAGCCTTTGAGGCGACGATCAAAACGACCCGGGCTTGAGGCCTTCTACGATCAATAAATTTCAATTTACCAGCGTTCCGTTAAGAATCCATTCTAGGTTGAATCAGATCCTTGCCATCACAAGTGATGGCACCGCTGGGTATGTCAGAATTGACGAATTTGGTTGGTTGTACTTACAGCATGTCACAGTGTGCCTTTGATCAAAAGCAAGGGGACTCAATATCAATCAAGTACTGAGAATCGAACCCATCTTCTATATAGTTTCAAGTCGTTTTGACGGGGTCGATGTCACAGAATATACAGTCAAAATACTTGATCAACAGTCGCATCAGCAACTTGTAACTTAAGGAAGCAAGCCATGTCGGGAACGCCACGCTGAGGAAAAGTGACAATCCGAAATCAGGGCCAATTTTTTCAGGGACACCCAACGGGAGTACACTGGTACATATTCAGGCAACGCGCCTTTTTCGGAGCTCTCAGTCTCCAGTGTGTTGGAATAGTGGCGAAATCGACTCGCCGTAATGATTACGTCGAATGGCTTCGGATAAAAGGAATGATAAGTCGAGAACCACAAGCTTGCTGATGTTCCTCGCCCGGTCTTGATTAATCGGGAAGCTGTTTGTGACGAGTATTGTGTCGATGCACTCGCATGCTTGGAGCTGTTCAAGGCAGTCTGCGCCAAAAACACCATGTGTAGCGATGCAGAATACCTTTTTGGCACCTCCTTTCTTCATTACCGTCTCAGCCGCGGCAATCCAGGAGCCCGGTTTGTCTATCATATCATCTACAATAAACACGGTCCGGTTCCTCACGTTGCCCACTAAGGTGATCATATGTTCAGCCTTGGTGTCCTGAAATGCGCTGTCCTCTTCGTCAGAACTTGCTGCTGGGTCGCCGCCACCTCCTAAAACCTGTCCTTCTGAGACGAAAAAAGAGGAGGCATGAGACATAGTCATAGGATCCTCCTCTTGTAAGCTGTTCTCAGCAGTCGATATGGCAGGAGAGCTGAAGTCGTCTTCCACGACATGACCTCTGATCAAACGGCCATGTATGACCTCGTGGGCTCGGCGGTCGTCAAATACTTGTTCCTGATTCAAAGGCGGATCAGGAACACTGCGAGAGGCACTTGAGCAGCCATCATTGGATGACTTTGTCCATCCCTGGGCACGTTTTGTATGCAGTTCACCATGACGAGTGGGAGAGCCGGCGGAGTCGGCTAAGGGCGTCCGAAGCTGTTGTGTTGATGTAGGTCGGTTGTTGCTCTCTTGACTGTCTTCTCCTCGCGGGGACATGTTCCCCGCTCTGGCAGTCTCGAGGGTAGGCTGTCTGTCGACATCATCAAGATGATTCATAATCATGCTTGTCGTCATATTAGTACCCCTTCTCCGATCAGTAGTAACCATACCAAAATTGAGCTTTAAGGCATCAGCGAGTGAAGTCACTCGCTTCGTTCCTCCAGCATTCTTTGAAACCACAACTGCCTCGCGCCAATTATGCACATTTCGTCGAATCCACTTTGCAATTATAGGTTCGGCATGAAGATTGTCCACTGGACACTTGAAAAACCCTTGCATCTGCGATGCATGTAGGTCTACGGTGATAACATGTTTAACGCCAGCCACGCCGAGCAAGTTGGCGAGCATTCGCGCGGTGATTGCGCCGCGATGGGCCTTTTTTTTTGATTGCCGGCTATAGGGAAAGTATGGGAGGACAGCTAAGAATTGTGAGTCTAGATATCCAAGCGAAGACGCATTCAAGGAGTCTACCAACCAGTAATCTTGTTCGCAGAACCGCCCTTGCAAGCTGAGATCATGATAAGCAGTTCCATGATGGAATCATTGATCTTTGGGCTTCCTGATTGGACTACGAACACGTCCTTCTCTCGCACACTCGTCAAAATCCTGACACTTGTCTCGCCCTTGGACGTGTCAGTTGGCATCGGCACGCATTGGGGGAAGCTGGCAGTAGACGGGAAGAGCAATTGCTATGGAAATCTCACATTGGAAAATTGTGTTAGCTCCGCATCGGCGGGAGTCATGCCGAGGTTCTCGCATATCTGACCAGTGAGAACTGGACATGAATTGCCAGCGAAAATAAGCGTGTTGCGCATCGCTGGGTAGAGGAGTAGGGTACTCCGTACTGCGAAGATGAAGACAATCGGGCAAGAAAACTCACAGGTCAGAGGGTTTTTTTCCTTCCCGAAGGTGATTTACGGGGCAATACAGTGCCAGTGGGGATCAAAAAGCATTTTCAAGTAGCTGAGCTTGGCGCCTTCCGCTAGAAATACACCAACTGTACAGTGCGTAGGACTGTATCATGGAACAAGAACCTGCCTCGTGGCCCCACTTGGCCAATCTGGACCTCACGAGTTCTCGTCCGCCGAGGTCAGATTTTTGTAGTGTTTCAATGCGTGCTCAGCCATCCTGCCTGGCAAGGCCCCCAGCCCAGAGAATCAAGACGTATCTTTGAAGTTTCGAATAAGCTCTCCGAATCGAGAAAATGATGGTATTATCCTGCGGTGGGGTTGAATGGAGGTATCTATTTGCACACGGCTGCGAACAAGACCAGATAAGGAATACATGTAAGTCTCTTGCCTTGCGAAAGCTCAAGTCTAGGGATGAATTTTCTTCCTCCGAAGTCTTCCTCCGAAGTCTTAATCGAACGCACTATGCGCCACTCATTTTGTATTTGGAGCCGTACACTGTGTCTGTGTACCCTGCTTTCTATTATATAACTGCCAAGGTATCTGGCAATACTAATTTGCACGACGTCTGACCTTGGCAACCGCAGTACGAAATTAGATACCCAGACGGCAGACAGGTCGTCAGAGACCCAGCAAGCAAACTTATTCTGTTCATTCAAACTGTTCGCCTCTATACCACACTAATTACCTGCCGTCGTGTGACTTATCATACGCGTAGCCGAGCAATCTGTGTGTTAGATATATCTGGTCATAAGTATCAGCTCATCGATTGATCTTTTAAGAGTCTCTTCAGGCATGGGTATACCGCATCTGTATACTACCTTACGGCCGTTGGCTACCTGGAACTTCTTTCAAGATGAGGCTGCGGTCATCGATGGGCCTGCGCTCGCGTACCATATTCTTCATATCTGCAGAGCTAACGGCGTCAGCCAGCCATCATATGGTCTTCTCAATCATATCACTCTGTCTTGGCTTGACTCACTATGTCTGCACAACGTGTTTATGTAAGTGTTTAGATGCTTGAGTAGCATATATGTATCTGACTGGAACCACTGTGACCTGCCGGACTCGTCTGACGAATTTTGATCAGAAGAAAGCTGTATTTCGATGGGTACCTACCAAGGGCAAAATCGGAAGTCCGTATCGCTAGGATGATGAGGGCTACTACTCGACTAAAACGCCTCTACACCCTCCACCTTCAGGGATGCCCAGCATCATACCTCGCGACAGATGATATTGTAGCGGATGTTGATATCTACAGAACAGAAGGTACCGAATTATACCAACTGGTAGATCCCTGTTTCCTTGTGCCGGCCGTACTGAGTTGCTTGAGAGAGTCTAAGCGATATCGGACTATAACAGAGGTTGTGCCAGGCGAAGCCGATCACTTTTGCGCCGCTGATGTCTCGAAGCACGGCGGTATTTTGATTACGTCAGATTCTGATTTGCTCGTACATGATCTTGGGGAAGCGCGAATCACCTTTCTGCGCGACTTACATATAGAATCCAGACGCGGCTTCAAGTGCCTAAGCTTTGCACCAAAGCAAATTTTCAACAAGATGAAGTTGGCATACCCCGAAAAGGCAATACAACTCGCATATGAACGCATAATGGCTCCCCAGGCAACACTTTCGCAACTAGTGAATAGGTGTTCACGACCGGCACCACCGACTGCTGAATATATCGATTTCTCAAAAAACTATACGCAGTCTGAAGAGGCAGTTCGCTTGCAGCGAATTGCATTAGAACTACCGTATTTTAATGCTTTGGACCCCAGGGTGTCGGAGACTGTCCTGGAAATTTGCTCAAGACGTTCTGGCCTATCGATGGATGTTCCAATCAAGATGTTTCTCCCTCCTCTGTTAGAGTGTCCCGGTCTGAGAAGTGCTTGGGATCAAAGCACTCCAATACGTCGACTCGCATACTCCATCGCAAGCTATACCCTGCCTCAGACGGATGCTTGTCTCAATGTTCGAGAATTTAGGCGGGTCGACACTTCGTCATATGGCGGTCGTCAAATAAAGCTCTTTTCGCCAAATCAAGCGCGAAAGTACATTGACGATATCTTATCATGTGCGAAATGTCTCGAAGATGATACCCAATGCGATGGTGATAAATTTTGGACATTTCTGGCAATTGCGTTAGACACAATGGAATCCATACAGAGTGGCAGAGAACAAATACCAGAAGTTATTGAAGGATGGTTCGGTGGTCGGTCAATCGAGTTGGGGGATAAGGTCGCTTGGAGTATTGTCCACATTTCAGCACAGATCCAGGCGATGCTGTACTCACTTCGGGTTCTTCAACAAATATTGCGCTCGACAGTCAGTCATGGAATAGATGAAGTTGTTCCAGAGGCTGCACAGATATGTCTACTGTTGACCAAGCTAATACCGGTGGAACTTTATCCTCTCACGACGAACCTTCCTCGAATGATACGAGAGTTCCAAGAAACCGGATGTAGGTATGCATTGAACGCATTTTGGGCCAGGAGGATGCAGAGCGATAACTTTGATTGCAACAAGGGGGATCAAATCACAACAACCGCGGAAAATGTCTTAGACTCGACATTGTCTGCGAGGAATAGGACTGACACGAGCTGTACTGGAAACAATCCTTATAGTGTTTTGGACTTAGAGATCTGAAGAGTAAGGCCAAGTATGGAGGCTCTAGATAGAAGTAATTCTATGAGAAATCGCGCGAGAAGCAGTAAGAGGGATTGTAAAGCGAGGCGCGTGGTTGGAGGACTGTTGATGCCTTCCTAGACTAGCAGTAGCCTATCATCTGTCAAAACTGCTACTGATATAAAATAGTTGTTTCCACCAAGTATTCAATGATAGTGCTCAGCGAATTTTCTAATAATTGGAAAGCCATTACTTGTCGACATCTGCGACGTGTAGATTTATCCCTCAGGTCGGCCGAAACAAGATCGCGTTACATCCGAATAAAATATTCTTGTTGGGGAGTTGTCCATTCGAAAGTTCCACGTTATGTGCAATTCTGCGGTATATCCCTTTGCTGTAACATGATAAAATTGCGTTGAGAATAAGGTAAATCCAGAGGATGGCTCAAGATGGAAATTGATTCCATCGCTCTTGGGGTCCATGAATATCTTCTAGGAGCTTCGCAAAACACTGTTGATCGTTAGATGGCTCACTGATATCTTCCAGTAAGTGTTCGTCCCAGTTTCCGGTGCCAGCCGTTTGAATAAGCCGCCAGGCTCGCCGGAACTCGTCGCGAATTGATACAATTCCATTATGTGTGACGGTTCGGGCAACATTATGATCCAGTTCAAAAGGGTCTTCAATGGCGAATAAATATCTGTGCCTGATTTCTTTGACTTGTTCGCATTTTCCACTAGTCGCTGACGAGCGAGAGTTCTTCAACCCGATTGAGTCACAACGTGCGATATTCGGTGACAAGGGCTCATCTCTGCCAGAATTCATCGAACTCTCACCAGTAGGGGTTTGACATTCATATACTGTTTTAGCGCCGGTCCAACCTTTTTCTTGCTTCGTCATTAGGCCACCAAAGGTACGAAGGCTGACCACGTCCCTTCCCCAGTCGAATCCCTTGCCAAACCCCCGGCTCAATGGCCCATTTTGAGAAAAGTATTCGAAGAAGCCCCGCAGAAGCTGGCCAGTACTTTCGATGTTGCGGCTAAGTCGATGACTGCTTGCAAGATGCATGATTTCGTTCTCATTTCTCCAAAAGTCGACGTTATATCCCTGGCACATTGGCGGATTTGAGCCGCTGGAATAAGACGAGTATACAGGCGTAAAAGGGTTGATTTGCTGGAGATTAGGACACACAAATGGATTTGCAATATTGACAAGATAGTGCAAAACCATCAACACATAACCATAGCTTCCCAGCGTACCACGGTATCCGGAGTTTATCCCGCGAACTTTGGCCCATCTTTTGACGAACAACACCATGGGTCTAACTCGGGAGTCTGTAAGGGAGTAGCAACGGAGTAGCAAAGTATTTTGGAGAGCCAGATAAGCCGAGAAATTGATATCGCACTGGATTCCAACCCCACCAGATGGAAACTCCAAAGCATCTCGGTATTTGTCCCGTGGCTGGTCGGCTGCCAACTTGTAGGGATCCTGAAGGAGACGAATAGCGGAGAGCAGTGGTACCACCGCCGGAGATACTGGAATAATGAACTTAGCATCTTGCTGGCCATTGTTAATGTTGACAAGTGGCGACCGCAATACTTTGATATAATCTTTGATGATTCCGATGTTCTTCTTGTCATAAAGATTGCGCTCAACAGCCTTTTCGAGTTCGCAAGCAAGATCTAGGCACTTGTGCTTCTGCCCGAGCTCGTTAAGGCTAATTGGGTGTTGCAATTTGTTTAAAGCAGTCATCATATCTCCCCGAACCTTGTCATCGTTGATTCCTGTAATGTATCGCAGTACAACCTCCTTCATTAGGAGGTCTGACATCTTCATCTTCATCTTGAGAAGGCTACCTACAATTCCTCGTGTTCTTTGGTAGTAAGATGTTAGGGGTTCATGCGCATCTTGCTCCAGCCGACAAAGTTGAACTGGCGGTAGTCGCTTCATCTTTTCAAATGCATAATGCAGGTCTCGGCAATAAGCCAATTGGTCGATGCCGAAATTTGTTCTCTGCTGGATGTCCCTCCAAGAACTCATTACTTCCACGACTCTCGCATCTGATATACTGATGGACGTCTTCGAAGACCAATTCTCCCATGCCAGAAAAGTTTGCTCACCCTCCGCCTGGACATATATCCCCGCAAGGGAGCGACGACCTGTCACTAACAAAGGGGTTTCAAAAGTCAAAGAAGGGCATGATTCCAACCGGCCACGAAGCTCCGTGTCACGTAATCCGCGCACAAACGCTTGACACACCCCATTTAGAGTTTCCCAATCTCTGTCTAAGAACTCGCGATAGTTCGATGCCGTAGCATCACGACCGCCAGCTCTTCTCAATACCCTCTTAGCCAGCGCGTAATATGATCGGAGTGTGCTCTGGGAACTTTGTGTAAATTGAAAGCGTGGAAATTCGCTGCTATTTTCCCTTGCCAGAGGTTCGCACTCAGTCGTTGGAGCAAACTCCGCCTCCAGAATCCCTGTCGCCATGTCGCCAGTATGTTGGTTGGTCTTTGAACTGTACCCATCTTCTTCCTGGTCTCCTGAAGCATTTGCGTCCTCTGAACCTTGTTCCCATTTCAACCGCTCGAAGATTAATGCCTGACGGAGCTCCTCCGGTGGTTTCTCGCAGAGCTTGATAATTGGAACTCTTGTCCGGCTGAGTAGTCTGGCACCAAAACCCGCATCCAGGAATGCTCTCTCCAGAAGCCGAGGTATCAAAGACCCCGTCGCGTCGGGTTGCATGTTGGACAGCGGAGAAAATAGCCCCAAGTCCATATCCGAGGCTTTTGTAGCGAAACCAGATGACAAGCTTCCAAAGCATTCAAGCTTGACAGAGAGGCAGGGAAACTGAGGCGTACCTAAAATGTTCTTTTCGAAATCGGAAATTGTTTCCTGACAAATCCGTTCAACCTTCTGTCTGAATATCTCTTTTTGAGCAATTTCATCCCTTCCTATCTCAGAACTGCAAACAGCTTGATAGCAAAGTGTATCGAGGAAAGCAGCTTGAGCAATAACATCTTCCTGTTTAAAATATTGTCGTCGACTAACATGATGATGGGTTTGCTCGTGTCGAGGTCTTTGAGACGACGAAGATTGTTGGTGGTCCCAACCAGACGACTGAAAACGCTCGATTTGGGACCCGTGGGAGGTGCACGATTTTGAGAACTGGGGAACAATCAAGTTGTTGGCTTCCGAGAATCTTGAAGTTGACACTTTGCGAATACATACCTGGCCTATCTCCCTGGCTGCATAAGAGCTATGCGCTCCTCGACCTACGCCAGTAGAGTGGAAGGCAGCGCCAGTCTGGTTTGCGTCAGACAACGCGGGCTTTTGAGGTAAGCGAGTCCATTGCGAGCCCATACTCGTAGAGAAGTCAGAACTCATCAGTCGTCTTTGGGCTTGGTTTGGGCGTCTCTTCCCCTGTCTGGGAGAGTAATTCTTTTGTGTGCCGGAGGTTGTCGAATAGTTCTCAAATTGTTCAGGCGGAGGAGTTGATAGAGAGTTCGCAGATGTGACAACAGATGTCTTTCTGACTGCAAAGCTCGATATCTGAGGATTTGGATATGAGCTGGTACCTAGAGACACCTCGTTCACAAGGTTTAGCCCACGGAGGCGATCCTCGAGCCCAGACTTTCGTTCATCTGGATTGGTTTGCATAGCTATGACTTAGTTTGCTTACGAGGTTGCGCTCAACTGAGTTCCAGTACAGGTCAATAGGCCGCCACCAGGATCAAGGATTCAGAGAGCTGACGTATTAACGATTGCAATCTTGAAAATAATGAGCATAGATCCCGTCTGGACCATGTTAGAAAAATACGATGCAATGTAGCGCACAGTTGAAAAAAAGTAGTCTAGTGAATATAAACAAGCCTACTGTCGGGAGGAAGCGGGGATGCGCAAGATAAAAGATATCAAGATATGATGATATAAAAAATGGCGATGTATTGCCCCGAGTGTAAATGTGCGTGGTTGTGGGATGTGATATCAATGTTCGTCACCAAGTCCCGGAATCCTGCGGAAGTGATGCTCAAGCATTCAAGGTCCAGACGCAAATAGCGCTGAGGTCTGGAGGAAAGCTTGTCGCAGTGAGTTTTGCACCTTGATGATCTTAGCAAGGAGATTGCGCATAGATCAGGCAATGTTACAGGCGTATGGTGCGTAAGTGACGTGTGTAATGGACAGTTGCCTGAAGGGAACTGGGACGCGAACAAGGGCAGAGAGAAATCGATTGATATGAAGCTGCAACGAATGTGGTAGCTACACCCTAGTAGTAAACTCTAACCTGGGTAGGTACCCAGAGGTAGTACAGACGAGCGGGTCAAGGTCGACTTCAGTGCTCCTTGAAGACCACCCACTACTGGGTACCTACTAACTAGAAGGTACCTAAAAGTACTCCGTACCTAGAGGTAGAATGGTCAACTGATGCTTGTCATTTCAATATTTCAACATGTACGGAGTACCTCACCAGACTTCAAAGGACCCGTGGCACAAGTACCTAGGTACCTAGGTAGTTAGTTGGCCGCATGCAACTAAGAAACTGCAAATTTAGAGCTCTGACGATTGCCGACAAAGGACAAAGGGGCTTGACATCGCCTTAATAAATGGTACTGTTGCAGTTGGTCTAAGTAACTGCTTTAAGTACTGCAGGTATGTATCTCCTAGGTACTTGGATACCTCTAGGTACCTATTCCTCAGGCAGCAGTCAGAATCGCCTAGTACTGGCCGCTGATACCACGTACTTTTTTCGGTGAACTCTGATGCCTGTCTTCAACTACGCAAGTGAGAATCATCGACACGTCGACTTCGAGCGTTTGGTCATTGTCGTCTTCAGATCACTGTTCTCTCCCATGCTATATTTCACGTGTTCCTCTCTCGCCAGGCTGCGTCTCTCACCATAACTCGCATACTTTTCTTAGTTTGCTGCAATTATCCCCTCAGACCCTCAACGCCTGAGTTCTTAGTCTGGTACGCGATTGTCGATTGTTCACAGCCCGCCTTTCAAGTCCATTATCAATTCATCTCCCTCACCTAAAAGCGTCCACCAATATTATATCGAGATATCAGGCGATTTGGGAATTTCGGGAGCATTCGCTTCCCGGCCGTAATCTCGTCGAACCGCGACAGCTTTTGCGACTCCTCTGATTGTCACGTGCTGGTCAAAAGAAGCAAGTGCCAAACGAAGATACACCCCAACCCGTTTTTTTCTGGTACCGAAATCCAGCAGAGCTCAATAACCGAGTTTAGCTCTTATCGTTGTCACGGGGAGGTGACAACACATGTGTCTTCATTAAGACCAAAACTACATTCTACTGATCCCTCGTCTGGGTATACCACGGACGATGACCGGGAAATCATCTATGGATCAGAATGGAGCTCAACATGGTAAAAAGCCCAACCCACTACGTCCGATGCGAAAGCGGTCGAGACCAGTTAATCCTCTTGTTGCGCCCTCTCGAAAGCTAGCTGGAAAGCATGGCACAAACTCAACTTCCAGAACTGTGCAACCGATGGGGCTTAACGGGTCGAACATCGATGATAAGCGTAAACATTATGGCGGCTGGTCTGAACCCCCGCCTCAGTGCCCTTTCAACGATATTCCTATAATGACGACAAAAAAGTCTTTATTGGAGGGTGTTCGCTATCATCTCATGAAGTTCTCTCAGGCTCGTGTTTCCGATTCTCCCATCGACCCCACAAACCAGGATGATTTCGCTCGCCCGGTCACACTGCACAGACGAGACGCTCGACAGCCTCCTCCAGGAAGAGCTACGAAGGAAGAGGAGGTAGAACCACCCCAGGTTGAGGAGAAGGAAGCGGAGAGACTAGCTCAGCTCAAAGCAGAACGAGAGGCCCAACGAGCAATCGATCTTGCAAAAATTGCCCCAGTAGCCAAAGACAACAAACCCAAACGCCCCAAGAAACAAAAAGAAGAAAAGACTATGTTCAACAGAGCTCCGAAGTCTGAGGCAGCCAAGAAAGAATCGGACCTTCGGTATGAAGAAGCTTTACCCTGGCACCTCGAAGATGCAGATGGAAAGAACGTATGGGTTGGTAGTTACGTCGCTGCCTTGTCTGAAGCAAACGTGGCTTTCATGATCGACAAATCCGTCTTTCGCATGGTGCCATTGGAAAAGTGGTATAGATTCAGTGCAAAACCACCATTCCAACCGTTTACGATCGATCAGGCCGAAGCTTTCATGAACAGAAAGGTTGATGTTGGCAGATGGATAATGAAGGATGAAGAGAAGAAGGCTGGACAGAGCGATCTTGAGGCAACAAGGAAGCTTCTCTATGGTCATGGCCAGATGATTAAAACCGAGAGTGACACTTTTAAAGCTGCGTCGCGATCAGAGAAACTTGACCATGATGAGCTTGATGTATCTGGAGATGAGTTTCAAGACGATGACGAGACACCGTATTTTGAGCGCATGGAGGATGATGATGCGAAGGAATCGAAAGACAGGATACGCCGTGAACAGTTGGGTGCAAATTTGTTTGGGGAAGGTGATGAACAGGAAGTCGACAAAGAATTACAGGAAGAGCTGCGAGAAGAATTAGAACGACAAAAGTATGGTAAGAGCACCAAAAAGGCTTTGATTAAGCGAGATCGAGAGGAAATATATGAAAGCGATGATTCTGAAGAAAATCCTTGGAGCAGTTCTGTACGCATTTCTCTACTAACACTTTATCGAAATGAACTAACCATGAAATGTAGTCTGACGAAGAATCGAGCGGCGAGGATGAGGGAGAAGAAGGAGAAGAAGGAAAGAAAGATGATGATAAAAAAGATGCAGATGGCAAAGAAACGCAAGGTGATGGGAAGGACAAGTTAAAAGCAACGGTCTCCAAGGGATCGATGACATCACAAGGGAAACAGAAAGCTGCTGAGCTGACCAAAAAGACCAAATCTTTAAAGCGAGCTGGATCTCCAGCGTTATCCGAATCAAGCGGGAACGAATCATCGCGCAAGAAGATGAAAAAATCCCCCATGATCGGTAATGGAAGCCGAGCAGGTACTCCAACATCACAGTCAAATCTGCCACGCCAGAGCAAAGCCGGGCATGGCTCCGGTAGCGATTCAGAAGCAATTGCTGGAGAGATGTCTGATAGTGCTGTTATTTCTAGAAAAGGGCACAAGATGGTTGGCAGCGGTGGGAGAGGGACTCCAGTTGCATCAAGAGCCGGTAGTCCAAATCCTGCAACCACCGGTAAGATTCACCAGCTTTTTTTGGACCAGTATAGATGATTGCTTAAGCTCTGACCGCAACTCCTAAAACTTTTTAAATTGCTAACCCCTCCTACTTTAGGAGTATCACCGACAACACAGACGACTGGAATCGAGTCTTGGGAAATATTGGATAAGATACCGGTTGATGGTATTGCCATTACAGATTTGATAAAGCAATTCCATGGCAGAGTTGGGGATCGTACAGGCCAAATGCCCAGAGGCGAGTGGATCAAATTGGTTAAGCAGCTTTGTGACTACGGATCAGATAAGCGGCTTAGACGTCGAAGATAAGACTCAATAGTGATCATTATATGTTTTACAATACGCAATCAACGAGGTCTCCAGAGTCAATTTACGGAGATAAATGGGGCATCTTTCGATTTTTAAGTACATATCTATTCATCCATTTGCCATGAGTAATCCAGGCCCTTGATCCTGTCTCTCCGATTAATGGCGTTGAACCTGTCTGCTTCGAATCCTATTCCACGATCGACCCCATCCCAGCGATGACCTGGTTTGATACCATACCGATTCGGTGGAGCTGCACCAGCGTACATAGGCCGGTGTCTTACGCCAGGTTGTCGAGCCCTTATTTTGCAATTCCTGTCTCCTGTGAATTGGAGCATCGGGTCATTCCACCTCTCCTGCTGCTTCATTTCCCTGTTAATTCCTTCGTCCGCGGCGGTCCGCGAGAACGGGAGAAGCTTCGCATCTTCCAATTCGTCCCTCCGTTTTTGCGCCTCGTTCACCTGTTTCGCCCCTTTCAGAGCCTGTTTTGCTAGCTGTGCCTTATCTTCGGCCTCAACAGCAGCTTTTCTAGCTTCAGCCCTTCTCAGAGACACGTCGATTCTTCGCCCCGTCGCGTCACGGTAAACAGTTTCCTGTTCCTTGACAGATTTCCCGTGGTACTCAAATTCCTTACGCTCCTCCCTTTGCCTCCGCTGGAGCTGGCGAGAAACTGATGCGGCAGTTTGTAGGCCGGCATGCGTGCCGTCACTCATCATAACCAAACTGTCGACATTCTGGGTTGTCAGCGATTCATCATCAACAGTCTGTCTTGATTCGTTTCCCGCAGCAGTCGAAGCAAGGACTAGGTCAGCGGCCGCCGTTTCTATGTCCATCTCTGTGGTTCCCAATGTCTTCCAGCTGCTCCTGGTTGCTTTGCGGAAGTCTGATGTAGCCCCAAAGACTGTCAATGGCAATTCTTCTCCATGTCCATCAGTCGTGGCTTCAATATGCTTCCAAGTAGTGTCATCATCATCTGTGATCACGAGTCCATTCTCTGCTGAGGGCTTCCGTTGTTTGCGCTTCTTGGTGTGAGGAGGCTTGGGGTCTGCGACGAGATATCGAGAGGCGATATAATTTGTCAAATCTGAGGACATGTTTACGCTCATGCAAAATACTTTCAAAAGTTGAGATGGTATGCAATCGAGAAGAAATTTTCGGTCACAGGAATTATTGTCTTATGACTTCGCGCCACCGTATCGCGTTGGCGTGAATTGTTGCTCCGTGGCAATGAAGTGAGTGCGGATGTGCGGAGTAGGGGAAGCTTCGAATCTGCCAAGCACCTACAGGTAGATACCTTAGATACCTAGGTAGGTACTTAGTAGTGTCTTCGTAGACGGCCCGCGCCGTTTCTTGTAACAAGTTGAGAGGGCTCTTACGAGACAAGTATATTTTTATGACATGCTAGCAGTAAGTCGAAGTTATTGACCTTGTTATTATCAAGCATGGGAACACTGAAAGAAAAACAGATGGTGCACAGATGCACCTACCTTGGTAGATACGGTTGACTGGGTACGGAGTACCTACCTAGGTATCAAAGAGGTACCTGAGTTATAGTAAGTGCTTCCGTGGGCTTACGTGATATCAATCCGTCCCAAGATTTGGCCCATCCGTGCCGACGGACATCACAGATATATCTTCATCAAGGTCCGGAAAACCACCTTGCCGACACGACAGCAACAAATTACTTGGGAGAGGTATGCAAAAACCACTCTACATACTTGGCGCATTGTTATCTGCAGAGCTCTCTTCAATACTCTCTATTTAAACCCCTCACAACTGCTGGTTTGATCTCGCAGTCACTCTTCGGTTGCCACATGAGTTGATCGGCGCGAAATTTCGGTCCCTCGCTCTAAGCACCCGACACATCTATTAAATGCCATCACCTGAGCAAGATGCATATTCGAACGAGACGATTCAAACGCTACCTCCTCCTGCGACCAGGGCCTCTTTAGATCCTTCGAAGGCTAGGCATTCCACATCCACGCTCGAAGGTTTTCCTTCGTCTGTCTCAGACTCAAGCCTATCTTTAAGGATATTCAATCCTTCTGCAGCCTCCTTATATGCCTCCACATTGTCGCCTCCTGGTTCTAGACCAATGTCGCCGGCTTTACATGGCTCTTTGGAGATGACGACCTCGGAACCCGTATTCGATACATATCCCGGGCGTGTCCTACCCGACTCAGCCCCTGAAATTTCAGGAGAACCCCTGCACGAAATTATTCAAGCCTTCATCCCAACCGTATCAGTTTACGCTTCTGAAGACACAGAGGCTCTGATTGAGGAGAAGGGTCTTCGCTATGGTCTCTGGGAGTTATTACGACCTTTTGGTGAGAAAATTCAAGGCAAGGTTGCAGTCCGAGATAGTCAAGGAGTGAGTCGCGCTTTCGAGAACTTCTCTGTACGATTCACACAATTTGGCGAGAATGTTCAGCATCCATGTCCGGCCTTCTTAAACTCGCAGCAAAGTTCAGTCAATGCAGACCCAAAGAGTGCTCAAGAAAGTGTTGAAAGAGACAAGACTGCTCTAGCTGAAATAGAGAGCGTCGTTGACCGTCATTTATCATTTGCGGAGAACTCGATTTCTAGACCATTGCCCCCAATATCGGACGCTTTACGGCAAAGCTTAGATCATGATTCCGTATCTCCATACTATTCCTTGTACCTGAGGCGCTTACTATCCGGCACGCCAGTTACACCCCACGAAACTTTCGGACACCCTGTGGCTTGTGTCATAGCTATCAGTTCACGAAACGATGCACCGATTGAAGAATTGAGGAAATTGTACTCTGAAAGTAACCAGGGTAGCAAAAGACTCCCTCCTTGGGTAGACAACGACTATCTTAGATATTATGTCCTTGTCCACGATGAGGAAAATGACGACATCACTCGGTCGATGGGTTTCTTTGAACAGATGAAACGCCATCTCGGTCTGCATTGCCATCTTTTACGATTACGCTCTAGTAAGAGCGCGGAAACAGACGACGACAGTATACCACTACCATATAGCGACTGGATGCCTGCTCAGGAGGAGCTAGCCAGAATCCATAGGAGTGAAGATGGAGATCATCTCGAGGACCCAACACAATACATTTTTGAATCTGATGCGACGGCAGTGCGGACCTTTGTTCGGGAAATGGTGACACAATCAATTATTCCCACTATGGAGCGGCATATCTCTGTGTGGAATGACCAGGTTGCATCACGCCGAAGAGGCATTGCAGGTCGTTTCATGAATCTATCTCGGAAATGGACCGGGTTCGGAGGCTCCTCCAGGTCCTCGTCAGGTGGAAATATTAACTCAAGAGACATTTATGATCATTCGGGATACTACCGCGCTGATTCCACCGAGGCTATCATGCGAAAACTCGCTGATTTTGCCTTCATGTTACGGGATTGGAAGCTGGCTCGTTCAACCTACGAGCTGTTGCGGTTTGACTTCAGCGAATCAAAGGCGTGGAAGTATCATGCAGCTGCAAACGAAATGGCGGCGCTGAGTTTGTTGATTGCGCCGCAAAATTTGGCCTCCAAAATCCGCACAGACTTCGTTGACCAAATGCTTGAAGCGGCATTTTATTCGTATAACACGAGATGTAGTGCGCCATTGGGTGCCGTTCGGTGTTTGCTCCTCGGCTTGGAATTGTTGAGGGCAAGAGGGGGTGTCAATATTGACGATGCCAGCAGATGGGGTCTTCGATTGCTTGAAGCCAAAATCATGGGGCCGGTCGGCGATGCTTTACTCAAAGAGCGACTCTGTACTTGCTACTCATCTAAAATCGGCATCGGCAGCTTGAGTTGGGGCAGTCGACGTCGGAAAGCCGCCATATGGAGCATCCTAGCCGCACAAGCCTGGAATCAACAGGGTAAGCACCTTCCGGCCAGAAAATGTCTGACCGTATGTCGCAAGATCTATGACAACATGCCTCATAACAAAGGCATAGCACAATTTCAACCTGCAGAGGAATACATACACTCCCTGGAGCTTGAGGTTTTTGAGCAACTAGCGTTGCATGGTGCTGCTAGGCTTAACAACGGCAGGGGAGGAGGCAGTCCGATCATTGACGTTGAAAATCAAGCCTTTGCGAATCTACCATCCAAAAGGACAAGCGCAGTTTTAAAAACTGAGTTGTTGGAAACAGCTCTACTACGCGGGGAGATGAGAGTCGACTAGGCCAGCACCTGACTTCCCCGAGGCTCTTGAATCCTTATCATTTCTCATCACGCCAGCGAGGTTCAAAATCCGCTGACCAAGCAGAAGCCGTTTTATATATGTCTGTAGCTCCATTGAAGAAGCTGTTTGATAACCAGCTTGCAATGGTATGCCAGAAATAAACGAAGTAACTTGATATGCGCGTGGGATCGGGGGTCATTAGAATTGCCATGCTTGTTGGCGTTGGCTATCGTAGGATAGCTCATTGGATCTTTTCCGTCAACAACATGTCAAATTTAAGCAGTATTGTGAAGACTTTGCTAGTATAAAAAATGAGAACCACGCGAATGTGTGTATAAGAGCGGAAACGCCTTCTTTTTTTTGGCGATATAAAGGAATAAATAAATAATGACTAAAGAAGCGTTTGCAGTTCTTGAGCAAGAAGCATTATTATATAAGCATTCAAGTAGAAATCAGGCTCAATTCACCATCACACGCTGAGTGTTTGTTTGATTCAATTCCTACGGCTATCAGCTGATGAGTATAGCTTACGAGACTGAGTACTACTAGTATAGCAATCTACTTAACTGCATTATAATACTATTTGAAAAAATCTCATACATCAGTCTGGTGTTACTCTGATTCTCTACCATGTGACCGGTTTTATAGGAGCACTCTAGGCAAGTGGAGAACAACATGGGGTCGACCAACCAGCATCCAAGCAGGAAAGGACTTTGACAACCTCGCCTCTTTCAAGTTAAAGAGCGCTCGCATCATTTCCACATAGTTTGAGGTGGTGCTGAGTGGTGTCTTATCACTTCCATACGTCATAATTGTACCTTCATTGAGACTCCAGGTAGACCAGTTGTTTATTATTCTTACTTTTTAGACAGCTGTCCGCTGTAGAGGTCGACATGGGCGACTTGGCTGAAGTTCTTTCCGAGCACGACTTGAATTTCCGAAAGTATGTATCCTTGGAAGCTAGAAATATCTTCATGCTTAAGCGCAGAATGCTAATTCGTTCTAATTTTTCGTGCAGAGCACGATTGCCAGCACTCTATAGCGACTTTCGACCACAGAGAACACTGAATCCAGATGGATATCGTGCAAATATCCTTGCTTGGCAGGATGCCTTATCGTACTTATCCTTGAAAGGTCTTCTCTGTGATCGTAGTCCCAAATCAGGCCTTTTGTTCCTTCATACTGATGAACATCTTCCTCGCCGCTTGACAAGCAAATACTTTGGCCAACCTCTCGCCCTGGGGGCTGCTGTACGACAGGCTATAGCTGACGGCAAATTCGTTCCGTTGCATACTTTCTTACAACCCCATACAGCTACTTTTACTCAGAGCTTGTCATCAATATCTTGGAATGCTGCAGAATGGACCTTCAGACAGCTCGGCATCAAGGATATGGCCAGTAGCAACGACAGGGTTCCTGTTGGACAGTATGTCATCCTGGGCAATCTTGAGGCAGTGTTTCAAGAATTCAAACGACAGGTTGCTTGGAGGACTTCCCACTTCGACCGAATCTTCACTAAATTGCAGTTTCAGTCTCTGTTCGCGCCCACACTAGTGGCTGGTCAGTGTCTCTCAGAGCAAGACGTAGAGATACTGCTCACCTTTCTGTCTAGGAACAAGGGCTTCATCGACTACAATGGTGACATTATACGGATTCGAAAGGCCTCGGATGAGTCAAATATAAACACAGAAGATATTGCGGTAGCGTCAGTAAAGGAAATGATTGCGAATCTCCGTCATCAAACAGCTTCTCTCAATAACCGAATCGACTTCCTCACCCACGAAACAATGAGCGCATTGAAGAGGAAAAACCGCGCTGCTGCCCAGGCCTCACTGAAGTCCAGGAAGCTGGCTGAGTCCTCACTGGCGAATCGATACGCTACCCTAAACCAACTCGAGAACATCGCTGCTAGAATTGAGCAGGCATCAGATCAGGTTCAGTTCGTAAACGTTATGAGATCATCTGCCAAAGCTCTTAAGTGTCTCAATACTCAGATCGGAGGCAGTGTCGGTGTGCATCAAGTGATGGATCAAATCCGAGAGCAGATGTCAGAAGTAGATGAAGTGGCAGCAATCCTAGCAGAATCTACCGGAGAAACTATCAACGAATCAGAAATTGAAGACGAACTAAAAGCTTTAGAGAATGAAACCAGAGAAAAGGCACCTTTGGGCGAAGAAGGGGAAGGGGAAGAACAAGACGTTTGCAAAATGATGCAGCATGAGTTGTCAATCTTGCCGAACGTTCCCGCAGAAATTGTTTCAAGACACAACACTCAGGTAATTGAGAAACAAGTAGCTGGTATATCTCTAGACCAGGGGTAGGAAATGGTAAGAATTCAAAAACAACATTGGTTGCAAGCATGTATCTACAGTTCTGCCACCACATGCAATAATCAAGCATTTAGGCTGCATGTACTTTGCCAGAAGTCAATTTCAGCTCTTGCTCAAGGCTATAGGCGTACACGCCCAGAGTAGGTTGATTTGCCTTCTAATGCAAACAGGGCACTTACATGGCAATCTCATATTCATTCTTTCATCAAAATGGAATGATATATATTATTTGCCGCATACATCCATGTCATCTCGCTACAGGCTCCTTTGACTATCCATTCAGTCAACAAATGGTCATTATCCACCGCCAAGATGGGTTTCTGATGAGTTCGAAGCGGGTGATTCCGACTCAAGCGTGCCCACATCAGCTAAACTCATTGCCACCGGTGTCGACGAAGCATGGAGTCGAACTACTTCTTCCATAGGATTGGACTTTGAACTTGCGATATCGAGGTCCTCTTGTTTAGCTTCACTCCGTAGTCCCAATGGCACTTGGTCAGCTCCCTCGAAGTTTACAGTACTGTCATGTGTGAGATGGGGAAAATGATTCCCGGCTCTCTGCTCAGTAGGACTAGACGTGTCCTCTTCCGGGCCCCTGGCCTCTAATCTGCCTCGGCGCGCATTTGTAATCAGGTTCTTGAAAGACAACTCGTGCTTTGCGGCCCAGGCAGCGCCGTCAAAATTTTTATCCTTGATAGTGACCCCAATTGAGTTTGTCTTCGCCATAGGAGTTGTTCGATGACCCTGCGTCTTCTCCCATATGTCCAGATCTTGCAGAAGCTGGTATTTCTTTTTAGGTAGAACAGAATCACAATTAGCATTCCATAGGGTGATCCATTCTTTGTGACGTCTTTCGAGGATTGGTCGAGGGCCCTGGTTAGAAATTCCTAGCTCAGCCAGCTTTTTCCGCAGCGTCTGTTCTTTTAATATCGAGTAGTTGAGAGCAGGAAGCCGCTCTAAAGTCACGGGGACTCTAGGTTGCCAAGTCTGCCGGGACCTTTCGGCTGGTAAGAACTCGTTCGTTCTCGAGTCTGGTAAGGGCCCTGGACATTTTTCCAAATGTTTGAAAACTTGCCATGCCTTCATTCTCTTTTGGCATGACGGACACGGCACAGAACTGTCAGCTGTGAACATGTTAGTCAAATCCAGTCAACCATTGCATATCCACGAACCATTTTCAGGGCTATAATCAGATCCACCATCCCCCTCACTATAGTTTTCATCATCCTCGTCTACGTTGCCCTGTTTTCGCGCAGGAGATATCTGACTTGCATCCTTATTTCGATAATTGTTCAACCTGGCAGATGTCCGTATGCGTTTCATGTTTGGGGACACACCGCTGTCAGTCGTCATGTCGCCTTCGGTTTTTCGTTTGCAAGGAGCCAACGTATTTGACTTGCTACGGGCTGCAGCCAAGGCTGCCGGTCGTGCTTTTGCGAATGCCTCTACAGACTCTTCCATCGACCAGTTACTTCGCAGTTTCAGTTCTTGCTCGGGAGCTCGGCATAGAGGGCATTTTCCATCATTAGACAGGGCTCGTCTTATGCAAATAGAACAGAAGGTATGGGAGCATGTCGTAATCATTGGTGTCTTGTAGAAATCCTTGCAGACTTGACAGCGCATGGCTACCTCGACTGCTGCGAGGCCGGCTAGAGGTGTGGCAAGCCAATCTGTAGAGTCAGGAACATCGTCCATTGGCCTTTAAGTAAAAGAATGTCTATGTCTGTTACGATTGACGTCGTTTGCGCTCCCTATTGACTTGTCAATGGACAACCTTGCAGCAAAAGCCAAGATTGAGAGCTGACGACACTGGGGCGCGATGGTATCTGCATGAAATTAACAGCTCTTTCTGGCGGTTATCAGGAAAAAGATTCTAATCCGAGATATGATATTTCATGATAGTCACTAAAGATTATCCAGACAGAATGTTCGTAAGTGAGAGGCTAATCACGTTTAGATCTGATCCTTTGCACATCGAGGTCATTGCCCAGCCGGCTCTAATCGGATGCACGTGACTTCGCGTCGTCCCTGCATTCGCGAAACGTAGCTTAACACCCAGCCGCGTCCATGATGTGGATGTGCAACGCTCTGCAATAATTCCCTACAGGAACTGGAGAGATGCCATGAACAGCCCTATAATGGATGAACACAGAAAATTTCTGGCTGACAGGCTACTTAGCGAGGGCCAACCGGTAAGATTAATAACATGGCTCCGACATGCCATCGACTGATCGAACTTGCAGATTTCTTATCGGGGTCTAAGCAAGTCGCTAGATGTCCACGTCAACAGGGCTAAAGGGTATGTTGTTTACTGCCCCATATTTGAGTTCTCTGAGATGCCCTGCTAGTTCATTTTTTATTAATCATTTATGCAGTATGCTCTTCGACTTCCACCGGTTTCAGAATGGACATCTCTTGGGCTCGATCCACGCGACATACCTAGTCTCTGGGATTATTGCCGCAAACAATGGATTATCAAATGGCACCGAAATGAACAGCGCGTCCAACCAGCCTGAAGAGTCACTCCGAATAATTGGTAACAAACAATTGACGCTTGTTGGGGAAGAAAATTTAGGAGGTTTGCCTCGCCTTTGCTACCCATCTTTTCGACTGGAATTCAATTCTGATCAATGGGAAGATGTTCTAGGAAATTATAGAAGCATAACATCCATCCATGTCTATGGTTTGTCGCCTACTTCGATGAAGGACTTTTGGTTCAGCGAAGGTTCATTTACTACAAATGATCATATGGTAGATGACCGCAAGCGATGTGGATTTCGCAGCAGCCACGGAGCTGTTTGTAACCCGTATATGCGTTTGCGAGATGGGAAATCACAGCTGAATTCTGGTCACTCGCAAACCTTGAAGCAGGAAAATGAACAAGCGAGTCATATCAAGAAGAGGACAATAAAGCCGCCATCGCAGAGCAAACAGCAACCTGGTTCACAAAGGATGGAGATGGTCAACGAGTCAAACCGAGCACATAACCCTATTTTACAGTCCTTTTCAAAGACATCCTCTCGAACCCTCACAAAATCCACGAAGCGCATGAAGCAGAATGATGAGGTCACGGCTGCACTTTCCGATGATGGAGAGCCTGACGACTTCGACATCCTTCCTTCCAACAAGCCCAATCCAGACTCACGTACTAATCAGGATTCACGCAAGGATAGAGAAGACTACTTGAGGCGCATGATGGAGGAAGAAGAAGAGAATAAAGAAGAAGAAGATAGACAGGTCGAACTAGTTGAGTCTGCACAGGATATCGAGATGAAGGAAAGCCCGGAGTCCAAAAATTCGCCAGATTCAAGACTTGAGCCAGAAATCCTCTCAGCACAAACTGATAATGACCCTCCAGAGGCACTTTCCAGTGTCGGGGACGGGCGGAGACGAGGTAAACGTCGAGTTCTGGTCAAGAAGCGAATATTGGACGATCAAGGTTACATGGGTACGTGCGGCTTCGTGCGATCTGAACTTTCAGAATTATTTTTGACCTTATAATGTGGGTAGTCACGATTCAAGAGCCTGGTTGGGAGTCCTTTTCCGAGGACGACATGACTCGACCAACGAACAAGCCTACGCCACCACCAATGCAATCATCATCATCATCCGCGAAGGTAAGGAAAACATCAACAAAAGGCTCTCAGGGCAGCATCATGTCCTTTTTCGCCAAGAAATGATTGCCTGTTAGCATACGAGGGCTCAAGACAACCCATGTTAGGTGAATGGTAGAAGACCTGGTCTTCATTTATAACAATCTACGAATTTCAACTGTCCTTTCAGCTTCAACATCCCGCTTTCGTATTGTGCTTTGTCTTCCAACATCCTCTTCAGTAACGAGCCGAGTCGTTGGATGCCCTCAACTATTGCCTCCTCGGCCTCCCATGCAAAGGATATTCGAATGTCGCCTCTGAACGGGGCGCTGTCTTCGTCCCCTCGAACTTCAAACATACGTCCGTATCCTATGGCTAGATTCTCCTCTTCCACCGCAGCGTCAGCAACTAGTTTGGAGCTTAGTGACACTCCCTCGCTTGGGGACAACCACAAAAAATATCCGCCATAGATGTGAGCACCTGGAAGACTCTCCTCTCGAACATAGTAGCCTAAGGGTGTAATATGTTGACGGATTGCACTCATAGAAAGATTGTGTCTCCTCTGCAGAGAAGGACAAACCGTGTGAGATATGTGCTTTTGCAGCTCACCAGATCGAAGAGATTCACCGAGTATCGCTGCGCACAGTTGACTCGGGGCTCCGCCAGACAAGGTGGAAGCTGTGTCACCCAGCCCAGTGACGAATTTTGATGTGGCTTCAACCCAACCTGTGCGAACTCCCGGGCCGGCAATTTTACTAAATGATCCGTTACTAATAGTGTAGCCAAAATGCAATGGGTCCTGCTCCGAAAAGTCCATCGCTCGTTCAATGTCGCAAAGCCTGGGGAGCCTCAAGTCACTTTGATTGCCTTCTTGACCTTTCGGTGTAACAAACCACTGTAGAAAATCGTAGACGTCGTCGCAAACTACGAGAATGTTTTTTTCCCGCGCCATTTTAACCAGCTCTTCACGCCGCCGGAGGGACATTGTTTTTCCAGAGGGATTTGCGCAAGTTGGTACGATGTACACTACATGTCTATACAGCTTTCTTGTCGTGCCAGGATATTTGACTGACTGCGAGAAGTGTTAATTGATATTGAGACAGGTAAGTGCCTATTGGTCATGGGTGTTTTCCAGCGATTACGGTGAAGACTCACTTTCAGCGGCGGCTTCTGCTGCTCGTCATGTTCCAACTGGCTGATTTTGTCTCGCAAAACCCCCAAGTTGAGACCTTCCTCGTCTTCCGGTACTGCCCGCAGTTTTCCAGAGAAACCCGAGTCCTCAAAGATTCCGCATGCCAAGTAGTAACACGGGGCGACTATCCAGATGGCTTTCGTGTAGTTTGGATCAGTGAAGCTCTGCAGGATGCAAGAAAGGCCCTGACTGGCTCCTCCAGTGACACATATCCGGTCCGGGCCTGTATTGACATTGTAGTGCTCCCCGAGCCATCTAGATAGCTCGTTCTTTAATGTCGGATGGCCGGTGCTTGGGCCATACTGTAGGATGGGGACGTAGTCTTCGCCAGCGGCCAGGACTTGCTGACAGGCACCTGAGAGCATGGAAGCTGGTAATACATGCGGCGATGGCCAACCACGCATGAGGTTGATATGCTTTTTCTTAGTCAAATTTCTCGACATTATGCGGTAGACATTAAAGCTCTCATGGCATGTCTCTAGGCAGTTGATGCAAATTGTGGCTCGTGTGGGGTTTTCACCCCTCCCCTTTCTTACCCTATATTAAATCAAGACAGATTCTCTCTCAGAGTAGCAGTGCGATGTTTTTATCTAAGGCCCAAAAAGAAAGGACAAGGCATGTGTAACTCCCCGGGGTTAATCCATACCAATGTATCACCATATGACCTACGTAGGCGAAATAAAGGCCCAAGTAGATTGTACCCAACAGAAATCCAAATTGAGCCCGAAAGTCCCCGTGCCCCACGTGACTTACGTTCCGTGTCGTGAACAAGGGAAATACCATCACATCGGTGAATGTGACAAAGCCTAAAGACTGAAATGAAGAGGAGGGAGGCCAAGATGCAAAAATCGAGTATTCAGCCATCCATGGATTCAATTATCAGGAAATGGTCTTCAATACAGCACCCATTAACATGAATCTTAAGCCAACCGACTAAAGAGGAACTCGAGGTGGTATACATTGCAGGTAGCACATGCGGGAGAATCCTCCCAACCAGTCATCACCAATCTCGCGAAAATATAAAATCATAAGAAACTCAACCCACCAGTGGGAGCTCATCAATAAACAACAGGCACCATGTTTAGCAGAATTGACAGATGGAACTCAAGGTTCGTATGGCGGCGACCCTGGACCAAATATCAGATGTGGTTTTCGCTTTGCAACATCAAGGATAGTGCTCGCAAAAACGCCATTTGCCCAAGCAAACCAGCTGCGTGTGTATTGCCGGAGGTAGTTCACATTCACGCTCTCATGCACCAGACCAAGCTTGGAAGAACGAAGGACCAGGTCAAGGCATGCCTTGATTTCCCCATCGTCGCCTGTGGTTTGCGCTTGAATGAGAAGACTCATTGGCCAAGCATTCTGTAACCCAATATGAGGCCCTTTGCCGAGTCAGATCAGCTCATTCTTTCAACAATATGGACTTTTGTTTCCATTGCTTACCGCCGATGCCATCAAAGTCCTTGCCTGTTAAGTAGTAGGGATTGCCCACTTTCTCCAAAATCATTTTTCTTGTATTTTTGTAGACTGGATCTTCCATCCCACAGAATCCCATGAGAGGCAAGGCCAAGAGAGAGGGGTAGTTCGCATCGTCCATCATGATTGCAGAACCGTAACCGTCAACTTCGTAGGCAAAAACTTGCCCGTATTTCGCGTGGGGAACGACGCCGTACTCCCAAACAGCGGCGCGTAACGACTCACTCCATTGCTCCAGCTTTTCTGCCAAAGATGCATTATCGGAAGCCTTGAGCAACTCCGATGTCCGGCGCAGCTCAACAGACATCATCGCATTCGCGGGAATGAAGAAACCTAAAATCGTGGCATCATCACTGGGTCTAAACGCGGAGCGAACGAGACCCGTCCCGCTGTTGAGGGGATTGCCGTTTCCTTGCAAACTTAGTGTCTCGGTACCGGTATTTGTCCATCTTTGGAAGGTGTAAACATTCCTTAGGTAAGCTCCTGTTTTGTTGTCGAAGGTCGGCCTGGATTGCTCCTCTAGAACTTGCATCAGGGTTTCCACTGCCAGATGCCATCGGTCATTTAAGAAGTCTGTCGAGCTTGTGTGCTCATAGAAGTCATTCGCAAGAGCCAAGAAATGGGCCAGCGAATCAAGTTCGTACTTGCACTCAAACACAGCGCTAGGCTCATATGCCGGATGGACGAGGTCGTCTTGGCCATTGGATGTGATTGGAAGATCACTGATGGGAGGAGGTTGAAAAGCATTGCAATACGGTGCCTCAATAACGTACTCTGACTGTGTGTTGATGGCACCCAATATCAAGTCGAAAATAGCGGAATCATTTCTCGCCAGCGTCTGGTAGGGACGCAGCTGGTTTGTCGAGTCACGTAGCCACTCTGCAATGATGTCTCCGGTTATTATGAAGGAGTGAGGCCCTTCCCAGGCGCCATCATCCGAGGCGGATCGAGATGCACCGAAACGAATGAAGCCGGTGTCTCTACCTTTGGTATGAAATTTAATCGTTGTATCAGTCGTGGATGGGAATGCATTTTCGAATAGCCTTGCTAGGTCCGGGTCCTTCATCCGCGAGGTGATATCTGTTATAACTTTCTCAATTGCATCAGACTGAAACGTACGGCATCGTTTTTCGGGTCTCTGGAATGGAAGCTTGCGAGGCCCGGTGCTGAAAGGCTTACTATATGTACCAGACTATTATTAGTAATGCTAGTTAAATGCCCGAGTACTAAGTACGTAGGAGGCAGCCATGACCCATTAATAAATACTAGGTACTGAGTGCACTTACTGTGGAAAAGAAGCATATGACGCATAGTCGGGACAAGCATCAGATACCTTGCTGATTGGAAGCTGCTGCTCTTTGTTGGCTATCGTTAGGTGCATGGTCGTAGCGAGCAACGCACCCGATAGTCGTGACAGGCGCATGTTGACTTAATGGCGGTGGAACGATCAAGGACACGCAATGACGATAGCCGCAAAACACGTACCCAAGAGAAGTACGACGCGACTGGAGTTGGTGAAAGTAAGGTTCTCGAGCAAAGTTCGAGTTGCTCTGCGGTGGGCGTCCAACATAGCATCCACTCTAGTTAGTTTCAGCCGAGCTTGTGATGCAGCTTCGTGCGTGTTGCGACTGTTCGGAGTACGTATCTTTTTTTCCTATAGAGAGATAAGAACAACTATACGGAGGAGTACTACTAGGAGAGTCATCCGCCTTTGATAGTGTGCATCATGTGCGGACTCCGGAGAGGTCGTCGGGGCCAGGCAATCAAGTGCTGTAATTGAAAGCTGAAGGCTGCGATGTAGGTGGTTCTGGCCAAAACGGGTGAATTAGAGTTTAGCAGACGACGATGACTTACCTTGGTATCCCCGCCGGGCCCCATAATTACCGCACAAAGCGAGCCAAAACACTCTAATTTCTTAACCGCGACGAGTGTTCTGGTCGCGGACTATGAGAGTACGTAGCTAAGACGGATGACCCAGAATTTTTTGGTTTGTGGAGCTTGAGCGCTCGTCAATCGCGTTGGGGCTGCAATTTGTATGTAGCTCCTTGTTACTTGGGATTTCTTCTAGTATTTCTGTTACAGCCCAAGATATACTATGGCAAAGAGGGGAAACAAAAATCTAACATTGAAGCTCGTTATCAGCTGCTAACCCTTGTAGATACAACATGTAGGGACTACGTAGTTAGTCTTCGTACAACTAGGGAGTGCCGATCCCGGCTCCTGATCCTCGGGGCGCAGTTGCACCCTAATAAGTATTCTCTGTGAGACGCGGCTTGGATATTGAGTGGAGAGATCTGTTCGGGAAGTGACCATGATCGCAGGACGCACCAACAAGGTCAGAATCACGAACAGCTCGACATTGCCATTCTAGACCTAGTTCTTACCTATCCCATGCCACCGGAAGCGATGCAAAACACTGCTGTTATCTGAACTTGTTCATTCATTCCAGCGCGGCGGACTCGATCGAATTCGTTGCTGTGTGCTCCAAACTTATGGACTTGATATGCCAGCAAACCCATACAGTCAACGATTCACTTCACCAGCCCCACGTCCGACTGGATGCAGTGAATACTGGCGGCTTCCATTGTATCCGTACTGGGTCAAGCACCCGTCTCAATTTGAGTTTTTGTCTCTCTCTCTGCTGGATAAGATTTTCCGGGATAACAATCTTATGGTCGCTTTTGTGGTACACCTGCATTTTCATGGCCTGGAGGGTGTGTTCCACATCCTGAGTGGTCATGGCAAGAGCAGATGATATTGTTTCGATCGTGACTTTATCATCCCTCTCATTATACCCCATCAGTAGATCAAGAATGTTTTCTGACCAATACTGACGATAGCTCAGCAAACCTAAATCTGAAAGCGGTTTTTCCGGGGACCCCAGCTTGCCTTCGATTTTAGAGAGCTCGTATGAGAACTGTATCAAAAGCCTTCCATACCCTCTGCGTTGATATTGAGGCAGCGTGAGAATGCATGCAACGTTGTATCCGTCTGCACTCTCTTTTTCCTTGGAGAAGTATCCGACAAGATGACAGCCCTTATCCGATCGACTAGCCATTACGTAGAACAGAAACGGGTCCACATCATAGTAAAGTGTTTTATGATCCAGAAACATCTTGGATAAGAGGCAGAGGTTTCTGCACCAAGTTCGCTGTCGTCGTCCGTCTATCTCGAAAAATGAGACATAATCATCCCGGTAGATCTCATTTCCTGGAGGATGCTGCAATGTGCACTTCTTCCGGTGTCTCAGAAATGCTCTTTCATCCCCATAGTAGCTCAAGCAAAATTCGCACACGAAAATAACGTCTTCTTGACCGAAAACCTCGGGGTAAGGGGAGAAATACCAAGGGAACAGGTCTTTCCTACCGAACTGGACTTTTGATATATTTCTTATGCGGGAGATCTCGGCTGGGTTTTGTGTCATAGATCCGGAGGTCCTGAGTTTTTCGATTTCTTCTTCCCGACTGAATTCGCCTTCTTCTTTCTTCACGTCGTCTTCTTTATCATCTGCATCTACATCGTCCGGCGCTGCCGGTGTCGTAGTTGCGTCGGCGCTTGCTTGCGTTTGTGAATCAACATCAGGGCCAACAGATGATGTTTGGCGTTGCTGTTGAGCTTCTACAAACTCTGATGGGTTTGTGAGCAGGGTATGTCTCTCAGCTGTAAAAGCATACGATACTTACCTGACCAAGGGTGAGGCGTAGCTGCCTCTGATTGAACAGATGCCTCTCTTTTATTGGGACGCTTTTGCCCTTTCTTTAGAACTTGGGTTTTCTTGGTCTGTGATGGCGCCTTCTTGGCTTTGTGCTCTTTTGACTTGTCTTTATCGGGGTTTGGCCATTCCACTTCTTGTGTGAAATCTATTCTTGCCACTGGAACCCATTCATCGAGTCGTTTGTTGAAATTATCGAAATTGCAATAAAATTGCTTGCCGCTCTTGGTCTCCTTGATGCTGAGGATTTCCGCACGGCGCGGCTGGCCGTCCTTCACAACCCAAGCTATGCAACCGGTTTTTAGTGTATCAGGCGTCGCTATTCCCTTTTGCCTTGGCGTATCAGATCCGACTGTTGGTTCTCCTGGTGGCATTCCTGCAGCCATGACAAATCATGTCGACTCGGGTAGATAAAGCTGTCGAGATAACCTTTCATTGATCATATACCACGGAATACATTGGTCTCAATACGGCAGAAAACGGCCCTCGACACAACGTAGGCGGTGAGTCGCATATCCGAATTTGGTGTAGTGCCCCATTAGATGCATAATACCGCCACCTCTTTGAACTTTAAGAGTTCGCTTCACAGTCAAGTCGTACCGCCCGTTGTCTGTGCCCACGTTCTTCAGCATTCCGGGATGTATCATGAACTTGAATCATGTCTGAGCTCTCTTCCAACTGGAAGACGCTTCAGGCAATGCTCAATACTGGCAAGCAAACACGCCGACCGTCTTTGAAACGCAGGGCAGAGGAGCAAAAATCCAGTACGATCAAGACACGCAAATGCCCCAAAGAGACTGCTACAAGGACCACGGAGCCATTAAACGCGGAAGTTAAACGGATTGCGAAAATGGGTGGAGTTCAGAGCTCCAAAGCAGTTAATGAAGGCAATATAGGCCAGTCACCATCAATTGCCCTTTGGGCAACAGACCAGGATATTTCGACTGAGGCTCTGGCAGAGGCATACGGCCTCGGTTTGAAAGGAAACATGATGAGTATGACATCGCATAAAGACAAAGTCAATCATGGCCGATCATCTGAAGTCGAAGTCGGAAAATACGTTGGAGTGGATTGCGAAATGGTTGGAATTGGCCCAGGCGGGCATGAGTCAGCTTTGGCTCGCGTGAGTTTGGTTGACTTCCATGGACGACAAATTTATGATTCGTATGTGAAGCCAGAGGAAAGGGTGACCGATTGGAGGACGGCTGTGAGTGGCGTATCCCAAAAAGAAATGAGATTTGCCAGAAAGTTTGAAGACGTTCAAAGCGAGGTATGCGATATTATCGAGGGCCGTATTTTGGTTGGACACGATATAAAGCACGATTTAGATGCATTGAAGTTAAGCCATCCTTTCAGGGATATTCGAGATACCGCCAAGCATCGCGGGTTCAAAAACTACAGCCATGGCCGAAAACCTGCCCTACGAGTCCTTGCTCGAGAACTACTCGCTGTTGATATACAGGAAGGCCCGCATTCAAGTACCGAGGACGCACGCGTCACTATGCTCATTTTTCGCAAGTTCAAGTCGAGTTTTGATGTTGACCACGCAAATCGCTATACACAAAGAAGTACTCCAAACATAGCAAGGAAATCCAAGAAACACAGAAGGAAACATTGATTTCCTTATAAACGGCTACGACAACAGAGCTTAAGCCGCATCGTATAATCGTCAGTACTTGGTGGACAAGGTCTGTCAAATACATAGATAGTGTTCGTACTGTGTTGGAAACAGCAGCTTGCTCAGTTGCGACTTTCGTGAGCTCAAGGTTTATGAAGAGTGCCGAAAATGTATTGCTGCTCTATGTGTATACCATTTTCCGCATCAATACAGCACGGTTTCTGCCCCTTATAACGGAATTCCTTCTAGTAATTCTATAGCACCTTCTCGCCCCACGGTAATGATTACATCTCCCAGAGTCTTGGTGGCGAACCCAGCTTCACAGTATTTGAAGTAGTACTGCGGGCGACATTATTAGTGGACTTCGAGGGATAAGTAAAGTCATCGGTGGCTTCATACCTCCCATTTCCTACGAAAGACATCAGTCTCATCTTTTCCCATTTGTGGATGGGTTCGCAAGAGCGCGGACTTAATCTTGCTGTCGAATTGGCTCTGGAAGTTTTCATTCCACAAGCGCAAAGTCTTGGCATAGTGACCGCCGATATTGTCGACCTTCTCAACTATGAGGGTGCCATGGGACTGCTCGCTGATGTGACCCAGTAGCTGCGTGATCGACGGTAAGTACCCTCCTGGGAATATGTATTGATTGATGAAACTGTGGCGTTAATGTTACCTCTATATATACACATATGATCTTATAGGGGGCTTTGGCCGGACAAACATACTCTACTGATTTGGAGTATGCATCATGACGGCTCTCAGGCATGGTTATACACTGGAACATGGCAATGCCTCCGTTGGGTTTGAGAAGCTTATTGACACAGGCGAAGTAAGCGCCCAGGTACTCATGACCAACAGCTTCGAGCATTTCAATAGACACAATCTTGTCGTAGGGCCTTTCAGGTACGGGAAGCTGGCGATAGTCAATCAATTTCACCTCGACACGCTCAGAGAACCCGGCTATTCGTATTCGCTCTTCTGCCAACTGCTTCTGCTCATGGGAAAGTGTTATGGTGGTCACCCTGCACCCTGTCTTCTTGACCGCCTCGATGGCAAAAGAACCCCAGCCAGTGCCTATCTCAAGAACATGGTCTGTTGCCTTGAGCTTGGTGCCATCGATGAATCGAGTTAGTTTCCTTTGCTGGGCTGCTTCTAGACTTTCGTTACACGAGGTAGGATCAGGGTGAGTTTGCCACACGGGGCATGAATATGTCATGTCGTTTGAGAGAAAGGCAGCAAACATGTCGTTGCTGATGTCATAGTGAGCTGAAACGTTTAGCAGAGAATTAGAGAGAGTGTTGGTGGATCTAGCCAGATAAGACAGCGAAGATGATATTCTAGATATGAGAGTAGTTCCGTTGCGCATGCGGTCTCTGTTGATGATGAAGAGCTGCGTTTGAGCACTTTTGTTATTGCCATATTCGTAACCCAGATCATGTTGGAAACACAATGGCAGCTCACTTGAAAGAACGAAGTCAAGTCTTCGCATTGGAAGTCTCCGAGCATATAAGCTTCCGAAAATCCCATATCGGCAAATAGGAACAGCCGCATCCAGAATGATTCTCTCTTGATAACAATCTCAACACGAGGCGTATTGCCGGCTCGCCTCTCCTGAGGGCTTCCAGTAGCCGAGAGGTCAGCGCCAGAGGAGAGTTTCTGGCCAAACACATGACGAGTTTCGCCGGGCTCATCGACGAGCAGAAGCATCCCTGTGTCGACGCAGGAGAAAGTGGTGAGAATAGCATATCTAGCTGCGGTCACGGCAGGCGCCCAGGCCAAGCCACCTATCGTGCTTCGGAGGAGGTCCGTTCCATCCCTGAGATGCCTGTTGACGGATTGCGGCAGGACCGGTAGATGCATTGCAATGAGATATGATCACCTTGGGGTTTGAACTCGGGTTGTTGGCAGCAGTCTACGAAGGAATCTTGGAACAGACTTATTCTATAGGCCCGGGTGAATATCTCTGTTTGCATTGAGTTTATGTACCCCAGCAGTATGCCTTAAGCAAGTGAGCTGGAACACTAGGTCCATGACAACGGCTCGGACGCTCGGACGTGGGAATCAATCATTTGTTAAATGTAACCTCGGAAAATGGCGGTAGTACAAAGTGTAGAGTACAAGTCGACTACCTACCTTGGTACTCCGTACCTAGGTAGGTTACCTTAGTAGATAGTGGTTGGAGCATCCCCAACAAGACCAAACTGTGTTACAGAGGTTAATTGGAATGAAGTACAGAGTACTCCGCACAATCACGATAAATGTACGGAGTACAACCAAAACATTCCAGCACAGCTACGTAGGTTCAGATACGCAAGTGGCTCTGTACCCACGCGGCCAGTCAGCACCGATCTCCAGCCTTCTCACATACGTCATGATTCTAAGCATCATTGAAGGCATTAGTGCAAATGCAGGGAGCACGCCTGGACTTGAAGAGGATTGCTTGGGGGCACGCCCGGCCCCATACTCCGTATACACTGCAGGATCCAGATGTTAAGTGACGCAGTCTGGTTCCCTGAATTAGGTAGAGAAAGGCCGGCAAGCAAGGAGCGCCGTAGTGTCCGTAGTGCATGCTGGATCAGTAATCGAAATGTACGGAGTACGTACGGAGTATTTGGGTACTTACTAGAGGTAGGGATAGAAGCTTTTAGTCCATATTTTCTCCAGCCTATCAAACTAGACTCACTACCTTAGGTAGTTACTAGTACATGGTAATCTTTTACCCGCCAGTCTCACCAGAAACGGAGACCGCGCGGAGTACGACAACACGCACGCGTTTACCTTGGTACTTTTACGGAGCCACTAACTACTCCACAATTTCTTCTCCAACACGCGTTTCGACCCATTTTTCCATTCACTTGATTGAACACGAAGAGCCTAGTGCCTAGAACCGCCATTTCATCTTCACATGAGCTCTTTGCCAATTTTTCTTGCCACAAGTTCTTGCAGCGATACTCTTCTACCATGTCACCACCCATACTCGTCATTACCAACAGCAAAATACCAAGCACGTCGGTTCCCAACCTGCTGCCTTGCCGCATTCAACATGATGGGCTAGTTGATCAAGCCGCCACCTACTGGACGCCTGTCACTACCCAAGGTAGAGAGTTACCTGCCGAGATGAATGACGACGTGAAAAAATAATTACGCTGACCTAACCAGGCCCCCGCCCAACCAAAGAAGCATACTTGAGAGGGAAGAAGTTGAAAGGGGTGGAAGTTTCACTGCCCGATGACTACGAAGGACTTGTATTGCAGACACAAACTCTTGAAGAAAAACAGACAATGACCAATGGCGTGAGCCCGACGGCTGTCCCGAAAGACGACAAGACCAACGGGTCAACTACAATGCAAACTCTTTCCAGATTTGAGGACGTTGTCGTATGGTCTTTGGCCAATTCTGGTAGCGACTCAGCTGATGTGTATACCCGGTTCTTAGACGAATGGCTCGAAACGGCCAACCAGGTGAGAACAAGAAGTTTCCAATTTGTATAATGATTGCAGCCACTGATTCGTATTAGATTCATTCATACTAGCATTATGCACAAACAAGGTGTTCAATGTCGAATGTAGACTGACCTGGGATTACGACTGTTCTATTTATTACCAGCCAGTTGTGACCCACAACTTGCACGCATGCATCAGTCTTTTGGATGAACGCCAGCTTACATTGGTGCCGAATCTGCTACGTAGGGTGATCTCTTGGAATCATACATTTTACCCATTACCGTGATACCACTATACTCTGAACGTATAGTTGGTCTTAATAATGCGTAAGTCAAAACGTCGTAGTCCTTGCGATGCATTCGACATGACCAAAGAATTGCCAATTCTCCATGGCACTAATTCGAACAGTTTGTAATGGCATGGCCTGGCCGAGGCCTGTCAATGCGATAGCAGATTGCATGTAGGATATCGCCTCAGATACCTCAGTACTAAAGTCCCTTCCCTTTTTAAATGTACAGCGATAGAGGAAGACCATACGGCAAGTTGTTTCCATTTGGATCGAGTGTACGTAGTGTTGACACATGTGGGCCATGATGTTAAGTAACACTTAGACACCACGGGTGAACTGTAGAAGGGTTGCATAACGGATGATTGAAACGAGCAGGGCCATTTGCCAGCCCTGTGGCAAAATGAATGGAACGAGATTCAGGTCGATGGGGTGCAAGAAGAGATGCCCAATTCCCCAGGTACCTAAATACCTACCCGAGCAAGTCAATAGGCATTTCTTAGCGCCCTCCCGAGCCGTTTATGCAATCAATTAAAAACGCGTCTAACCGTGCTCTCTTACGCGCGTTCTAGAACGCGCACCGCGTTACGCCCCTCCCTCCAAATGGCACGGAAATAACGTCTGAGGACCCTTGACCATCTGACAAGAAACCTGCAACCTACAGGAAGAAGGCAATACTTTCTAGGCTATCCAAAAGCTTTGCACCCGATCCGTCCTACTCTTTTCCCGTGTCGGCACTCCGGAGAGATATCCAATGGCTTCTAGCGAAGCTGGATATATGATGTCCGACGCACCGTCGTTGGCGCCAGTGCAAAGACGACACATGAACTTCCCCTCTTCTTCGTCAACTCGACCGAGAGGACCCCCGTCAGAGAACATTGGTGCAGCCAGTGACGATGAGGGCGATGCTTTCGCCGACGACCAAGTCCCGCGAAGTTCACGCATTCCTGATGCCTCCAGCGTCCCCCGCGTGGAGGACCGAATTGGAGTCCTTGTACAGGAACATTTTGAGGCATTCATCGAGAGGTAACTCTTTCCAAATCGAGCTCCGTCCCCTACTACAAACTGCATAGCCTGCAATTATGCATGGTGGTGATAAAATAATAACATGGGGAATATACATATGTAGCTTTGCCGAGGATCCAATGTCAGGTGTACCGACTTCAAGCGCCGTCACTTCAGATAAATACTATGTTGCACAAATTAGGTCGATGAAAACCATGCAGCTGTCCACATTCTATGTTGACTACAAGCATCTTGCTGCGTGGGAAAATGGTAGTCTTGCTGACGGAGTGATGCGCCAATATTATCGCTTTTTGCCGTTTCTTACGGTAGCTTTACACAACATGATTGCGAAATACGAACCCCAGTACTTTCGGGAACATCGCCAACCAACAGCCTCAAGTGCTCTCTCAACTTCAGCGGCTAGCCAGCTTGGTTCTGCCAGCCAGAGCGACGCCTCTCACAGAAAGAACGAGCACCAGCAAACCGATAAACTCTTCTCAATTGCGTTCTACAATCTACCTCTCGTCTCACGAGTCCGTAGCTTGCGTGCAGCGAATATTGGTCAGCTCTTATCTATTTCTGGAACTGTCACTAGGACTTCAGAGGTCCGGCCAGAATTATCACTGGCGTCTTTCGTTTGCGAAGCGTGCAGAGCCGTTGTGCCAAACGTCGAGCAGACTTTTCGATACACAGAGCCAACTCAGTGCCCTAATAGAACCTGCTCGAATCGAGTTGCGTGGCAGTTGGACATTCGACGCAGCACTTTCGTCGATTGGCAAAAAGTTCGTATTCAAGAGAACAGCTCCGAGATCCCTACTGGCAGCATGCCTAGGACCCTAGACGTCATCCTTCGCGGTGAGATCGTCGACAGAGCCAAGGCTGGAGAGAAGTGTATCTTCTCCGGCGCACTAATCGTCGTCCCTGATGTTAGCCAGCTAGGTTTGCCTGGACTGAGACCTACGGCGATTCGTGATGATCGGGGGGCACCACGTGGCAATGATGCAGGTGGAAGTGGTGTCACGGGCCTGAAGACTCTGGGTGTCCGTGACCTCACATATCGCCTAGCCTTTCTGGCGTGTTTCGTTGCCCCCGATACCTCCAGTACGAGCCAACCTGCGGCAAACAGTGCTGCTGATGTAGTAAACGCTCTCACTCAGAGCAGCTCTGTGGAAGGCGCTGATTCAGTCGAGGATGCGCAAGCTGCTGTGCTCGCGTCGATGACCCAATCAGAAATTGAAGACTTGCGAGCAATGGTCCACGGCGACCATATATACTCTCGTATGGTACAGTCCCTAGCACCGATGGTATATGGGCATGAGGTGGTCAAAAAGGGCATACTGCTGCAACTCATGTCAGGTGTGCACAAGACGACACCAGAAGGCATGCAATTGCGTGGAGACATTAATATCTGTATCGTTGGGGATCCGTCTACATCCAAGTCCCAGTTCTTGAAGTATGTCTGTTCATTTGCCCCTCGAGCCGTCTACACAAGTGGAAAGGCATCGTCTGCCGCAGGTCTCACTGCAGCGGTGGTCAAAGACGAGGAAACAGGAGAATTCACCATCGAGGCTGGCGCTCTGATGTTAGCAGATAATGGCATCTGCGCTATTGATGAATTTGACAAAATGGATGTGGCTGATCAAGTTGCCATTCATGAGGCAATGGAACAACAGACAATATCCATTGCCAAGGCTGGTATACAAGCAACTCTTAACGCTCGAACCAGTGTATTGGCCGCCGCGAATCCTGTCGGCGGCAGATACAACCGCAAGGCCACATTGAGGTCTAATATTAACATGTCGGCACCTATTATGTCTCGGTTCGATTTATTCTTCGTCATTCTTGATGAGTGTAATGAACAGATTGATCGACATCTCGCAGAACATATTGTCGGGATCCATCAGCTCCGCGATGAGGCCGTGGAGCCTGAATTTAGTACCGAGCAACTCCAGCGCTACATTCGATTTGCTAGAACATTTCGACCCGAGTTCACAGATGAAGCGAGAGACGTATTAGTCATGAAATACAAGGAGTTGCGGGCTGATGATGCTCAAGGAGGGGTAGGCAAGAACTCATACCGTATTACTGTGCGACAATTGGAAAGTATGATTCGTCTTAGCGAGGCCATTGCTAAGGTGAACTGTGTGGAGGAAATTGACGCGAAAATGGTCTGTGAGGCGTATGACCTGCTTCGCCAAAGTATCATCTCGGTGGAACATGACGACGTGGAAATGATTGACGAAGATGAGTCACAAGAAGACGGTCAGGTTCTTCGCCGTGCTGCGGAGGCTGTGTCGGGGGGGCAGCAGGTCGACGACACTGTGGCAATGGACGAAGAGCAAACTGGTAGCTCATCGGCAACAGAAAATACAGATTCCAGGAAGAAGCGAACAGTTACATACGATAAATATATCAAGATGGTCAATATGATCGTCCAACGGATCAGCGATGACGAGAATGGAAGCGGGGATGGCGTAGACGGTGAGGATCTCATCAATTGGTATTTAGAGCAGCAAGAGGAAGAACTCGACGGCGAAGAGAGTTACCATACCGAAAAGGCTGTTGCTAACTTGGTTCTCAAGAAGATGGTCAAAGTAAGTGCCGGGATATTGGGATGTTGTCCGTTTCGTTCGAAGCTAACACGGGCCTACTAGGACAATATTTTAATGGCTTTACGAGGAGAAGTCTTGGATGTGGAAGCGTCGTCCAGTGTTGCGGGGGTAGTTTACGTCCTTCATCCTAACTGTGCGGTGGAGGAGTTCTGAGGGTAAATTAGGAAGCACTCTAGGTGCCCTGTTAGTAGAGCGCGATTATCCGCCAGGAATATGATAACGAATACGTTGACCATTGAATTGCCCGCAGAGCTCGATCTCTTACCGAGGGCCCGGGGACGGAAACAGCATGATGCTGAGGGGATATCTGATGGAGGAAAAGTCTGGGGAGTCAGGAGTTTTGTTGTGCCATGAAGTTGACGTGCAATTTGAGCGTGGGCGCGCTGACATGACAACTTGTGGACGGCTTCGCAATGTTTGGCCTAAAGGTATATCTGGCTTGGCTCTTTTAGGTTGGTTTCGACTCGCACTCGGCTCTTCGCCGAACTTGATTTTAGATGCCTAAGGTATGTAGGTATGTATACGTGCAGTGTTGCCATAAGTGCAAGATAGATCAAACAAAGAAAAGCCGCGGCACAGTCATTCTATCTCTCTCCATCCATAGTCTCCAAATCTTTTTACTTTAGAGCTGGCATTAAGTTTTCCCAAGACTTCACTTATCACGGTAATCATGGGGTTCTGGGTAGTACAAGCCTCGCTCATACACATCGTCAGAACACAAACCAAAGTTCATTTCATTTCGACATCTGCTAAGCTACCCACCACCCCATATCAACCGTCAAACGTAGGCCTAAACAAGATGCCCTAGGACAAAATCCGGGAAAAGGTGTTAAAGATGAAGATAGAGATAAAAATGAAAGACGAGACAACTAGGATTCTAAGAAGCCAGCATCGCCAGATACAGTCCACCGCGGATGTATATCAAGATGCCCCATCATAGTAGTACACGCCACGTCAACCCCATGCGAAGAGAGTATATTCAGTGGCACTCTTTTTGCAGAGGGGGGGCTCGCTGCTGCCCCAAAGAGGTGGGGACAGACTCTTATGAGAACGGCCGAACATGGAACGGATTTCGCTGAGGCAAATCATGTTCGCACCAATCAATTAGTTATATCTGTAGCAGCGATCATCATGGTACTATTTGCCGGAAGCCTGCGAAAGAGAGGATTGATGCCTGGTCCAACTATCGGCCCCCCTTGACCGAAAACCTCCTCGGCCACCTCTAGCATTTCGAACGTGACCAGATTCATTGTCCTGTGACTTGGGGTTTTCTTTCTTCCCTCCCTTCGCTCCGCTGCCGAGTCCTCGATACCTAGAAGTCGCTCGTTGGATATGCGAGCCTCTCGACCCTCGGGGTAAAGAGTGAGAAATCGTCACAGGCCTCACTTCTTTCATTCCTGGAAAATAAACGTTGATAGTATTTTGTCCCCCAGGAAGATCCGAAGGACGAAAAGGCTCCATGATGGATGCCTGAACAAGAAACCGCTTCGGTAGTAGTTTCGCTTGGGCCACAGCGGGCTGCCATGCTGCTTCTGGTGCTTTATGGGGAAGGCGAATTTGAGGTAAGGAGCCCATCTCTTGCTCCTCGAAACACTCCTCTGCCATCGGCTTAGACACGAGTGATTGAGAATCAGCGGCAGCTTGAATTGGCAGCACGACAGGAAGGGAAACAGTTGCGGATGTTTGATAGCCGAGATGGTCGAATGAGCCTTTGCTAGAGACATCGACAGTAATATCTCTGCTTTGGATTGGCTTGTCTCCATGAAACAACTTGTGAAACCTAGCTTGCCAGTTACGCTCGCCGCCCGAGGGAGCATCGTGACTGAGTCGAACTTGCTGGCTGTCTGTCGCGCTAATTCGAGTCGACCAAACATTGCTGGAGCGGGCCGGCAGATGCTGTGCTGACAGCATTGTAGGAGGCAGTTTCACAACCGGTTGAGGTTTGGGTAGAGACACATGAGGCCGCATGATATCTCCCTCATATGCTGGATGCCCCTCCATCGTAGGCGGAGGCGGGGTTGGAGAAGATGAACGAGACAGACCTAGCCCAGCAGGCATTTCATGGCGGACATCTTTGGCTGGAAAAAATCTTGATGGTCGAGACTGAGACGGTGCTCCAGAGCCAATTATGCCAGCATTTGCGGAAGGGGCTTGATCTCCCAGAACTGTCGTGGCCGTTTGAGATACATCCTTAGTTCCTTTCCAATGCGCCGACTGATGGGACTGCACGTCCGCTGTAGCAATATTATGGCGTGTCCCATCTCCTGGTACATGTATAGGGCGCCAGGTTTCCTTTATCGTTGGTTGTGCATCTTCCATGGTAAGTCCTCTCTCCATCAGTTGACGTTCGCGACCAGCTCGCTCCGCCAACCTCGTAGTGCTCAGCTTCTTGTCAGTTTCTGCGACAGATGCGACCCACTTGCTAGCAAGATCGGATCCTGGAGGGCCATATTGGCGATTTTGTGAGCTGAGAAGGGAAATCTGAGAAGCTTGAGGCTGGTTTTGCGGAGGAGCTCTTGACGTATTGCCAGGCGGTGCAATTGGTAGTGGTCCCTTCGGTCCTTGCGATGGCGCCGAGGAAGCATTGGTAACCCTACCAAGATCTGGATTAAAGGTGCCATTCCCCAAACCGCGATCATTATCCGGAGATCCCCAAACATTGCGTGAGGACGGCGGCGCTCCAGCGCCCCAGGATGAAAACCTGTCTGTACGAGCGCCTTGTCCACCCCAGAGATCATTACGCCGCGATTCATGGCCATGTGACAGTCTCCTGGAGCTCATCGAGGTTGGTGGCAGCGAAACATTTGCGGAATGATCTTTAGAGTTGACTACCGGTGTATCAGGCTGACTTGTGACGTTTGACATAGCGCTTACTGGAGAGAGATCTACACCCGGAGAACTTTCCTTTTCATTTGGAGCTTGTCGCTCTCGCCGTTGAATCTGCGTCGGTTTGGTAGTATCCGGTTTTAGATGAGTTTCCCTTTTGTCACTTCGCTTTTCGGGGGCAGGGCCTAATGCTTCTAATTTTTTTTGAATACGCTCCCTCTTAGCCGCTTCTTCGCGCGCTTCTTCTTCTTGTCGACGCTTTCTGGCAAGCTCGATCCGCTCACGCATGAGCCTTTTCTGATACTCCAATTCATCGGCGATAGGATCACTCGAGGGTTGAAGGGATTCGGGCTTCGGATCAGAGTGAGCACCACTTAGTTGTGAGATTGCGGATGCTGAGCCAGGTGAAGGCGCCGTTGCTTGTGGCTGTGATGCCTGTTGCCCAGAGGGAGGGCGTCCCGAAGAGCCTGGCTCACTTGAAAAAACAGGACTTTCCACAGGCTTCGAGAACGTCGCTCTAGCTGGGGTTATCGTGTCCATAGATGGCACAGGCGGTACGTTTGTTTCATTATTCTTCCCCATCCTTTGCTGGAGCAGTCCACTTGCGGTGCTGACGCTAGATGACCCTCGGCGTCTGGTGAGAGGAGCTTCTTGTGGCAATCGGCTCGTGGACGGCAGTCCATGTGGTTCCATAGGTTGATCTGAAGGATGTGGCCTCTGAAGCAAAGCTGGATACTTTGTGTGAGATTCAGACTTGATTGAACCACGCCGCCCAAAAACTGGCTCATAGCGGCCAGATTGCGAATTATACAATTCCCTGGTAGTATGCGAAGAGCCTTCCCTCCAAGAACGATTGAAATCATCAGCGGCAATCGTCTCCTTCGGTAGCTGAGTAGAGGTTTTGAAGAGGATGGCATCTCTCGCTTCACTACGAGTTGACGACAGATGATCTGTTAGCCCTGGTGAGGCCCTCTCGACTGGTGGCAAGGTAGCCCACGGAGATTTGGTAGGGGCGGTAGAAGCAGGCGGTTTGGCAGTCACAGCAGGTCTTTCTTGAGACGCAGCTTTCAATACCAACCCTCTCCCTGTTGTCAGTCCTCCAGGCCTCGACACGGGCGATCCAGAACCCATGATCGGTGCTGGCGAACTTGGTATCATCCGGGGCTTGTTAGGAGTTGGAACTGCGATTGTGTCGTCAATCAATGCTTGAGGTTCGTCCAGGTGTGGCAATGTAGTTTTGGTCCCATCACCCCAGGTAATTGCTTCTGGGGCCCAGTCATCGTCATCGTCGTCGATATCTGCCCATTTGTTTGGCCCCTGTGCATCATCTTCATTGAGGCGACTAGCCATATGAATACCGTATTTCTTCAGTTCCTCATCAGTAAACTTCTTGGGTTCAGGGGCTGATTAATTCCAAAGATTAGTTTTTGCGATGTAGTTTTGGAGGACGAGGTTGTGGACACGAGTATGAACTTACGTCTGTTCTTGTTCCAAACAGCTCCTGGATCAGGAGTCGAAGCTGGCTTGGCACCATTGACAACCGATGAAAATCTTGGGGTCGAATCTCTGGTGCCGGTTCCAGTCTTGGCAACAAGACGTGGCCGCGACGATGATAACGCGCTCGATCCCGGTGGCGGAGTATTTGAACCGGTCGCGGGTTTGTCGATAGGTTTGGCGGCGACACCACTAGGGCTTCCCTTTGAAGCCAGAAACGTCTTATTTACGGATACAGCTTTAAAAGTGGCAGGCTTCTTAACTGTTGAGGCTGATCGCCCGTGACTCTTTTCTCCGTCCCGTTGGCGCGAGAATTCCGTGTCTGATCCGCCGCTGGTACTGACATCAGCAGAATTCGACTGCTCTTCAGTGCTGATGACATTTTTGTTGGTTATTTGATCGCCATTTGAGGTCAGATTGCCGTGCGCTTTCGATCGGTCATAATCAAAGTCGTGGGCTTGACGGTCCTGTTCCTAGCATAGATCCATGATAAGCATATACAGGAACAGTCTTTTCCCAGGAGGATTCGAAAAACTCGTAAGGTACTCACAGGTGCGAGCTGAGATGAGTGAGAGACATCAGCAACTTTATCGCCCAAAGGCTCTGTTGCCATCATCCGACGTAGTAACGTGATCTGCGCCTTGCGCAATACAATTAGGGTCCTTTACCAAGCCAAAGTCCGGGTTTAGTCTTGCTATGAGGTGAAGAATCAGGGTATAAAGAGGTGAGAAGGCGTTCTCGGTAAAACTCAGGGCTCGTCTAGGCCGTTGACGTTTAAAAAAAAAATATGCCAGGTGGTAGAAACTAGTATGGTATGACAGCAGTTAATTGTTTGGCCTTCAGGGTGTGATCGAGAGAGGATCGACCGCAAGATAGGTTGCGCAGAGGCAAGCTATATCACAGTGCCTTCAACGCATAAAATTTCTCGATGAACTGTTATGGCGTGCGCGTCGCTCACGTTGTGCTGCTTTTGCTCGATGAAGCCAAAGTTAGCCGGTACGGTCAGAGGCCAGTCAGACTCATGAGCAAGAGACGAGTTTGTGGTTCTGAGCTGCAGTCACCTGGTTTTGGTCTAGCGTCATTTGGAGCTGGGGCGCTGAAGGCTCCGACAGTGGGGCTCGGTTGACCAGAAAATCGGTTGAGCGAGGCATGGATCGATCAATCAGGTGCCTGAACTCGTTTGGTTTGGAGTTCTGCTTGCACTATCATCAGATGGGAACATAACACACAATCAAGTACTGGCTTGATTCGCACACTGAGACAATGCGTAACTAAATAATGAGATATTGAGCGCCTATACACCAGACCGTCACGTCGTCCATTTGTACTTAGCCAGTCCTGACCCTCTGTTCCAGAATATCCGATAATTATACTAGGGTCGACGCAGATAACCATCGACGCTCCTCGACGCTTCTAATACTGTTCATATCCAGGTTTGTCATTGGTTCTCTACAAGGTTGCTGCGTGGGATGGCGTGGTACGTGGCGGAGCGCATCGGCAGTGACACGCCGCTGCTCTCATCACATGTAATATTATAACTATTCGACTTCATCTATGCATTGGGGGCAACAGCAGTAAAAACAACCAATGTAGAACATAAGAGCTAGCTTGGCGCTCATATGGAACACTAAAGTGATAAGCAGGGCAGGTGGTGGGTAGGTTAACCAAAGACCCCAAGTAAATCTAAAACCCTGGCAACTTGGACTGGCGTAGATACTGACATGGGTGAGTAGCAGACATGAACACAAAAGATCAATACAAAGATATTCATCTACCGTTAGACGATTGAAAACGGAATAGTCCTATGGCATTGCCGTCTAGAGTCTATTTACACGGTCCTCGAGGTGTCAACTCGATACATGTCGGTCTCTCAGCCTTTGACGTTGTAACTTAGTGGGCGTTATTCTTGTGGTGCCCTGTGCGCGACAAGGAAACAAGAGTTATTCATTTGTTGATTCTCGACCTTGTTCTCCTAGAACAAGCATGCAGGAAAAACTTACGGAGGTGGAAGTAGTAGTTCTGGGCATAACCAACGCCAATTAACAGAGCCAATATATGAATGATAGCTATAATTCCTGTCAATGACAGACCTGCGAATCATCGTCAAGATTTAGGGAGACATACGCTGGACAGAAGTCTTCTTGCCGAAGTACTTTGCCTGATATCGACCGAGGAGACCCTTGGCCTTGGCTTCAGGAGCGGCGCCTCGAGGAAGTTTCTCGTAAAAGCTAACAACACGTTGCATACGAAGAGCGTCAGGAGCGCCACCAATTGCCTGTAAGAGATTTGCGTATCAGCTTTGATCGCTCTAGCTGAACTATGTAGTTCAGTGCTGTTCGAGCATACGCCATCAGCGCAGAGGCGAGTCATATTGGCTCTCATTTCGAGTCGCGCATGCTGTTTAAGTCTTCACTTTTCCTAGACAGGATTTCGATTTGTAGACATCATACCTTAGGAGAAGCAACCTGCAAGCCCGAGATTAGCATGGGTCGGAATCCGGATAGCGATTCAAGCCTGTACACCACATACCTTGGGGGGGATGAGCGTCGAAAGCGCTCGGCGAGACACAAAGCTCATGTTGACTAGTATTATGAGCCGATGCTGTAAATGTAAAGGAAGGCCAGTTTTCTGTGTTGAGGCTAGGACGGGTGCTCAATTGTGAAGGACATCTTGACGTCCCGATCCATCTAACCGTCTTCGACAAAAAGGGCTCGCCTCGGCAAAACATCGCTCCGCACTGGCCAATCAACTTCAATGCTCTCGCAGCGACAGAGTCAACGTAACGTGTGAAGTCAGAACCTCATCCTTATTTAGGCCCGTGTTACTCTTTATCGCCTCAAAGCTGTACGCCATGGCATCACTTCGATTCTGCAATACAAGCAGGCTTCTAAGAAGTCCTGGAACAAGTCGAATCGCCCTATATTATGCTTCAAACCGGCTCCAAAGCTCGCTCCCCATCCCCTCAAGCGCGCCTGTTGACGGCACCAGCCAACCCGACTATGACGTCCCCGTGGACAAAGCCACTTCGTATGACCATGGATGAGTCCTCTTTGATGTTATGGAATGCTTGCTGATTGAGGTTTCAAGCACTTTTACTCCTGTACCGACCCGCGTTCAAGATGGCAGCGAGAACATCCTCCCCGCCGCTGTGCTCTCAGGTGCTCCAAAGGAGCTGCAGGCTCGAACTGTGCGGTATGCTGCATTCGTTCCGATGGTGCGATAACTCGTACGGCTGACATCGATTACAGAATATATAAGGAGGCTAAGCCCGCAACACAGTCCGGAGATTTCAGAACGGAACGTTGGCGTATGGATTGGGATATCCTCACAAAAGGCCACCGCTGGGAGAACCCTTTGATGGGCTGGCAGTCCTCTGGAGACTTCATGCAGGGCACACATATCAATTTCAAGAGCAAGGAAGACGCCATTCACTTCGCTGAGAAGCAAGGGTACGAGTATTTCGTTCAGGAGCCCAATTCGCGCAAGTTTATGCCAAAGGCCTACGCAAATAACTTTCTTTACTCTCCCAAGAAGTTGAAACACATACGTACGAAGTAAGCATTAATTTAGCTCTGGGGTCAAGCCATGCATGCACATGCACAGAATAGCTAGATGCTTAATTCTACGTGTCATACATTTTTCTTATTAGGGGGTCACATGAACCAGGATACTTATGATAGAAGCATCCAGCAAATGCTTTGCTCAATCACAGTATTTCATATTGTAGTCATACACTAGACGGTTCTTCATAGAATACGTCGACTCCAGGCTGTAACCAAAACTCCGTCATGAGAGAACTCCGTTGCCCTGTACGCAGTGACATCCTTCACCTTCTAAGGAAAACGCTACACGTAATCATACAGGCGTTAATTAAACTTCTGGATCCCATCACCAGCAATGTCCCAGAAAGTCGAGAGACAAAGAAAAAGCGCATAGCTGCGCAAAGCTTATAGTACATGGGTTGACCATCGTGTCCATGACAATGCTGCATCAACTGGTTACCATGGGTTCGTGACCATTGCCAATATGAGATTGTTGACGATCGTGCTGGCCTTGTTCTTCCGCTCGAAGCCCTATATCAAACCGATCTGGGAGACTAATTCCTTTGTCCCGCGCAGTATTCTCCGCCCAGGCTCGCATTTTTACGAGCTGACGAATGGCGGCGGCGCGTCTAGCTGACTGTTTCTCCAAAATTGTTTTATTCACAGCATCAGCAGCAGTTCGACGAAGTTCAGGATCAAGAAGTGCCGCAAGTTGTGGTTCCAAGCTGTCTGGAGGGAAGAGTAATAACGCCATGGTCCTTTCCAAATCCTCTAGAAATTTGGGATTTGTTGGGGCACGAGGACCAAGCTGTTCCGTGGCAAATTTGAGAGCCGGGCCAATATCACTGCCGGCAGAATTGCATGAGCGGATGAGCTCCACTAGCTGCAGGCGTAACAAAGAAAAATGCAACGCCTTGTTATCATCTAGAATCTGGATGACAAGGTCAGCGCTGTACTACCGGCAAAAAATGCAAAAGTCGAGAAAGATAATAGACAAGACCAACGTAAATCATGTTCAAGTGGTTAGTTCTCATCACTGGCTAGAACATAGCCATATGCGTGGTGCATGTAATAACTCGTGTTATAATCATTTGTGGTGCGAGGGATGAAGAAGAGAAGGTGAATGAAGAAAGAATAAATAGGCCTCACCTCTGGATCAAGCTCATTGAGAGCTTCGATGGCGGCCTGAATACAACCACTGTGTATGTGGTTTTGAATCTCTTGCCTCGCCCGGATAGACACATGGTCTTGGTGAGGCTGCAAGTTCGCTTCCTTGGAGAACTTGGCGGCGGCGTTTGGATAACCTTCCATTGTCAAGTAGTCCAATATTAAAGCGTTGATATCGCTGTCACAACCGTCAGATTGACATGCCCAGATAAGACAACAATATAATCAAGGGGATGTTCGAATGTGTCATAATATTGCAAAGTACAGTCAGAAGGTTGAAAAAAAAAAACATGGTTCTCCGCATGGTTGGCTAGGAGAGATTCCCATTTGTATGTGTTCATCACACGTTGAAGATGGCGTAAGGATATTGGTGCAAGTATCTGGCCTACCTTTTCGGTGACTTGACATCATCGACGCGTTTTTCAAACGAGTGCCTGCAGGCGGTCGCTGTCGAGGACGTAGAAGCCTGGTAAGGTAAGATTAGATTTGGGCCCCATCTGCCTCACGATGACTGGAGACACGCTTGTACCATGGTTCGTCGGATACTCTCTTACTGGCTAGCAGGCGAATCCAGGGTTGGCAACTTCTCTTGTAATTTCTCGATCGTGTGGACGACTGTATTGATGTTGTCGAAAATTAACGCCTTCAGTGCATCGAGGGCGAAGTAGAAGCGGGACCGCAGTACCTACAGCTAGCGACCACTCGCGATTAGCCAAGCTGGTCCTGTATAGTGGACGTGGGAAGGCAAGTTGTGCGGCGGTCAGTAACTGGGTTGGATGAGAGAAGGATGTTGGATGAGAGGAGGATGTTGGACAAGAAGGACGGGTTGGAAAAGATCTCTCAAGTCTGGGCTACTTAGGTAATCAAGATTTAAGGCTGCTCCGCTGGCCAAGCACATCGAAACATGAGCATTGAAAGCGACCAGACCTTGTGCAGACTGCAGCACTCGCTTAGTGAGGGCTGATCCTGTACGAAGGCACGTTGGATGTAACGGTCCCACTCTTTCTGCGATACCTAACAAGTTACCTTCTAGGCAACAAAGTCAGCTACTAAACCTTCCACATTATACTAGCTATTCTAGCCTTCATGGATTTCAGGCGGGCGACATTTTAACGCCTAGATCACTGCATAAACTTATCGACCGGAAAGAACGAGCTAGATACCTCGCTTGTCAGGGCCTTCGATGTGGTCAAATTCGCTCTCAAGGCCTAAAAAAGCCGCTCACAGAGGCCTCTGGGAATAGCCTTAGAAGGCCTCGTTGCGTCACCTTCGGCTGTGATAAGTGTGATGCACCTCTTTGTAAATTAGGAAATTACTAGGACTTTTATTATCATAGTATTTCTCAGTAGAGTAATATACCTTTTATTACTATGCTTCTAATCGGTGAAAACCCGATTTCGTTACATCCAACGTGCCTTCGCACATTCAAAGGGATGTTACGGAGTACTAACTAGTCCCCTACACGTCGTCTGACAGCAGCACCACCACTGGCTGTGTGACAGAGCGAGCGCAAGGCGAAACAGTTTCTGCGTTCGGTCCTCGCAGCTATCCTGAATCATCAATTAAGCTGTAACTAGTTATTATTGTCCAGATGGACAAACAACGGAGCATATGTGATTCGTCCGGTATGTGACGGGGTTCATTTCCGATTTTACCGTGCACGATGATGCATTCGAGACGTATTTCGCATGTTGTTCCAAGGGCTATAATGGTGGGTTGATGATCAATCTAGGTTCATCAAGTTTCAAGCACGTACATGCATGTAAAAGGGGTTCTATCTACCTACCACCTAGGTACCTAGGTAGGTAGTGAGATAGGTAGAGAGTCAGTTGTGAGTGTGCTAGCAAGCGTAATCACGAGTGTCGAGCCGTTCAGCACCACTGCTTGAAGCGAAGGCCATAGATGCTCCCAGTACTTGAGACCTTTCTGTTCAAACGAAGACTATAGTTAGAAGTTCGGACAACGACTTGGCAAAATGGACCCACATGTCCACACCCTCAGCACCCTGAACTTGAGGGAATCAACTCCACCGGCATGTAGGTTTGAACGACAACAGGGATTCGCGGTATCAATAAGAGACTTTCCCTAGATATCGAAAGTAGGTCAGTTTGATACTCTGAACCGACAACACTGGGAAATTGCGAGTACCTCATCTTTTTGCAACAAGAGGTAGGAGACAGAGGAAGGCTACTGAAGCTGTGCCGCAAGACCCAGTGCCAGTCTCCTTCGTCCACCGGCAAAAAGGACATTCCTGCATATTCTTCTTCGGCGAAGGGAGAAATGTTGGAACTCGAAAGCCATGTTACCATTCAAAAACGGGCCTTCTACTCCCCTCCATGGGCGGATGTCAGCATCATTGCCGTGGCCGGAAGTTCTGGATCGGGGAAATCTACCCTATCTCAGGCCATTGTGAAGAAGCTCAATCTTCCTTGGGTAGTAATTCTGTCCATGGTGAGTCATCTAGCGATGAAAAGCATTGGAAAGCAGCTCCGGGGACGTAGAACACAACTGAAAAACCTTTAGGACTCATTTTACAAGACGCTCACTCCTGAGCAGTCCAGATTGGCATTTGCCAATGAATATGATTTCGATTCACCAGACGTGCGTCTTCCATAAAAACGACTCGTGTGCACGCATACTAACATTGCCCTTTGCCATGGTGTATAGGCTATCGACTTTGACATACTGGTTGACCGCCTGCGTGACCTGAAAGCTGGGTAAAGGAAATCTTGGCCCAGCATGTATTCTTGGGCACCCACATGACTTTTCTTTGACTGACGACCTCGACAGAAAACGAGCCGAAATACCGATTTATTCGTTCGAAAAGCATCAGCGACTGGATCAAACTACCTCAATTTACTCGCCACATGTGCTGGTTCTTGAAGGCATCTTTGCTTTGTATGACCCACGAGTGATCGCGCTGCTAGATATGGGTGTCAGTCAAGCTCCAACATATAGTCACACCATCGTACTAACTAAATCATAGATTTACTGCGAAGCTGATGCTGATACATGCTTGTCAAGGCGGAGTGCGTTTTTCTTAAAGACTTTGTGTCGTTGAAACTTCCGAATCGTAGCTCACCTTAATAAAACAGTTGTTCGGGATGTACGAGAAAGAGGTAGAGATGTCGAAGGATGCATCAAACAGTGGTTCGGGTTTGTCAAACCGAATTTTGAAAAAGTAAGCAGGCCCAAACACTCTGAGAACTCGCTGGTCCAAGATGAATGAACAGGTGTGCTGACGCCCGGCTTAACGCTCGAGCAGTATGTTGAACCTCAGCGCAAAGTAGCCGATTTAATTGTTCCCCGCGGTATCGAAAACCGAGTTGCATTGGGTATGGCCGTCAAGAAGCGGTTTGGTTCTGCTTACTGTGCTTATCTTACTTGCAGATATGATGGTGCAATTCATTGAGAAGAAGTTGTTCGAAAAGTCCACCCATCACCGCGAGGCCCTTTCCCGGCTCGAGGCCACATGCAAAGAACAACCGCTCTCTGACCGCGTTGTCATCCTGAATGATACACCGCAACTTAGATTCATGAATACAATCTTACGAAATATTGACACCCCAGCAGAGGACTTCATATTCTACTTCGATCGATTGGCGGCACTTATAATCGAGCAGTATGTAACGTGAATGAAGCCAGGAAAACCTCCGCTTGTGACGCTAACAATAGCACAGGGCTTTGAATAACGTGCAGTTTGTTTCCTTTGCAATCGAAACGCCGCAAGACCATAAATACCAGGGACTGAAGCCTAAGGGAGAAGTAAGCGCGGTCATCGTTCTTCGAGGCGGATCTGCATTCGAGTCTGCGTTGCGGAAAACCATACCTGATTGTCGAACGGGCCGGCTGTTAATTCAGTCGGATTTTTCCACAGGCGAGCCTGAACTACACTACCTGCGAATCCCAGAAGACATCCATGAGCACGAAAGCGTTCTCTTGTTGGATACGCAAATGGCAAGCGGAGGCGCGGCTCTAATGGCCGTCCAAGTGCTGGTAGATCATGGAGTCGCATTGGAAAAAATAGTTCTAGCAACCTATTCGGCCGGGCGCGTGGGACTACATAGGCTTATGACAGTGTTTCCAGATATCACCGTCGTGGCCTGCAACATACTTCAAGACCAGGAACAGCGTTGGGTGGAGAAGCGATACTTTAGATGCTGAAATGGCGTGCTGATGCGGTATTAGACAAAGCTAGCTAACACTGATGTATCAATGATTGGATAGCGGCTGCTTTGACCTTTCTGGCTTATGTACTGCGAGCAAAGCACACACATTTGTCTAGCTAGACATTTCAGATTGTATGTACTATGTAACTAACCTACCCTACTAGAAGGATTAGTTAACATTTCGAGGAGTCGGGACGTATCCCGGAAAGCACCCAAGGCTTTCTTGTTCTACTTTTTGCTTGCGTGTGCCACCGTGGCAACGACAACCGATGCAACCAAAATTTACGGATCTACTGGGGCAGCCAACCAATATGTACGTTCGAAAACCAACATTAAACACTGTTTGTTCGTCTGGTGAACAAAGATTGGTTGTTTGGCAGGTGGGACTTTTGAACACCAATGAGCACCAGCGGCTCGGAGCACAGACAGGTGCCTTTGTCAGAGTCAATCGTGCATCCTATGACGGCATGCCGCCGCCGCCGCCGCCGCCGCCTGGTCCCAGGATTGATCCTTCTTTTCACTATTCAACTTCGGCCCAGAACGCCTCTCCCAGACATTTGCTTATCTTCGACTTCTACTACTTTTACCTCACACGGGCTGAATCTCCGGCTCCCCGGAATTGGTCGATCTTTGTACGGTCTGCAAAGCAAACATCTTGGCCATGCTGCCACGCTCTCTGCCAGCTCCATGACTTGTCTGCTCATTGCTGGCCCTCGAGACTCAACATGCGACCACGCAATCTCACACAAAATGTCGCTGGAGTGGTACGCTCTTCCCGCTCCCTACACTTGAATCGCCCAATTGCATTTCGAGGGAGACACTTCATATCAACACTGTCTCCCGGTTCCCCATTGCAAGCTCGAATGTGTAACAATTCTGGGTCACGCACGAAAACCGCAGCCTCCGTTCGTCCCAGCTTAAACACATCCCTTCACTACCGGTTCTTGTCCGGGAGGCCTCTTCCGCAAATCAACTCGTGGGCAGTCAATTTCTGCTACAGAGCTGGCGCTTGGATTGGAATATCTATAACAGTACTTGGTATTGGGATAGTCGCCTTTTTCCTCTACGATGCCACTACTTACAAACAGGAAGGGGAGCAGAGCGACATAAATGTATCACAGTTGGCTCTGCAACCTCGACGAGGCGGCCCAAACAATCTCCCAATCGCAGACGTGTTCATAGATGACGACGATTGCGAAGATAAGAAGCGAACCAAAGACAAACCCAAACTCGTTGTTCTTGGCGGAGGCTGGGGGGGCGTTGCTCTCCTAAAAACCCTGAATCCTGACGACTACCATGTTACGGTGATCTCACCCACCAACTATTTCCTCTTCACACCGATGCTTCCTTCCGCTACTGTAGGGACCTTGGAGTTTCGCTCTCTTGTTGAACCAATTCGGCGAATTCTGAGCCGGGTTCATGGCCACTTCATTCGCGCCAAAGCAGAGGACGTTCATTTCTCCGATAAGTTGGTTGAAGTGTCTCAGCTAGACAGCAAAGGCAAAGAAGTGCGGTTTTATGTTCCCTATGATAAGCTGGTAATCGCTGTTGGTTCTGTAACAAACCCCCACGGTGTCAAGGGCCTCAGTAATGCCTTTTTTCTCAAGGACATCAACGACGCAAGAAAAATACGTAACCAGGTGATTCGCAACCTTGAGGTTGCTTGCTTGCCAACGACATCAGATGAAGAACGCAAACGTCTTCTCTCTTTTGTTGTAAGTGGCGGTGGACCTACTGGGGTTGAATTTGCCGCCGAAATGTTCGATCTTTTGAACGAGGATCTCACTCGGCATTTCCCTCGGCTACTCCGAAATGAGATTTCGGTTCATCTTATCCAAAGTCGAAGCCATATTCTCAACACTTATGACGAGACTGTCTCCAAGTATGCCGAAGACCGATTTGCGCGAGACCAAGTCGAGGTTCTCACAAACTCACGAGTCAAGGAAGTCTGCCCAGACAAGATCGTTTTCTCGCAAAAACAAGAAGACGGCAGTCTCCTCATCAAAGAACTTCCCGCAGGTTTTGTGCTTTGGTCTACCGGTGTATCCCCAACCGCGCTTTGTCAGAAACTGGCCCAAAAACTGGGGAATGTACAGACAAATCGTCATGCTTTGGAGACCGACACCCATCTTAGGTTAAATGGAGCGCCATTAGGTGACATTTATGCGATCGGAGATTGCTCTACCGTTCAGAACAACGTTGCGGATCACATTATAACCTTTCTCCGCACTCTTGCCTGGAAGCACGGCAAAGATCCCGAAACGCTCCAGCTACATTTCAAAGACTGGCGTCAGGTTGCCCAAGACGTCAAAAGACGCTTCCCACAATCCGTGAGCCACCTCAAACGACTGGACAAACTCTTTGCCGAGTTTGATAAAGACCAGTCCGGAACATTGGATTTCGGGGAGCTAAGGGAACTTCTGAATCAAATTGACAGTAAGCTGACCTCACTACCAGCAACTGCCCAGAGAGCACACCAGCAAGGCCGCTACCTGGCCCAGAAATTCAACAAACTGGCACACATGTCAGAAGGGCTATCAGCCAACGATATCCGAGACGGAGACCTTGATGCTGCGGCCTATAAGGCGTTTGAATACCATCATTTGGGGAGCTTGGCATACATCGGGAATTCAGCCGTATTCGACCTCGGTGAAGGCTGGAGCGTAGCAGGAGGACTTTGGGCCGTTTACGCATGGCGATCCGTCTATTTTGCGCAAAGCGTGAGCTTCCGTACGCGCTGCCTGTTGGCCATGGACTGGGCCAAACGCGGACTGTTTGGACGAGGTGAGTACGCCACAGACCGCCGAGATAATCATTGGAGAATGTCATAAGAAAGAGGAGATCTTGGCCACATGCTAACATGAACCTTAGACTTGATGAGTTTCTGATAGATAGTTCAGCTGCCACTTGCCTCTACTTATAACAAAAGGCTATTCTGACCTGACTCATTTTTTCCCAAAGCCCACCAATAGCAGCGAATGCGCTAATAGAGAATGCTTCTTTTACAAAGAGATGTACATCGTAACCTTTCGTAGCACTTGACTGGCAGAATGTTCCCCTCTTTGTGTGCGCTGTGCAAGGTCTATTTCCAAATACAGGTGCTTTACAAGACGAAATCTTTGTGGGTCCATTTCTCCGTAACTTTTCTCTTGGCTTGTTTTTTGAACGGAATGTGTCTTCTGCTCTCGATCCTTCCTCGGACGAGCATGCTTCGGTATCGATCTTTTAAGGGATTCCCTTCAGGCCTTAGTCGTCGCAGAGACTCTTCCAGCTCATCAGGCAGGACCAGCTCGAGGTCCTTCTCCGGTAACTTATACTTTCCAAGCTGGCGTCTCCTGAGCTTGTCGTCACCGGGTTCGTTGTCTGTATCGGAATCCTCTTTGGTCATGAGAGCCTTACTCTGCTCTCGTTCTAGAACTTCATCCGCGATCTCCTTGATTCGTTGTTCCTGCGCCCGCCTCTTTTTCATCGCAGCTTTGTGCTTGGCAAGCCTTTCTTCCTCTTTTCGACGCTTGATGCGGTTTCTTTGTGCTTGGGTCTTGCGTTGCGGTCGCTTGGTGCTCGGAAGTTCGTCTTCAGCATTACTTTGAAATCCTTCCCATTCAGAATCTTCCTCCCATTCAGACATGTTTGCGCGCTCTTCAGCGGCCTCTGCCTCAGCAGCAGACCGGGCGACTGCTTCTTGGATTTGGCTTTCTATCAGTTCAATGTCGGCTTTCTTCTGCTCGGCATCCAAAGCCTTCGTGCTCTCTTTTGAGAGTCGGGCTTCATAATCCGTGGACATGGGGTTATAACTATAGCCTCCAGTCGGCTTTTGCACCGCTGCTATTGTTTTACCACTAGCAGCCAAAGAAATCGGTTCTTGTTTCAAGGATTTGGGTTGCTTGACAGGCTCTGGAGTTGGCAAGAAATCATAAACAGGCGAGAGGCTGTTTGTCGAAATGGCTCCCCACACATCATAATCTGCATCCGTCGCCTGAACAGCGATGTGATGACCGTCCGCAACTCGTCTTAGCCGTCGCAGTTCCTTGTGAGGAACCCATTCTGTTCTTTGTCGCTTGATGGCGGGAACCTCATTGCTTGCTTTCTCTCCGGGTCGCTTCCGCAGAGAAACAGCTGGTACGGCTGACCGCCGAGAAAGGATCTCATCTGCTTTAAGGCCCTTTTTTACGTGCTTGGGAAATTTTTTCGAGATTTTAGAGTCGCCTTCCAGGTCAATCGTAAATAAATCCGATGAGGTTTTCTCGCGTATAGCGCCACTGGTGTGATTATTTAGCAAGGGAAATGTTAGATTGGTTCTGGAGTATATACCCGCGAATGATCTCTTCATTTAACTCTTCCAAGCCATGTTCGACCTCTGTGACATCGATGTTCTTTCGCCAGGCCTTTTTGCCCTTTCTAGACGGTTGACTGAATTGCTTCGGGGCGTCTTCAGGGCCGGTGGTGTGGGAACTGACTACAGGCATGGTGATATATGCTGCAACCACACTTCCGTTTGTTCAGGAAGCCAATCGTTTTATGGCGAGGTTCAAATTTGGACGTTCGTATTTTAAGGCTTCGAAGGAAGATTTCTCTGCCAGAGAGGGTGGGGGTTGAACTTACCTGATGAAATATTTTTTATGGGGCTCTGTGCAGACGCTCTCACCGCACGTGCGCCTCCGGTCATGCCAAGTCCCTTCAACAACAACGACTTCTCGTTCCTTTAGGCCAAAGTTGAAGCTGTCAGAGTGCTCCACGCCAGAACTCTTGGCGCAGCTTATTGCGGTTTTCCCATACCGTACTTGGCTCCTTGCAACTGCGCGCAATCTGTCCTCACCATCCGTACTGCGAACGGGGCATAAGTAGGCTGCTGGGCATCTTGTTTGATCTCGGTATATTATATTGGATGGCCCTACTTATATACTCGATTTCTAGGCTAACTTACTCACTTGCCGTTTCTTTGCAGTTGAACCGCTGATACACTTTTGATCGACATTGAATATGGCGCAAGCCGGGGGCTCTTACAATAACCCCTTGAAGAAATTCAAGTATGCGAAGCCCCATTTGTATTTCGAACTCTCTAATGCTGACATGTTTAGGCTGGTGTTTCTGGGGGAGCAGAGCGGCAAGACACCTACAAACTAGATCCCTGAATGCCTACGGAGCTAATAGCATCTACTTTAGTCGGAAAAACCTCTCTCATCACACGATTCATGTACGATTCGTTTGATAACATGTATCAAGCGACCATCGGCATTGACTTTCTGTCCAAGGTCAGTGCCTCGCTATCTGTCAGATTGTTCCATAACTAACTCACGAACAGACAATGTATCTCGAAGACCGAACGGTGCGACTACAGCTCTGGGATACTGCGGGACAAGAGAGATTTCGAAGTCTGATTCCGTCGTATATTCGAGACTCAAGTGTGGCCGTCGTTGTCTATGATATCTCAAGTGCGAAGCCACCGTTCCGTCTACATGACGTGACGACAAGGTGCTAACTTGAGCTCCTCAGATGCGAAATCGTTTCAAAATACAAAAAAATGGATTGACGACGTTCGAGCGGAACGAGGCAACGACGTAATTATCGTTTTGGTCGGAAACAAGACTGATCTGAACGAGAAGCGTGAAGTCACTACGCAACAGGGAGAAGACGAAGCCAAAAGAGATAACCTCATGTTTATGGAGACTAGTGCGAAGCTGGGCCACAACGTCAAGAATCTTTTCAAGCGAATAGCACAAGCGTTGCCTGGTATGGAAGGAGCTGATGCGGCAGCTCAAGCATCGAGTCAGAGTAAGTCTCACTCGCCAAATTGCATGCGTTTTGTCTTCTATTACTCCAGATTGTTAGCAAAAGAACTTACTAACGTACTGTATCTACAGTGATCAATGTTAAAACAACTTCATCACAGCCAACACAAGAAGGATGCTCGTGTTAATAGTCTCTGCGACTCGGAAGGCGTGGAGAGACACGCCATATTGATTGCATGCACTCTGACAGTCCCACTGAAGCAGACCAATGTTGCTCCTCAGCGTGCAAATGGGTTGTGATGCAGCTTGTAAAATACAACCAGGACCCCAAGTCTACGTTCGCTACGTATACATAGTAACAAGTCACTTTCGCTTTGGAAGATGATATTCATATCTTTCGTCGCGCTAATGATCTAATGGCTAGAGTCTTATTTCAGCTTCGCGTCTTGAGGTCATGGTTCAGTTCGACTTTTACTGACTGGGTTTGCCGTCTATCAAGGTACTTTGAGGTATGGGTTGCAATGCATGATCTTTTTCGTAGATATGCACACTCATGCATAGCTTCAAACGCAAGTTGAGAACCGTTGCCCCGTACCCACTAGCTCGAATTTTTACTCCGTGGACAACGCCTGTTAACTCTGGGCTAGCGATAGCCTGTTGCCGGCTTCCTTTGACTCTTGACTTTTAAGCAACCCCCTAGGCTCAACCGATGGAGTATGACGGGCTAAATGCTTTGGATATGCGAGGCAGACTTGTAAGAGATATCTGAACCGAATGCCCAACACAGGGCATGAGCTTCAAAGTGCATACTCTTGGCACCGGTCAACAAAGTTTAACGCTAGCTCTATATCGTGATTTTCCGGTATTTCATGCTCGGATGCTGTGAATGGACACTTGCTATCCGCCTGGGGTCGATAACCTTCGTAAGCACGAATCACACTCGCTCTCTTTAATTTATGAGTGTTAAGTCTTTTCCATTGCCACGGCGCAAGAGCATCGGCATAGCTAGTAGCCGGCTTACTCACGTTCTCACGTACATAAATGGACTTCTATACCTTTCTCCATCTTCACATCCCATAACCCTGACTGGGGTCGATTCACGCTCCATCTACCAGCTCATGTCTTTGTCCTGGACTATGCTGGTTACAAAAACCTAGGGGCTGTCACATCTGGTGTCAATCACCTTTACAGAGGCATCGACAGACGCTTTTGTCGGCTATCCTAGTGGAGAAGCGATTGACACGTTCGGAGATTTGAGAAAGCTTAGGTACCTAGATAGTATGGGTAAGTGTCAAGCAAGCGATTTTTCAACTTGTAGGAAGGAGCCGCGTGACCATTATGGTTTCGAAGCAAACATGGGGAAGGAGCCGCAGGCCCAAAGTTGCATCGATCCGATTTGAATCGTTCCCGCTTTGGCAATCGCTCTGTCCTCTACTCCTGTCACCCGTAAAATGATGACAATCTCGACAAAGGTGCGTAGGTCATATCTCCTTTTACATCCTGTTCCTTGTGATCTGGGAATTGCTTGAACTCACATCTTGCGGCCTTGCTGAACTCTACTAGACCCATCGACGCTCTGCCACTCTGGCATGCCACACTGAGAACCATTTCAGGTTTCTTGGCTCTGGATTCAGTCCCATTACCTCATATTTTCAAGAATCCTTGAACGGCAAACAGCCTAATATGGGAACTCTTTAGCCAGTACAATCTAGTACCCGACCATGCATGCCCTTTGGTGCTGCGGCCCCCGGAGAAGCCGCGACTCGGCCGGCAACAAGATCAGCTTTACTTCCATATTCAGAGCTTCAAATACTCCAGCTGTAAATACAAGCAACACTCCTGGATCGAAAACGAAATGCAAAGACGGGCGTCCAAGTGAGCAGATATCGCCATTTGAGGGTCCTGTGGAATTGTGCCAACTTGCTGGCGCTACAGAGCACGCTGATACTGGGAGCTTCATTCCCAGCACACGAAGAAGCACATTTGAAGGGGTCAAGGCTAAAATAATTCAGCATCTATCACAGGACAGCGGACCTGGGCGACATTCTCGAGTGTCCATCGGACATAGCGACGAGGAACTAGCAAGACGAGCCGAGGTGAGGCGACTGCGACAAAAGCGAATCCAAGATGAGCTGAACAAGGATGACGATGACGACGGCCAGAGCAACGGGTCACATGAGAGCGCCAGATATCTCTCCACACTAATTGATATGGGCAGCCCGTGTAGTGGGCCCAGGGATACACTGGAGTTTACATTCAATGATTGCGCATTGGCATCTCATCCAACGTCATCAGACCTTTCCTCCGACCATTATATACCGACTAGCCAGGACAGTTGTCAGCAAGCCGCAGATTCCAGAGCGACTGGTGGCAATAATAATTGTGATAACTCACTTGATACGCAATCCAATGCGGATGGATTTGTTTGTCAATCTCGTCCTATTCGTGGTCCATTACCAGAACGAAGATGTGTTTCTATGATATCAGTATCCCCAAGGCCATCTAGCTGCCAGCCCGGCTCTCCTCGTCTTGATAGAATAATTGGGCTGGATAACGAATTCAATATTCGGCACGGCTCCCATGCCTGGGACGATCAATCCACGTTGGGCATATGGTTGATCGCCCAAGGCATGAAACCCGCCAACAATACTTCACTTCAACCTGAGCACGCACCCAACAATACAAGTCCTTCACAGTTCAACGTTTGCTTGCCAAATGAGGAGCCGGGTGGCGTCGATAGCATCCTCGAGTCATCATTCTCCATACTTGACCGAGTCAATACTGCCGATTCTCTTGTCCCTGCGCACACCGAAGAGACATGCGAAGGTTCCATTCATCCCATATCTGTTATTTCGGATCAGCCAGGATCAATTCAATTACCACGCTCAGAGACCAATACCAGACTAAGCATCAAGTCTCAACATTCTAAACAGCTAGCTAACAATGGATCCTCATGCTATCCATCTGGATTACCCAGCTTTGATCCTAGTCCATCAGGTTCAGAATCACATGGTTACGTGCTCAGCCAGAGAGACTTGGAAAACCTTGAGCTTTCACCTGTGCATTGTATGTTGATATAAAACATTGGTAGGACTCTGACTGACCTTGGTGTAAGGGTGTGGAAACCTGTCGACTTGGAAGGACCTGGAACACTCTGAAGGTCAAAGCTCCTATACAACAGCGGAGGAGCAGCCATTTCCGCAGCCACCAGAGGATACTAATGCTCCGGAGCTTCGAAAAGGTCATATATGCAACTCACGGCAGACCATGGACGTCGTGGCTTATCCTAAGAAAGCAAGTACCCAAGAATCATCGCCAAGGCCGGACCAAAATGCGATCAACGGCCAATGTCAGGGAGGTTCGGAAAGTCAGCCCATGTCGACTCACTCCCGAGTATCATTCAAAGAAAAACTACAACACTCGTTATCACACATATCAAAATTAGGCTCCAGTAGCAGCAACAAATCGTTCAAATTCGCTGGGATATCCAAACCTGATGGCGTTGATCAAGCCCCAGTGGTCGACGGAAAAGGCCGGCATAATATCATCAACTGGACCTCGTGCGACATTGCAGAGACTACGCAGACTAATAAACCGTCCGCAGAATCAGAGAGACAAATCTCGGCCGCCAAATCAATTGACTGAGTCCTCGTTGTAACTAGCCAACCCACTCTTGTTGACCATTGACGGGCGAACATAACGGTGAAAAACCTTGCTTGCAGACATCGATCATCAGAGAATATATTTTGCAGTGTACAGTGGCCAAATGTAAGGGGAGTCATCTGGTCCTCGCACATTTCGGCGAGGCGCCTGCGTATAGATATGCAGGTCATTTCACTAGCAGAAATTGTATCATATCTAGCGAACTTTGTTACCACCGATGCCAAGTCATTTTTCTTTTGACATTGATTAGCTAATTAAATGAATGATTAATTGAGCCTTCCATCTAGTCCAAACGCAAAGTCCTGACACCAAAACTATGAACTGTCCTAGAACGGCCTCATCGCTATTCAACAAATAACATCATGCGTCTTTGAACATGATTGATCATCCCAAAGTCCCATCACTTGATTCTTGAGACCAATTCATCAACATCTTGAACCCTATCTACCCCTGTATTGTTTTCTGGGCGACTTTGCCCCCCCTTTTGAACTACGCCCTCCTTCATTTCTCGCAATGCAATGCAGAACTGCGACTTATTTCTCATAGCCTGACCTTTCCACAAGAACACAAACGGTACAACGCTCATGGCGGCACTTAGCCCTCCCAAAACCGCGGACGCACCGGATACACCGAGCTGATCGAACATGGCTGTGGTGGCTAGCGGCAATGCGACGGCTAGACAGGATCGTGTCGTGGAGGCGGCTGCGTTTGCGGAAGCAGCGTAAATTTCGTATGCGTCGGTCAGGTAATTTAATAATGTCATAAATATCAGCTGAAAGCCCATTCCGAAGGGGAGGCCCGCCAGCATGGGCACCGCAACGGATATGCTCGGCTTCGCGGTGAAGCCTAGCCAGAAGAGAGACATGACGAACAATGGGCCACCGATAGTAGCGAGCGGTACGCGACGATATTCGTCGCTCTTGGTCCACTCTGCGCCGCGGGAGGCGGCGCGGGCAACGTAGGAATCCCAGCACCAGAAGGACAGCAGGCTTAGGAAGGCGCCTGCGCCGATGGGAAGGTAGCAGAGTCCCGTCATGCCAGGAGACAGGTTGTAGTGGTGGAGGAATATGATGGGGAAGGCCTGGAAGGACATGTAGAAGATGGCGTAGGCGAGGGCGAGGTAAGAGCATGTTGCAGCAACAATGGGTTCGAAGAAGAGCATGCGGAGAGGACGAGTGAGCACTCTGCTGACGAGCTGGGGGAGGTCGATCGTTTCTAGGTCGCGAGGGGCGACGATGGTGGCGGATTGCCTTTGTCGTCGGAGCTTCCTGGCGCGGCGGGCAAGGAGGATCTGGTGATGGGTTTCTGGGGTAAAGAGGAGCAGTATGAAGGTCAAGGCCGCGTAGACAAGGGCGATCCAAAACGCCCAGCGCCAGCCGATGGTCGGTGACGCGAAGCCTGATACGATTGGGCCGAAGATGGGACCGAATACAGTTGTCTAGAGGGTGTTAGTCTGCACTATGAGGCGGAAGCGGGTGGTAGCTTGGTGATGTTGCAAGAAGGGGGAACATTGAAGGGGTCTACACACGACCAAGTAGGCTGAATATGCTTTGCCTCGTGACCGAGCATCGCCATATATATCAGCCAATATGCCAGCTGACACGGCTATAGGCGCACTGGCAAACACGCCAGAACATAGCCGGAACCAGAGCAACGATGACCATGTTGGCGACATGGCACATGCCATTGTGAAGAGAGAGAAGGCCAAGAAGGTTGCGGTGGTCAAGTGCTTCCTGCCAAACTGCTCACTGAGCGGCGCCCAGATGATGGGGCCAAAAACATAGCCGAGGAGGAAGATGGAGATGGGGAGGACTTTCTGCTCGTGCGTGACGTTGCCGAATTCGTCCATGATTTGGGGTATGGCCATGCAAGGGAGGGCTGAGCCCATGGTTGAGTTGGTAACCAGCATTGATATCACGATGAGAACGCAGGTCTTTTTAAGCTATGGAGGTGTAAGCTGGGGTTTCGTGGCGCGAATGAGGATGTTGGGATCGTTATACAAAGGGCCAGTTGTGCGGATTCTCTGGGTCATTGCCATCCCATCCGATGACAATGTAGCCGGCGTCGCTTTTGCTCGTCGGTAGGATGTCATGCAGCGGGCTTAGATCATAAGGTTCGTCGTCGCGATGAACAACATGCCGTTGGAGTTCAATGTCTTCGGAGCCGGGTACGCTGTCGGCTTGAACACTTTCCGGTTTCTTTTCGGCTGAAGCTCAAGTCAGAAAGAACGCTTTCCCCAATATCACACACAGAATCTTATATGTGACGGCACATGGGCTTGAAGTGAGCCGGTTTTGCATACCAGTCGCCGGGTTAAGAGTATCAGACAGCGTCTCACTAGCCTTGCTCGAGAACATAGTGCTCAAGCTCAAGCTGTGAAGCTGGGAACGTGGAGCAATACTGGCTCTTCAACGCGTGTAAGGCGAGGGATGAATTATCTACCAACATTGCCACGAACCTGAAAGCCGAGAATCGCATCAAACATCTCTATGAAACGACAAGCACAGAACGGCGGAGACGGCTCGCCCGGCAAGGGTGGAAAACATGGGGTTTAGTATGCCGGTGTTACATCTTCGCACTAATGGCTTGGAAGGGCGGGACATGATTGTGCCCAATATTCGTGTGACTGTAACTTTACGCCAACTTGTCATTATTATCGTGTCACCGTTCTACTCTTGGGATGTCTTAGAATCACCCTGCTTACATTTCTTGTCCCCACACAGAAGGAGCTTCAAGTTGGCAAGACAAAAGACAAAAAGTCAAGCATGTGTAGTGAAATTCGTAGTCTGGCCTCCCCTCGAGGCCGATTACGCATTCAGCGAATCGACGTTCGGCCAGTCCCTTACAATCACTGTCTTTTTTCTTCCTTTTCCCTTGTTATTTTCCCGTACTCAGAACCCATGGCGGATTGGGTTCGTCTGCGTAAGCTCTTTAGGCTTGGCTTCGGCTAACCTGCATGGTCATCATCTCACCGGCAATTCAGGTCACTCAAATTGCAAGCATGATCAACGGCAGAATGCAGCCACCACTGGTACCCCCTTCAGCGATTGGGGATTATTTAATCTGCGAGTGCGGTGAAACCCGTCGGTTTCTGACCAGTCGAGGTCCTGGACGTCAGCAGCAATCGCCAAGGGTATGGACATACATATACTATACGTCCTCAAGCCAATTTGACACCCCCCCAGTGCTCGTGCGCACGCAGGTCTCGAATCTTATTGCCAGGTGAACGGTATGCAAATCTCCGTTGTCGAGAGACCTCGCTGCTGGGCGAGTGTTCATGAATACATGCTTGCTTAGGCAAATCAAATGGGCTCGTTGTCAAACAAAAGAAGCTATTTCAATTGTGCGATTTTTGGGAGCTCCTGTATTACTGTGGTCCTTTTTCAATGTTGCTTATATCTCAAGGTTGATTTGCTTTCCAAATCTCGCGTACAATTCGACTTTGAGTTGCTGCATCTCCTCGCGTACTAAGCTGATCTTATCTTCTAGTTGGCTCGTTTCCTCTTCGATCCTAGTCGTAGCTGATTCCAACATTTCTTGGGCTTGTTCTAGTGAAATATGAAAGAATGCATCACCGATCTTATATCTAGAGGGACACAAACTTGTAAGCGCTCGAAATTGACAGGTGTCTCCGAATCCGGCATACTGAATCTTATCATCTTCATCTGCCAGCTCCAATTCGGTCGATAGGTCATCTAGTTCCTCTTTTTCTTTCTAGACATGGTCCGTCAGTCACGTTCTCAATGACTACCGTGTGAGCAGAAGAAGAGTTCGGTCTGCCAGGGGCCTCACATTCTTTGACTTGAGTACCTCCTCCATGGCCAGTTCCCTCTGATGCAGTCGGCTGAACTTATTGATCTTATCCTGATCCTCTCTGCGGACCTGGACTTCGTCGCCCGCCTGCTCGTCCTCTTTCGAGAGCTGCGCATAGCAGTCAGTGCCGGGCTCGCCTGATGTAGTCAGAGCGTAGACAGCCGGACTGGGAATCCAATCTTACCATGCGCCTCTGTATGGAAGCCATAGTAGGCAGTGCGAACTAGCCCTTGCAGAGTTTCTTGATTCAAGGAATGTTGTTCGCAATGCTGACCGCCGTGAGGTTGTAGTTTGTCGGGCGTATCGAGCGCCACCCAACTTGAAAACAGATTCGACGTCCCTTGCTTGTGTGGGGACTGTGTTTTGGTTTGCCTTGACTACCTACCTACCTAGGTAGGTACCTAGGTAGGTAGTTAGTTTACCTTAGTACCTAGTACCTAGGTACTTGAGTACTCCGTAGGTTGCCTAGAACCAACCAGTCACGCTAGACAAGTTCCATGGCTCCCGCTGATTGGCTTGCTACTTAGTTAGTCGGACTGTCAGAGTCACGCCAGCTGGCAACAATAACCATCAAGGCGCGCAGTTGGATCGCGACTTCATTCAAATCAATACTTCCAGCCATGGCCCTCGGTAAGAAGGCGTATCCACGGGTGACTGTTAAGAAGATTATAAAAGCGCACTCGAATATGAGCGTTAAGAAAAATGCTGATGTCACGGTAAGCAAGGCGACTTCATAGCAGCCTACCTTGACGTTGTTAACAGGACATAGATATTCTTGAACTACGTCCTCTTCATGGAAACGTACGCATAACCATTCAACCTCTGTTGATGCTACCGAAACTGACAGAGCTATTAGGCTTGTCAAAGAAGCAGCCATCTACGCCAAGCAGTCTGGCGAGCGCGGCTTGACTGCGAGGAGTGTGAACAAAGTGACTAGAGTGCGTTCACAACTTGTTCCTCTGCTGAACTGACATGCATTTCGCAGCATGCTGACTATGTCCCAGGACACATTGGCCAAGTTCAAGGGCTGAAAACCTCTCATTTCATTCCCCCATGAACCCTTGCTTCCCTTGGCGCTACCTGGCGATGCAGGTATAGCAACATTTTCACACAGCCAACAGAGCGTAGCAAGGCACTCCAGTGTGGATGCATTGGAGTCACGCAAGTAGTACGCCGTGCAGGATTAAGCAGGATTATTTAGGTACTCGTTGACCATGTTTTGGGGCTTAGCACATGTCTTACGACAGCGACCAGATGTTAGGAGAGTTCTAATCTCTGTAATCGGTATCGGTATCGGTATCGGTATCGCAACTTGTCCACAGTCCTGAAGGTCGCTTTGCCTTGTACCTAGAGTGCTGGTTCATCAGAGTTGAGCGGAGATAAATCCAGATTGCCGGCGCCGTGATGAATGTGCACGAGACCAGGCGTGGTGAATGAATGTTTGTGTGAACTGACATGTTGACTGAGGCTATTGCGCTCAAAAGAAATAAATAAGTCTTCCTCTTGAATAATTGCCTTGTGATTGGGTCTCCAAACAACAACGAGCCACTGAATGATTCAGTGCTCGATGCGTGATTCTCTTGGCTTCTAGAATCGGACATGCAAGCCTCAGCAGGCCTGGACTGTTTCAATGTTGTTCGTCGAGAATTCCATAACCCAGGTGAGTGACTCTATGGGTTGGCCATGGCGGTCCCGCAGCATCAGTCACCGCACGACCCCCAGCCAAACCAACACGCACAGCCTGACAATATTGAACCTCCACACTTCTTGGATCGCACCTACATCCGACCCCAACTCGCCTTCTTCTCTAACCCGACTGTCGTCCGAGCCCGCTTCTTCTTCTCTCATCTCTCAATCGCCTGCTTACTGCCACACGGCTTTCGTCTCATCTATCTGCACACATTTAGCTACACACTTGTCATTGACCGTGGTAAATTATCGATAGCTCCAGCATCGTTATCCACCAAACCCTCCAGAGCTCTTGCGACGACTCGACGACCCCTTCCCATCTTCGCAGCGCACAAAATTTTGCAATGGCTGCCTCTGCAACCCAATCTGCCCCCCAGGGAGCCAAGAAGAAGAACACCGGCGCCGTTCTACGTGCAGAGTCCCCTGCCCCTAGCGCTGGCTCTGGTGCTGCTGCCGATTCCCAGGACGAGAGTTTCGAGAGTCCTTACATCAAGGAGCTACAGAAGTATGATTCTCTGAACAGATTGAACTGGACGCCGCAAGCGCTAATAGCTAACAATATTGCTCCAGGAATATTCGAAATCTCAACAAGAAAATCGTGAGTTTCTTTGTGGCTTGTGCCGTTTGCAGTCTGCCTCTTGATCTGAGCTCGTCAAAGCGCTTCAAAACTAACTCCAGGTTTTTTTAGACTAATGCCTCGAAGACTGATTCACTTCTAAGCCAGCACACTGGCAAATCCCTCGACGAATTGGTTGTCTCCAAGATCATCAACACAGATCAAAAGGCACAGATTTTGAAGAAGCCTGCTCTCCAGGCACAGGTTGCCCAGGCCGAGGAACAGCTCGCACAGTACCAAAAGGTACATGAACAATATCGCTCACGAGCCGTAACTGAAAAAGCCGAATGGGAGAAGTCTCTGAAAGAGGCCAAGGCAGAGGCCGGTCACGAAGCCGAGGCGAAGTTCCAGAAATCCTTGAAGAACAACCTCCTTGTTCTATCCCAGTTCTTGCGCCTTGCTGCCTACCGTCGTGAGGAAGGTGCTGATGCCGAGTTGGACGAAAGCCAGGCTATCGAGGGTGTTCTTTTGGCCATATACGCCGGAGACGACTCTGCAGTTGCATCCATGTTGAAGCTCGTTGAAGGCACTGAAGATAAAGTTCTCAGCGTACCGGGGGAGCAACTTCAGACTACCTGTAATCAGTCCTTTTCTATGTCACTAGCTGCTCCTTGTAATAAAAATCGTGCTTTACGCTAACACGACCTAGATTCTGTTGTCAAGACTCTTGCTCAAGAATACAAGGCCCCCGTCTACAATGACGCGCCTGCCGAGGTAGAGGTTGCTGCTGAGGTAACATCTGATCCTACCATGGCAAGCCTCTCAGCGACCGAGATTGAAAGCCCCGGTATCTCTGCGCCGACCGAAGAGAAGAAGGATGAGACTCACAATGGCCATGCTAATGCCAATGTGTCGGACGATGCCGCTAACGCCGTGGCCGAGAGTCACTGGGATACTGAAGCCGGTCTCTCTGCTTCACAGGAGTGGGTAGACGTGAAGATCCCTCGAGACCCGTCCGAGACTGAAAATGGGTTGAGTGCTACGCCGGCTGCGTCTGCGAATACGCAGTCTTGGGCTGACGAGCAACCCGAGCCTGCTAAGTCTGTAAGTGAAAGCAATTGTTGACTGCCACACCAATTGTTCGTGGGGGACCATCTAACATGTACTTGCAGTCTGATGGGAATGATGGATTCCACCAAGTCCAGCGCACCAAGGCCCGTCCAGAGCGCGAGGGTAATGGCAATTGGCGTGGTCGAGGCGGTCGAGGTGAGCACCGAGGCCGTGGTGGTGGTCACCGTGGTGAAGGCCGGGGACGTGGTCGAGGTCGTAGCGGGATGCCTCCCCGCCCCCGTCGAAACGAAGAGTCATAGAGTACATTGCAGAGCTATTTATTTTGGACGATGATGTGTGTGCTGTGCTTCGTTGCACCTCCCACCATAAACACCTGTATATCATGTCATGGCGGCGTTTAGTAGGCTTTTGGTCCCCTACAAGGCAACAGCACAGTGGGCTTATAGGATTTGCATCGCACCACTTGACACTGGTCTTGCCGAGATAATCTTAGCCTTTTCTTGTTGCATTCTGGAGAAATGGCGAGCACTGATGGGTTCATGAGACTCCGGCTGGTGACATGGGGACGTAAGGGCATTGCCGAACGGAGGGTTGGCAGGACTGTATCAACAAAAAACAAAGCATATGAGAATATACGACGTCCATGATGATGGTTTCAGTGGCCACTTTTCGTTTGATTACTTCCATCTAAAAAGCTGGCGTTGTATCAACAGTTTGTATCTGGCTAACGGAGGCTCGTGATGACAAGTCATTGACACCTTGTCACACTTTGCCCACACCCTTAGCCAACACTGACACACACCTACCAGTGGGCAGACCCACACATACCCTTATGGGGGCTAACTACTCTGTGGGTATCGGACTTCTTGTGAACTCTCAACGTTCCGTCAGCCTTGCAGGACAAAAGCGCTGGGATTGGCTGGGGCGGGCCCTAGCTTGTCAGTTACAGGAGGGCGCGGCAAGCTCACTGTTGGTTGGCAAAAGGCTGCTGCAACTTGTCCTCTTGACTCCTGGCCCACGAGGCGCTTACCAACTCAGAGCCCACATGCACCCACAAATAAGCTGGCAATGTCACAGAGGCCACATCAACCTCTTCAAACCTGGAAGCTTGGCATTGCCTAACTACAAATAGGCCGGGTCATATACTTCGAACCGACCCAGAGTTGGTGGGCGCCTGGATATTGGTTTCTGCTAACTACGGATTTTTGTTTCTGTCTCGTACTCTTTGTTTCTTGTTCGTTCTACCCAGCGCACCTTTGTGCGTGTAAAGACGCCTTCTCGTCCACAAACGTGCTGGGTCTGATGCTTCGTTGGCCGATAGCATCCTTCATAGTACTTCACCATGGCAAGTACTCGGCCATCGACTCTGATGATGCTCCTCGGAGCCGCCATTTTCTTCTCGGTCAATGTCTTTGCGGCGGCCGCCGTTCTCGGCGTTGACCTCGGAACCGAGTATATCAAAGCTGCCCTGGTGAAGCCAGGCATTCCCCTCGAGATTGTCTTGACGAAAGACTCCCGTCGAAAAGAGACCTCCGCAGTCGCATTCAAACCGTCCAAGAACAGCCCTGAGGCTTCTCAGTTCCCCGAACGATTATATGGTGCCGATGCCATGGCTCTCGCCGCTCGATTCCCCGGCGAAGTCTATCCCAATCTGAAAACGCTCCTTGGTCTTCCGATCGACCATGCCTCTGTCAAAGAATATGCAGCACACCATCCGGCCTTGCAGCTACTAGCTCATGGCAGCCGGGGCACGGCTGCCTTCAAGACCAAGACGTTGACTCCCGAGGAAGATGCATGGATGGTTGAAGAACTGCTAGCTATGGAACTCCAGAGCGTACGAAAGAATGCCGAGAGTACTGCCGGTCATGGTTCTTCTGTGCGATCCATCGTACTCACGGTTCCTCCCTTCTACACCATCGAGGAGAAGCGCGCTGTTCAGCTGGCTGCCGAATTGGCTGGCCTCAAAGTTCTTAGCTTAATCAGCGACGGTCTGGCTGTTGGCTTAAACTACGCTACGAGCCGCCAGTTTCCTAATATCAACGCAGGCGAGAAGCCTGAGTACCACATGGTCTTTGACATGGGTGCTGGCTCTACCAGCGCCTCTGTTCTGCGCTTTCAAAGCCGTACCGTGAAGGACGTCGGGAAATATAACAAGACCATCCAGGAGGCCCAGGTCATTGGCAGCAGCTGGGACAGAACCCTTGGTGGTGACTCACTCAATCATCTGATTATTGATGACATGATCAAACAGTTTGTGGAGTCTAAAGGGGCTCAAAAGATTTCTGCTACGGTTCAGGGTGTCCAAACTCACGGACGGACCATGGCTCAGCTGGCCAAGGAGGCTGAGCGGCTTCGACATGTTCTCAGCGCCAACCAAAATACCCAGACTAGCTTCGAAGGCCTCTATGAAGACGTCGACTTCAAATTCAAGATTGCCCGTTCCGACTTTGAGACCATGTCTGAGGGCCACGCTGAGAGAATTGGAACTGTCATCAGCAACGCTATCAACACGTCTGGTATTGAGCTGAGCGATCTAACTTCCATCATCTTACATGGAGGTGCCACTCGCACTCCATTTGTTCAGAAAGCTGTCGAAAAAGCCGCTGGCTCTGCTGACAAGGTTCGCTCTAATGTTAACGCTGATGAGGCTGCTGTATTTGGTGCCGGTTTCCGTGCCGCTGAGCTGAGCCCTAGCTTTCGAGTCAAGGAGATCAGAATCTCTGAGGGGTCTATGTACGCTGCTGGTTTGAAGCGTGCTGCCGGCGATAAGCGACAGCGCCTTTGGACTGCCACCTCTCCTCTAGGCGGTGCCGCAAAGGAAATGACTTTCAACGACCACCAAGATTTTTCAGTGTCTTTTTATCAACAAGTCGATGACGAGGATAAGGATGTTGCTTCTTTGTCAACCAAGAACCTTACAGCCACGGTGGCTGCGATCAAAGAGAAGTACCCATCCTGCGTGGAGTCTGAGATTTTATTCAAACTTGGCGTCAAGTTGCGTGGCGAAAATGGAGAAATCCAGATAACCAGGGCTGTCGTTGAATGCGAGGCTGAGGTAACTGTAAAGGAACGCATTGTCGATGGCGTCAAAAATCTGTTTGGCTTTGGTAAGAAGGACCAGAAGCCTCTCAAGGTCGAGGACAAGAATTCCAAGTCCAAAGGATCTGATGGCGATGAAGAGGTCCTGAAAGAGGATGTCAAGTCGGCTACCTCTTCTTCGTCCTCATCCACCACAGCCAAGTCATCCACCGGGCCCAGTTCTGCCGAACCGGCTACTCCCAGCGAGGAAGTCAGAGAGGTTAAACAGAAACAGATAGTTTCCATTCCTGTTGAGATTGTCTTGGAGAAGGCGGGCGTCCCTGCATTGACCAAGACCGAGTTGACCAAGGTCATTGATCGACTCAAGGCATTTACGGCCTCTGACAAGGCCAGATTCCAGCGAGAGGAAGCCCTCAACCAACTCGAAGGCTACACTTACATGGTTCGAGATCTCTTGGAAGGAGAAGCATTCGTCCAGGCATCGACAGAGAAGGAGCGCGCCGACTTGGCAAAACAATCTGGTGAGATCGGCAATTGGTTGTATGAAGATGGAGCTGATGCTGCCACGGATGTACTCAAGGCCAAGTTGGAATTGCTGAAAGATATTGCTGTACCTGTCCAGACCAGAATCAGCGAGGCCGAAAAGCGGCCCGAGAGAATCGCTGCGCTGAAGGAGTCCGTCAAGCGCATCGAAGAATACCTGGACACCCTGCAAAAGCAAATCGCAGAGTATGAGGAATGGGAGGCCACCGCTGCTTCCGCTAGCAACGGCGCATCGTCAACCACATCTGCCTCGGCCGAGGCTCCGACAGGTGAATTCGATGGTCTAGAGGACGATGACGCCAAGAAAGACGATAAGCCTGAAGAGCAACCTGGGCCCATTCCTCCTCTCTTCAAAAAGGAGGAGCTCAAGGACCTAGATGCGCTTGTCAAGATGACGAAGGACTGGCTCAGCGAAATGGAGCCCAAACAAAACAGCCTACCCCTTACTGCAGACCCCGTTCTACTTGTCAATGACATTACCGAGAAGATTCAGAAGCTTGATAAGGTCAGCATTGATCTGGCCCTCAAAGGGGCCAAGAACTTTGGCGGCAAAGCCAAGAAGGCCGCGAAGAACATCAAAAAAGAAAAGATGAAGAAGGGCAGCGATGCTGAGGACTTTAAAGGTCAGCGACTCACAGAAGAACAACTTGAAGAAATGTTGGAGAAAATCAAGGCCATGGAAAAGGAACAGAAACCTGAAAGGGCTGAGAAGGATAAAGAAACAGGCGAGAAGTCGGCGGCGCATGATGAGTTGTAGATGGTATTTAAGAGTTTCTATGATTGAGATGTAGTATATGTATCAAAAGCTGAGCAGCATATGAATAGACCATACAAGAGTAGACCATTTATTCGTACGGTACGGTGTAACTTTAAGGCAAGCCGAAGTGCGCATAGGAACTAGGCTAAAGACGCGAATCGAGTGCGACTATTGATGAGGCCATTTCAGTCGCCGTCTCCAAGCATCCTCAGACCTCCCACATCATCACCATCAAAAGCCGCCTGACTACCGTGAAACCGAATCACATCCACCAGATAAAAACTTGTCACACAAGACAATGCGATCGTATACTCTCGACCGAATTCAAGGCGTTTCACAAGCAGCATACACTCTATCTGTAACGGCGCCAACAGAATCAAAACACTGCATGAGTGGTTGTTTCTATCAGTAATGGACACTTGCCAGCTAAATACGAAGCCAATCGAAGTACAAGGTGCCTTCACCGTTTCCCGAGGCCGGCAAGGAGGGTTTCCAGACCACGGTCCATTGATGGTTCTTTTTATTAGATTTTTAGAGGTAGGTATGGCTGTCAATCTGAAAACAAGTCACTTATAATGGCAGCTGTTACCAGCTGCCATGTCAGTCAGTGTTTTTGCTCCTGCCGGTTACAAACGCAGACCTCATCGACACAAACTAAGTGAAATGATGAGTACCTACCTACCCACTACCAAGGGAGGAGCCTACCTACCTAGGTACCTAGGTAGGAAGTCGACATGTACACATGGTTCTTCGAATTTAACCCGTGATATTGTGCAGACCTTTCATTCTCCATCGAAGCAGGCAGTACACCAAGCTTCCCACACTGAACCCGAACCCAGGATCTTCTGTAGCCAATTTCTCGGCTTAGCCTTTCACTTCTTCGTTCTTTACTTTCCGTTTACCGCTTACCGCTATTTACATCGCCCTACACAGCATTGAAGTACTACCGTTCAGAAAGATGCGGACGGACCTTGTTCTGTCGGCAGCTTTTGCCGCCTTGTCTCTCGTAGCTTCTGTGCCCTTGGCCGATCGTCCACTGGGCTACTTCTCGTTGGAGGCCAAGCCCAAGCTACAAGAGAGACGAGATTTTATGGGCGATTGGAAAGCAGCTCACAACAGATGGGGAAAGAAGAAGGCTGTGCCAGACTTCAGAATGGCATTTGAAGGAGGTAGCTTCATCTCATTCAAGTTCTGTAACCATTCTTGGCATGCGAGCATGACTGACATGTAGCAGAGGGAACCGTCCAAGCCAAGCCCTTGATCAAAGATCAGGCATACGTTACAGAAGTCGATTTTGGAACGCCAGCCCAGAAGCTGAAGATGATACTGGATACTGGGTCCTCGGATGTGTAAGAGTGGTGTCTTTACTCGAAGCGAGCACCAGTTTGCGCTAACAACGTCAACAGCTGGGTGCAATCTTCAGATACAGTTTACCGGGTAAACGAAAACGGCCCCTGGGCACCCCGATACTTCCCAAACAATTCCAGCACATCCAGCCGCGTTGACGAAGCCATTTGGGGTGTTCGATACCGTGAGTCGTCTCGTGATGCGCAGCTCGCACTTTCACACATGGCTTACATTGACAAACAGTGGACGGCACTACGGCAGCCGGCATTGTATACCGTGATACACTCCGACTGGGCGGTCTCGAAATAAAACATGTCGCTATTGAATCAGCCGAGATCATGGCTCCCCGATTCGAATCGGAAACCGGCGTCAGTGGCATTATGGGGCTAGCTAAACAGCTACCCAACAACATCACGCCTCCAACTCCGTCATTCCTCTCATTGATCCGATCTCACTTGAAGGAGCCCGTGTTTACCGTCGACCTGCGGCGAAACGCATCCAGCCGCTTCGAGTTTGGGCACATTAACGAATCCGTGCCTGCCGACAATATCACATGGCTAGAGTCTGACCCGAATAGCCCCCACTGGGATATCAAATTAGACCTCACTGCCTGGCGTGGCAAAAACCCGATGTGGATGTATCACGAGTTTCAGGCCACCGTCGATACTGGCACGTCCCTGTTGTTTCTACCCGAACCGCTCGTCAGCAGATACTGGGTAGACGTCCCAGGCGTCAAGAAATCAGACCTGCTGTCTGGCGTCTACGAGTTTCCTTGTGAAGGCGCCCAAGGCCTTCCTGATCTCCTCTTCAAGCTTCCCAAGACAGAACATGTAATTCGTATACCAGGTCCATATCTCAACTACGGACCACTCAACAAAGATCCCTCCCTCTGCTGGGGCGGCTTGCAAAGCTCTGAGGGACTGGACGCCACCGTCCTGGGCGATGTAATGCTCAAGGCTATATTCGTAGCCTTTGATATTGAGAAGAACAGAGTTGGGTTGGCCAATAAGATTCTGTACGACGTGTAGACGACTCACGCAAACACGTAGCTGTGCGCCTGGCTAGATGAATGGGGAAAGTCTGTCTGTATCCTCGCACAGAGTTTTGCTTACTTAGTTAGCTGTTCTCACTTTTTTTATACTTTTTCCTTTGGAATGCCTGGACGGTGTCGTGTCGGACAGGCCCGAGAACCGATTGAGCTCCCCGCAATTATGAATAATAAACCAATACATCTGGACACCTGGCGAGTGCCGGAGAGGAAACATGGTAGGCGTGCAGCACGGGTCAAGCGCCAATGGTTCTCAACCTATGCGATGTACGCTTACGGAACAACACCGCACATGCTCTGTCGAAATCACCGGGCACGTGATGAGTCATAGACTGGGGTTGTAGACATGGAAGCATAGCCATCGTCCTGGTCGTGATATGTACAAGTTTTGTAAGTCGTTGGCTCTCGTCGACCAGATTGTGAAGCATCAAAGCTGCCTGCCTCTTTCCCACTACTCTAGTAGAGTTCTTCCCAAATGTCCCAATCTCTTTTCGTCCCATGAGTGAGTTTTCCCTAACTCTTCCAATGTCTCCTTCGTTGCACCAAGAAGATAAGTTTTGAAAACAACATCATCCAGCTCTAACTACATATTAAAAAGAGTTGTACTGGCCATGGTTGTGTGCGTAGCCTAGGCTTGCCATCAGGCAAAGGCGAACCAGTAAAAGAAACTGATATCTCGGGAGAAAATTGGTTGATAATAAAAGCCAAGGCAAGGAACAAGGAGTACGGTGAAGCAATTGTCTGGTGCTGCCGAGAGTTACGCATGAACAATCGGATCCGTAAAGCCGTTAGAACGCCGGGGATAAATTCCGTCCAGAAACGAGTGACGAAATGAAATAATGATCAGGGAGCAGTGGTATAGTGGGTGCGCATCCGTGGTCTCCCTACCCATGCATAAAACGTAGAATTCGAAGTGTGTAAGTCCTCTGCATGACCCCGCCAGCATGAGGCGGGGTCGTGCATGCGCCTTGGTGGTTGCGAGCCTTATAAAGTCAGGAACATGCTGGAAATCAAGAGACTGTGTCGGTCCGCGGCTGATCGTTTCCTATTCAGGGTGGTTTTGTCCGAGAAGAGAGAGAAGTGAAACTCCCAGACTAAAAGCCAAATGGCTCGACGAGCATCAAAGTACGTGGACCGAGAGTATGTTGTTTACTGTTCAGCATCGCCGTCTGTTATAGCGGCCGAAGAGAAGCAGGTCAGCGAGAGGAGTCGACCAAATTAGCCTGGGTCACGAGGTAATAATCACCTTCGCTGGCCCCGGGTGTTGGGGGCATGTTTCCAGAACTGGGTGCTTGCTGAGAGGCGCGAGCCGTACCTGGTCGCGACTTGTTTGCATCCTTTGGCAGAGGGGCGCGGTTTGGAGGCTGTTGAGATCGCTGAGGATGCTTGCCACCCTGATTGCGATGAAGACGATTCTCCATCTCACGAATTCGAGCTTCGAGGTCGGCAAGCTCCTGATTGTTCTTGCCAACGGTTTCGCGTCTGTGCGCCAATTTCGTGTTAGGCATGTAGTGGTAGGTGGGGCGAGAAAGAGAGTTAAATCAAAAAAGACGTGAGGGATACAAACCTCTCAGAAACTTGCTGGTCGAGATCAGAGACAGAGTTGTCGATGCGGAAGATATCCATCAACTCTTGAGAGAAAGAGCGGGCAACAGTGCTGAAATACGAGGGGACATGTTAGCTTGCCATGCACCGAGGACGGGAGAGAACAGCAAAGATGAATGGAGGAGCTTGCGTCGGCTGCCCCTGATCAAAGCAAATACAGTCATGACATTTTATCTTGGGGGCGAGAGGCATTGACCAGGGAAGAAGGTAGGAGAAGACATACGACAACGGTCGGCGTCCGTTGGGAACCCAGTCGCGATCGAGCTCAGCATCCGTCATGTTGATGATGGTGTTGATGATGGTGTTCGATGTGCAAATGTCGGCGGTGCTGGTGCGGTACCGGGGACGGTATAGCTGGAACGATGAGCGGTCAACGAACGAGTGTTTGAGAGTGGTAGTGGTAGCGGTAGCAATAAAAAGGCGGCAACGCTGGGATATAACGGTACGGTGTTGAGCAGACGAATTGGGAGGGAGGGATAGGAACGGAAGAAAAGAGGCGAGCAAGAGGCGAAGGGGATATAAGGATTTAGCGAATGCGGAAAGCGAGGAAGAGGGGAGAGGGAAGCGGAAGGGAGCTTGGAGGGAACCACCAACACCGGCATGACATCCCAGGGCACGACTGGCCCGGCATGAACTGACCCGGCACGACTTGGCACTGGCGCGGCGGGGGTTTGCAAATGATCGATGCGGAGTGACATCAAGATCGAGCAACGACTGGAAGGGAAGATTGAAGCCCGGAGGAGCAGCCCTCGTCATCAAATGTCATTGAATGTCAGCTTAAAACAGCTACGGACAAGCAAGCGTTTGGTGTTGGCGATTGCAGATTGAGGCCATCCATCTCCTTGGTCTGGCAGTTAACTTACTCGTTCAATGTCTGGTGTGGCGCAACGTTCACGTTGATCACGGAAAAGGAAAGGGGCCAACTGGCATTCGAAACTAGTAACTACATTCGCAACTTCAATGTCGATCCGACCAAAGTTATTGACCCGTCAATCATGCACATGCACCACCCGTCCGTCCGAGATTTATGCACGCACACACGACAACATGCACTTGCTCGTGCCTTGTCGCCGTCAGCTCATGCGTGACTTGCCTCTCTTTGTGTCTCTTCTCCGTCAAGAACCTAACTATTGTAGCTATGGGGTGGGGTGGCTGAAGCATGAATGCAATGCAATGCAAGGTACCCAGTACGGCTCACGAAGCGCAAGCGCCGGCCAACCCCTTTTCGTCCACATTTATTGATGGAACCCCCCCCTTTTTCCATTGTTCCCCTTTCAATGTTGCAAAATCTCCAGATCAAGCCTGGGAGTCAGGAGTGGACGATGTGGGTTTCAGCGGGGTATCTGGTATCCTGACGGGCGGCGCACAGCGGACGGGCCGCGATCTCAACATTCAATGTTCAAGCTCATCTAACCTATCAGGTACGCAGATCGGTGCTTACTTAAGCAACTACATAACCCGCGCTGCATAGCACCAACGTTGAACATCGAGTCAAGAAAACTGGACTGACTGTTCGAGCCACCGTGGCCCAAAAGCACTCGAGAGAGGCATTGGCAATTCTCAGACCTCCGTGGTAGCCTAAATTTCTTCGACACACGTCAAACTCCACGGCAGGGCTAAATAAGCAGACACAAATTCTTTCTTGGGGCCCTCCAGCCCATGACATCACTCGTAATTACGCACCAGGGGGTAAAACACCACCGTGACATTCACTCAAAGCACAGACAGGTCAGGCCTAACGGAACCAGATGAAGTCATTGTCCCCCTCCCCCTTGTTTTCTCTAGGTGCAAATCGGATGAATACAGCCAGCTCATTTCGTCTCGTCTCACAATCCCGTGCCGCCACGCCGAGGGCCGTTGAGCAACCAATTAATCGAACGCACATAGGTAGCCATACAAAATGCAGATTTCCCTCGCGGAAAGTAACTTTGCCGAGTACGGAGTAGATATTCCTCATTTCCGTGCTTCTGAAGTATTTTTTACCTTGCTTTACACCCCATGCCCGACAACTATGCATTGTGACACCACCATGTGCCATTTGGACCAAGTGCCAGTCTTGTCCTGGCCATTTGGAACCCCTCGTACTTTTGAAGGGTTCTTTCATTGAGTCCCACTCAAACTCCCAATTATACAAACATGACTGTATTCGCTCCGTTAGCTCGTCCAAGAGCCACCACGACCGTCACAAGATCCAAGTCCGAATGCCTCCCTATCCCAGCGTTTGAGAGGCAGGTACTCCGTATACCGATGTATGTCCCAACGTTCCCAAATCATAATCTAAAATTTGCAAGCTGAAAACCATTCGTAACCCCCCCCCCCCATATGTGGTTCTCTTCTCGCCAACCAGAGCCGTTCGTCTTCGCCAATGTTTCAGGAAGTACCTGCTTGTGCACAACTCGTGACCATCTCCCAACCATGTCCGGCCAGCTTGTTCCAAAACTCCATCCAGTATGTTTAACGTTGGCTCCGCTTCTATCCAAGGTAAATACCAGGCAAGCTGATGATAGATGCCCTTCCTTTTGCCAATCCAGCAAGCGATCGTGTGAGTGGTCCGGGGCTATGTCTAGATATAAATGGAATTACTCGGGCTCGACTCGTCGGTTTTAAATGGGCCATTTCCTCTGTCGATTTACGATTCCATCTCGATTGATCCGTTAGCTCACTCGTCCGTGACTGGCCACTTGAAAGTCTGTTTGTCACAATCGCCCTGTTCGTCTATCCAATTCTTGATTCTTTCGATGTTCCAACCACTCATATATCGCTTCGAGTCATCGTCGCCCTTCTTGACGGGGTTGCCGTTCTTGAAATTATATGAAACGCCGCAGATGCCGTTCCTGTAGCGGAACTGAAAACAGGTGGCCAGGCTTGAACAGACCTTCTTGCAGTCATCAAAACTCTTGTGGGCTTCGGCTTCTACGTCCGACAGATATTCGGTCTTGGCGTTGCCCAGCTCCCATTCTTCGAAATGACCAGATGTTTTGTTCAAGTAGTTCACATCGTCACTCAGATTATCCCAGTCGGGTCGTACGTCCACCAGCTGCTGGCTCATAAAATTGTGATACAGGTCCTTGATTCGCAACATCTTCTTGAACTTGCGCTTTTTTTCGAAAGCGTACAAATCCGAAATTTCTTCAGCGCCGACATGGTGCATGGTGACAATCGGCTGACACCACTCGTTTGCGGCGTATGGGATAGTCTGCGGTTTCTCTCCATTGATGACAGGCCACTGCAACACGCGTACGGTTAATGACTGCAAGGCACAAGTGAGCTTAGCTGCCATTCTCGAAATACTCACTGCATTGACAACGGGAATACCGGTCTCGTCCTTCAAAGCCTTTGACCACATGTAGTCGCCACAGCAGGTATGCTGAATCTGCTCGTCGTATCTATTCGCAACGTCGGTCTTGCCGTCAAACATAGAGGACATCGCCGCCTTGGACACAAGGTAGCCGCTACCACCATGTCCAAATGGAAACCCAGAGAGGTAAGCGACGCTGCCAATATAATGTGGCTTACTGGCATCCATTTGCTTCAACCATTCCATCAAGGTGGGGAAGACAACATAGGTATCGGCGTCAACAAACAGATACCAGTCGTGGTTGGGCCTCAGCATGTATGCCTTTTCTGCCATGTGAATGTTCTTATACTTGTCGAGGTTCCATCCTTGGGAAGCCACTTCTTGGCCTTTGTTACACTGCTCTTGGTCGATGGGGCATTTCTTCTGTCGATGATAGAGATCAAAATCCTTATTCTTTTCTTTGACTTCGTCCAGGACGGTGTCGAGACTGTCATGGATGGTGTAGCCCGCGATCTTTTGAGCCATGTCGCTGAAGAAGAGGAAGTAGGATACGCATTTTAGATTGGTGATGAGTTGGGTAGGTAGTTTAGAGTAGGATTCGGAGGCTCCGGTCTTCATAACGAGCAAGACACTGGAAGTATTAGGGAACAGCGCACATTCGTCATCAAGCTTGGAGGACTGGGGGTCTTGTCCAACTCGCTGACCACCAGCGTGGGCCTTGTCGCCTGTCCTGTCATTCCCAGACGCGCCGTCGTTTCCTAAATCGGGCAGCTTTTCCCGCAGACCGTAAATATCACCATAGCTGCCAAATTGCCTCGCAGTCAGCATCAATGCCGACGTAAAGGCGCAGACCAACAATAACAAAACAACGGTCTTTCTGGTAAAAAGCCTTGCGGATGCCATCCTACCGACGACTGGTGATGAAGGCCAAGCTTTGTTATCCAAAAGACGTAACATAGTACGCCGAAGAGGTAGTAAAAGGAAAATACAGAATACTCGGAAGAGTGCAAGTACTCAGGTAAACGAGGTACTGTTGAATAGGAACGAAGAAAGGGCAAAAGTGAAAGAAGCAATACGCATGATGGTAGAAAAGAGCAAGATAGGACGATCCCAGAAGCCAGTTGGTCCCGTAACTATACACTCGTGGTCCAAAGGTATGTTGGACTCTGTTTCCGGATGACTGGCGGTGCTACGGGAACTTGTGGGCACGTGGGCTGAGCAGGTTGCGTGAGCGGAGCGGCATATGCAGAATGGCTCTGCAGTGCGCGACGGTGAACGGCAAGAGTGTTTGAAAGAGTTTCAAATGCCTCAAGGTATATTTGACCAGCTTCAACAACACTACTCTCCGGGCCAGGCGCATGTGTCAAGAGAAGGGAGAGCGTGGGATAGAGGGAGAGGGTTGATGAGGAATGAAAGATGGGTCGGGGGACGCGAGGCGCTTGAGCATCGGACGGGAAGTAATCGGGCAAACACTGGACTACGTAACTAACCAAAGGGGATAGTTTTTACATTGGAGCTGAACCAAGTCGGCAGCACGGACGAATAGCAAAGTCTGATGGGCGCCGCAGTGAAAGTCTGAACGACGGGCCATTGACTACTCCGTACAGATGGTGCGCAGCTACGGAGCACTTGGATTGACCAAGTACGAGGCAAAGCCGGTGGTGCAACAGTTGCTTCTTGCTGTGAACGGACTCCAGGCTTGTGCCCATAAAACACCAATTGGGCACAGACCCACTCGATGGGGACACGGCCATGTCTAGCCCAGGGTCGCAGCCCGCTCATGGTTGGCGGGTTGGTACGGAGTAACTAACTGGGGATCGGAATGCGTGGTGACGGCGTTTGCCATTTGCCTGACCAAGTTCTCCGTACCTCCGTACCGAGTTATGTACGGAGTAGTAGTATGTCCAACAGGGCATTGCAACCGGGTTCAATGTTCCTTTCATCCTTCTGGGCGCATTTGGATCCGAGCGCTCGGGATGCCGATGACGACCTCGTGTACGGAGTAGCAGCCCATGACCCCTCGCCTCCTCTTCGCCTCTCAACGCGCAGATACATACTCAGATGTATCAGCCTCACGTCGACGTCAATTACTACCTACTAAGTACGGAGTAACTACCTACCTCCTTAGTAGTTAGTAGGTACCCATATAATCAAGTACTTCGCAGAGTCATTGTCCACTGCTACTCCCTCCGGCCGACGTGTTACCCATGCCTCTTCACTGCTTCAGGTCGCTACTTGCCAATTCAAAAGCTGCTTCATTGCAGTCTACCCAACTGTCTGCGTCAGACCCTGTGATGACCTGAGACAACACTGGATTTTCTCACAACCGAGAGAGGCGCCCGAGATATCCACAAGACGAACGCGTCAACACGTCGCCGTGGGACAATCTCTTACGCTGACAGTATGAACCTTGGCTGGAGGCTCCGCAGACCAGCCATCTTCAGCGGCGTCAAGGCCGGACGGCGAAACATCATCACCCCCAATCTATTGACGCCAACATGCTCTGCCCCGCCGCTATGCCAGCACAAGGGTGCCACGGATGACAAGTTTTCTAACCTGGCACCCGGTAGGTCGGTTCCTTCCTGAAATAATACGGGCAAGGAACCAAGGCGAATCCCAGCTTCAATCAATAGTTATTCTGTGTCGCCAAGTCTCCCACATCGACCTCCGTTTTTCCGATGCAACTGCCCTGCTACGGCCATTCGATCCTGGTCGATCCTGGCTTCAGTCGTGACAGTCCATCACAGTGCTGCCGAGTGTATAATGTTAGGGTAAAGGGTATAACGTGGCTCTAGGGCACTTGTGCCGCCGGTACAACCAATCACATTACTGCTGCCGTAGAACGCACACTCAAACACACACCCCCTATACACGTGACTGTGCGTTTATTTTTTCTCTTTTTAAAAAAAAAAATTAAAAAAAAAATCCACCGAAAAAGCCATAGCCCTGGCACTAGGCAAGTCGCTGCACCGTCGCCTGACTCAGCGCACCCCCTTTTTTCACGTTGCCTCCCCCAATCCCCGCAGCGCATGCTGATGGGCTGATGGTGGGTGGTGTGGCTTCCCCTCCATACAAAGTTTCAAGTCAGGTCAAGTGGCCATGATAGCTATCTGCATATACTCCGTAGGTAAGGAGGTAATGAGTACCTACTATCCAAGGTAAGCCATGGACATTGCGCGTGGTTCGCGCCGAGCTCGCCATGTAGCTGCCAATGCTGCTGCTGCCGTCGCCGAAGCAGACCACGCCATCACCACGCCGGGGACGACTGTGGTGAATTCCACACAGACGCCCGATTTGCAGCACGATATACATCCCGGGCAGATGAGAAGGAGAGCAGAGGCCCCGCCGCCGCTCGTGAGGAGGCAGCAGCCGCAGCTTACGCCGGATTACTTGCATCGGACGCCGGAGCAGCTTGGGGATCGAGGAGGTTTCCTGCAGCCGCAGACGGCGGGACCGGCGCCGCATCCGTTCCGACTGCACAGGAGTGAGTGGCTTTCCTAGTCTTGTCCCCCATCAGTTGCCCTTTTCTCTCCATTTGTCTTGGTGGGTTGAGTGAGGCCTCTAGGTTTGGGCCCTAGGTGTGAGGACGTGGTGTGGCGTCACGTTGGATTCACTTTTATCACACGCCAAGTGGCGCTGGCCGGAAGCTATCATGATGGCCGCATGCACGGGGAACACCAGTGATGGCGGTGATGTCCGCGTGCTTTGTATGAGCTGCATGCCCTCTTTGTCGCTACTTGCTGTCCAGTTGACAGGCTACAGCTGACAGCTTAGTCGTATCTCTGTTGAACATGATATCATGCCAATATCGTCAGCAAGAAGCAACAACATCTCCTTCCCACGCTTCTCACTGCGGACAGACCAAACATGCCCAGCCGCTGAAGTCACCTCCCAGGAACTATCTACCTGTTCGTCAGGAAGCATCTTTCTACAGATTTCAGCTGCACTTCCTTTCCGCCTTGCCATATGTAGACGAAGTACATCTCAAAGCACTGCGTCCTGCATTGCGCTCTTCAACATCGCCGCCATCTCACCCCTTAATCCATACTTCACACCTACCAAACGAAGCTGCCTCTCTAACAGTCGCACGGCAGCACACTACGCAGGCCCGCGGCTCAGCATGCCGCACGACTCCGAGGAATCTGGCTCTGAGCCAGAGTCAAGCATCCTGGCTCTGTCTCGGGGCCGCCACCACATGACAGACCAAATACGTTCCATGAACAACAATATGGCGTACGACGATGAAGTTTTGTCTCAGGAGCAATACCAAGCTGGGGACACCAGCCTCGAAGAACAGCCAGAAGAGGAATCATCAGAAGAAGAGCCAGAGGAAGGCGCAAATCTGGCCGACCCTGCTGCTCTTGGACTCAAGGAGATTTCCAACCTCGGCAGGTTCACCGTGAGCAGCCACAAGCCGGGAAACGGAGTAGATGAGCTGCGAAGCGATGATCTCAAGTTATACTGGCAGTATGGGTCATCCCCTCCCCCGTCGTCTGACACAAGCTTACGTCTACTTACTACTTTGCTTCACCACAACAGATCGGACGGCCCTCAGCCACACAAACTAACAGTATACTTTGTCAAGCGTGTCGGCATCCGCGACATCCGATTCTTCGTCGACTACAGCGAGGACGAGTCTTACACGCCTACCAAAATCGTATTCAAGTCAGGAACAAGCGAAAACAACCTCATCGAGTTCGCCACCATGACCATGGACAGCCCCGTAGGGTGGCAGCAGGTTCCCATCGCCGGGGCGGGTGGTGACCCGGACGGAAATACCCTCGTTTCTTACGTTCTGCAAATGCAGATTCTGGAGAACCACCAGAACGGCAAGGACACGCACCTACGCGGGATTAAAATATACGCCTTCGACGCAGACGCCGCTCAAGGAGCAGGGAGAGAAACGGCTGTCGGGGAGGCGAGCGGCTTCGACACGGGTGACAAGCTGGGTGATATTGTGCGGAATTTGGCGACGGCGAGGCTAGAGGGCGGCGAGGCCGGGTTCACTATTCCGGACTTTATGAGAGAGCCTGAGATACGGTAGATCTACTGCCGAGGAGCTTGCATCATGGTTTTGGTTCATAAAAGTATGAGACATTCATGGAAGTACTGTGTGGACTCCTGTGAACTTCTGGACGACAATCAAGAAAAAGGGGCGCACCGGATAGTGAAGGGTTGACTGTACCAGCAGACGTTCACATGAACGGAACGCCCTCTTCTCCATTCCTGGTTCACAGCGTGTTCTCTGGTAGAGCCAATATCTATCGGCACGTTGCAAAGAGCCTGAGACTATCAAACAGGAGCCAGGCTTGTCGAATGATTGGATTTGATATATGCCGTTCCTCACCCACCTTTGGCATCTGTATCAAGGCAGGGCAAGCGCACGACCACGGGACTCTATCCAGCTTGCCGCCGACGTCATCAATGGCAATAAGATATACTGTGCTGTTGGCAGTGCTTTATTTTGCCACTGTCCGCCAAATTAAGTATACATAACCCGGAGCTGCCGTTTCTTTGTCTGCTGCTCCATCTTCAAGAGGCAGTCACCGAGCAATAAAGCCACTTGATCGACAGGCATCAATATCTGAGACAGTTCAAGCCTGGCTACCATGGCAGGAGCTCGCATGAAGAAACAAACTTCAGCGATTTGTGAGAGGAGATACCCCCCTGACTAAGCCTGCAGTTCGGTGCTCGAAACGTTCACAAGAAGTGTTTATTGGATGTAGTTCGCCTATCTACACATGTATGTCATGAATGTGGTGCGACTCTACTTGGTCATAGCGCCTTGAACTGCAATTACGAAATCTTGTTGTCATGATGTGATGCCGGGTCGTTTGTATATCAACGCTCAGCATCGTAGATCAAAGACAAAAGATTATTGCATTGCACTGCCTTGTGGGGCTAGAGAGGATATTCTAAGGTGTACGGATAGATGCTGACGGAAAGGTTCATCGTATATCAGTTCAAGAGAGTGATGGGTGATAGGCCCAACGAGTCTTGGGACGAGGCTTGCCCTCTGCCTAGGTATAGCTGAAGTTGGCAGTCACGGTAGTTACAATATTGTCGCATGTGGTACAACTGCCTTGACCGATGAAGAAGCAGTTAGTTATTCTTCTAATCACACGGGCCAACTTACGCTACATGGGCACTTGCAAACTGACGGCGACCTAGTAATTACTATCCCATTCGATCCCGGTATCCATTGACCGGGATAATGAACAGGTGATCGCAAGAACGAACGAATAGAGGGTGATATTGCAGATCAGTTGCCACTGAAGATGCAGGGTTATCGTGGAAAATGCCAGATGCACAAGGCTTCTAGAAACCAGCTGACCAACGTGACCGTCGTGATGACAATTTCGGGACATGTTCATCGGGCGGAAACGTAAAGGCTGCCACAAAACCTGGTGTCAACCCGCCCGTGGATTCAATAAGCAAAGTGCCGAAAGTGGAGAGGGAGAGAACCGGCGCCGAGGCAGTGCAAGCCAGCTCTGTTGGTTTGCTCTCGGGCGTTGCAGGTTGATACAGTATGGCTCCCGGATTGGCACCAGGGACCTTAAGAGTTGATCAGTTTCCTGCCATGACGAGGCATTGCCGTCGTAGGCGTATTTGACGTGGTGCGTTCACCTGTGGTTGTATTCATGGGAATCCGCTCGGGCCATCCCTGCAAGTGGCCATGTACCAAGGTACCTAGTTAGTAGGCAACCACACCCAATGCTACCCGCCAGCTCCTCCTCTACCTAAGTTACTCCACACCACTTTTGGTTCCATGTTCCATGTTCGTCCAGATGCGGCAGAGAAGGCAGACAGACAGACGCAAGATACAAGACAGCCAAGCCCAGCTTATGGACATTTGATTCCTTGCCAGACACCTAGCGCCAACCTCATAAATACAGCTCGCCGCCCCTCTCCTATCGAGCTTGCAAGCCAGGATTGCCCTGATGCACCAAGATACATACACAGCGCCATAGACTTGTCGCATTGTGCTCGATTCGTCCGTCTTTCCCGAGTTGGACCGTCACCGCACATCATCCACCAAAGTCACCAAGTCTGCTCCAGCAGCATTCGCAACGACGACCTCCTTCACTTCGTCCACCGAACCCATCATGGCTCAGGCAAACGGAGGAGGATCTTCCAGTAGCAAGGCCCCCGCGCCTGCGTATGATTCTCAGCCTAAGATGAATGTCGAGCCACCCAGGCAAGAGGACCTCCAGCAGAGCTATGCTACTCTTATCGGCAACGATCCGAACCCCAAGGGCTGGTATGGCGGCATGAGTACGTGCAACTGTAGTTAATCAGCTGACACTATGACCTTATCAGGACTCACGGTGTCAAGGCATCTTTTATCGCTGACGTCTTCTTGCAGTCAATGCGCTCGGCGCCTGCATTGGAACCATGGGTGCCGTCCCCGGCTGCTTCTGCTGCCCGAACCCTTACAAGAATGTCAATCAGGGCAATGTCGGACTTGTCACCAAGTTTGGTCGATTCTACAAGGCCGTTGACCCTGGTCTCGTCAAGGTAAACCCTCTCAGTGAGAAGCTCCTCCAGATCGACGTCAAGATTCAGACCTCCGAGGTTCCCGAGCAGATTTGTATGACCAAGGACAATGTCACCCTGCGCTTAACGTCTGTAATCTACTATCACATCATGGCTCCCCACAAGGCTGCCTTTGGCATCTCCAATGTCCGCCAAGCCCTTCTTGAGCGTACTCAGACTACACTGCGTCATGTCATCGGAGCCCGGGTTCTTCAGGATGTCATCGAGCGACGTGAAGAGATCGCCGCGTCTATCCGCGAAATTATTGAAGATGTCGCTGCCGGCTGGGGTGTCCAAGTGGAGAGCATGCTCATAAAGGACATCATCTTCAGCCAGGATCTCCAAGAGAGTCTCTCCATGGCCGCTCAAAGCAAGCGTATTGGAGAAAGCAAGGTCATTGCTGCCAAGGCAGAGGTACAACTAGCAACTCGGCTCCTCCTACAAACCTGTGCGCTGTGCCACAAGCAAACTAACCATTGACAGGTCGAATCTGCCAAATTGATGCGACAGGCAGCAGATATTCTCAGCTCTGCCCCTGCAATGCAGATCCGTTACCTTGAAGCTATGCAAGCCATGGCCAAGTCGGCCAACAGCAAGGTCATCTTCTTGCCTGGCTCCAGTCAGAACATGCAGGCGTTCAATGCCATAGCTGCCAACCAAAATATTGGCGAGGGCAGCGGATACAACCGGAACGACAACGGGAGCAAGAATGACTTTGGAGGTCAGGACCCCGGCTTGCAAGCCGCCATCAACGCTCGCATCGTTGAGAACATTTGACGACGCCAGCATTCGTTAATGAGATAAGAACGTGATATGCTGACTCGAAGTGATACGGCTGATTAGCGTGGTCTACTTGATTTCGAGAGATGTCCACCTCCTGGACTTCCGGACGTTTTCAACGATGCTCTACTTGGTCTTCCGAATTCACTCCGAGTCGGCAATACCGACATGTCCCCAATCTTGAGTGGCTGCATTGAACCACCTGTCATCGTTTCTGACCTGTTTTGGTTTTATTCGTCATTTTACATCAGTTTTTTCTGTATTTGGCCCAAGCTGAATAGTATGAACGAGGGTTTGGGGTGAGAAGAGAATCACAAACTTAATTTAGGCTTACTTCTCGGCCCTTGCCAGGGCGAGATTGATGATGGTTGATGATGATACCTTGTCGTACGATACCCTGCTGAGAAACAGGTGGAAGAAGAAATGTACGAATTGGTGCTGGGATGAGTCTTACTCAGTATCTTGCGACGGATACCCCTAATCGCTCGCTTGGGAATCGGAGGAGGCAGGCTGTGCATGTTTCATTGTGGAAGGTGGGCCTAGTAATGACAAACCTACAGAGCGTGACTTCGAGATGTTTCTGCTTTTCGCTGCATGACTACTACGTATTGAGCAGATGGCAAAAAAGTTCATACCCCATCACATTTGAATGGTTGAGGACAGAGAAAATCGTTGGATGGTGCCGTTATGGTCTACTAAACAGATTGCCTTTCGCTCGCCCATACTGTCAAGTCATTGACAAGAAAAGACGATGGTCAGGCCAAAATGACAGAACCTTTCGGCACATTACAAAATAGAGCCGGAAAAAAACCATTCGCGCCAAATGCCATACAAAATCAGCCCTTTGCCAAAAACGCCAGCGCCCTCATGGACACAAAGATATTTGATACCCGAAGAATGCGTCTTCGTCATCAAGAACCAAACCCCGGGGCACCGCCTTTTAGAGTCTCAGGTATCAATCATACATCTACACATCCCAGACTACTGCGAGCGCTCTTCTGACCTTTCCTCGGTGTGTGATCCCCTTTCCTTCAACACATGCCCGCATCCTTGAAACTGCGATCCTTCTCTGCTGGGCCAATTTCTATTCGGCGTTGGAGTGACGCTTCTTTTTCTTCTGCTTCTTGTCCTTTTTAGCCGACTCAACTTCGTCGTCGTCGTCGTGCTTTCTCTTCTTCTTCTTTTCAGGCGTGGGCTGAGCGGCGGTCTTTGAAGGAGTAGATTGGGCGGTGGCTTCTGCTTTGCGGAGCTTCTTGAGTTCCTTCTTGCTGAAGACCCTCGGGGTGCCATCGGCGTTGAGCTGGACGTCTCCACGCTCGTACTTTCGCTTGAACTTCTTGACAGAGAGACCGGCAGCTTCGGCGAGGCGCTCGTACTCTTCGCTTGATAGCTTGGTGACCTTGTTGGCAGGCGTGGAAGTATTGTTTTCAATCTCGTCATCCTCGGCGTCTTTCATCTCGTCGTCCGAGTCCTCCTCAACAATCTCAACCTTGGACTTTTTCTTCTCTTTGGACTTCTTTTCCTTCTTGGGAGAGGCGTCACCGTTGACTTCCTCTGTGACACCGTCGGCGTCGGTGTTGTATCGCCGGGTCTCTTTGAGGGTAAACGCGCCAGCACCAACGATTTCACCGGATGGAGCCACGTTGGCGCCCTTAGGCAGGGGAGGTTTGCCCTCGAGCTTTCGAAGGTGGTTCTCCAACTTGATGCGGTTGCTGAGACCGAGAATGGCCCGCTCTTCCTCATCCTGGTCGTCATCACAGCCGAGGGCATCAACACGCATGCCAAGAGCAGCCTTGGCAGACAGCATACGGGCAATTTTGCCCTTATTGCGACCGGTGGCCTGGCCAATGAGAGAAGAGTGATAGATTAAACCATACTTGGGGGTATCGTGCTTGGTCTTGAGAGCTCGGAAAAGTGCCTTTTCAGCACCCAAAATCTGAACGGTAGAAGCAGGGGCTTTAGCCAAACTGATGAGGGAGCCAGCGTGGGCGATGAGTCTAGCACCGACCAGGTAGCCAACGAGGGCAGTTAGGTTGGGAGCGATGGCACGCATACGAGTCTCCAAGTAATTGGAGAGTTGGGCTCGATATTCGGAGTAGCGAATAACCTGCTCGGCCAAAAGCTTGATGTTGTCCAGATCTTCCTCCATCATTTCAGTACCCATGCTAATTTCAGCCGCGGCCTTGATGGCGACCTCGACTTCCTCGGGGAGGATCTCAGAGAGATCGCTGTCGGCAATGTTGGTACGCATACCAACAGTGAGAATGACACGTGCATAAGCCAGATTGTCGTTGAGAATCTTGGCCATTTCAGGGAAGTGCCAGCCGTACCATTCCTTAGTTCGCATTGCATAGACGTTGAGCTCCTTGTCCATGTCATCAACTAGCTTGATTGCCTGAATAATCATAGAGTCCACCTTGTCGGCGGAAAACTTGAGCTTATGGCGGGACATCGAATGGGAGAGGCCGAGCGACATTCGATCGATAATTTGCTGTTCCAGTCCAGGGATAAGCGACGACAGATGTTCACGAATTCCTCGAAAGCAATCCATAGTTTCCGATCCGGCCACAGGAGTGATGTTGAATTGGGGTAGGTTGGAGATGGCGGTCCCCAGCCTCATGTCGGCGACGGCGAGTGAAGCCTTCTTCTCACCCTTCAGATCTTCCAAAAGAGTCGTGAGGAGCTCGGGCACCTTGCCTTCCTTGAGAGAAGCGGCTTCTTCGAGGGCCATGGCAGCGCTGTCGAATTTGACGAACTTTTTCAGCTTGAGCCTGCACATATCATGTATCAGTATTTCACCGCAAGGAATTCATGAACAGTTGAATGTCTTTCTCACATTTCTACAAGTTTCTCGGGGCGTCCAAGCTCGGCGGCAAGGTCCTCATTTTTGAACATCTTCTTGTCGGACGCCTTGAACAGGCCATAGCTACACATGTGTTAGCCATCAAAATAATTGAATCGAGCAAATAGACAAAGCAGCATTGGCAGCGACTCACCCTGCCGGCGTCTCGGCAAGAACGAAGAGGGACATCGTGAATAAGAAATATTGCCTCTAGCGATCTTGCTCGGTTCGACTGGAATCCTGCTTTCTTGCGAAGCGCAATTGCGGTCGATGTGCGCACGCCAGATATATTTGTGATGGAAATTTTTTAGACAAGAACAGCTCCAGTCCCCACCCAATTATTTTTTTTGGCTTTGGCCCTGCACACACAAGTGGAGAAGTGGGCGAGCCTCGTCGGATGACGGCGCTTCTGTAAGTCCGGCTGAACTTAATGATGAAACTCACGTGGACTTTTGCTTTGATAGCGCAGGCGACAAAACCTACGGCGGGCTGGATGTACGTAAAAGTGGTGCCCGACAGCAAGCGTAAGTGTAGGGAACGTACCAGCACACCTCTACATAGCGACCGTCACATCCACTGTCGTGCATCCTAATTCATCGGCTGTCGTTTTACTTCGCGTCGGAACTCAATAACTGGAACCAGGAGACGCCAGACAAGATGGAGGGTCTATTCTTCAATGTCAACAACGGGTAGGTTCGCTGCTCCGTGGCAGGCTGTCCCGATCACCGTGCTAACCATCACAGCTATGTCGAAGGCATCGTCCGCGGCTACCGCAACGGCCTGCTCACAGGGACGGCTTACAACAATTTGACCCAGTGTGAGACTATTGACGGTATTGTTATTGTTGCATCTCCGTATTTGAATGTTCGCGAGGGGCTGACTGAAGACCAGATCTCAAGCTTCAACTTGGCCCGGCCTATGGCGACTTTCTCGCTTCCCTGCCGCCTAACCCATCAACCTCGAACCTAGCGGCAAAGACAACTGACAAACTTGTCTCGGAATTCCGATATGTACGGGCAAATGCTGTTGGATCACTAGCGACGTTTATGGACTACGTCACCTACGGCTACATGATTGACAATGTCGCCCTCCTCATCACTGGTACTCTTCACGAGCGAGACACTCGCGAGTTATTGGAGAGATGCCATCCCTTGGGCTGGTTCGAGACCATGCCTGTTCTTTGCGTTGCTACGAATATTGAGGAACTGTACAATAGTGTTCTAATCGAGACTCCTCTGGCAGCCTACTTCAAGGGTAGCTTGAGCCACCAAGATCTTGACGAACTGAACATTGAGATTGTCCGAAACACTCTGTACAAGAACTATCTCGAAGACTTTCACAACTTTGTCAACTCACATCCTGATATGGCTGGCACGCCAACAGCAGAAGTCATGTCGGAGATCCTTGAGTTCGAGGCCGATCGAAGGGCCATCAACATTACCCTCAACTCTTTTGGCACAGAACTGTCCAAGGCGGACCGCAACAAACTTTACCCCACCTTTGGCAAGCTGTATCCAGAGGGCACTTTAATGCTCTCTCGCGCGGATGATGCTGAGGGTGTTCGCCTGGCCGTCGACGGTGTTCATGACTATAAGACGTTCTTTGATGCTGCCTCTCTTGGCGGCTCATCCGGACCCGGAAACATGGGCGGCGGTGCTTCTGATGGCAAGACGCTGGAGGACATGTTTTATCAGAAGGAGATGGAAATCTCAAAGAGTGCTTTTACCAGGCAGTTTACGTATGCCATTGTTTATGCGTGGGTCAAATTGCGAGAACAGGTGCGTCGCAACAGGACATATTTATCCGTTTGCTGGAGGGGTGTTTGCTAACAGAATACAGGAGATCCGAAACATTACATGGATCGCCGAGTGCATAGCTCAGAGCCAGAAGGATCGCATCGGCAACTTTATTAGCGTGTTTTGATAAGCCCTTGGTATCTTTTCATCGATGTTTATTAGCAATGCTTGTAGTATATTGGCCACGCTAGCTCACAAGTGCAAGGTGGAAGGGGCCTTTCTTACATTAGGCGCAAAATAGGGCGGAGGCTAAAGGGTCGAACGTGGACAAACAAATATTCCCACTCATGTGGCTCTTTTAATATTGTACATACAGGTGTATAGTATTCTACAGCAGTTCTTTACATGCTGATCTGGCCCTTCCAGGTAGCCGGCGTGAGACCCAACTTCTCAATCATGTGTGTCCATCTCTCGCCTCCCCTCTCCTTTCTCTCCATATAGGCCAGCAGTTTCTGCCTGCGGTGAACTAACAGCCTCAAGTTTCGCTTGTTATGTACGTCCTTGTACCCTCGGTTGATCCCCAAGGCCTTGGACAGGGCTCGAATTTTTGCAGTGAGGATGGCAATTTGGACTTCGGAGCTGCCAGTGTCGGGGCCTGCACGGTCAGGCATAGGTATCGTGTTAGGTGAAACAGACTGCGGCCTAGGTTTCAAGAACTTGTCCGTCTTGTGACGACCGAACTCGTCGACCAGGCGGCGAACATTGGCGTGAAAGCGGTCTTTGGCGCTACCATTTTGCAAGGATGTGATCCGTCTCAAGGCTTCTACTGCCTTGGCATGATCTTGCTTATGTTTTTCGGCATTAGTCTCATTCGATGCCGCGTTGCTCAGTTGGTCCCCGACAATTGCTGCCATGGGCTTGCTTAGTGTAAAAGCGTGTTTAGTCGCTTCATCCAACTCGGCATCGGTAAGGAAGTGGTTTCTAAGACCTGGTGTGGTCGGTAGCTCATGAGGCGTCTGAAGAAGATTACCAGTGGCATCTCGTGGCACTTCGCTGAGTCTGACCTGGCCGGCGGTATCAAGGGACTCGAGGAAAGGAGTGGTCTTCCCCTGCACGGGGTTGCCCCATGCCTCGTCACGCTGCCTCTGAAGTTCCTCGCGACGTTTGAGGTTTGCGTTTTTCCGTTGCTGTGCTTGTGCCCATTTGTATGGATCTTGTTTCGCCTTGCGCTTTTTCTCCCGCTGTGACAGGTTGACCGTTTGAATGACGGGGAGGAAGTTGGGGATTGCTGGTCGAGCTGCTGGCCGAAGACACACTGATGTGTTTGCAAAAGGTTAACAGTGACTAACGACGTTCAATCTGCGAGGACGGAAAGACTCCCTTACAAATTACAGTACCAAGGCGCTGCAGTACTTCTAATCTGGGCGGCATGGTAGTCTCTAGGCCTCCGGCAAGGATGATAGGAATAGTCCAGCAAGGCAAATCACCCTGCCGCTTTGTGAACGTGAAGTCGGATTCCCAAAATTTCCCTTGTACTCCGTACCTCTCAGTACATTCAAGGACCCAGCAGTCCGATGTTCACAAATACGGACTAGTGCAGAGCACACGTGATTTGTTTTTCCCAGCAAAGGCACTAGCCATATTTGGCACTAGCGCCTTCAGGGCTGTCCACCACACACACTTTCGCAAATTCGCGAGGGCTCTCGCGAACTTTTTTTGCGACCTCCACGATCCGTCACGAAACCTCCTTCTTCCCACCCGCTTCTCACCTCTAAACTCCAAAGGAAGAAACTCGGACAAAATGGCCCCCAACAGCCTGCCGTCGGTGCTCAATGCCACCACCCAGGACATTGAGATGCTCCTGGCTGCCCAAACCCATGTTGGCAGCAAGAACCTCCAGGTGCACATGGAGCCTTACCTCTGGAAGACACGTGCCGATGGTGTCAACGTGATCAACATTGGCAAGACCTGGTATGTACACTCGGACGATGTCGATGCGGATGCTTTACGATTTGATTTTCTTGCCCAGCGCGCAATTATTGTCCACCGCAGAAAACCACCTGGACACCATGAATTGATTGAAACATGGCAAAACTGACATGTCCTGTCTAGGGAGAAGATCGTCCTCGCTGCCCGTATCATCGTCGCCGTCGAGAATCCTGCCGACATTTGCGTCATCTCCGCCCGTCCTTACGGCCAGCGCGCTGTTCTCAAGTTCGCTGCTCACACTGGTGCCTCCTCCATCGCCGGTCGCTTCACCCCCGGTTCCTTCACCAACTACATCACCCGTTCCTTCAAGGAGCCCCGCCTCATCATCGTCACCGACCCCCGCACCGACGCCCAGGCTATCAAGGAGGCTTCCTACGTCAACATCCCCGTCATTGCTCTCTGCGACACCGACTCTTCTACCGAGTACGTCGATGTTGCCATCCCCACCAACAACAAGGGTCGACACGCCATCGGTACCATCTGGTGGTTGCTTGCCCGCGAGGTCCTCCGCCTCCGTGGCACCATCTACAACCGCGAGACTCCCTGGGATGTCATGCCCGATCTGTACTTCTGTATGTCTGCATCCTGTCCTCGCCGCGGCTTGTGCTTTGTTTGAAGACCGTTCTCTCTTGTTTCATTTTCACTAACCTGCAACCCTTTAGACCGCGACCCCGATACCGAGGCCGAGGAGAAGGCCGAGGAGGAAAAGGCCACAGAGGAAGAGGCTCCAGCTGCCGTCGAGACTGCCGCCCCCGCCGCCGGTGGTGAGTGGGAAGCCTCCGCTCCCGGCTTCACCTCGGGAACTTGGGACGGTGCCGAGGGCGGCGACTGGGCTGCCGCTGGCACCGGTGAATGGGCCGAGCCACCCAAGGAGCAGTCTCAGTGGTAGACCCCTGAGTCTTCTGCCGAAGGCATCTGATCAAACGACGTCGGAACCCAATGGTAAAAAAAAAACGTATCAAAGACTACATGGGTTAAAAAGTAACGAGGTCATCGGAGGCGCTCCCAGGCTTAAGCAAGGATTGTACATGTTTCTTGGTTGTCTTGGACTCCTTGGTCGACTTGGTTGGCACTTATGAGGGAAAGATACTCGCTCCTGGTTCTTCTTTTTCCCTACGCTCTCTCCCTATTTTTTTTTCGTTTCCTAGTCCCATCTGTGATTTAAACCATGCTCCGGACGAGACGACAACGTTACGGGTGGTGTTTATGTGAAGAATGATGACATCAGGAGCGAGGGAAAGCCCTGTGCGGCCAAAAGGGATGGACTTGATCGTTATCCCGCCTTTGTTTCCTAGACACATTTTCGATTGCGCGAAGCTGGCTATTGGCTCGTCTCTTGACGCGTACAAGATATTTTAGAAAATGCCAACAAACCGTTCCGACTATCTGATGTTGTCGTGACGTTTTCCTTTATTATCAAATGTCCCTTGGTGACGAAGTAATTCTGGATTGTGCATATGTTTACGGAGTAGAAGTGACACGGGTTTTCCTAGTTCAAAGAGGGCAAACGCGAGAGCTTGCCCATTCTCAATTCTTTGCAGGCGTAGTAATAACAGTCAGCCCAGACAGAACCTATTGAACGGGCCATCTCATTACCGATGATGGCCAAGATCTGCCTCTTTCGCAACCACTCGCAATCCCTTCCATCACTGTTGCTTGCACTTGACACGTTAAGTCAAGGACCTCACGGCAAATAATTCGACCGCTATGCTCACTGCAATGGCCCTGTACATTTACTGCCATCTACCAAGGACATTTGTATGTGCTGTATTTGGTACATTACGTCCTTTTCTTTCCCAATATCCCAACTCTATCAATCATCCCCATCGTCTTCCATCACCGAACCGACTGCAATGTGTCAATCCTTTTTCATCCACGTACATCTCAGAAAGTGACAAAGAGGTATATAGCAAAAAGAAATAAAAAGGAACGCCTCGCTTTTAGTACGGCCACAGAAGAAGACCTAGAGCATTGTATGGCCGAAGGAAGATATGAAAGGCCAAGTGTCGCCGTGGAGTAAAACTAGAAAACAGGCTGTGAAATGAACGTGAGAGCGCCTTGGCTTTTCCATGTGTACAACCAAATGAAGAACTCCGTCTGGCCGTTAAATATCAATAGAAAGAACTATTTCCTGTCGGGTGTAGTAATCATGACGCAGGCCGTATGCTTATGGTACACTTAAGAAAAAAACGAGGGTATTGGGGAAATCGAATAGCAGCAGATGATATCAAGCTAGTGTATGAAAGGTGCTGTGTTATGCAAGAGTTCCAAGTAGCTTCATCATAACGTGTTGCAAAAAGGCGAGGAGTATTACGATGCAACGTTCCTGGTTATCCGGGCCCTGCCCGTTTCCGCGTGGTACAGAATTTATAGCAAACAACGACTGAGAAAGGAAATCTATTTGAGGGTTTGAGAATGCTTCCGAATATCGTCGTCATTAAGCGCTCCAATCCAAAGGCATCGCTCCGTTATGCCCTCAATCGGCTGAAAAGTGTAACGAGTGCTTGCTTCCAGTAGACGGAGGAGTGTCTTTACGACAGAGGCTCCAATGCGACACCGTTCAAAATTGACGAGAGGTGCAGTTGTTGGGGAGCTTGCGATTTCAGAAGGTTTCTGCGCATTGTAAAGCAAGTCATGGGTATAAATGCCAACAAATGGGATGCAGCCAGCATCAGTTCCCATCTCCATCTCCCGCCGGATGTTATGGAAGTTCCTGCTGGGGGTTACCAAAAGCTCAAGATCACTGAGCGTCTTCAAGTCATTCCCCGGCACCAGTTCCCATGTCTTGGACATGCGCGATATTTCGTTGCTCGACAGGGCAATGGTTAGCTGCGCAAGTGTTGCGAAGTTGCGATATCGTCGACAATGCGATGCAATGTGAATGAGCTTGATGATGCATCTTGCTCTCTCTTCAAGATGCTGAGTGAGAACGATCTCTGAGATGGCCCATTTCACCATTATGTTGAATCGAGCAATCACGACCCCCACGCCTTGAGCATCGGAATTTCGCAAAAAGTCGACCCATGACCGGGAATAGCTATTGGCAGAATGCTTCCAGTCCATGTCAATGAGCTCTTTCCAATCAATCTCCTTCAATGCGTCCTTCTCGATCAAGGTGAATTGTTGAGCCAAAGTGTCGGAGTCGAAAGCAAGAATAAATGGCAAGTGGACAGAAACCTTAGGGTTAGCCATGACATGTTTGGCCGCGCCGAATAATGCATTGCTCCGAGTCACCTCGTTGATTAGCGGCGCATCTGTACAACCCATGATGGGCGTCAATTCGGGCGTTGGCGGCAATAGCTTTCTAGGCCATGTGTTGGAGTTGGTGCGACCGGCATCATAGCCCTTTGGAACCATTGATAGAGCCTGGGTTAGAGTTATTTGCGCCGAAGCTGTCTTCGGCCGCTGGTTGGTAGACTCTTGTGCCAGAGGATGAGCGGGCAATCCATAATCTAGAGCAGGGCAGTTGTATCCCTTGACGTCCCGGGGACCAAGTTCGTCCTCAGATAATTCCGAGGACAAATCTGTGTTGTCTTCACCGTCATCACGCAAGAAAGACCCAACTTCCACTTCTGACGCGGTTGACGGTACTGTATCTCCAGGCTTTATTCTCTCAATGCTGTGAGTCTTTTCAACAAAGTCAAATGATGAATGTTTGGCGAGGTGGGTAGGATGAAAAGCTTGACCTTCGTCAAATACCAGCGAGTCTTCGTCTTCTGATCCTCGGAGAATGGAATTATCAGTCCAACTTCGCGGTGAGAGTTTGATCATCTCATCAAGTCCTCGTTCCAGAAGTGGTATTGAGCAGTAGGAATCACGGGAAGCTCTTGAAAGGGAAGAACTCAAAGCTCTGACTTTGCCAGAATGTTGCTTGTCCAGAACAACTTGGAAGTGCTCAGTTTGCTCTGTGGGTTGATACACTGAGGATGGCTCGATATTGTTGGCCCCTTCTTGTCCCGTATCCACCTTGTTGTCCGTGTGCAGCCTTGGACCATGAGAATTCATGACATCTCTTTGCAAAGTCTCTGTCCTGGCCTCAGGTCTAGTGGCATCCGGACTTTGGCCAATGATTGACGGTTTGGGAGGCTGTTTGGGGAATTTTCCTTCCAGTTTCAAAAGCGCCGACTCGATTCCGTCATCCTCTTCGTCTGGAATCTGTGCCAACTTCTGAGCCTCGGCTTCGAATGATGGTCGCATGATGGGCTTGGAAGAGTGCGTGCTGAAAAGTGATAGGTCCCGCTTTGGAGGTCTTTCTGCGAGCTGCCCAACGGAAAACACTTCTGTAAGACCCGAGGTCCCTTGTTCCTTCGACTGTTCGAATTCACCAGCAGAGTTGGGGCGAGTACCAAGCATATGCGAGTTGTGAATCGACTCGCCAAAGGTTGCAAAAGAGCTCACAGAATGGGACCGTCTTACAACGGACCTATCAAGATCGGCCACCTTCGCGGCAGCTTTCAAATCCCCGCCTGGTCGTCGCCGAAGCACACGAAGCGGCGCGGGAATAGAAGTCTCCGAGTGATGAATGCTGTCTAGGTCGCTTGAGGCTGCGGTGGCATCGAAACTCCGAACGGTGGGCGGAACTGACGCGCTTCCGTAGGAAGTGACCTGACGATGCAATATTGAGTTCAGAGATTGATGTGTTTTTGATGATTGATTTCGTCTATGCAGGCGAAATGCGCTTCCACTCGAGGGTGGATGATGCCTGCTCTGGCCTCTGGCCAACAAAGTTGGGCGAATCTTGTCGTCTGAGGCCATTGTATGACGGCTGCCTTCTAGTGTAGCCAGATCTGGAATGAATGGAGGCAGAATTTCTTCCTCTCCAACTGGTGATTCATTGGTGCGTTGATTGAGAAGGTATGATGAGCGCAGGGGCGTCCCGCCCAGCAGTGATTGCTCTGGCGGTGTATTCGGGGGAGTTGGATCCGTGACATGGCGGGTGAAGGAATCAGCGAACGTGTTCATCAAAGGACTTTCACCTCGATAAGTCCCATGAATTAAGGGCATGTCGAAGGGGACAGTGTCATCCACAATAACGATGGACTTGCTTCCAACTGTGATTCCCATGTCGCTGACTGGTCTTTGCTTACGATCGGATGCTAGGACATCGAGCGTTGAAGTATCCATATGGGCAGCCGAGTACTCGGGATATGTTGATAGCAATGGTGCAGAATTCGGCGGATTTGACGGTCTGCCCCCGGCCTGCTCACCGTCAGCCGCTGCAGCCAAGGCCTCCTCCTCCTCACGGATGGCTTTCTTGAAATCTTCAGCAACCTCGGCGCCAAGAAGGTCGATCCTAACAGGGGGGCGCGTACCGTTCTGCCGAGTGACCTGTTGAGGAACCACGGCAGTTCCAGGTAGTCGATTTGTTGTTGCACCTCGAGGGCCTACCGAGGGGATGCCTGCCAAATTGGCGTTACTAGAATAAAGGCCGTGGCCTTTGTTTCTCAGGGCTTTGCGAGCGCTGCGAAGAAGTTTGCGCATACCATAACCAGACATTGCACCACCCAAGGGCCCTTCCTTAAAATAACCATGACTCTTTGGTTGAAAAATGGTTGTCTGTCGGTGGGCATGTCCGTAACGATTTTGGGATTCTACGTCGACGAAGGCGTGACCAGGCGGGAGCAAGTTTCCACGTACGAGGCTGCCACCAGTCGGTGCGGTTGTGTAAGCTTCTTGGTCGGTAGAGGACGCCTTATCAGAGTTGTGATCTCGCAGAGAATCCGATAAACTATTATTACGTTTGTGTGTCTGAATCGGGCGAACTCGCTTCCCCATGAGCGTCTTTGGTGTAGTTGCTATCGGTCCAGAAGCAATCCCTGCTAAGCCTGAAGGTACGGGGTGCGCAGTCATTATTTGATCCGTTTTGGGACTGAAGGCTCGAATATTTCTGCTGGGGAACGAGCACGAAACAATATTCATACTGGCCAAGCTTTGTGGCGAGTTGGTACCGTGCTCCAACTTGACTGGTTTGCCAACGTGACTCTCGGGAGTTCCAGGTCGATTATCCAGTACCACAAAGTCCCCAACTTGCATCGTCTGAGGTATTTCACTGTGGAAAGCGGCGACTTTGGGATTTGAAAAGGTCTGTTGAGTAGAGGCCATCTGCTCTTGCGCGGAAATCTGTGCCTCCAAGGTGGCAGGGTCCAGCCTGGGATCTCGATTACCAGCAATGCCGCCAGGTGTGATGGCAACCCCTGGTCCAAGTAAGTCATCAAACTCGGCACCGTCCCAATATTGCGCACAAACCCGGCGCCAGCACTTCTTGAGCTCTGCAAGAATCTTCAGCTGAACTCCCTTAGAGTTCACACCTTGGCAGAGTTCATCGACGAAATCGTTCAACAAGTGGCAGAATGTCACCCGGAGATCATAGTCCGTGAGGAAGTCGTCGACGAAATAATTCAATATCCAGTGACGAATGGCGACAAATGTCCGGACGCGGACAATCATGCCAACTTCATCATTACGGTCCAACGCCCATCTCAAACGGGCAATCAGCATTCGGAGAAGGTTAGTCGCGTCGAGGAACGATCTGAAAGTGAGGAAGAAGTCGGAGATAAGTTCGTAGTCCAAGAAACAAGGAGACGTTATTTCGGCGACAAGGCGGGGGGGGGTTGCCGCCGTTACTGCCCCCGCAGAAGAGTAACGTACAATGGCTCTGTCGTCACGAGCTGGTTGGAAAGTCAGATCGGTGAACATGGCAGGCTCAATGACCAGATGTGTCGACTTGTAGGTCGATGGCATTGGACGTGGGAGGCGTGGCGATGGCAACTCAGGGGCACCACGTCGGGCGACCAAAGGGGAATGGTGTTCAGGGACTGATAAAGGACTGGGCTTTCTGTTCGAGATTGCTGGTACGGACAGGTTGGGAACCTGAGATGAAGGGTTACAGCCTGACAAGGTGCTATAATCCAGGTCCTCAGTCGGCGCACAGGAAGAGCCCCGAATCATGGGAGTGCCTCGAACACTGAACCGCGGTGTTCCGAGGCGCCAAGAAGGTATGTTGACATTGAGCATGGGGATTCCAGTCATTTCGTCGAGGTCATCCATGGTCCGAGGTCGAAGCTCGTCCCGTTCGCCCAATCTAGAGATGGACACTTTGTATGCATGGGGTTCTTGTTCCTTGTCGGGCTTGGCCTCATGTACTGTGCTATCCGACATGGCTCGCCGGTGTCGTATGGCTGGACTGAAAGCTCTGGTGTTGGCCAAGCCGTCCCTGTCGCCAACAAGTGGCGTTGCGCTCGTCGTTGGTGTCCATTGTGCTGTATGAAGATTGTTTTGCGTATCGTCTTCATTCTTGGTGTCGTCTTGCCTTGTCCTTTCGGCTGGATTCCAGCTATCCACAACGGCTGTGCTCGGTGGCGTAATGGGGAAAGAAAAGTTCGGTTGAGGGTACCGCTGGTGAGCAGGCCGAACGCTAGGTCTAAGGTCCCGCAAGTTAGCATTCCATCACGAAGCGTTGCAATCCAGATGCGGAAAGATTCGAGGCCCAGTCGCTGAAGCACCGCTCCATGGCCTTTCCATTCTTCTCCTCCACTCTGCCGACGGAGCAGACAGAGCACATGGAACACAGTACCTTAGATATATCCTCCCATTGTTCCCCACATTGGCTACCGTAAACTGACGTCCCTCGCGACTGGCGGAGCTACCGTCTGGTGCAATATCCCATTTATCGCTATCATTCAATCCCTGCGTCTTTCCTTCTGGAGACCGGCGCTCTGTGAGGGGAACTAGTGGTCTTGAAGCCGTCGAACCCCCCCGTGCGATATTCCTGGCAATCCGCTTCGTCGCCGTTGGTTTTAGCAGCGAGGAATTTTCTTTTGCAGCAGACGATAGCTGTTGGGGCGATACTCGTCTCGTCGTTGTATCGTTTCCAGCCAATCGCTTTGGTGACGTTTGTGCTCGCGAACGAGCCTGTTGGAGGCTTGTCGAAGCTGACAGGCCTGGTTTGGACGGCCTGGTCAGGGCCAGAGGGTCGGCGGCGTTCATGCCAAACGTCTGATACGCGAGGCTGGTAACTCGTGCACCACGAGGCTGTCGGTGCTGTGGTTGCAGAAGCATCAGCATGAGAAAGCAAAACGAAGACCTGAGAGGGCTGGGATCGGTCGGCAGCAATTGCCAGGCCAAACAGGTAGCAGACTCCGTCGCGTTCGCGACAATAACACAGCACCCGACACCCTGGCGACGGGAGGCGAATATTGCGATGGGAAAGGGCGGCAACGCTTGACGTACCTCGATCTCGACAAGCCAAATCGACCCGCGGCCCAGACCTAGGACTGCGTCATGGAGACTCGATGTCTTTGAGAGGTCAAAGATGGCTTCGTCGATATAAACAAGTCTGGTTGGACGAGCAGTCACAGAGTGCGACGCATGAAGTTGCCGTCGCAAGACTGACCGAGATTGGGGCTGCGATTGAGACTGAGATTGAGATGAAGACTGAGAATGACGATGCGAATGAGGAAGAGTTGTGCTGTTGGCGGCTTGTTTCTTGTGCAGTGCAGGAGGACTATGGGTAGTGTCAAGTGGCCGGCTTTCATGTTGGGTGACTGGATGTGGGCATCAACGACATCCATGTCTGGGACGACTTTGACATCTGGAGGTGCCAGGCTCAATGTGCTGCGGCCCCCCCCCCCCCCCCCCCCGCCCCCCAACGGCCTGCATAACCCGCAGCAGGGACATGCCGGTCAAGTGCTCTGTGCTCAACTGTGCTCCGTGCTTGCATGTGTGCATGTGGTGCCCAGTCACGCTCCATTCGCCCAGTATCCTCTCGCCCGAGCCGTAACTGGCTTCACCGGCTCTGTCAAGTCTGGTGGTGGCTTGCTTCCTCGCTTACAGGAACAATAAATGCACAATACGCAATGCACAATGCACAGTCAATCAATCCATCAACTTGGCTTGAGTCCGGTCGTCCGAACCATGCACTTCCAGCCTGCGCATCCGACCACCTCATTCACATTGTACACTTTCTGGTCTCCGTACGGGGGAGAACCCAGGAGACTTTCTCAATGATCATGTCAACTACGGAGTACGGAGTACACATTGGACATTGGGCCTCAGTCAACTCCCCCAGCCATTCGGGTAACTGACAAGGTATCCATGCCACCAAACTTGTCCCGTATGGAGTACGCCTTCAAGAGCCCATCGGCAGAACAATTCTACACCCCCGAGATCCAATTTTCAACCGCGGAATACCACGAGGTAATTGGAGCGCCCCAGTGCTATCCGATAACTAGATGGATGGGCCGCGCCGCTTTCCAAAACCCCAACTCTGGGGCCTCGAAACTTAAAGGGAGCGCCCAACCACCCGATGCAACGAGACAAAAGAGCCGCGCAATCATGAGAAGTACGGAGTACGTCAGCTAGCCATTGCCGTCTCCGAGTCTGTGGTAATGGAAGTCGTTGGCGTGGGCCCTAAACTCGTACACCCACCCGCCAGTCGAGTTGTTCCTCTCTCGCCGGCCAAACCGCCTTCCTCAAGACCGAGGAGGACCAGTTCAAATGTGTGCGGGTTTGGAGGCGAATGAACAAAAGAAGACACTATCACGAGTTCCATTCAGCTGGGCACCCATTTTTCTCGACCTGAAGGTCGGGTGGGCATGCAAGTGGGTTGAAACTCATCGGTCCGTTGAACACACCATGTTGCTCTGGAGGTTCTTCCATCTCTGCCCTATACTCCTCTGAACATGGGTAAATGATTATTACAATATAGCCGTACGGAGTAAATGTACGGATAAGCGACGACATGGGAATCCAACTTCATCCACATCTGCACACCGACAACCGCCCCCTCAACACCAACACGCTGCAAAAAGCAAGCATGACATAATGGAGGAACTCTGTCCACCCACGCCGGATGCTTCCTTTTTTTGTCGAGTTGCCGCTGCCGCCCCCGCTCTCGTTCTCGAACCCCAGGAATAAACCATGACGCCTCTTGACGCCGAATACTTGGCTGTCACTTAGCCACGCGAGGCAGAGGCGGCAGACAGACAGACGACGTGCATTATCAGCTTGTACGTGCTGTGGCTGCCGGTATCGAGCACAGATTGCTCGGCCTATTAACTAGACAAGGACTTTTCAAAGTCAGTCAATCAAAATATTGTGTAATAACAGATCCCCTGCTCTCGGCCAAAGGTAGTCCACGATTCCAGCTTGAGGCTGCGGACACTTTCAGCACGCAGACCCCATTCGCTTTCTTTTACCTTTTTCCCATCCAACGTCTTCCTGTCCAGCCCTGTGTCCACAACTGGCCAAAGGAACCCTCGGGGACCTGCTCGAGTCAGGCAGATTAATATTTCCTGACTGGTCAACTAAGCACCAACAGCACTGTCAAAGGAACCAACATGTCAGTATCCATATGCGCAGCGCACATGATGTGAAAGAGCAGAAGTTGCAGCGGAGAGGAGCGCTATGTACACACATAGGATACAAGCTCCTGGCAGATCAGAAGATTCTAGTGGTGCGTAGAAGCGAGGCGCCGCTTGAGGAGCTGCCCCCTTCATTTCGCATTTGCTCCCCTTTGATTTCGCACCTGGATGAAGTTGGGGAAATGCCCTGGTGCCCGCCCAATGTTCTGTATGCTGTGTACAGTTCGAAGTAAGGTCCTAAGCGAGTCAACCTGGCTCATTCTGCATGTTACAGTAACCAAGTCGCCATGTGGGAGCGATATACCGAGTACAAAACCGCTCAAGTCGTTCAATGATGGATGCGTGGTGCTATGTACTCTGTATGAGCGTATGATATGCGCGGTAGTTGATAAAGTGGTTAGTACAGTAACGCGGTCATCCAGACGTCCACCAAATCTCTGTTCGTGCAAATATCTACCGATATACATGTAGCATGCTGGGATGAACCGACAAGGTACAAACAAGCAACAACGACACAGTCGCTTTCGCTTTCGCTTTCGCTTTCGCAGTTGAAATCTCAGACCAATCGCTTCAGCAAATTTCCACCGACAGCTGACATGCGCTACCACCGACACAATTCATATGCCGAGTCATCAGTCTTTGAAATCGTGCACGCTTGCAGAAGACGGCAATCCGCCCTTACCATCTAACAAACACGAAAGCCTATGTACAGCCATATGCAGAGCGCGAACAGACATGTTTGCATAAAGAGACAGTACTCTGATGTCCTAAACCTCCTGCATTGCGTCGGCAATAGAACCATATCATGCAGACTTGTATGCGCAGGACTACCCATGATCCCTCTTCCTTTCAACCGCCGTATGGAAACGGCTGTGATGGGCATTAGCCAGTTGGGCAGACAATTGTGACTCACAATGTCCAGCGTGCGTGCCGTTTCATCAACAACATTGTCCAGAAGGAGCAGGCAGGACTTACTTGGTCAAATGAAGCAGTAAGGCTCCAGTAGATACCTAGTAGATACCTACATGACCACGTATGGAGTACCTGCATGACCAACTCATGCTAGTACACACATAGTCTTGTCACGTCAGCACATCGGGCCCTGGCCCTGGATATACGTACACCCTATAGTTAGTCCTCGGCCATGCATACCTACACATCTTCATATCCCTTCCGCCGAGCTCTTGACCGCTACAGACGGCTCCTAGGAAGAAAAAAAAAAAACCAGATTGGTTCATAGTGTCGCACTGCTCCGTGCTCTACGTGATAACTATATATATCCGGCAAACGACCCAAAAAATCCTCACAAGGATGCAGAATCTACTTCCCGTACACGAGGGTCACTGTATCCGTCCAATTGCAGAGGTAACATGCAACCTTCCGCGCAATGAATCACTTCAGCCGAAAGAGTGACGCATTGCTTCCAATGACATGTCCCAATTTGCCGCCACAGCAGCCTTACGCACAAAGGGCACGTCGCCGAAACAACAACGGCAACTTGAGACACACGGAGGCTCTTTGTTGCTCTGGCCAGGCAGCAACGGACAGGAGCCAACCCATGGAGCCGTTTTCGCTTTGTCGTGCTGGACCGTCGTCGTCTCGTCGCTCATGATTGAGACATGGACGCGGTCTGGCGATTCACCACATACGCGAGGTTGCATCCTCAGTTGAGCGGCAGACCTGTCCGGACCGTTGTTGCTTTCGGCCACCAACTCGAGCCGGCCTCTTGTCAGAGGCTAGCTAGTCGGTGGATGGCAATCGTTCTTGTGATTGCCATATTAGACACGGAATGTGACTCACGTTGAGTGTGTAGAACTAGGCTGCATTTTGTGGGAAAAGCAGTCGGTCAATTCAATCCTGACAAAACTGTGGCCGGGAATCCAAGCCCGTGTGTTCTATCTATCGACCATTGAGTAAGCAGCCAGACACGAGGTATCAATGAACCTAGGCATACAAAACCAAAGAACAAGTTTATTATCACCATCAACAGTAATACCTCGAATTGTCGGCTCTTTCTAAAGTTTTTTATCATCTACCATCTATTCAGTCGTGTCTCTCGACATTTCTATCAGACGTTCATGTCCTGGATATTATCCAGTAACAGCTCTGAAAAGGTTTCTAAAACTTGGGTTTCGGATTCGCCAGCCTTGGCCTCAAAGATCAAGTCCTGGATCGTCTTGATACCAATTCCAATCCTCTCTGAACCGGTGCGCTGCTGTACCACGTTAATGACCTGGTTTATATCTCCAGAATTGAAGACACCTGATTTCTCCAGGACGACAGACAGCTCCTGAAGGTCAGCAATAGCTGGAACAGCGACCTTCTTTGCAAAATCAGTATCGATTTCCAGCATTTTGAGTACGGAAGATTTGGACGTGGTCACGAAAATAAGGAGGCGGTGATTCTAGATGTAGAGTCAGTACAGGGGTGTCAGTTGTGCGTGCTGGGGGACAGACATACTCTAGGTGGCTTAGAAACAATGAGAGTAGTAAGAGCCTCGAGCATGACATTAGAGAAACGAGGTCCAATGGGATTCCATCCTATGAGACGCTCAAAGTCATCAAGGATGAGGATTGAAGCAGGTGACTTGTAGGCATCCGCGAATGCCTTGTGAACGTAATCCTTCTTGGCAAAGTCGTCTCTGTACCCGACAAGATCTGCAGGCGTAACCAACTTGACGAAGGGAAAATCAGACATCATGGCAACATGTGCTGCGAGAGCAGTCTTTCCTGCGCCCTTGGGACCATGGAAGAGGACAGAAGTGCTAAACTTGTTGGGGTCGTTCTTGATCATGCCCACCACACGCATCATCTCGTCAATAGTCGAGCTGATGTACTGACTGAACTGGATGATACCTAGACCAACGGCATCCTCAAGCTCAGCCTCCGATACACCATACGCCGGTTTTACTTCTCTCAGGGCCTCCATGAAATCGGCATTGTTGACCTGCATACTAGCAACATCCTGCTTGACAGCAGCCATTTGTCCGACTTCTGTGTGACGCGAAAACGCGAATGATGCCGCGGCCTTCACAACACCATTGATTTCAGCACCTGAATAATTCTTAGTCAGGCTTGCCATCTCCTTGAGGTCAACATCGGGATCAAGCATATTGTTTTCCCTCATTTTCGCAGTGTGAATATTGAAGATGTCAAACCGACCCCCTTCATCTGGCAAAGAGATCTCAATATGAACTTCCAACCGACCGGGCCGCATGAGTGCGTCGTCAATCATGTCCTTACGATTGGTCATTCCTATAAGCAGAATGTTGTTGAGCTGGTCGACACCGTCAAGCTTGGAAAGCAGCTGGTTCACCACACTGTCACCAACACCAGTACCTCCTCCGGCTCCCGACCCACGCTGTTTGCAGACGGCGTCGAGTTCGTCGAATATAATGATATGGAGGCTACTTTCATCACCCCTGTCTCTGTATTCCTTCTCGGCGTCCGCAAATAGTTTTCGGATATTCTCTTCAGACTGTCCCACGTATTTGTTTAAAACTTCGGGACCATTAATGACTTTGGGAGGTCGTGCGTTAAGCATTTTGCCAATTTGACGGGCAATAAGGGTTTTGCCAGTACCGGGAGGACCGTACAGTAACATTCCTTTGACGTGTGGGATGCCCATCCTGTTTACCAGACCAGGAGGGAAGACACGAGAGGCGAAAGCGCGACGAAAGATGGTAGAAAACTCGTCACCCAAACCGCCAATACCCATGTCCTCAAACTTGAAGTCTGGAGCCAGAATGGCATTTGCATTGGGCTTGTTGATGGACGGCCTCATGTGGAAGTCACCTTTGCCATCGCGATGGAACATCACTCTCGTTTCGCTGTAGAGAACACCCCGCATGTGACCTTCTCGGGAAACTTGCTTGCTCTGGCTTTCTCTGGACATGTTGAAGTCAACAAGGCCAACTGTCTTGACAACAATCATCAGCGGGACGTTGCGGACGTCCATCAGGATTCTCTGCCCTGGGGCCAAAATTTGGTTTGCAAAGGTGGTGGAAAACTGTGTCGCAAGTTGATCTTCATCATATTGAGTTTCTGGCCTCTTATTGAGCGTTGCGAAGCCGATTTCTAAGTCGACAGATCCCAAGTATTGCACCTGTCCACCATCAAAAGGGTGAAAGATTTCTCCAGTAAACGTGTCCCGAACGGTGATATTACACCAAGAACGCTGAGGGTCGGAAAGACTCATACCACCCTGGGGGAATCCTGGGACAGGCCGGGCTGAAATGACGAATTCTCCCTCAGGCTGGCCACCTCGTACGAGAATGTACAGGTCGTTGCCGTCTGGATTTGGCGGAAAGTCTTCGGGCGAAACAGCACATCTGCAGCCAAGCAGTTAGATGGAATCACTGATGACGAAAGGTAGCATAATGATGGCTCCACTGACATGTTGCCGTAGATCAAGCGAGATTGCAAAGTTCTCTCCTTGACCATCTCAACTCTCAAAGTAACCCTCCTGGCACCAGACTGCTCAGGACGTCCCTTCTCTGAGTATCTGGACATTTCCGGCGACCGGGGACCAGCCCCTTGGCTCGCACGAGGGCCACCGAAGCCTTGAGGAGCTCCATAGGCTTGTGATGGGTTCGCGCCGTATGAAGTACCGGCCTGGGGGATTCGAGGATTATTTCTCGATTGCGCAGGAGCGTAAGGTAGCCCACCGCCTGGTGGTAATCTAGACATTGTGGCGGTTTATGACCCGAAAGTGTGGTTCAATACGGCTTGCTACAAAAGCAGGATATAATTGGGCGCAACGAGGGAAGTGTTCCACGCAACTGATGACAGCCGACAGGCAAGGTGGTCGCAAGTCGTGGCGATGAATGCGTGGAGGGTTGGAGCTTAGCTTAGGTAACGTTAGTTGACATGTAGTTACTCCGTAAGAATAGAGCGAGTCTCAGGGTGGTTTCATGGGACAATAGCTCGATGGGGCTTAGCGTCAGGCATTATGTCACAGGTTGTCTGGTGGGTCTTTAGGCACAGAGTTCCGCCCCGCGATGACCCAAGCGAAGGTTCTTGCTCGTTGTTTGTTGCAAGACAACGTCAACAGATCCAGGTTGGCAAAGGCCTTCATTTTCTTTGTTTGGCCACAATGCCTTGGGTTTCTCCATCATGCCTCTGTGAGACTATTCGCGCCAGTATACACAGTCTAAGAGGATTGAACTAACTCCCAATAGCCATCTCTTAGGAAAAAAGTCCTGGAACGTCTACAATGCCGACAACATCGCAAGAGTCCGTCGTGATGAGGCCACGGCAAAGGCAGCGCAAGAAGCGGAAGAGCAGCGCATGCAGGAATTTGACGCTCAGCGCCGTCTAGCAATACTACGAGGCGAAACACTGTCCGCTTTAATAGACGAGCCGCAAGATAAACTTGCTGAGCAGCGAAAGCCGAGCAAGGAAAATACTCCACATCGTGAGGGAGATACGCGACGAAAGCGGAAGCGCTATGGTGAGGATGATACCGATTTCGAACTACGCCTAGCAAAGGAGAGAACAGATACCGGGAGAAAACCACTTGAGTTGTCTCGCCAATCGACGAGCTCTGCGCCGATCGTGGACAACCGCGGACACATTGACCTATTTGGCGACGAGAAAACTAGAGCACATGGCGAAAAGAATCAAGAAGCAGAACGAGAAGCGAAAAAGAAGAAGCGACAATATGAAGACCAATATACCATGCGATTTGTCAACGCGGCTGGCAAGCATGGGACTAACAGCCCTTGGTACTCACAGAAAGACGCTGTCGGACAAGACGGGCCACTCAAAGACGTATGGGGCAACGAGGATCCTAGACGCAAGGACAGGGATGCGAATCGGATAGTCGCCAGTGATCCTCTCGCCATGATGAGAAAGGGGGCATCGCGGGTGAGAGAATTGAAACAGGAGCGAAAAAAGTTCCAGGAAGAGCAGGAGGAGGAGATTCGTCAAATGCGAAAAGACGAAAGGCGCAGAGAGAAGCACAGGAGGAGAAGGGAGCGCGTATCAGGACGGCGAAGTGAATCCCCTAGATCGGAGACAAAGCGGCAACAGTCTGGCGAAAGGCAAGACAAGTATGAAAGGGAAGGCGATAGGGGGCGAAGACGGGATAGAGACCGAGAGCGGGCATATCGGCGCAGTTCTCCTTCTCGCGAGACACGGATTCGTCGCCGCGACCATCATGACTGACGATCCAACAAGCTGAAACGAGGATACCCATTTTGAACTTCTTGTGTTCATCAATACGTACATAGACGATACAAATATCAGCACGCAAACTACCCAACTATAATGACCGGCCAACGAAATATCAAGTACTCAAACTCTCCCGTCCGCCCTCACTCCCCGCCCGCGGTAGCTTAATCTCAACAGCCCTCATATCTTTCTCGGTCATGTCTACAATCTCCTTGGCCGGCGTCTTTTTCAAAGCCTCCTCGATCCTCGCGTAGGTTGCCTTGCTCAGACCCTCCTCAGAGTCACAATACACATCGAGCCCTTCCTTTGTGAACAGCGTCGGAGCAAACCAAGTAACCGCCCACCTCTCCCGCTTCCCCTGTGCATTCGTGACTTCGCCCCAACCGAGCAGCTCCCAATGACTTGATACGAAGAACAGCCAGCCTTTCCCCCTCCAATCCCACCCTCCGTCCGCGGACTGAGTATCAATACCCGCGACAGTCTTTAGAACACCCGACGACTTTGAGGGTTCGTATTCTACCAGGTCGTCGATACGCTGTCTGCCGTCTCCTTTAGAGGGGAGAGACTTATAAGTAATGCGGACGTTTCGGGCAGAACGCCACATGTGAAGCGTGGAATGGGTGACAGTCCATGTTGTCGTGAGCCATTCGATGCTTGGGGCTGCGGACTCGCTCAATGCGCTGGGGTATCTGGACCTATACTTTGATGGCAGGGATAGGGTTATGTGACTTTGTTCGGCCATGGCGGTTCGAGCGATTGATTTGAGAGATGAACTTGGCCTCTTTGCCGTCGAAGAAGAGAAATGCTTCTTCCTGCTTCTCACCAAGCTGCTAGCCTAGAACGCATTGAAATAGAAGCATGGGCTGAAATGTTGAGCAGGGGAGAAGAAGGGTTTGATAGGGACAAGAGACCTTTGAGCGGGTTGCTTCGAGACTTCAAATTGTCTGCGTCACACTTGTGACTTGGCCGACTGAGACCCGTTTACCAGCCTCCGGGATCTCACAGATCCGAGAATAAAAGCCTAGGCGGGCGGTTGGTTACCAGGCCCCCGCGTGAGCCGTCGATGAAATTCAATTAGTATGTCACTCGCCGACTATTCAACCAGGAACCTATACCGTCTCGGTCGCATTTCTAGTATTGTCCAAGCGCAGAAACATGTAGTTAAGCTTCACCTCATGTACGAGGCACTGAATAGTTAACTACACCGCACACGCACTTGGATGCCAACAATGCAAGGTGAGCCACATTCCGCCCCACCCAATGAGGCTGAAGAAGGGCCTCAACCCGAAGTCAAACACCGGTCCATCCAAAAACCCACGTCACGACAGCATCTAGCTCTCTCGACAACCCTACGCCTGCGGTGAGAGACGCCGGGTCCCTCGCATAACTACACTCGCACAATCACCAAGAAGCTCATCCTAACACACAATGGATCCAGAAGCAGACGCCGACGCCGCCGCCGCCATGGCAGCCGCCATGGGCTTCTCGACATTTGGCGCCCAAGATCGCCCCCAGAAGAAGAGAAGATACAATGCTGCCGTGGACGCAGCTACATCAGCTCCGCAGCCTCCGACTGGTTCCCGGGCGGCTCCTACGGGGTCCAACCTGACCCCGCTCGGAGATCAGGGCCTCACGTCGAGCAAGAAGCCAGGGAACCAGGCAAACACAGAAGCGAACGACGAGAATGAAGACGAGCCCTCCGAAGAGAGCGCACCGCCGCAACCTTCACCGAATCACGGCCTACCAGCTCGTCCTGCTCCGGGCATGGGCTTCGGCAAACCACCACCAGCCCGTCTTCAAAGCCACCAGCATACGTCGCCGGCGGAGAGCTCAGGAGTTTGGTACGAGGGCTACTACGACAACACGTCGAATGAGAATCCATGGGAACGGCTTGAAAAGGATATGGGCCTCGAAACAAAGGGGACCTGGGTTTCCAAACAAGCGCATCCAGCACAGGGTGTCTGAAACACGGCATGCTGTTGATGCTCACGGTCATCACCAGCAGAAGCTGTACGTCGGAGAAGCCAACTGGTCTTCATGATGACCTGAATGTGTGGGGAGGATTTGGAACTCGAATACCTGAGGCGGAAATAATAGCCTCTGCTTTCCCAAAGTTCCGGTATGGATGAAAACAAGGAATTCGGTTGAAGACGGTCACGTGACTCGTCCGACTACAACCGGTGCCGAGTCCAAGGGCCGTCTCGGCGAATACGTCATGTTCTAGCGCCAGTCAACTAATATCCATGTCTCCGAGGCCTGTTCAGCACTATGCCTTCATCATTGATGTTTATATGGCTTCCATCAGGGGACAGTTACGTTTTGGCATTGGTACAATGGCAATGAGGAACCTCGGCTTCACTCGATCCATACCGCATGATCCTAGTATCGACACTCTCTTATGGGACATACCATACACTACTCCTAGATACAGCAGTATGATGCTTTGCTCCTTGACCGTTACGGAGAGGCAGCATAACACCACCCTAGCTCGGGTTCCCTGTCCACCAGATCAAGATCCACCTTCAGTACCAGATCCTAGGGCATCTCTGATTACCTAGCCGAGACTTGACATTCTCCAGCCATCGTTCTCCGTCTTCATCACACTTCGGTACCCCGACCAACTGGACCCCATCTGCCGGGTTAGCAGGGCCCCCTGGCAGCCCTGTCGTTCAGTTCACACGCCCAGGCGCCAGAATAGATCCCGGTTCCCACAGACGCAAGAAAGCGAGGTGTACGGAGTACCTGGTTTTGCAACACACCAGATCCGACCCGATTCTCATCCAATCATAATTCATCACTTCCTATAATAGCCACCATCCAAACCCCCACACGCCTGCTCGCTATGTGGAGAAAACATAAGGTCAGCGCCTAAACTGCCGCTCCGGGAGGGCCTCGTTAAAAGCAGCGAGAGATCGCGCGCCTATGTAATGCAAGATTGCCGCGCCGCCGCCGCGATTTTGAACGTCATGCGATCCTAGAAACCACCGAAAAACAGAGTGCTTTGCGTGTAGATGCCATACTGCGCATGGTGCTGAGCCCTGCTCATGGCAATCATAAGTAGAAACTCCAGTGTAAACATTTTCGCCGATCTTATCGCTGAATCAAGAAATAGACGAAAGGTATAGTAGCTTTTTTAAGTCGCTTCAAAGTGTGGTAATCCGCAAGTCATTGGTAGTGGAAAAAACCAATGGCCAGATTGTGTCCTAATACTCGGGAGAAGGGAACCTCTCGCGAGCCTTGCGATACTCCTTTGGGTGCTTGCGAGCAGCCTTGGCTTGCAAAGATCTGCGATGAGTAATTTTATTAGACTTTTTAAGCTGCTTTTCGAACAGGCGCACGCTGGGAGAACACTTGGCCCCGTGTGGAAGGGGAGGGGAGGGGAGGGAAAAGAGGAACGGAAACGAAGGCTCTGTTCGCGACCATTGTCTCGACTCCCGAGGCAGCGGGCGTCACTACGTCACGGCTGCCGGTCTAATTAAGAGCGCACTTACGAAACTTTCTTCTGTGTCCACTCTAAATCTCCCCGCACCTCGCGGGCGTCTCGCATTCCGTCTTGAAATCGCTCCCTTGTCTTAGCGAGACGGGCCTGTGCCTGCTTCTGCAGGTCCAGGAGCTCGCGATGCTTCGCATTCAGCTTTCCGGAGCTGTTCCCAAGCCAGTCAGCATTTGTACACCAGAGCCTCCGAAGATCCGGCGTTTTCGAGCCACGGTCTCGCCGTGCTGGGACATGCCCCGTTTCCTCGTCAAAGGGATACACAGAGAAGGTCACCCACGTTTGCGCTTGAACCGCCATGCTACGGTCAAGAGGAATGGGGTTGAACGAGTTCGCGAAGCGATCTTGCATGTACTCTTGGAAATCGATGCCACTAGCAGAGTTGGTGCTATCGTAGTCGTTTGAGCCAATGTAACTAGCAGTGGCCGTGTATCCACTGTTGCTGTATGAAGGGACGCCTGACGCAGAGCTCATGTCATCGTCACATTCTGGGGGAGACATTGAGTAATGAGTGTACGTGGGGTATTGGTTTCCCTTTCCAGGAACTGCCATTGGCATGGAATAGGACACTGTTGGGAAGGAGCCGGACATGATGCTCGGTTGTGCTGACGACGTTGACCCGCGGTCGTTCTATGGTGGGAAGAAGCTGCGAGCTGTGTGAGAGTAACGGCTAGAATCTCAGGTATGAACAGAGAGACGATACGATGATGATTGAGGGTGATGATAGTGATGGTGTTCTTGTTATAGTCGTCCTTGTGACAAGGGACGGTTATGTCAGCGGATGACTATGTGACACTTGACAGGTTGGTTGTGTGGACACACAACGCAAAATAAGCTGATGATGGTGAGACCTGGGCAAGAAAAGGATTTATTGGTGACTGACGCTTGCTTGGGGATCTCTGAGAAGAAAATACAAAGGAGGGAGGGAGGAATTGGAATCACCTTGAACACAGGGAACCCTTTTATACTTCTCCCGAACCCCCAGTCACTATGCTCCAACTGAAGCAGGCACCACAACATTCATGCATCCGTTAGAGCGGTTATCATCATACCCCGCTTGGAAGAATATCAGCCAAGCAAGATATGAGGGCATTAGGGCCAGCGGCGAGGTGATCATGGCGGCTTGCATGATGTGGACCAACAAACGTAACGACGAGGCCGCGAAGGTGGTGAAGGTGGAGCGGTATACTCTTCCTCGAACAATGTGTACTCAAGGCTGTTGCAAACCAGGTTACCAGGGACAGTACAGTAGGTGCCGGGAAGATTCTTGAACCAATGAGCGAACAGCCGACATGGACAGGTTCAATGGCGAAACGGGAGGAGGGTGGGAGTAAAGAAGGAAGGCATTGACCAACGAATAGACGAACGTGCGTCTATGCTGCGAATTCTTCCAAAGCTTGACCGGCAACACCAATAGAAAGGAGACCGCCTATGCCGAAGGGGGCTAAAAAGGACCACTTATCGACGACGGATTGGCGGAGCTGGTCGTTCCCAAGAAGATGGATAGGAAACGGAAACTTGGCTCGCAAGGAAGCACAGGCTAGAAGGCAGCGGGAGTCAGGGTGGGATGCTTGCAATCAAGGACAGAGAAACACGGCAAGCATAGGATTGATTCATGGAGACATGGCCCACTGAGAGTCATGAGTTTGACCGGTGATGGGTCAGAGAACTTCTCTATCAAGCCAAACGTACTTGGGGTGGTGGCTGCACTAGCTGACGGGGGTTCAATATTATGTTTCCAAGCACCCCAAGACCTTTTTGCAGGGAGAGACGGTGAATACTGATCACTGCAACCGGTCAGAAGAAGAAGGGTAGAGCGACGAGCGACGAGGGATGGACGGAAAACGTGGCGGTAGACGGCTCCTCAGACGCAGATGTGGTGTTCGTAGGGACTGACATCAAAATCAAAACGGGAACCTGAAAGGCGAAGGCCAAAAAGGACGGGAAAGCGATGGAATTGATGGCACATGCACCATGTCCCGGAGTGAGCCCGTGCCCGTGCCCGTGCCCGTGCTCGTGCTCGTGCTCGTGCATGCTTGCTGCAGGCTCGAGATCGACCTTGTCGCACCCGGGACTAAAAAGAATGAACGAGCAAGCGCGACAATGACGGACAAAAGCAGCACTGGATTTGGGCGTTGAGCTCCGGTCCGTCATGGGCCACGGCATCATCCATCATCAGATCGGTCGACCAGTTCTTCAACATTTGAAGACCAAACGAGTCGAGTCGGGGATCCACCGGATTGAGATTGGCCTGTGTGAACAACTTCCTGTTGTTGTTGTTGCTTGAAGGAGGTTCAGGCAGATGCGCGTAATCGCACAATAAACCCCCCCCCTTGGACTTGCCGTGTATGACGATGCGTTGTCAAGATAACAACACATAATGCTCCGAAGGGGGCGGGCGACACACTGCGCTTAGGTGTGACGACCTCCGTTTCTTGCCACTTGCTGCTTGCTGATACTGATGCTGGTGCTGGCACTGCGGCTCTGAGATGGGCCAAGTTGGGTGCACCTCCAGTTAATCCGTAGGCTACTTCCCTTTTTTTTTTTGGTCCCTAGTTTCCTTTCATCTTCCCATGCACTTAAGTGCCCCGGTACTTGGACTTCTTCCAGTACCTCCTTGGTACAGTGTAGTACGGAGTACTCCGTACTCTATGCAAGGTCAAGGTTTTTGCGTGTTCACAGTGCTCTGGACAAGGTACGGAGTACCATGTCGTGATCTTATCTCGTTACTCTTCCTTGTTGTGCCTCGCAGACTTCAATTGATATTTTCGGGAGTACCTGGACAGTATCTTAGAGGCCGGCTGGGGCCACCGCAACCCGCCAGCACTGTGCATCACGACCTTCTTCACACAGTCCTCAAAAAGTCTCACAAGTGTCCGCATCTTTGTGTATCTGCCCCTTGCCGCTATGCACATCAGGCATCAAGCATCAGGCATTTTCGAAACTTCCACTCAACATCAACTTCGCAAGTAATCCCGGCGATGCAGGATGAAGCGTCCATCAATTTGCCAACGGGCTGCCCTCCCTCATTCGCCAGTTACTGCTTACCTCCGGTCCTGGGGAGCATTCGGAGATCCCGGGGTCATGGAAAAGCAATGGAACCAACCCTGCGATGCATTAGTAGCCTGGTTGATTGGCTGGTTCCCTCGAGGAGCACTGGGAAAAAAGTTGCATACGATTCTTTCACCCGCCCCCCCGCCGCTGAATGACGAAAGAAGAATTCCCGGCGGAAGATCTCGTCATCTCACTCAAACATACCATGACACCGTCGGTTTATTTCAATTACTGCTTCTCTTATACCTCATTAAACGGATTGGTAGTTGCTATCGGTCACAATGGAGGAAGCTTGGGCGATAAGGGACAGGACTTGCCTTAACCCACTGGGCGTCCCACGGCTTGTACGCTTCCACTTCCACGAGCATACGAAATACACGGGAGGAGGCGTCAATGGAACGGCGTGTGGTATTTCCATGACATCTGGTCGGACCAAATTCTCTTTGGTACCCAATCTATCCACTCATGGAAAGCAACTTGCCGCACCGCCTCACCTCATGCAGGAGCCTGTCCAACAATGGACAATAGTGAGCGAACAGGCAATGTTTGCATTGAACAAAATTCCCGCCTTGGATTGGTATGCCTGCGTGAAACGCCTTGTATGTGTCCCATTGTGCGGACATGTCCTGGCGATTGTGTCGAGAACAGATAATCTGTCAACGGTTTGGCATGGGCCATGCCAACTTGGCGCTGATAGGTTATATCGCTTCTTCTAACGAAAAGGACTTTGGCTAAATCTGATCAAAAATACGATAGTGGACACAGACCAAGGCCCATATTCTCTCAAAGTACGGAGTAAATGCGTGGTAAGGATCCTTCTTATTAGTGTCAGGAGCGATGGCTAGGGGCGAGCGATCAAGCCAGCATATTCCAAGGACTCGGTTCGTCAGGCTGGCAAGCGACTCTTGGAAACCAGAACTGTGCGGCACATGGGTTGACATGATGAGCCATGTCCCGAGGGACAGCACAGCAGCAGGGATTTGGACTGGAAGTGGAAATTCTGCGTATCTGTAGCATGGCGAGGACGCACACGCCTCCCCCCAACGAAGAGGGACAACTCATGCTACATGGAAAAAAGAACTCCTGCACGAGCGATGATGATGGGGCATCTTCTTATAGGACGGCAATTACTGCAAGGCAAGAAATCTACCAGCTTTGGCTTCTGCGAGGTCTATATCGCATCAGGGAAAATCGATGCATGCTAGTTGAACTCGCTGTCCGTCAGATTTCAAGCTCGTTAGCCGAGGTTGGCAGTGAGAAGTAATCGCGAGGTACTCGTGACATCGCCTTACCGCTACTTGGGACATCCCTGCCCCAACCACCCAAGCTTGGCATACGGAGTAACTACACAGTTAACCTTTGCCCCGGTGCGCAGTTTGGGAGCACAGAAAACCAAAAACGCTGCTGGCTGCTGGACGCTTCTCCTCCCCCGGGAAAGTACTTTAAGCTTTGACAACAGGATAGACAAGGCGACAGGGGGGGTTGTAGGACAACACGTGTTGACTCAATGAGAATCAATGAGGTCACTGAAGATGTTGGATACTGAAAAACGGTAAAAACCAGATCGCAGAGCGTGGGTTGTGTACCGAGTACGTGCGCCAGTTTCGGTGCCCTCGGCCCTCGCAGGATTCTGCACACCATGGCTGCACTTTTGTCAAGCGTTCTTTACCCCGGCTGCATCATGACTTTTTAAATTTGCATCTGCAAGACTGCCTGGCATAGACAACAGCCAGCGTGCCTGATGACGATACGACTCGCACGTATGCAAGGATGGGATTCGTGTCATTCAAAAGCATCTCACGGTGTCGCTGCAATCCAATATCTGATCATGTCTCGGGGGATCGAATGGTCTGAGTGTATGGAGTCAGTCTCTATCTTTACAGACACAGTAGGTCTTTTCTTTCCATGTCTCGTTTTCGTAATATCCACCGAGCTGTAGTCCAACAATCCTTCACCATCTCCTGCTGAAGGGCTCCCCGTATCCCCGCAAACGTCCAAAAAGCCCCCCCAGAAACGCCGGCCATGGAACTACACAAGCCTCAGAACTTTGATCCCGTAGTAAAAATAGAAAACGTAGTGTCGGAGAAGTAGATCTCCGGAAATGAATGCCAGAGATGAGCGGCAAATACAGTGAAGAAGAGCGCTTAGGCAAAGAGCTTGAGGAACCCCCACATGCCAACGCCACTGAGAATGGGAATAGTCAGGTTGTCATCCCAGCCGAAGAAGTCGACCATTTCGCTGGCGGAAGCCACAAAGCCAGACCACACGCTCACAAGGGACAAGGCCAAAGTTCCCGACACAGTAGCCGCCGCTCGAGACACGCCGAGAGAGTCGGTCACGGCAGACGGTAGGGAGAGGGTGCCATGAAACATGAAGTTCTCGTCTCCAGGCATGGGCCCAATGACGGGGACCAGCCAGCCGTAGAAGAAGAAGGACGTGGCGATCCCAAACAAGAAGGCAGCGAAAGAACCTGCCAGTGACTTGCCACGACGAATTCGAGGCGTATAGCGACCCCAGAGACGCCCAAACGTACTCGCGGCGGTGTCGCACCAGCTGAGTAGCAAAACACTCATGACGCCGACGTCCTTGGGGAAAAAATACAGCACGGCCCATGCGCCGAGCAGGTAGAAAATGACACCATTGTATCCAGAGTATTCGCTTTCCCGCATGAGCGCGCCGAGAAGTCGTACATACAGCCTGTTGACTGCTGTATACCGGTGTCGAAGCCAGTCCGTGGTGGCAATGGGAATCAGACCGGCCATGAGATACGGTGGAACGGACTGGGTCTGCATCCCCGTTGTGTACAACCACACCACAAAGAAGCCTATGGAGACGTGGAGAGCTTTCCGGGGCACCTCGTGCTTGTGGACGAATGTGCGCCAGTGTCGATGGATGGGGATGAGGCCCAGAGGGCTAGGACTACGGCTAAAGTCCCGCCAGGACCAGCCTGAAGGAGTCGCAGGCTGAGGAGGGGCCAGGTGGCCGTTCGAGGTGGATAGCTTGCCGTTGGTGACGACCGATTCCGACGGCTCTTTGGGTGACGATTTCTTGACGGCGGCGTTGGAGTTGCTAGGTGTCATGCGGGATATCGTCTGGGAGCCTATGGGCGATCTGCTTCTCGTGCGGGACCTTCGCAGGCCGGGAGCCTCGTCGTTAACATCGTCCTCTCGCGGATGCTCGTCCAGCGGCTGCTGAGAAGACATGAGTCTCTTCCTGGCGGCGGAGCGCGTCGTCGGTGCTGAGTAGTCCGCATCGTGCTCGGAGGGCGTGGGACTCGGCGAGATGACGCGCGGCGTCTCGGGAACCGACGATGCTGTCTTGCGACGCAGAGCCATGGCGAACGATAACGGCGGCAGGGCAGGACGTCGGACTGCTCCGACAACAGCGCGATGAAGCGATCCGTGACGCGGGGGCCAGAGACGATGCTCTTGTCTGGCGGCGGCAGCAGCAGCAGCAGTAGCAGTAGCAGGAGATGAAGAACGAGCAGAGGGGAGCGAGGGGGGATCGGCGTATTTATCGAGGCGCGACCGTCGCGCCGAAGGCGATGGCGTGGGCTCGAAACCTTCAATGGCACCAAGCGCGACAGACTGGCTATAGAGCGTCGACTGTCTCTTCTGAGGGGAGCTTGCGCACTCTATCGGATCCAGTGTGAATTTCAAAGATGCAGCAGAGGGACCGTCCCCTACCGCAAAAGAATTTTAAAAAAGGGCGACGGCCGGAGCAGGACACTCCGCGCATGAAGGTCTGGAAGGGCAGGGAAGAAGAAAGGAGATGGACGACGTCGGGAGATCATGGGGCACCCGTATCGTTTGTATTGTCGAATGCAGACACGGGATGGAGGTTTGTTGGGCTGACGGACGGAGGGGAAATTTTGAGCCTGGCTTCTAACCCACCTTATCTCAGATACCTACCGAGTACTCCGTAGGTACCCACAATCGGCAATCTGTCCACCCAGAATCACAAGCACAAGTACCTCTGATAGCTGGCAACCCTGTCACGTGCTGATAAGATCGAACTTCTTGCGCGATAGCGACAACTTTTTGTTCCATGTCGGTCTCGCCATCAATGATAACATCCAAGCCACGCCGTTCTCGATTCGTCATGGCTCCTGGAAAGGTCGCTTCCAAGAGGGATCCCAGATCATGGGACTTCCTCACTCCCCCGCTTGCGGAATGGATCATAGATGCTGTGTCTACCATGGGATTTTCCCGAATGACACCCGTTCAGGCCGCTACCATACCGCACTTCTTGGGCAACAAGGACGTTGTCGTCGAGGTATGAAGATACTGCGCGCCTTGGACCTTGTTTCATCATGCCAGCTCTAACTCTTCTCACCTAGGCCGTCACAGGAAGTGGTAAAACACTCTCTTTTCTACTTCCCATCGTTCAAAAGGTATTGCGCCTTGAGGAGCCTACGAAAAAACACCACGTCGCGGCCATCATTGTCTCACCCACGAGAGAGCTTGCTGCCCAAATTCACTCCGTACTCCTGTCGCTGCTGGAATTCCATGCGCCGTCCGCCGAAATACTATCCCATCTCAAAGATGACGAGAAGCGACCCTCGACTACATCTCCCGTTGTTGTCCCCCAATTACTTGTGGGCGGTACGACTACTATAGCCCAAGATCTGAGTTACTTTATGCGCCACAGTCCAAATATCCTGATATCTTCTCCCGGACGATTAGTCGAGCTGCTGTCCTCGCCTCATGTTCATTGCCCCCAATCTTCGTTCGAGATGCTTGTACTTGACGAAGCGGACAGGCTGCTCGATTTAGGATTCAAACAGGATTTACAGAACATCATTTCGCATTTACCTAAACAGCGACGTACCGGTTTATTCAGTGCTAGTGTTAGCGAAGCTGTGAGCGAGATTATCCGCGTCGGTCTGCGAAATCCAGTCAAGATTGAAGTCAGAGTCAAGATGAAAGACGGTGGAGTTTTGGAAGATAGAAAGACGCCGGCAAGCCTGCAAATGACATATTTAGTCAAGCCGGCGTCGCAAAAGTTGCCGGCACTGGGCCAACTTCTCGCGAAGCTGCCCGTCACCCCACAACGAACAATTGTGTTTCTGTCTACGTGCGCCGCCGTAGACTACTTTCAGCACGTCTTACTGGGTCTGCTTCCGACGGGGGTCTCATTAATACCGCTGCATGGAAAACACCCGGCCAAGGTGCGGGAGAAGAATTTTCACGGGTTTCTGAGCTCAGTTTCACCCACGGTTCTCTTAACCACAGATCTGGCAGCTCGCGGTCTCGATATCCCTCAGGTTGATTTAGTCGTGCAAATTGATGCGCCTTCTGATCCCAAGGTGTTCATCCACCGAAGCGGGAGAGCTGGACGTGCGGGAAGAAAGGGATTGGCCGTCGTCATGCTCCACCCCGGGCAGGAAGAAGATTACGTACGATTTTTGGAAATTCGCAAGACCCCAATTACCCCATTAGAGAAGCCGGTAATCTCTATAACGGACGAAGATGCCACCCAGGCCACAAACCATATGCGCAAGCTGGCCAGAGCGGACAGAGCAGTCTACGATAAAGCGCAGAGGGCGTTTGTGAGTTGGGTACGAAGCTACAGCGCACACCAAGCAACATCAATCTTCCGAGTGTCCGATCTCGATTGGATAGACTTGGCAAACGCGTGGGGGCTGCTCCGAATGCCAAGAATGCCGGAGCTTAAGAATTGGAAGGGCGACAAGACGCTAGGCATAGACATGGACTGGGACACATTTGCATACAAGGAGAAGACGCGTGAATGCGCAAGAATAGAGGCCATGGAAGCTGCCAAGAACGGGGAGGGCAATGAGAGGACAGAGGATAAGGGTCGTAAGAGGAAAAACGAGGCGTGGAGCGGCAAGAACCAACAGCAGGAACAACGAAACGAGAGGCGGGAGAAGAGACACAAGAAGAAGGAGGCCGAGAAGAACGCCGTCATGACAGAAGACCAAAAGCTGGACAAGATGCAACTAGAAGATCTGATCAGACAGGTCAGGGAGCAGAACCGCACAAAGGCCGCGTCCAAGGATGGCGAATTCGAGGGCTTTGAGGATTAGAGCTTTCATATACCCATGCGAAATCAAGTGCTTTAGCCAGTCACAGGCCATCATAGCCCGAAATGCAACGAGCTGGTTTGTAGGTTCCAATGCGGCCCGAGTCGGTAAATTTGTTCATGTCATGTCGGAGCAGTAACCAAGACTACTACAGGGCTAAGCCTACTTGTCAAGCGGGCGCAGCAGGACAACAAACAAGGGTTGAGACGAGTCTGAGCAGCCCTACACGCACAAGAGCATACGGGATTCGTCATCATGTGCATCAAAGGATCTATCCGAGACAACTGCTCCCGAGCGTGGAGCTTCCGGTTCGGTGGTCTCAGGTTACGACGGTTTGATGGCAGAAAATACGCGTATTGACGTGGGGCCGGACGGAATACGTGTATGAGTGGGGAACTGGGTCCCCCAATTTGGCAATTCTCGGGCGGCGCGACGGAAGACGGGGGTCAGCGGAATACGCGCATTTCTACTTCGTACTCCGTACTTGGACTACGGAGTAGGTCGTGCTCAGATCTTGATGCCGAGGGAACCCAAGTCAGGGGGGGGGGGGGGGGGGGGGGGGCGAAAAGCCGTTATTATAAGAGTGCAAGAAGTGCTCGACATTTAAATCTGGATCTCAGGGTATTTATTGTACGGAGTATAGATGTGCTCATTCACATTCGCTCTCGCTCTCGCTTTCGCTTTTCCAATTGCAACATCTTCTTTGCTACGTGCAGCAGCATTGGCGCCTTTTTCCGCAACGAAGCATTGGACCTCTTTTTTTTTCTAACTCGTCTCCGCCCCCCTTCGTTTCGTTTGAGACGTACTTGGCTGGGTTTTTCGCACTGCGGTCAAAGAGGCAAACGGAACAGCAAGTAACAATGGCTCAGCTAAAGCCTTTCAGGGGCGACTACTACCTATGGGACTACGTGCCGTCGACAGTAGCAGCAGTCATCTTCGTCATCCTGTTCGCAGGGGCAACGGGAGGTGTGACGTGGCGGATGGTGAAGACGAGGACGTGGTTCAGCATACCTTTCATCTTGGGCGGAATATGTAAGTCGCTAAAAACGAGCATCGCCTCTTCTCCTTTCCCAACCAAGCCCGACGTGCGACGCCGCAAAGCAAGTTCCAGCAGGCTAAGACGAAGCGGCAGTCCAATTCCTAGGGTACATCGCGCGTGCGTACGCCCGTGATAAAACCGACCAGCTCGGCCTGTTCATCATGCAGTCGGTGCTCATCCTCGTGGCGCCGGCGCTCTTCGCGGCGTCCATCTACATGACGCTCGGACGGCTCATACGCAGCATTCAGGGCGAGAAGCACTCGATCATCCCCGTCGGGTGGCTCACCAAGGCCTTTGTGCTGGGCGATGTCTTGTCGTTCCTGATCCAGTCGTCGGGCGGCGGGCTCATGGCGTCGTCGAACTTTGACCCCAAGACGGGGGAGAACATCATCCTCGGCGGGCTGTTTGTGCAGATATTCATGTTCGGGCTGTTCGCCGTGACGGCTGTCATCTTCCACGTGAGGATGCGGCGGTGGCCATCCGGGGCGAGCATGGATCCCAGCTCAAGCTGGGTCAGGCTCATGGGGATGCTGTACGCGACGAGCGCGCTGATCCTGGTGCGGTCCGTCTTCAGGGTCGTCGAGTACATGATGGGCAAGGAGGGCTATCTGCTGAGGAACGAGTGGACTCTGTACGTCTTTGATGCGCTGCTGATGTTTGGTACCATGGCTGTGTACGGCATCGTGTATCCCGCGCGCCTGAGCGGCGCCGAATTGAAGGGGCCGCGGGCGTGGGATTCGGTTGGGTCGGGCACAGGGGAGGGAGAGGATGAGATGCGGCTGGGCGGCAAGTGAGAGAGCTTTTCGGGCACGGCGTCTTTAAGTGCGACATGATGGTGATGGTGATGGCGATGGCGATGGCGATGGTGATGGCGATGGTCTCGCTTGGCGTTCAAAAAAAAGACGGATTGATGTACGGAGTACTAGAGATGAATGATAATCCCAATCAGCACAATAAGGTGAAGGAAGCTAGGGCGCAATCGGTCGTGTTTCGCCAGGAAAAGGAAAGAACTCCTTACTCCGTACACACAACCGCATAACCAGAGTCACCCCGTTTCCGATTCGCCCACACACCCTCCCTCCTTCCTTCTCAGTCGAACGTGACATCCATCGCCGGCCAAGACGGCAAACTCAAAACTCAAAACTCAAAAAAGAAGAACCCGCCGAAATCCCCTCGCAACCTCGCCAACTTCCCAACCACAACCACAACCACAACGAACCAGCGCAGCCCCCACGAACCCCGATGCCCCCCGTAACAGCATCGATCCCGGCACAGAACAACACCATGTATGTGTGATGCCGCCGCCCAAGACGCATCGCAGATCGCACAGGAAATCGCGCAACGGCTGCGTAGAGTGCAAGCGGCGACACATACGATGCGACGAGCGGCGTCCGGCGTGTGCCAACTGCGCAATTGCAGAGCGGACGTGTGTGTTTCCGCCCGCCGCGGCGCCGTCTTCGCGGCAGAGGTTGTCGCCTTCGCCTCGTCGGCCTTCGCCTCGTCGTCAGGCTCGCGCCGAGCATCAGAGTCCCTCAACTCGGACGCCGTGGGACTCTGGCGATGCCCGCACGCCCAACGACGCCCTTCCGCCTCGAGCCTCGCATCCGTTGTCGTCTGAGCCGTCGCCGCTGCCGTCCTTTGGCGAACCCTTCCCGCCGTCCTACGACACGCCGTCGTCATCGTCGGCCGCGTCGTCGTCGTCGTCGTCGGCCTCGTCAGATCCTCCGCTCTTCACGGCCGAGCACCTCGCGCTGCTCTACCACATCACCCAAACCGAAGACAACTTCTTCATCACCCCCGGCCAGGACTTCCACGTCCTTGAGATCGCCCTCCGCTTCGCCTCCTCCCACCCATACCTCATCGACCAGGTGCTCGCCCTTTCGGCCCTCCACAAAGCAACCATCGCCACGGCCTCACACGACTCGCGCCGCTTCCACCGCGCCGCCACGGAGCTCCAAACCCGCGCCATCGCCCGCTTCACCAGACTCTCGTCCCTGCTGCCCCCCGAGGACACCGAGTCCTCCATCCCGCGCTTCCTCTTCGCCGCCACCCTGTCCCTCCACGACCTCGCCGACACCCTGTCCTCGGTGCGAACTCTCCACCACTCCCAGTTCCACGTCTTCGTCAACCGCTTCGTCGACTGCTTCCGCATCCACCACGGCGTGCGCGCCGTCATACGTCCCATATGGCAGCACCTGCTCACCTCGGAGCTGGAGCCCCTTCTCACGAGCACCCAGACCGCACGCCTCCATCCCGAGACCGCAGCCGCCCGCGCCCAAGACGCCAGCGCAGGCCACGAGTGCCGCGCCCTTTACGCCCTCCTCGACACCTCTGACCTCGGCCCCGTCACCGTCACCGCCTGCCGAGACGCCGTAGACCAGCTCCAATGGGCCTTTGACCTGCACAGGAACCTGCCCGCCCCCGCCGCTGGTCCGCACGCCGCCTCCGCCTTCTCCGTCACCGTGAGCAACGACTACGTCCATGTGCTGAGGCGCCTGCAGCCCGAGGCCGTCGTCGTGCTCGCCTACTACGGCGTACTGCTGCACCACTGCAAGCATTACTGGATCTTTGGCAACGCCGGCGCCTTTGTCGTGAGGGCCATCGCCCAGCATCTGGGCGCTTATTGGCAGCATGTCATGGCTTGGCCCTTGAGGATGGTCGACGCCGATTGTGAAGACATGAGTGTCTTGTCAGGGCAGCCAAACGACCCGTAGTACCAGGTCGGATAACTATGCATACACACACACACACACACACACACACACACACATACACATACACACATACACACACATACACATACACACACATACAAATACACACATGTATATAAACTCATATATATAAACCCATGTATTCATAGATTTAACCCCATCGCTATCTACCCAGGCCATATAGCGTGCAAGTCCAGTAGAAAACTCTGCTAGTCATTCATGGCCAAATAAACAGGCCCAAACATGAAAGAACAGCCGGTCTAAATACACCCAATGACGAACAGTTTGTGTGTGCCCAGTCAGCCCTTCCATCCATTCCTACAAGGCAACAACACACAGCGCATGTTAGACCTCACTACGAGCCAGTCGGTGGATGACGAGAATCACCGAGTTCATGTTTCAGTGGTGTCTTTGAAGAGAACTAACTACCTATTTACCCATAGTCAGTAATCATCTATCATGCCCTTACCCATCTCTACAACTTATCGCGTCGGCATTCCATCCGACTTCCAATGTTTTTGATGCCAGCCATAATTCCTTTGTCCTTCCCACTCGTAGCTTGGACTGCTATCGGCTTTTTTCCCCTTCTCCTCTCTCTTTCCTGTCGTGGATGAAGCCCACCGTCGCCTCGAACCCCCTTGTCGGTGCGTCCTCTGTCGCAGGTGCTCCAGAAGAGGCAAATTGCGTGGGAAAATCAGATTTCATCGTCGTTTTTGCTGCGTTTCGTCAGTAGAAACCAACGGGACCCAAACTAGGTACATCCGTCGCCCTGTGACATTTCTAAGCTTTGGTATCACTACGGTAAAAAGAAACATTCTTGAAACATGTCCAACCACAGCAAAAGGGCATCAGTCGGTCTGGCCGTCGTGTTAGGCAGAGACTTACAGGCCGTAAAACTCCCAACCATCCCCGTTCCCGCCCTGGCACTCGTTTTGGGCCGGGACGGCCGATTTTTCTTTCTTGTTTCGTGCAAACTCATTTCTCAGTTCTTCGTCAAGTCAGAGCTCTTCGTCCTCGAGCTCAGAAGGCTTCAGCAGACCGCCGACCTTTTGTCGCCTTTCCATATCTGCAGCTTTGGCGTCGGCTTCGCGTTGCTCCTTCTCGACCACGTAAAGCTCTGCGTTGTCGCCGGCAAACTCCTTGAGGGAAATGAGAAAGTCTCGGAGATTCAGACGGAACTTATCGTACGTCGTGTTAAACGTAAAAAGACCCTCCACAAAGCTGGTCGCTTGCGCACTGTTCGCGTGTGAGTAAGTTGACTCCATACATGAGATCCTGCGGGCTAATACATACATTTGCAGGTTGGGAAAGGCATTTCGCAGCAGAGTCGCCACCGAGCTGCCGAGATATTCCTTGTTGTTGGTTCCGGCCTGAGCCTGGTCTGGGGTGTAGATTGGCCCCTGAATCTTGGGCTGCGTGCCGTCGGCAGGGTGAATGTAGTAGAAGAGCTTCATAAGCAACATGGACTGGGTTTTGAACCCAGCCTTGTGGTCATTGTCGGTCACGACGAACAAGACATCCTGCAGAATGGTCATGAAGAAACGCTGGAAGAAGGCATTCGCAGTAGCAACGTCGGTCTTTTCGGCAATGTTGTTGATCAGTTCAAGACACATGTTCAGACCAGCAGCCTCGACATCCCGGTTGTCGTGCTTGAAGGCCCATGAGCATGAATCGATTACAAACTTGAACTGGTTGTTATCCAGCTTCAACAGAGCCGGGAAGCAGTGCAGATTGATGGCTCGGAGGAGATTAAAGAACTCGACTCGGTGCTCGGGGAACTCGGAGAAGTCCTTGTTGATCATTTCCAGCGTACATTCAAAGACATTTTCCATGATTGTCGGGACCTGATCCTCCATCAGAGCGGAGAGCTTGGTGATGATGGTGGACATGGCCTTCAGCACCTCGGCGTCGCGAGCTCCCGCAACATTTCGATTATAATCGACAAGCACACAGTCGAGTAAGGGTGGAACCATTTGAGCACGAACGGCCTGCAAATCTTCAGCCTTTTCGACGTAAATCTCAATAAGCTTGAGGATTTCCTTTTTGATTGTCCTCAGGCCGCGGACTTTGGGCATCTTGGTAGCCAGCTCGCCTAGTTCAAACATTAGCGACTCCAAAAAGCCTCGACCGCTCGTTTGTTGACTTACCATCTCGGGCAACAGCCTCAGAAATAAGACCACTGGTGGCGCGGTACATTTCCAGCATATCGTGATAGATTCGTCCAATCTGAGGGTAAAAGTATGGTCCAATGGAGCTACAGGCAGACACATTGGTCTTCATGATGTTGCCAATAACTTTGATGGTCTCTGCATCTTGCAAGATGGAGGGGTTAACTGTGGCCTGCTTGATAATCTCATCCCACGCGGCGTTGGGAATATTCATCAGGTCCGCCAGGAGTCGCTCTTGCTGGTGCTTGTTCCCCTGAGCGGCCACCATGTAACCGCATGCCTCATAGAAGGTGTGGACTTGCTGCGGTGTCAGATCACAGGTAATCTTACCCATATTTCTGACAATCTCCTCAATAAATGGCTCCTGCTCACTAGGCTGGAGCGCTACAAAATGTCGTCGGCACTGCCTGGCGATCTTGATAAAGGTGTCACAGGCCATGTCTTGCACACCTGAAACCAAAGATTAGTATGCTAGGCCTGTTCAAGCAACTTCAGGTGCGGTTGGGGTGGCCTACCTTCGTGCGACTCATGCATAAACTCGAAGAGCTTGTTGACGACCGTCTTAAGGAACTTCCAATGAGCCTTCAAGAACCGGGGGTATTGGCCGACAATATACATAATGTTACTGGCGACAACCGCCTTGTTGTCCTTTCCGCGCTTCATCTCCGTGAGTCCCAAGAGGTCCTTGATAACAGTGACCAAGAACCGCTTCTCAGTCTCCTCGTTCATGGCCAGAGAGATGGATCCGATGGCCCAACAAAGGACATTACAGTTGTGCCATGACCACTCAGAACCGTCGACTTGACGGGCAAGCTTTTCGGTCATGATGTTCTCCGTATCCACCACATCCAAGTGTGTGAGGTACACCAGGCATTCCCTGATCGTCTTATACAACTGGACAGTATCGCTCTCCTTCACGAACTCCCGCACAATCTCTCCTTCGTCATTCTCCACAATGAGCACTTCCTCGGGTCGGACCATTCTCTCGATCATAACGACTCTCAGATTGGACAGAACCTCGTTGTATTTGTGTTTTCGGAGCGGATAATTCATCAAAAGCGAAGGATTCGGGGCACCACTTCCAGACATGCCTCCGACAGCCATGAGGGGGTTGAGATCTGTGATTGGAAGTTGCTGCATCTCCTCGTACAGTTCCTGGACCAACTTCAGCCAATAATCCAAGCAAATCTTGAAAATTTCACGGTCGTCGATCTGTGATATCCGAATCAAGTAGTAGTGTCCGTGCATGAGATAGTCTCGGTTCGGGAGGTTTTCGATAAGCTACATATCATTCGGTTAGGTCATCGCGGTGAATCTCTCTAGTCATGCATGACTTACATTCAAATGGGTTCCAAAAAAGTTGCAGAGAAACAGGGCTAAATTCTGAACGAATTCTTGGTCTCTAGAGTTACTCGTGGGGTAAGTCGCCTTCAGATCCAAAGAGACAGGAATGATGTCCGCAATAGTCGTCAGCACTTCAGTGAACATTTTCACCAGCTGCTCGTCGTACGAAGCCGACTGACCAGCCCCGCCGGTTTGCAAGCCGCCAATTTCCGTCAGGCACTGAAGCGTGATATTGCGGAACTCGGGTACAGATAGAAATCGCGTGCGCAGGGTTTCGATGAGGTTCGTCTCGAAAATGTAGCCGAGAGGAATCCAGTTGCAAAATCGCAACAACGTCTCGAGGGTGGCGTGAACCAAGCTAGGTTGGTCTGCAGTTGTAAGAACTTCTTGGCAAAGCTGAAAAATTTGCGAAAACTCGGCGCACATAGTCTGCTTGAGGTTTCTCGTCTTCGTAGAGGTCATCTGCTCTGCCGAGTAGTCAAAGACTTCTTCCGACAACAATCGTAGGATAAGCATGTTGTTCTCGCAGATGGACAGATTCGCATGGCAGGACGAAATGATCTCGTTTATGAAAGTGGGCCAGTTGTGAGGCCACTCCTGCTTGAGTACAGAGATGAGGACGAGATTCAGCTTGTTGAGCAGCGTCTTGTTTTGCTTCAAGGCATCCTCGGAGCTAGAGCACTGGATGATGAATTGGACGACGAAATTGCGGATGCCTATTCGTGAAGTTGAAGACCGAATGAGCAAAGATTGATTCAAAAAGTATATTAAAAAGAGAGTGCGACAAACCTTGACACTGATCGCGAGGCAACACCTTCCATCTGGTGAGGATAACATTGTCGAGAACCTGTAAGCCCAAGTCTTGAGGCAACAAGTTAGTATCTGGGTTATGCCGTCTACTGGTCCAATATATTCGCCGCAGGGGCTACCAAAGAGCGCGATTCCAGCGTACATTTGGTTTGGGGGTATTGTGCAGTCGAAAGGATCTTGTCCACCAGAAGCCAAGCATCGGGATCTTCTTTGAACTAGACAATATAATTAGCGGTCCGTATTAGTTGACGTCAAGCAGGCTCCTTCGAGTCTTGTTGGTCCCATTGAAGGCCGCATCGGGTCCATATCAAGAGGACATCGTCGATTGCCATGCTGGCGCAGCTGAGGTGGTATTTACCTGGTTCAGGGCGGCTTGGGCGGCTTTTTGCTGCAACGCAGAACAGACAAGCAATTGTCAGCACGGGGAGAAGATTGGGACAACAGCTTGTGTGTGGAGATATTGAGCTGAGGAAGGGAGTTAAAAACGAACCTGGTCCCCGCGACCTTCGTAAAAGGTGCGGACCGTGGTGTCGAGCTCTTCGATGGTGACGGCCATGGCCTGAGCAAGACGAGGCTAGCAACGAGGGGAATCGGAACCAAGGGCGGGGAAAATGTGCCAAGGTCGTTCGTCGGGTGCAATAGGCGATGCAAAAGCGCACAAAATAAAAATATGCGACGCGTCAAAGCTGTAGAATGCTTTGACAAGAGAGGAATACGGGTGAGGGACCGTAGATATAGAAAAGAAGGTCGTGTGCGATGGGAGGTGGGAAGAGGAAGAGGAAGAAGCTGCTCTGCGTGCGATGTGGTTGGTGGCGGCGGACAGGCAGGCGGCGGAGAGGTGGAAGAAAAACGACAATCAAATGACATGACATGGGACACGGAAGCGGAAGTGGACATGAACCATTTGCTCAATGGAACCACCAGAACTCCTGGAGCTTGTTGAGCCCCAGCTCGCACGCAGCACGCAGACTGCGCGTGCAACCAGAGCCGTTGACGCGCTGGGAGCTTGCTAGCGCCGGCACAGGCCCAGGCTCCAGTCCAGCACTGAGTGTTCAAGCTTCAGTGGCCAAAGTGTGGGGCACGGGCGCTCCAGTCTGTTTACTGTTTTTACTCCGTACGCCTTGTGCAAGTACCGAGTAAACTGAGAGCTGGTGTTCACAGCACATGTTGCTGGCACCAACCACATGCATGTTGATGATACTCCGTCAAAGGTATGGAGTGGTACGGAGTACGTGAGCATCAATCGATTGCTTGATTCAAGCCCTCCCATACAGCCCAGGTGTGATTATGTCGCCTTCTTTCTTTGTCAGCAAACAAACATGCCCCCGCCCAGATGGGATCTTTATATTAGTTAGTAGGCAAGTGGACATGGAAGGACGTCGTCTCATTGACGCACCACTGGAGCAGTTCGTCGTGACACTGCTTACTGTACACGTATGTGCAATTCCATGTACAGAAGCATTCCCGCAGCCCAAAAAGTCTACGTACCTACCTAGGTACCTACCTCCTAGTAGGTAAGCTTAGGTAGGTACTAAGGAAGGTAGGTAGCTTACGCACAATGCGTGGCGCTGCTTCAGCTTTGCTGAGCGACAGCCTTTGTCAGCAACCCATTCCGACGTCGCCTCTTCCCTACCCCTCTACCTACCCCTCTTTGTCCTCCAGCTCTTCCGCTGCCTTCTCTGCCACTCTGCCGCGCTCTGCCCCAGTGCCGTGGCCGTGTCCACCATAGCTCAAAATGTGGCGCAGCAAACACTAGGAAGGGCGGGCCAGTTGTGGCTGGGCTACCTGGGGCGTTGTAGCCGCTACCTTTTGTTGTTGGTTTTGCGACCACGACATGGGGCGCTTAAAAGGTGGTAACGCCACGACTACCGTCCCAGGTTATCAACGCCTTAAAGAATGCCAAAGTTAGGTAATCAAGTTGCATCGAACTGGACCGCTCCTATGTTCCTTGTGTTAACCAGTTCTTCATTCGCCCGCCTGGCCTTTTCAACGCACAGTCATCCCAAGCGCAGATTTACAGCGTCTCACCGCCCCCATTTTGTTTCCCGAGTTTTCTTTCAGAGATTTTTCTTTCAAACGAAGCAAACAAGCCGCAGCAGGACAAGTGGCAAGCTGTAAAGACCCGTGGTAACAACTGTCCATCCCTGCACAAGATAGTTGGTCTACAGCGTCCGTACACAGGCTCTCGATTCGAATCACGAGACATGACCGCCGGCTGTGCGCGTTTGGAGCTTTCCTACAGAATTCTGGAATCTTGCCTTCCTTGATGTCTGTCCCCTCGTGCCACGTGCGATTTTCTTCTTCTGGATTGGCGGTTCGACATTTAGATTTATTGGCTCTAATAGTCCTCTGCAAGAAGCATGCTCTATCCTGAGAGTCTCATTCTCTTTTGATCCAAAAGAGGTTACGTTTCAGCGTACAACGATCCCAATAGCCCCTTTTATGCCTTGTAGCCAGACTCGGCCAACGCTTCTCGCAAAGCCTTGAGGGCCTTGTCAATGTCGTTTCGGTTGGGATCCATCTGTTGATAAGTACGAGTTAGCACATGATTCTAGTCAAGGCAAAACGCAACTTACAGCCGAAGGCCCCATATGTCCAAATCGAATATACTTGGTGCCAATTTCTTTATGCAGCCCACCAGCGAAGATGATGCCCTTGTTTAGCAGCTTAGGCAGGACATCGGGGATTCCTACGCCGTCTGGCAGATAGATAGCAGTCATGGCATGAGCCTGATCCTCTGGTTTGGCCGCGACAACCTTTAGACCCAGATCGGCAACCGCCTTCTTGACCTTGTTGGAGACCTCGATGTGCCTCTGGAAGCGCTCGGATAAGGGGCGGGCCAGAATCTGGGTGACGGCAGTGTGCAGGGCATGGATGAGTTGCGGAGAGGGCGTGGAGAAGTACGAGGGCTTCTTTGCCTCATAGTTTTGCATGACTATGACCCGATATTAGCCGTAACAGGCGGACAAGTGTAAAGCTGTGGCTTCTTACTAGGGATCCATCTCTTCATCGAGGCAAAATAAGTGGCAGGCTCTGTCTTGCGGTTCTTGACCGCATCGATGGCGCGGCCGCTGAACATGGAGATGTGCAATCCTGTAGGGCAGCCAATAGCCTTCTGGCCAGCAGTAACAACAGCATCTAGCCCCCACTCATCGAAAGCAATCTCCTCGCATGCAACACTGCAGACACCGTCGGCAATGATGAGAGTCTCAGGGGAGACACGCTTGACAACGTCGGTAAGGGTCTTGAGGTCGAACAAGACGCCGGTGGAGGTATCAACGTGGGTGGCAGTGATGACCTTGTACTTCTTTTCTTTGAGAGCCTTCTCGATCTCATCAGGCTGAGGCCGGCTGCCGACGGTTCCAGCAATCTTGGTGACGTTGGCGCCGTAGACAGCAAGGCAGTCGGCGAATCCATCACCGAAGTAGCCAGTGCTCAAGACAAGAGCATTCTCGCCAGGCTCGATCAAGTTGACGGCGACCATGTCCCAGCCCAGTGTGCCGGATCCATTGATGACGAAAGGCTGAGAAGCCGGGTTGGTGGTCTGGAAGAGCTTCCTCAGCATGGAGAGGGTGTCGCCAAAGGTCGAGACGAAACCAGGGCCAACGTGGGACTCACTGTTGGGTTGGAGCGGCAAACAGTCAGTAACTGGTAAGTTCGTATGCCCCCTTCTAGCGGCTGATTTTGTCTACAACCGGTCACGGTCACGTAATTGATTGGTATGGCGTGCGTACCTGTAGTGAGCCATGGACTGGAGAACGGCATCATCGAACTCGATGGGTCCGGGAATCATCAAAGCTGGGTGAGAGGCCTGAGAAGACATTTCAGCGATCTGTCGACGATGGCGAGCAGGGAGAGATATCGGCGTGTTTGGCGGTGGAGTTCCTTGTCCGGCCAAAGATTTCAATAATGGTCGAGGATGTCGATGCAAAGAAGTAGAATATGACCTCGGACCGAAGCTGGTGCTGGAGCTTGTTGAAGTAGTAAGAATGGAGGGGTAATGGAAATAGTAGAGGCTTTGGCGGGGCAGGGCGCACACAGCCAATGTCGACGTCCATGCATGTGTCCCCTTCAGCGATCGGGGGGAAGCTGCGACCCTGAGATGGGGGAGACGCATGGCGCCGAGTTATCAGACCCGTAGACTTTACTTCCTCACATCAGTATTCTTCATCGAAGCGCCCAACTTTGGAAGTGCTCCCTACCTGTGCCTGAGTGACTTGGTAGGTGTCTGTGTTTGAGTACCGTACTTACCTGGCTGGCTGGGTATGTACATACTTCAGCACCTAAGACCAGACGATTGTCGACGCTGGCTGGCTGGATGGTCGTCGGCTACGGTGCCGAGGCAGGTACCGGGCCAACCAGAGCGTCTGGTCGTCGCCGTGTTCCGCCGGATGCGGTAGCTGGGCCACTTCATGTGAAGATGGGCACGGCTGGCCATCCGGCGATTTCTGGACCACCAAGCCGTCGGGATCCTTGCGCTGTAATGCAAGCAATGAGGCGAGCGCAGCAAGCTGCCTCCCCAGTACGTTTGTTTATTTCTTTGGTACCGGTGCCGTAGCCAGCCAGGAGTTTTATTCTCTTATTCAATGACCCGACACAGCATTACCCATCGGCTGGTCCATTCCTCCTGGACCTTCTCAGCTGGCCGCGGATATGTGTAATACCCAACACGCTATCCAGTGCATCTACATCAGACAAGCGACCTTGCGGCTACTACATAGCCCCGATGAACCAACTTTGATGCGTGACGATTCGCCAATCCACGTCCATGCCTCTACCAGCCACTCGTACCATACTTTGGTGTCGTCCGTTTGTCGCCACATGCTCACTTCGAGTTCTGTGTCGGCTGGGAACGAAATCGGTTCCTGCGATTACGATCCGTCAGTTTTCTACATTTCGATTCCAGGTTAGAAATTGGAGGGAATCGAGCTCACCTTGAGGGGGAAGAATATCGGGAACCAGGAAATCATATCCTTGCTCTTCTGGTCAATCCTTTCGGGATGCGTGCTGATTTCAACCTTTTCGCCCTTTTGACGTTCGAGCTTGGATTCGTATAGCGTAGATTCAAAGTACCCTGCTAGACCGTGCGTGACCCCCTGTGAGCGACACACAAACGTGACATGGCAATATCGAGAGTTGTGGTCATTTGCACCTGCTGCGCCTGCCATGCTGCCACCACCACCACCCATGATGCCGCCAGACCGCCGATCATCGACGTTTGCCAGTGTTGATTCTGGGATAGGGTGGGAGAATTCCCATGCTTGTTGGAATCGCGGGTGGTCGGGGACCTTTTGGCAGACGTAATCGAGAGCATAGAGTCTAACAACCCAGGGGGTGTTGAAGGCTGTTGTCTCTGTAGCAGAGCGTGCCAATAAATCCCCGTACACTTTTGGCGTAGAAACGGGACTCATGTGAGCCGTGTAAGAGCGAGGGATAGAGATACCGTGCGGTTTGGCAATGACATGCTGTATGCCATCTAGACACTCCGGGGAAAGTTCATTATCGCCAAATGATCCGAGTAATTCGGAAATCAAAATGTCAACTTTGCCGTAGATAGGGCCATCTGATGATTGATGCGCAACGGGGCCCTTCCAGGCTCGCATGTCCGTCTTGACTACGTTGACTTTGCCGCCCCAGAGAATTTGGTTCTGACGTAGGAGGTAGACGTAGGCATTTGGGTTCTTCTCCACGGCCCAAATTTCAACTTCCACGCCGGTGTACTCTGCTGCCTTCATGGCACGCGTTACCAATGGACCTCTTCCAGATCCAGCAACGGCGATGACAACGACGCCTTCCTTAGAAGTCGGCAGGTCGAGTTCCTTCCACTCGGTCAATGCTTCAATAACAGCGGCTTCATACTGGTCGTATTTGACGGGATCTCCTTCGAACACTTCGTACGTAGCAGACTCCAAGTTATCTGATAATGGCTGAAGAGGAGACTGTAGCCAATCCTGGAAGCTTGTCAAGGTCGATGACTCCAAGGCTGTCATGGGAGGTTGTCGAGACTCCAACCATTGCAAGTATGCCATGTGTGCATCGGCACCTGAATGACTGGTTTGACTGGTTGATATGGCAGCAGCATCTGCCAGACTGGGAAAGTCATCTCCCGTTAATGCCGGCCTATTGGCTACTGAAAGTATTTCCGGATCGTTCACCTTGAAATTTGACGCGTCAGGGCCAACATCGCAAAGCAGAATCCAGGGCGCGGCCTTCAGTCTCATGAGACTGAACATCATCTCCTGATGTTGCTTCGACAAAGAAGGAAAGCCACTTTTATTCTTTTGGAATACTTCGGGGCCAATGGTCAAATACTGCAGGGGCTCCGCAAACCATCTTGTTTGCAAGTCTTTTTCGGCCATCACTCGAGGCATTTGAAGAGCTGGATGAGATATATCATTAGTAGTGTTGCATCAAGCGTTGGCTCGCGAAGGATTGTCAACGTACCGACAAGGAGCCGGAAATTGTAACTGCAAATCGATCGGACGTGATGCCAGGATGCCCACGCTGCAAATAAGTCAACTTCTTTGCTCGCTGGCTGATCAGACGATCTCTCTTGTAGTAGTGACGACAGGGTCTCAGCTTTTTGCCCAGTTATAGGCTCTCTATACATCGGCATGTGGATCACAACTGTCAGGGCAGAACCTATAGTAAGAACTTCTTGCACGGCACGAGAGTACTGTGCCAAAGCCTGGTTGCCACCATTTAGAGAGGCGTCGCGGGATGGTCCGGCGATGATGATGCTCCTGACACCACAAAAGTTGGCGTAGTTGACCTCGAGATTCAGCACCTGTCTTGAGATACTGGCAATCAACGGATTGGTTGAGCATAAGTCTACCCATGGGCTTATATAGGCTGTATAAGTACTGACAGTGGGCGAGGGGACCATTCCGGTATCGTCCGGCGTCAGCGGTGGGATAATCGGGTCGGCTCGCGGCCCCGTGCCTATGCTCGTTGACTCTTCTTTATTGTCCGCCAACAACTTCAAATGGTCTGAAACTAGCTTGAAAACTCTCGACCTGAAATGCCCATTTGTGACAGGCGTCGTAGCAGAGTTCAGCTTTTTCCAGAGAGTTAGCACAGGTAGAGAGATAGCCACAATAGTAAAATCAAGCACACATACACCTTGGTTGAGCAGATATCCGTATTGCAAATCTGTCAGAGGCCCATCTCGCTTCGAGTCATGCTTCGCAATGTTAAAGTAAGGCAATCTCTGAGCCATTGGAGAGCCCGGCATCGTCAAGTCAGTCGTTCCAAACGACATCTCTCGCCACTTGAGATTGATAAAGGCAGCCTTCACGTAAAGTTAGCTCTCAATTGATTAGGTCGTCGAAGTCAGGATGCCAAATCTTTCGGCTTTCTTCCTTTGGGGCCGCTCTACCTTGACGAACACAATTGAGAGGTCAGTCTGTTTACCTGCCCTCGTGAGATACAGGAGCAATGGGCAGAGGTGTGAGAAGTGAGTGGGCGGTCGAGGGCAGATAACAAACAGCATGCCACTTTTTTGCGAGACTGACGGGATTACACACAGTGTGCGCCGTTGGTGTGATTCAGGCCGACGCCGAAGAGACTGACGTTTTTTTTCATATGTTTCATTCTGTGGTGAAACAACTCAAACGTTGAGTCTACAATATGAAGGCAGGGATGGTTTCAAGATCTTTTCCATTTTTGTCACCCAGTTTTCACCACCACTGGGCCCTTTACGCTTCCTCAGCTCACACCGTTACAGTGCAGAGGCATTATTGCCAAGCTATTTGCACTGTATGGCCTTCCAGGGTCCTTATCGATAAGATTGTATTGTCCCGCCCAAATTTTCGAGGTCGAAACAACCAACTCTTGAGTCTTGACGTCCTCAGCCTTGGCCACTCCACACACCATCACCGACGATAAAATGTGCGATTCAAGCGAACCCAGGGCTAGTAAAAGAGTTACCGCCGACGCTGACGAGGCTTCTAGGAAGAAGTCGAAGAAAAGCGATCGCGAGGAAACGTACAATCCATACCTGGCCCACATGGAGCAGGAAAGCAACGGTTATGGCGGCGATGAAGCACCGCCGGGTTCGGTCCTGGAAGGCATGAAACGCCGCCAGACCACTGTTGCCCAGGCTTCCAAGGCGGAAGACTCTGCTTATAATCCCTTTACCGGCAAGGCCCACTCTCAGAAATACTTCAGAATCCTCGAAACTCGCCGGGACCTACCGGTTCACAAGCAAAGGTATGCGATTTCCAATCTACTCAACCCTCATTTTCTTCTTCCGAAGTATAGGACTAATTTGATTGAGCCTGCCAGGCGAGAATTTTTAGAAAAATACCAAACGACTCAAATTCTCGTCTTTGTCGGTGAGACCGGCTCCGGAAAAACGACACAGATCCCCCAATATGTCGTATACGACGAGTTACCCAAGGTCACCGGCAAGCTCATTGCTTGTACCCAGCCGCGTCGAGTGGCCGCGACGTCCGTCGCACAGCGTGTCGCCGACGAGATGGATGTTACCCTTGGCGAGGAAGTTGGCTACAGTGTCCGTTTCGACGATTGCACGAGCTCCAAGACAATGCTCAAGTACATGACAGACGGTATGCTTTTGCGTGAAGCCATGCACGACCACGACATGTCTCGCTACAGCTGCATTATTCTCGACGAGGCCCACGAACGTACGCTTGCCACGGATATTCTCATGGCCTTGCTGAAACAGGTTGCCAGCCGGCGACCAGACCTGAAGATCATCGTCATGTCTGCCACGCTTGACGCGCAAAAGTTTCAGAAGTACTTCAATGACGCTCCCCTACTGGCTGTTCCCGGTAGAACGCACCCCGTCGAGATTTTTTACACGCCAGAGCCGGAAAAAGATTATGTCGAGGCCGCCATTCGGACCGTTTTGCAGATTCATGCTTCCGAGGGCGATGGTGATATCTTGCTCTTCCTGACCGGTGAGGATGAAATTGAAGATGCCTGCCGCAAAATCAGTTTGGAGGCCGATGAATTGCAAAGAGAAGTAGACGCGGGACCTCTTGTCGTATATCCATTATACGGTACCCTACCGCCTCATCAGCAACAGAAGATATTTGAGAAGGCCCCGCCGCCTTTAAGAAAGGGCGGACGTCCCGGACGCAAGGTCATCGTGTCTACCAACATTGCGGAAACATCGCTTACCATTGACGGCATCGTCTACGTCGTAGATCCTGGTTTCAGCAAACAGAAGATCTACAACCCTCGTATTCGTGTTGAGTCCCTCCTCGTCTCACCCATCTCCAAGGCGTCTGCCCAACAACGGGCTGGTCGTGCTGGCCGTACCAAACCGGGAAAATGCTTCAGACTATACACAGAAAAGGCATTCAAGAAAGAATTGATCCAGCAGACATACCCCGAAATCTTGCGATCCAACCTGGCCAACACGGTTCTGGAATTGAAAAAGCTTGGCGTTGAGGATTTGGTTCACTTCGATCTCATGGACCCTCCTGCACCAGAGACCATGATGAGAGCCCTCGAAGAGCTCAACTACCTCGCGTGTCTCGACGACGAGGGAGAACTCACCACGCTGGGCAGTCTAGCATCAGAATTCCCCCTAGACCCTTCACTAGCAGTCATGTTGATTTCCTCCCCAGAATTCTACTGCTCCAATGAGGTCCTGAGTATCACATCTCTCCTGTCGGTGCCTCAGGTCTTCATCCGGCCTGCGAACAACCGCAAACGCGCAGACGAGATGAAGTCGCACTTTAGCCACCCGGACGGCGACCATTTGACCCTGCTGAACGCCTACCATGCCTTCAGAGGCCAGGCTACGTCTGACCCAGACAGCTTGAAGCAGTGGTGTCACGAGCACTTCCTTTCCTTCCGCCACCTGAGCAGTGCGGACAGTGTTCGTACCCAACTCAAGCGCATCATGGAAACGCACGGCCTGGAGCTCGTGTCCACGCCATTCGAGGACAAGAACTACTACACGAATATTCGGAGGGCGCTGCTCGCCGGCCTCTTCATGCAGGTCGCTATGAAAGAGAGCTCGGGCAAGGTTTATCGCACTGTCAAGGACGACCAGGCCGTCTTGATTCATCCGTCCACCGTACTACGCACAGAGTTTGACTGGGTTCTCTACAATGAATTCGTACTCACGTCGAAACAATACATCCGCACGTGTACGGGTATCAGACCAGAATGGCTACTCGTAAGTGACTACCTCAGCATCCCTTATTTCCCTGCAAACTCCCCCTCCCCCTTTCCATTTTGCTTCTTCCTCTCTTGTCTCTCAGTGGATTCTTCTCGACGCACGCCCCGTTGAGTAGCCCGAGCCACAAAACTTACCAAAACATTGCCGTGACAGGAAATCGCCCCCGTCTACTACGACCTCGATACATTCGAGCAAGGGGACATCAAGCGATCGCTAGCCAGAGCTGCCGAAAAGAAGCGGAGAAAGGAGGCTATGAAAGCAGGGCGATGATGATGATTCGTCGTGAGGCTGATTCAGCCCAAGAATAATTGTCCAGCCCCCCCCCCCTTCTCTAGCGCCCATCTCGCGATGCAAAGAGAAATCGAGATCTTTTGCCCGGTTTAGACTGTAGACGTATCGACATGTCCGATGATGCTATCAGGGAACCCTGTCCAGAGGGGGGTGGGGGAGCGTGACATGTGTAATGTTTACGACGAGGTATAGATTTAGAGGAAGAAGAAGAGGGTTTTGGAGAGGCGATGTTTCATCCAGCGACCGATTACTCGTCGGTTTGTGAAGCCGGGGAGGGATGGATACCAAACGGTTCGGACCGGGAGGTGAGGCACTGTGGATGTGGTGTGTGCCTGGATCCTGGCGGGTAGAAATAGATGCTGGCAGGGACATGTACGTCGTTACTTTGCTGCAACATAAACCAAGACCGAAAAGCTACGCATGATGGAATTGTCTGAGACCCCCATTATTCCTGATGGTGGCTATTAGCTTACTGCTTTGTGCAAGGGTGCCTTTCCCCACCAGTTGCGCCGGCCGGATCGAGCCGTATGTGATGCCATGTAACTATATGAGCCGTTCAGCTTCAGCTTCACGTTGCTGTGTAACGCTACCCGTCAGCGACCACAAGTTAAACGTTAGTTACTTGTTAGACATGGACATGCCAACCAACCCTTGTCATAAGCAAGAGTCGTAGCGATGGCCTGGCAGAGGGGTTGGTGATTATCCCTTTTTCCCGGTTTTGATTCTTCTCCCCCCCCCCCCCCCTTTTCCCCTTTCTTTCTTCTGCTTCTCCTTCTTGCCGCAATATGCGAAATGTACGGAGAAGACAAGTTCGGAGTGAAGAGGGATGTTGGAGGAGCCGCGAGCAAACACGCCCAGTGAGTGTAACTTACCGTGCATAACGTATCGCACCGCATCGCATCGCATCACGTCGTGTAATTGCTCGTCCTTTTCCGAAACCCAGATAGTTGGAGCCGAAATCTGCCCATCTCTTGTGTACCGACATGGCTGCTGCCTTTTGGTTTGCTCTTTGCTTCTCAGCTGCTGTGCGCTGTCGCACAGGGTAGATCAGATGCCCAACGCAACCAAGCTGCTAACTTGGTTACTACTCCGTAAGATGGGGCGCTTCTCGTTCGCGGGCAAGCTTTCATGGTTGTCAATGACACCAGGATGATCAGGACAGAGACACGAACCGAAGGCCAGGGCAGCAGAGAAGAAGACAGTCGAGCAGCTTCGCCGCAACATGTCGGCACTTGTGCACCGCGTAGACACGTCGTAGACGTGGCTGACACCAAGTTTGCCTGGCTCCGAACCTCGTGGTCCGTTCGCCCTCCAGTCAACAGCAAACGATTACGGAGTACTCCGTACGGAGTTGATATGATGCTTGGCTGGGCTGGGGATGAGACACTAACGGGCCGGCTCGTCTGCCGGAACAAGCTTCCGCGGTGGCGACGGCCAGAAAGGAGGGTGGAGCCTCATGTTTGGTGAATCTTTTTTCGTGGAAAGGCCTAGATGACAACGTCAACTGGAGAATGAGCAGGCATGATGATTGCTGTTGCATAGTTAGTTATAGGGGATCTTATAGGGTCTACGTAGCGTGTGCCAACCACGTGGGTAGTACAGAGCGCGAACGACGGCTAAGGCGACGATGACATGCGTAAGTCGACTGAGACAGGACTTGTCGGAAACTGCAAATCGAAGAAGTCGGCATGTTTAGCCGGTTATTGTTGTTTGTGATTGCGGAAGCATCCATCTAGTTGTAACATGAGCGGACTCGTTTAGTACCATCTATAGCTGGTTGATAGGTAATAGGTAGAGCAAAATTCAGATAAGCGCGTCAAAGGCCACAAAACACAAAACACAAAACACAAAATACCAACCATCAAGGGAATTGGGGAAGGGGCGAGAAAGAGCGAGAAAGAATGAAGAGAAGGAGGGGACCGAGCAGTTGTGAAGGATCCCGCGCCAACGACTTCATTCATTCACACGTTACCAACGCGTCTCTCGAGATTTGACGAACTGTCTTTCGCTTTTGACCCAACAGTCAAATACGCAACTCGGTCACATTTCCCAATCCAGTACTCCGTAGAAGCAGGCAGCGCAATGCAATTATTTCGCCGCCAAGACCACCCATCACCCAGTTGATTCCAGCTCCGCACGACGCAGGGTGCTTGGGACTCACTCAACTTATCTATCAGGGTGAGGGAAACACTCTTGTTTTGTTTTTTCCAGAGTCAACCCAAAGACCAGCTCATACAATGAACAGAAAGATAGCCACGAGACAAGGCGGGAGAGACACGACTTGTGATTGCCTAGCAACGAGCAGCATCGCCATGTGTATAAAGTCGTACAAAACCGTACATTCGTTGCTGTCGCGTTGTCAACCGAGTCGAACGTAAAGGCAAGAAAGAGTACATGGTACTTTTTTCAAAAGCCTCGGTCCTTGTAATGAAACCGGGCTTTCTTTTCGCTTTGATTGCTCGGTTGATGAGAGCAAATGCATGCGCTGCAAAGTCGGCGTTGTTCTTCCTGCAAAGCACAGTGACTCCAACCAACATTAGTTAGAGGACGAGTTCCAGGAACACAAGCCTCGATACGCAGGTAACTAAGTTCTAACGTATGTAAGTATATGTGGCTGATGCTGTCAGACGACCCTTGCTGCATGAGAACATGATTGGCATCCCGTCAAGAAACTGCAGGGTGAAGATGCATCTGGGCGCATCTTGGACGATCTTCTTCAATGAAAGAACCGCGACTACTGCGGAGTAGACCAGGGCCGAAAAACTGTTCTGATAGTTTCTGAATGACCAACCCGGTCCTCCCGCGACATGCAGCGATGCAGCAATCAATGCTCGATCCACCATGAGGTTTGTCATTGTGGTACGGTGTGTCCTGCTGACACGCTGGTCCCAGCCCGGAAAAGAGTTTTATGATAGCTTTCTCGCGACACAGACTCGTCGGGCAAGTCGTTCATGCCATGACTCGTTCGGTTGATATGTTCATCGTTTCCCACGATGCCGAGTGCTGCTTCCGGTGACGGAGGGCAAACCTATCAAAGAATGATGAGTGTACTCCGGTCATGGGTCAAACTTGGGGTCCGTTGCGATTTCCTACTTCGCATTGCCTCCAGTTCTGGTCTGGAACTGTACCAATCACAACCTCATGTAGTCCGTACACGGCTGGTACACGATCGGTCTCGAGATGGAAGACGGCGTGCAGCGGGCAAAGGAGAGAGGGAGGGTGCGTCGCTTCACAACCCTCACTAATGTTAAGTTACTCCGTAGATTTGATAAAATCTCGAGCAAGACCCGCTCTTTCGTGACGGCATCCCTGCAGCAGTCAATGCTTTCTGTATGAGATGAAAAGAAGAGACAAAGGCCGGCATTGTTCGTTGCCTGCAAGTCAAGATGCGTCAGGTCCAAGTGCCAAGGGCCAAGACCCCCAGTACGGAGTACATGTGTGCAGCTATTCAATCGCGCAGAAAAAGGATAAAAGATTTGCACTCACCATGTCCGTAGGAGAAACGCATCTTGTGCATATGCCGCCTCTCGGACCAGCTCGTCAATTCACGATAGATTCAGCAGGGGATGTGTGTGTGTATGTGTGTGTGTGTGCGTGTGTCTCTTGTCGACCACACCTTGCATCAATTTGGCAAGGACCCTGGCTCGAGAGAACCCTTTTGAGCTCCGTTGTCTGTACCCAAAGTCCAGGTACACACACATACACACACACACACACACACGATGCTGTCCAACCTTGCGATCCAAGTTCCCAAGCCTAACGTGCGTGTCATTGCAAAGCTTCTCTTCCACTTTATCCCCGGCGCCTTGCGCTTTCAAGGCCGGCCCAGTCTTTGCGGCTAGTTTCGAGCGCAGGTCCACGGAAACAACGTATACAAACCGCCGGGCAATGATTGTCGAGAACACGCCCCGAGATCCACGCAACGCAGATCAAAGACGTCGAGTCCGAGGCCCTCCAATATGTATATATTTATATATATATATATAAGTCTGGAGCAATTTCGTCCCCAAAATGCCAAGTTCTCCTGATATTCAAACGCCCCCCAACTTTTTTCCGTCTCCATATCTCACTCGCTCGTTACACTTTTGTCGTTGGGCTCATGCCACAAACCCTGCCTGAAATCTGACTTGCCAACTTCCGCCTTTTCATTCCTGTCATTTGGTTCTCTCTGTCAACATGTCTGGCGGTTTTTACAAATATCGTTGCAAATACTTCTATACCCACAACTGCCAAAACTGGGTTTGGATCAACAATGCCCCATGTGCAACTTGTATGGTAAGTCCCTGTGGCCATGGAAGGGTTTCCCATACTGGCCAATTCTCGAAATGCATTGCTAATACGGCTACAGGCTGAGGGACGAGATGATGAAGAATTTCCCGTCCCAGGGTGGGTGATGTCTCGAGACATCGCCGTGCCTCGTGTCCAGGATGGTGTTCTACAATACGCAATGATGGAGCTTGTGGCCCCCAGTGTTGCCGGGGACTACTGGCATCTCAGAGACAAGACTGATCGAGTTCACTCAGCCGATTTGATGAAAAATGGTCTGTCAGCAGCAACCGAAAACGGCTACAATGGATCTTGGACTATCAGAGACAAGACTGGCCGACCTCCTCCAACTGTTCCAGTTTCCAGTGCTATGTCAGAGGTCTAGCCTGGTGTCTTGAGGACAGTGAAACCCTCAGTCAATCTGGTCATCGGTTTATACTCATTGCAAATATTGCTTGTGTATCTCTGAGCCTGTGTGTTCAGATGATTGTGAGTTTATGTATGCAAGATGCCCAGCATCTGTGCATATATCAATCAAGGCATTACCATGTCGACTGGATGGTTCGTATCAGACTGCAGCAGCTCTCTGTTCTGGAAGTAGCGAGGCGACACCCATGGAGGGGCAATCCCCACCAGAGACTCATTTTGGATATAGCCAGGTTAATGTGAAGTTAGCCAGCGAATAAGATAGTAATTATTTTTAATGTCATGCCTCCCAAATCTATAAGAAAATTTGGTGAGAGAGTTTCTCATGGACGGAATCTGGTCCTGGTCTTTGTGTTTTCTCGTCTTTTGGGAGTGGCCATGCTCAACAGGAGCGTCAGCACTTTATTGGGTAAATAGATAGAAGAAGCAAATATCGTTGAAGGTCTTTGTCGGCACCTACAGCTTTGACGTTATGACACATCGCCCTAACAAGTCTTCCTTGACCGCCATACGTAGAACATGCAACTACGTCTTTTGTATGTTTGCCATGCTTCAAGTGATTCCTCGATGTCACCTCGGCTGGCTGGAGGGACAGCCATGTGTAGTGCTTGTATTTGCCAGGCAACACTCTGTGCCGTAGGCTCCTTTGTCTCGCTTCTCAATGGACTGTTTACCGCAAGGTCAAACTCATTTCCAGTATCGGAAACTGTGACGAACGCACTCTTTGAAACTATTGTTGAGAATGTTGTTGACCGTTGTTTTGCAACGCTGGTTCGGAGGTGAGTTTGAAAGATGTGGAACCTAAATCATTGCGTCCTCGAGACGTCGGGAGAGTGAGGGAGTGAGTGGAGGACGATTCTCAAAAGTGGTGGGCGCCCCACAAGCCTTGTCGGCGCAGCAAGTATTTTCCAAGGAAGGAACCCTCCAACGAAGCTTTTCCTGCTCCTGCGGCAGTAAATAACATCCAACCCGCCCGAGTCTTGGTCGCGTCAATTGCTCCTCCCTCCCTGGTAGACGTACTCCGTGGACAAGACCGACATAATGTTTGAGAGCGAACCACAACCACAAATGCCTCACAGCGTTCCAACTAAACCAACTCAGCGGGAACAAGGTTCAATTGGCACTCGATAACACAAGGTACCTAGGTTAAGGGGCGTGGCAGAGGTCTGTTCCTTCGAAAGGTGCCAAACCTGTCCATCATGACCTACCTTCCTAACAAAGTCAAGAGTTTAGCGGCGCCAAAGAGAAAACCGGGACTGGAGAGAAACAAAACGAGGCCATGAGGGTTCATGACACCACGTCACACCGGTTCCAACATCCGTGCAAGGGTTCCTCTCTACATCAAGAAAGACGAGAACTTAGGAAGCTGATGCGACGGACATGCAATGCGCATGAAAGTCGGGATCAGCTCTTGGCCAGCGGAGCACATCCCCAAGAGTCAGAGCCCTGTGGATCCCTTTCTCGGACGAGGTATTTGGGACAAGGTTGAAGCCACGAGGGTGAGGGTCCATGAATTGATTTGTGAGATTACGCTTTCGATATTCCAAGATCTGGTACTCCGTACACAGACTGAAGGCGTCCGTCAAGCCGCCGCCCGACGGGACTCCCCGTTGTGTCGTCTGGCTCAAAGACTCTCATACTCCAGATGTCCAGTTGCAACGTCTGTAGGAACGTGGAAAGAACGTGTTTCTTGCGAGTTTGAGATTTATGGTTGGGCTTCGTCGGTATTGAAGTTTGCTAACCCTTCTTCATATTGAGCCCCCGAAGGTCGCAATACCAAGATTTGGAGCCACGCCTTAGCCTCGAAAAAAAAAACCATGCCTATGTTTATCAAGATAAGGAAAAAGGAACAATTGATTGGCCAAATGCCTACGGATGGTTAAGGATCGGGCTGCTCCACAGCCAGACGCCGCGCCATTGACAATTGGACGACATCAACGTGTAAGCGTTGGGGCTGCTGGTATCAGCCACCAGGACAGACTTGCGCTTCGGAAACGTCCGAAAGATCTTGTCCAGCAAGAATCGACGATCATGCAGGGTGACTGAGGCATCTGATAATTTCAATGGTCTCGTATCGAACGACCCATGTGGAAACGTCTCATATATTAACTCCATGTAGTTCCTCGTGGCATGCTCCGGGTTGTACTTCAGGTAAGAAAAAAGTGCGCATTGTTGAGGGAAGAAGACCAGTTGGGTAAATACTCGGACTTTCATCTACGGCTTTAACGATTGAGCAAACGTATTCAGTAGGCCCTCTCTGGGTTGGAATATTGTCGATGTCCGAAATGACCGTGATGCCTGTCGCGGGCACCAAGTGCGCGGATAGCATTGGCAGAGTCCGTCCCCTCATTATGCATAGTCAGCGACTGAGATTTTTCATGTGTCATTCCCAGGAGTCCCGTATCCTCCAACTATATAGTCCCGTCGTAGTTGGAAGAGGAATGAACGAGTCAAAGTCTCCCTCACGGTGGTTGTTGTACGACATGCGACTCGTTTGCGTTGCCGCCCGCCTTGCAAATAACCACTGCCCCTTAGTAGCATCTCTATGTGCGCCCTCAAAAGGTTTACAAGCATTGACAGTCGACAGTACTTCCAGTAGCATTTGACGGCACCGCACCATTGTTCCTCAAAATCATCGTACACGTTTCTATTCCACTGCTGCACCACAAAGATCGACCTCGTGACATTCTGGGCTGCGCTTGCTCCGTCATACTCGTATCCTTGATAACTTACTCGTCCCGATCACTTTCGAGGTCATCAATCTTGCTTCTCGACACATTGATGATCTGTTACACATTCCCGTGGATACAGGGGCGAGAGAGAATTGCATTTGGCACGCCTCAATGGCGGACAACGATGCCAAAGAAACATTGTGGCTGGCGTCTACAAACCCGCCTCATCGTCATATTCAGAGCGTCCATCTGGAATCTCGACACGAGCGTCTTATTCCTGCAGTATGGTGACACCATCCCCGGGCGATACATGTTGGCGGAGGTCTTCTCATTCAACGGGTCCTTCGATCTGCTAGGCAAGGGAAAGAGCCAACATTTGTCTACAATCAAGTCTTTTTGCAGCATGCGCTTTAGACTGTCAAACGACGAGGCGGCCACCAGAGGATACGTGACGGTCCCAGAACACGTGTCTGTCGCTCGAGCAGGAGGCCTATGTTGCTAATCATGACCCTGTTTTACAACTGTAGGTTAACGGTTATGCCAACGCCAGGACGCTAAATAACGTATGTTACCAGGTCCATTTGATACTGAAGAACTATTTGTCCATCGGATTTACTTCAAGAGGCTTCACACATTGCACATTTCGTACTAGGCCAGCTTGGAGAACTCCCTGCCACCGGGAACAAAGGATGCTCTGCCAACGTACGGTATGAGTACTTCAACAGTTGGCGCATGCAAAATCTCAAAATAAAAGACCTTTATTCGCCGTGCAAGCCGAGCAGTAGCCGCCATGTGTGGCAGCATGAGCGCCAGACATATTGTCACCTGTGGGGATGTGCTTTTACTATCAGACCGCCTTCCATCGTATTACTCGATACCACGCTGGAACTGAAATTGAGGACAGGCTACGGTGCCATGGCTGTACATGTTCTATCAAGCCCTACGCCAGCTGTCATCTGTTAGCTTCGAGTTTTCTTCATGTAACTTATAGAGTAGGAAAGGGTAGACTTATCCCCTCGGTCTTGGGGGGGTTGTCCTCGTACCATTGCTGGCACATGGACAACCAGAGCTGCCTATTCCAATACGGCCTGCTCTTTGAAACCAATCGGTTGATTTCCAAACAATCACCCACGGACCATTCACCATGTCAACGCTCCATTTCCTCAGTCCCAGACAAGTACGAAACTTTGACACCAACTCGTGATGGGTCCCGGAACCGAGTTCAGTGTAGAATCGACAGAGAAGGTTCAGAGACATGGATTATCCCACCCCTTTCTTCGGCTCGGCGACCAAAGCAGGTTGCATCGCAGCATTACGAGACTCGACTGCCAATAATACGACAACTCCTTCTGTATGTTCTTCGCTGCCAACAAGGACTAGTTTTTGTATCCTCTCCACCATACACTGGGAATTCTGGCAAGGAGGGCATCAACGCGCGGACAAAAGACATCCATAAAAACCACGCTTTCGTCTCGAGCCATTCCTCTCGGAAGGGTGTCGAGGAAATGTTGAGTGTCCTGAGACACCTCAACGACTGACTGGCGTCTTTCATCATTGCTCACTGATGCTTGCAATGGAAAGTTGATGCGTCTGGCTAGACTTGGTGAATTCACCACACAAACGGAGGGTTGCCCCAGATGTAGTCTCAAGCGCATATCGGTGACGACTCGGTCTTCTGAGGCAGCACAGCAATAAATTGCAAAGGCAGCGTTGAGAGATCCGAGAGCATATCAAGTTTGAAAATTGAGGCATCAGTCAAGCGTTTCTGTTTGTATCAACAAACTCCTCGCTACACTCGCACTTGACAAGTGAATCCGACAAGGCAGTTCGTAGATGTCATCTAACGAAGCACTGTGACTGATCGTGTGTATCCAATGCTTGGCGCAACTCTCTTCGTCGGCCTGTTTGATAAGCAAACCACGATGCAAGGCACGGGTCGCCATTTCCAAAGATAACCGTTTGTCAATTTGCCGATAGCTTCTTTCAGACCGCCTACAATAGCCAACGTTCTAGTTCCAGTAGATTGGGCTGACGAGCGTCCTCAGACCAGAGGCTCTTATCGAATAGACTCATGGCTCCTATCTCTCGCGCACCATACGGTGACTGGGCAGTTCTCTCCATTGGTCCGCCCGCCAAAGACTCGATATCCGCCAGTCCACTTCTCAGTGCCTGACAGATATTGACTCTTTCGTAGGTTTAGAAGATGGATCAAACAACTGACGCAATACTGCAACCAGATCTTTATCTTAGGGTTAAGTTCCGAGCTCATTCCCCCGGCCTTGCCCCCAATTACGAACCATATGCTGGCATACCTCGACTTCCTGATACAGGTTTGAGAGCAGCATGGCCTAAGTGAAAGGAGTCTTGGAAGGGGGTCTGCAATAGACATTCCTCACGGAAAATGAGGCTCGGTCAACTATGAGGGAGGCGACGCGAAGCAGGGTGCGCTGTGGTATGAGCTGCAAGGAGTGTGGTAATACAGCGTTGAAGAGTCTCTGATGGAAAGCTGCGGACTTGTAGATGATGATATCAAAGCCTGTGCAATAGAAAAATCTCTAGTATGAAGGAGGAATAAGAATTGGGCGTTTGCGGGATGGGCGGAAAGGCTGATGGCGAGACGATAAATAAGGAGAGCAAGGTTGGCTGGCCGTCGCGTGTGGAAGCTACGCGCACGGTCCAATCGACGCGACAGCTTACTTGACTAGGTCGTACGGACCGTGCGGAAACGAGGCCTAGCCATTTGACACTGTACGGGGCCTCTCTAATGAGGAACTTCATATCACATGCAGCCTCTCGCTCAAACAAATAAGCCATGACATGCGCCAGTAGTGATGGGCGAGCCATCCGACATGTCTACTCGACCTGGGATAGCTGAGGAGCTTGTAGAGACGGCAAAGAAGGCTTTCGACCCTTCGTTTGACGCAGCAAGCCGGCAGTCCAGTATTGAGACATACAACAAACTCGTCACAAAGTAAGCGGTGTCCTGTCACAGGCGCTCATAATAGTCTAACACGTGAGCAGGAGTGAAACTTGGAGTCTCTTACTGGCCTTGAACTCATTGATTAAGCCCAGTGTTCTCCCGCCATGGCTGCGAGAGCCACTACTTCAAACGCTCACATTGTTGCCAATGCGATCTGACGGAGTACGTGGAACTATGGAGTTTGTGTTCTCTGTTCATCCCAGCAACCAGGTCGCCGCAAAAGACTCCCAGCAGGCACAAAAAAGCGGTGCTAGCATCACTCACGAGGCAGTGGCTGTTGCTACAAGACTGCTGTCCACAGTGCCATCTGCCCTAAGGGCTGAAGAATGGTATGGCGCCATTGCACCTCAGCTGTTTCAGTTGCTCGATGGCGAGGCCGGCCCGGATTTGGCCAAAACTGCCGCTCAGATAATAGGTTTCGGAATCCTTGGGAAGAAAGCGACTGGTGCTCCCGGTGAGGATCTCCGTTGACATCACAATACCAGAGTATCGTCCTAATATGCAAAATAGGAGCGACAGGATGGAATTTTTTTGTGCAACCGGTGCTGGAGAAGATCAATCCATCACTCAAGAATGTGCGAGTCGATACACGTGGTGTGTACAGTGATCAAGGCGATGAAGCTATTGTCAGCCTAAGCCGCGACAGGGCTATCGTTTCTGGTGCCCAACTTGAGCTAGCACTGAAGCGGTTAAGAATATTAATTCTATCAAATCCTTCACCTGGGTTATGTATGAGGATATTGAAACCTGTTCTAATCCAGTTGTGGACACTTGCCTCCATCTCTAGCCCACCGGGAGTCATCTCACAAAAGTACTGTCACCCTGCGCAGATTCTACTTCAGACCTACTTGAAGCTATTTGGAACGGTTGAAAATATCCGTCTCATCATTCGAAACATCCTCTGCGAAGGGTCTGTTGATGATTCGAGTGAGCGCTGGCGATATCGTATTGTCGACGAGTCGAATATAGACGCAATCACGATAGTTCAATTTCCACCAGACGATTCACTTAAATTGACAGAGGTAGACAGCAAAGCGGAGAGGCTTGTACAATTCCTCATGATCGCATGCTCGAATGAGGAAGTGTCCGCCCTTTTTATCTTTCTCATGCGAGGTTGGATACGCGTGACAGGGGAGCAGAGGAGTCCCGGAATTAAGGCTACGTCCAGAGACGTAGCCAAGGCCTCTCTTATAAACGACTTGGCTGAAGCCGCTGTTCTACAGAAGCTTCTCGAACTATCTCCGGAGAAACTAGTCAGCCACTTTGACCAACTTCTGGATGTAATCTGTCAGATTCTCAGAGGTGATGGCAGCGCTCCTCTTGGAGATGATCTTCTCTCAGTCGTACTCAGCCTCCTCAACCTTGTTGTGACGGCGTCAAGTTTCCAAAGATCGGACATCAAGTCTGAAGATTTGAAACTCATCGAAGACTCGCTGGACAGAATTAGCAAATCAGGAGATTCTGATGTGTCTGGCACTGCCAAGAACCTGGCAATGCTGCTCCAGTACAGAGACGAAGTTGAGGCAGCATCCACAAAACCATCGTCCGCGCCGTCCATTCGTCAAATTGAAGACAGGCGAATTTACAACCTGGCCATGACCTACATCACAGGAGACAGCGATAACCCACCACCGGTCGTGTCAGAAGGGCTTAATATGCTTTCAACGCTTATACTTGCAAGAAGTCCCATCTTGGACATCACCGCTATCACAGTCCTGATGTCGAATTTGCTGAAGGATAGTGAAGACTATATCAACCTTCGAGTAATCAAAATCTTCACGCAGTTGGCCAACAAACATCCCCAATCAACAACTCAAGAATTGGTTGACAATTACTTGGACGCTCAAGAAAAGCTGTCGACAGATGTCCGACTCAGATTTGGGGAAGCCATGGTCCAAGTCATCGAACGGCTGGGTGAGACTTTTTCGGGAGACGTGGCAAGGCAAACCACCGAGACCTTGCTGGCAATTGCCGGTCGGCGAGGATACCGGCCAAAAAACATGGCTAAGCAGGCTCGTGAGGAAAGACTAGCCGCGTTGAAGAAGTCACACACGTCCGATAGTGAGGATGCTGACGAGCACATAGACCTCGATGACGAGCAAATCACAGAAACAGAGAAGGCCAACAATGTTATAATGGCACAGATTCTGCAAGGCTGGGAGAGCAAACGTGGCAGTGAGGATGTTCGTATGCGGACATCTGCCCTTTCCATCATTGGTGCTGCGCTGGAGACCAATATTGCTGGTATTGGACCAACGCTTGCATCCAACGCAGTGGATCTGTGTATCAGTATCCTAGCCATGGAGAGGGATATGGAATACGGTATTCTTCGCAGGGCGGCGATCATGGTTGTCCTCGGATTCGTACGAGCATTAGACCAGGCAAGAGAGTCTGGACGCTCGCTCGGGTTCGGGCTCACAGATTCCAGCCGAGAGGATATTCAGCGGACGTTGCATTACATTGCGGACACAGATAGCGACGGACTAGTGAGAGAACACGCCCGGGACGTCATTGAAAGCTTGGAGAACTGGCATGCCAGCAGTCTACTTGCTCAACCTGCTCAGGCAGGTTCTGGTGGCCTGGCACGCCTCGCAGGGCTCACTGTCAACCCTGCTGCAGGTATAAATGAAGGGTCCGAGCAGTTTCGCCCTAGAATAGAAGAAGTGGAATGAACGGCTCATTCTGAAAGTTCTGAAAGTTCTAAAGCTGTTCTCATCCGGACTGCTTACAGACGGATGGTGTGAACCCGAGGATCAGCTTTATATTCAACAGACCTTGAAAGTGAGACGTTATTTGTCTCGAAATATCAGATGGAACTTCCATCTGAGATTTCATGGCGGTTGCTCTAATAGTGTCCCGTGGTTCGTTACGTATTCTAAGGTTATTCTTGACACTGGGACTAGCATGATCAGACGCCGGGGCCATGGACAAAACGACCTGTCGAATGGTGACATATGCGGGAGGAGGAATGGAAGAACAAGGAATTTCGCTGCGCGCATGTCGAATTGGGAGGGGACAAGTGTTTGAATCGACAGCAGCCCTTTTGCTCAGGGTTAAGGCTATATGACGCAGGCACTAAGAACCGGTGCTGATCACGGTCCTTTCATAATCAAGTCACTTTCGCGAGGGCAACGAAATGGAGTGCTGTTTACCAGGAGCTATTGGAGTGGATTGAGGCCAATACACCGTGGTGTGATCCCGAGCATGCCCACAAGGAGTTGCACATGGGCATACATCATGTTTCCTGGTATCCTTGTCGAGGAATAGGATTACAGCCGGATGACTGCACACGTCGGGTTGTCATCAGATGAATCGGCGGCAGAGTGCGGACATAGGGGTAAGATGATGAAAAATAAAAGGCCTCAGGCTACGGAGTCAACAGTTCAGTCCAGCAGCGGGCATGTTGTTAGGCGCAAGTCCATTGACTGTGCAAGCCTGAGTCAAACAGCCATAATTAACGTTAATTTGTCCAGTGGCACGAGCCAGGTGAGGGACTTTGGTGACAAGGAATTAAAGGGCTCAAATCGCTGTGACGGGCGAGAAGTGGCGGCGACGATCCAGGAACATGAAACGGCCAGTTCATTGTTATTTATTGTTATATATTGCCTCCCCGCGAGCCACTTGGGGAAGGGGGGTATGTATGGTGGATCATAGGCTTGGCTTGGTTCCTGAGCTAGTCCATGTCGACGATTTAAAAATCGTCCACGCAGAAAGTCCCCGTGAGGCTTGCAAGTGAATGGGTTGTTTCGAACCCAAATGTTCAGCGCAAAGCACACGAGTCGCTTTTCTAGACGGGGAAATGCAGAATTGCGGGGCGATAACCAGAACAATGCCACTGTGGGCGGTGCCTGGCTTTACTTGACTCGCTTGGCAGAGGAAAAAGCCCGAGCTGAGAGGTTGGCGAGGGGTGGTGGCGGTTTCAGCATCTCAGAGGAACCGTCATGGTTCAAATTGCTGGGCTTCCTTTGGGGGAGGGGGTGTGATTGTAAAGACGGTGAGCCGGTCGCTTTGCCTGTCCTGTCGTGTCCACATGGCTCCATTTACCATCGCCAGGTGGCCGGCATGACGGTGTGAGTGAAACTTAATTGATGACAGGATCTCGCTGTTGAGAAGTGCTGATCTTTTTCATGGAAGACTTGCATTGTCCGCTTTCTGTGCGGTCTCGAACCTTTCCGCAAGTTGGTTAAGCCGTGATAGTCCTTGACATGGCAAAGGGGGAAATTACACACAAACTACTCCGAATGGTGCAATGCAATGTGTTTTCCGCATGCATGTACTCCATAACTTACGACTGTCGATTCCGGACGCAGAAACCTCGGCCCCTCGGGCGGTTGAATCTTCAGATGGCTAGGTGGCGGGACGAATTGACCAGCCTTGAAACAGCCAGTCTCTCATGGTTAGGAGTGTGGAATGACGATTGATCGATGATGACGGCGCAGAGGCGAGCGGATCATCAGAGCAAGGGATGCATGCCGACGCCTCCTGAACTGGATTTTGCATGCGCAGGGCGGGAACGTGGAAGAGCTGAGTATCTATACTCCGTACGGAGTACGTAGCCTCTAAAGTCGAAGCTGCTGACACGGTGCGATACGCGACATTCCATCAAGCTTCGGCTACGGATTGGACGCGGGCGTGTACTCCGTATCTGCGGCATCTACGGAGTACGAAGTATTGCATATCTCTTCAACGCGTAGATGACGCCACCGACACGGGCCCGTCGTCGAGGTATGCAGACCGTGTTCTGTCTGTGCCAAATATCGCTCAAGGCTCGCGAAGTAACGTCGACAGCCAAAGCGATACCCGTGAGGTCAATGGACCAGGGCCAATGCCTGTGTGTGAAACGACTTGTCATAGCTCAGGCACCGATCGACTCGGGCGAGCAAAAGAAGCACGTACTAACTACGCAGTAACTACTAGTTACTCCGTATTAGTTACTACTCAATATTTTGTTAGGCGTACTCTGTATGTATTCGGTGATTCCCGCTGCCTGCCTTCTGATCTGAATGGGCTATTTGGTCTGATTGAAGGACGACGCCACAACATCCGTAGTCTGTATCGTGTTGACGCCGGTTCCGTCAAGATGGCACGACAAACTCACCTGTCGCCCCTTGGATTGCTCTATGAATCCCGGTACATACATTGATGTGCACGATGTACGGACCGGGTGCATTTTGGCACCGAATCGAGGGTTTAATCTTGCCGTACTTCGTACACGCTCCGTACACCCTCCCAACTTGCAGTGAAACTCGACATTTCTTGGACTGGATGCAGCTGGAGCACAGCACTTGAGTTATCCAACGACAACAGCAGGCAGCGAGGGGTGGCGAAGGATGGCGAAGGATGGCGAAGGATGGCGACAGGGCAGCACAGCAAAAAAGAATGGAACGGATCAGACAAGAACATTCGAGGCGGAGAGTCAAAAGGGGTTGCGGCGCAAGGGATCAATTGTTGGATTGTGGAAGGAAAAGCAGCGATCGTATTGCTCCAGTCCATCTTGTGGTCCGGGACGGCGCCGGAGAGCGGGGACGAAAACGTCCGTTGCAGGGGCACATCCTCATGATTGGACTACGGCTCGTCTCAGAGTTGCGTCTCCTCCTGGTACCTGCATCTAGTACGTACTCCGTAGTGCCAGTGCGCCTTCCCCCCCTTAAGCTAAGTGCCCAAAGGAAGGAGCCAACCTGCGTTGTGCGTGCCAACAAGTCCACGGACAAGAGCAAGCAAGCATTGAACCAGGTTCCGTCCACAACCGTGGGCGGTTCTGACGAGGAAGAGAGTGAAAACGAAATGGCGAGATGCAGCTGACGGCTCTGTGTCAGCCCATGCATGTACAGTAAACCACCGTTGTAACGATAACCTTCGTGAGGCCAAATTTAACGATATTTGGTGACTATCGGTAAGGTGCGACTATTGTGGGGCTTGTACCTCTACTAAATTTTATTAGGGAATTACACCTAAAGATGTTAAAAAGTATATATTAAGAGATTATTATTTCTTCGCCGCTTCACGCGCCTCATGCCAATCGTGCCAAAGCCGCCTTTGATGCCGTTAAAGCTGTTAAAGAAGCTTAAAATTGACTAATTCGCGTTGTTCTTCGAAGGAGATTAATTTATTAATAGCCTTAGACGCCTCTTATATAGTAATTTCTAGTATTTTTAGTCCTTTATCAACCTCTTTAATATTAATAGATAAGACCTATGAAAAATTTACTGCAATATCATCAATTATTTCATTAGAGGCCTCATCAACGCGCTCAAAAAAAGGCTCAATTAGCTCCTTAAGGCTGCTATCGTGGAAGGCGGCGTTGTGGTGGTGTTAAAGGAGGAAAAACGCGTCAAAGGCTGCAAAATTTGCAGCTTTAGTGGGCCCCAAATAACGATAATTGCCTCAATTTATATGGTGACTAATTCTAATGCCTACGATATCGTACGACTCGCGACTTTTAACGATTTACTAGGGAAAAACCCTTCGAAGACCGTGAATTATCGTAATAGCGCGAATATCGCTAAGATAATGATCGTTACAACGGTGGTTTACTGTACTCCTTACTGCACGTCTACGGAGTACGGAGTACGTAAAAGCCCCATCCAAAGCCCTGTCGTTACTCCATTTTCACAGCACAGATAGTTAATCGCTCCGGCCACATCGCCAACGGCTGACTTTTTCGTCAGTGTTTCTTTCAACATGTCTAGCTTGGGGGGGACATTGTCTCCACATTACTTCAGAATGTCTATACTACTATCCGTACGGAGTAGTAGTAGTGCTAGAGACTACCGGCTGACTATCCTACCGGCTGACTATCCTACCGACCTCACGAGTCCACAACACATCAACGGAATGAACGCAAGACGCGCAAAGTGCTACGCGGCTCGGGTGCCCTACTTCCACGTCTTTGCCTTCTTTCGCATGGTCCTATCGCCGATGGGTCTTGGGCAACGGGTTCACGTACGGAGTCTCATTCGTTCCACTTGTCGGCATTCGCGGCATTGGTGCCATGGTCATCTACTACGGACGGGGTGGCTGTGTGCCTACAGTACTCCGTACGGAGTAACGTTATGTTATGTCTACAATGTGTCTACGTCGTGCAGTTTGGGCCTTCACCTTGACTCCGAAATTGTCGTGTTGGCCTGTGGAGCCAGTAGGGGAACCGGTTCAAGGCACAACAAGATGGGCCCGAAGATCAATCTGCGCAACCACCCGGGCCGGGGTCCAATTTGTTTATCTGTTTGTCGTGGAGGGCTGGTCGAACCACCTGGTCAAGGCCCCTGATCCTTGTTCTATCTAGTGTTTGGTCCCATGTCTACTCTGTACGCCCGTCCAGTATCACTCAACCCACCCCTACGACGACGCTGGCGCCGACGCCTTCGTGTCGGTGCATTGGCCCGCGCACTATCACGGAGCATGGGTGCGTCGATGGGTTATGTCTGTCCGCTCGCGGTGTACAGACGTACAAGATGGAGAACATGTGGTTGAAGAACCATCCGTTGGGTCCTGCTGGCTTACACCCCCCGTCTTTCCGAGCCTTCATCTAGGGCCTGGTTCTCTCTTCGAAATCAGACCTTTTTTCCCCTTCACACTCTTTTCTTTCTCAGTTCCATCCGGCTACATTCATACACTCTTTTTGGCGCGTCTTCTACCGCCGTCCTTGCTATCACAGCTGTATATCGATTCACGACGTCAAGCAGGCTACGTCTCACTGAACCACTGACCATATCTCTATTTTCATTCTTTGTCTCTGAGTGAGAAAGCTAGGCTATCACATTTCCAACGCGGAATCGATTTTCGCTCTTTGCCAATCATTGTGTCAAGATTTGACGAGATCGAGAATCCAACTGTAGCCTGATATCGGACCATCGTTCAGTCACCAACTGAAAAGAAAAGAAGACACCACACCAAAACGACCCCTTACTCAGCCTCCCTTTGCACACGCCACCGAAATCATGAAGTCGACTGTTGCTACACTCGGCATGTTGGCCGCAGTTGCCTCTGCCTTCACCCCTGGCCGACAGCACATGCATTTTCCTCGTGCCAATACGACCTCCGTTGACAGCCTGACCACCTTGACAGTGAAGACCACGCAGATCCGCACTATTACCAGCTGTGCTCCTACTGTCACAAATTGCCCGGCCCGTTCGACCGGCGCAGTTGTCACCGACACCATTGTCTTGACCGAGATCGTCTGCCCAGTGACCGAGGTTGGCAAAGTCTCGTCATCAGTCCTAGCTAAGGCTTCTAGCGGTGGCCTGACTGGGTCGACCTTGTCTCCTACCGCCAAGGTCACACCTGCTCAGCCTACGCTCGCCGCAAATGCTACCTCTGCTCTGCCTGGTAACCAGCCCGGCGTAACTGCAGAGGTCACTCCAGTTGTGAGCTCAAAGACTGTGACCCTCACTCTTGGCACTGGCTCTACCGCCTCTGTTGTTACATCTATCATTCCTGTTACTCTCTACAAGACCATCGCCCGTCCTACCGCCACAACTGTCGATGCGATTACCGCCAGCAGTGATAGCACGACCACCATGACTGCTACCACTAGGATCACACGTACTGTCACCATTTCAAAGACTCACCCCACGATCGCTGCTGGGGGCAACGGTGACTGCGCTTCTGCCACCGTCACCGTCACCGTGGCCAAGGAGACCGTCACCGTCCCGGCTTCTACTGTCTACGTTACCATAGGCGGTGCTGGCGCTACCGAGTCACACAACCAGCCCTCTCCTACAGCTGTTACCAGGGTCCCGGCTTCTTCCATCTGCTCTGATGATACCACCACTCTTCAACGAACCGTTACTGCTCATCCCTTCCCTATCAACAACGGCACCAACACTAGCGGTTCTGCTAAGCCTACTGGTTATGCTCGTCTTCGCTAAACTTGGCCTGGTGACGTTGCAGGACGACGAACACCAAAACAGAAGGGCGGAACGGGAAATTCGTTTTGCTTCTTTCTTAAGTGCCAATCGTGTCTCTTGGAAGCGGGTTTCTAGGGCGCAACAGCGGAGGAATCGGTGTTGTTTCTTTCCTTGGGCAACCGGCTTTAGGATGATGAGGGAAGTTAAGCATAGAAGAGGAGGAGAACATTCTTATGGCTCTCGAAAAACTTGGGAATCTTTCAGTACCAATCACTTTTATGAAATCAAGTCAACAGTCTCTGCAAAACTTTTGTGTGACACAAAAGCTCGCGCCTTTTTTTGGAGAGAAAGACGAATGGTTTATTTCTGAACGTTATTTGGAGACTCTGAAACAAACATGTGGTATGCATTTACAGGAGGATCAAAAGGTGCTAGATCTGTTGGCACGCATCTTCTCTGTAGTCAATTTCGCCCCCACAAGTTGGTTGTTTCTGGTCTCGGATGGATATTACTTTGACCTATTTTTCATCTTCATGTGTATGTATATATGTATGTCATCTTGGTCTGCATGACTTGGTTTCGAGAGATAGGTGGTTCCAATATTGGCCGCAACATGACCTGTTCTATCTATGTGATGGTGCGGGCTTAGACCGTGATAACGCTGGTAGATGTTATGTTTCTTGCTTTGCGTCACCTGCCTGATGTCGCGCATGGCGAAGATTCCCAACTGCTGACGTTCCCCGCCTGTGGCCTCATTCGGATGGGCCCCTGTTTTTGGTGACAAGTAAAACTACGATAAGATGGGTAACTTTCGATCTGTCTTGTCATACTTTTGCTGTCACTAGAAATAGCAGGTGGCGCGTGAAGGTACATATGTACTCCGTACCTAGGCACTTAGAGTAACCCGTGCTCAAGTCGGTAACGCTGTCACGGCTCGCCCCTGGAGCGTGACAGGTACATTGCCCCTCCAACGATCTAACTACGTACCTAGGTACTAATGTATCTGCGCAGTGGCACTGGGTTTGGTTTCGGAAGGGGAAAAGCAACTACCTCAGGTAATTACAAAGAGATTACGCAACAGAAAAATTTAGATGAGTTGTTTATGAATATTTTAATCTAGCTGAGCGATATTTTATCAACGAAACTCGAAGTTCAAGAAATCGATCTTCCTACTACCTACCAAGGTACTCCTTCCTGCTTAAGCCGAACCACAAAGAAAAGCTCAACTTGGCCAACCAGATCGTGGTAGTGGCACCATGAAACCGGGCCAACGCAACCAACGAATGTGATTGGCTCAGGAGCTGCCAGCTGCTGACACTTGGGACCTGTTTTGGTCCATTTCCTGCCAACTGCCCCCGCCAGGACGTGAATGACGTTTGACCCCTCACTTGCTTCCCCTCCATCTGAGATTTCCCTCCTTCATCAACCCTTTCCAATCCCTTTCATTTTGATTCATACACATCAATCAGCAATCATGTCCCAGCCCCAGGTTTTCTTCGAAGTTTCCGCCGACGGTGGTATGTGCAACAGTGTCTTTTTCCAGACAAGTGATGAAACAATTGATAGGCTGACCACGAAGCTCTCGTCTAGCTCCTCTCGGCAAGATCGTCTTTAAGCTCTACGACGATGTAGTCCCCAAGACTGCTGAAAACTTCCGCGCCTTGGCCACCGGCGAGAAGGGCTATGGCTACGCCGGCTCCTCTTTTCATCGCGTCATTCCCGACTTTATGCTCCAGGGTGGTGACTTCACCAACCACAACGTATGTCGTCCTTTTGTTCATTGCGCGCCACTTGGCTTGGCAGTTCAGAATAAAGCTTGCTTTCCAAGCTTCCTTACTGGACTGTAACTCCATACTAACACCCACTCAGGGCACTGGTGGCAAGTCCATCTATGGCGAGAAGTTCCCCGACGAGAACTTCAAGCTGAAGCATACCAAGCCTGGTCTGCTGTCTATGGCCAACGCCGGCCCTAACACGTACGTCATAATGCCCAAATTGTGGCCATAGTTGCGATACTGACTGTGATTTCCTCTGTTTAAGCAACGGCTCTCAGTTCTTCATCACCACTGTTGTCACCTCGTGGCTCGATGGCAAGCACGTCGTCTTCGGTGAGGTCACCGAGGGTATGGACATCGTCAAGAAGATTGAGACTTTCGGCAGCGGCTCTGGCAAGACCAAGAAGAAGATTGTCATTGACAAGAGCGGTCAGCTGTAAATCTCTTGATCCCCTTGGCTTTTTGTGACTAGACTCGTCTGCTTTTGCTTTTGGGCTTGGCTCCACCATGAGGTAGCTATAAAAATAGTCATCCAGGTATGGGGACTGAATACGACGAGATGGTACTGCAATCTTTAGTCCCAGAGCAACTTCTTGTGATGCGATGATTTGTGATCTTAGATGCCCTTTCTATGGGCTGTTGTTACTACTGTGTGGTGTCTCATGTTTGCCAAGTCACCGATTCATTCATACCTTCATGTCAAACACCCATCCTGATATATGTGCTCCGGGAGCCAATGAGCCAAAAAAACAAAACATCTACCAACGCCCAAAGTAGGTGCCAAGCAACCTTTTCCAAGTCACCCTATGAAACTCCACGTATGACAGTCAGATATACACTATTCTGGCCACTTGGGCACGATTTAAAAAAAAAAAAAAAAAAAAAAAAAAGAGCCCCCAAGAAGGACTGCCATCCAACCATCTAGCCCAAAACAGCTTGTTCGTACAATCTTTGATCTACATGCTTGAGCAGCACCGCCCTCAGCAAGGCCCTACTCCTCGCCACCGACGGCAGAATCCCCTCGGTCTGCTCCAGATTCTCCCGTATACTGTTCACATGGTCGCCCAGCTGCATCGCAAGCGGGTGAATCTCATCGTCGTCTCGAATACCCTGGTCATCGAAGTCAGTAGCGAGCCAGTTTGTAGCGTCTGTTTGAAGAATTTGGGAGCAAAATGAGAATAAAGAAAAAGAAAAAACAAGGGGGAAAAAAAGAAAAGAAGAAGAAAAAAGAAGTACAACTCACGGTGAAAGCACTACCCGGCGTCGTCCCCGCATCCCGACTAAACATAAAGCCATCATGGCCGGTGTCCCTGGGGTCCCTGCCCCCATCTTCCCGCTTGACGGACGGCGCGGGCGTAAGAAGATGGGCCTTCTTGAGTAGACTTCTCTGTTCCCTGGCCTGGGCCCTCGCGCCGGCCTCCAGGTTGCGCAGCGTCTCGTAGTCGTGCTCGAGCTCCTCCTCCATGGCCTCCTTCTCCCTGCGCAGTACGTCGAGCGCGTCGAGCGCCGGCTCGAGCTGCCTCTCGAGGGTGAGCTTGCCGTCCAGCACGCTCTCAAAGTTGAGCTCGACCTCTCGGCCGGCGTCGCTCTGCAGAGGCGCGCGGCCGACGTTGGCCGGCATGCTGGCGGGCGGGAAGGGAAGGCCGCGCGATATCTTGCGGGCGATGCGCTGGGCGACCTGGCGGACGGCCGAGGCCGTGTGCTCGCGCCGGACCTCAGAGTCCGCGAGGCGCTGGAGGATAGGGCGCTGCGCGTACTGCAGCGTGGACTCGACGGCGGTCAGGGAGGCGTTTGTCAGCGGCGTCCATTTCGCCTCGATGGCGGACTGGCGCACGCGCCGGGTGTGGGGGGCGACGTGGACGTAGGGCTTTTCGGGGGACGGCAGGGGAGGCTGTGATACTTCGACGTCGTTGTTGTTCATGTTTTTGTTGTTGTTGTTGTTGTCCTCGCCGCGGGCTGTTGCTGTCCGTTGCAGCGAGCTGCCCGGCTGGTTTGGCTGAGGGATGCCCCGACGCCCGATTACGCCCGCGCCTTGGCTGCTTCGTCGGGAGGCATCTGATGCGCGGGCTTTCTTGCTTGAACTCGGTCTCTCGTCCTCTCCCACTGTTGTTCGCCGTGCTGTGGTAGAGCCCCAGCTTTCGCGGAGCGAAGACTGTGTGCGTCTTGGCTCGGCGTCGCTCTTCCTGGGCCGTCCTCGCTTCCTTTTGGGCGCGTTCGCGGGCTGGACGCGTTTGCGCTCGGGGTTTGGCGCCTGCGCGTCTATGTCAGCACTCCTGAAAGGGGGGTATGAGAGACTCTGCGACTCAGTGAGACCAACCATTTATAATTGATCGCGCTGGGGGGTTTCGAGCGTCGAAGTCGTCGTTTTGGCGTGGATGAGAGCGTTTGGAAGTCGTCGGACCGGATCGGCAACGCACTTGGACTTCTCAATTTAACCCGGCAGCTCGTCACTGCTCGCCGCGACCCACTTGAGCTCCTGCGGCCCCCACAAGTAACCTACCGTGTGTATTAACTTGAACTAGGCCGCATTGGACAGAGTACGAAGTACGGAGTTACTCCGTAGACAAATAGCCCATTCCATGATTCAACCTTGATTGGCCAGAGCAAATAAGCAGCTTAATCAAGCCCAGAGCTGTCCTTCCCGTCTCCCGTCTCCCGTCTCCCGTCTCCCTCGTCTCTCCACTCTCCGTGAACCCCAGACTTTGCCGCCGTCTTCGTTCTCGTTTTCTCATCCCTCAACATTTTGCTTCCTTCGTACCTTTTCTTGAGCTGTCCCTCGGTGGAACCGTTTCCTGTTTTCTACCACTCGCTCCCGCGACATATCTCGACAAGTAAAGCTCACGATGCGCTTCTCCGCCTCTGCCGTTGTCGCGGCCCTGCCTCTCCTGGCGTCCGCACAGGAGGATCCATTGGCGCAATACAAGGCGCAGTTTCAGACTGTCATGGACAACTTTGCCGCCTACATTCCTAACCCGGGGACATATGATCCCGTCGCGGCGCTGGAGGCGAAGCTGGGCAGCATGAAGATGTCTACGTTGTCGCTGGAGAACTGGAAGGAGACGCTGTATGAGCCTGTTGCTCCGGGAGCTACTGTTCCCACGGAGTGGTGGGTTTTGATTACCGGCCGCAACAAGACCTGTTACGGTAAGTTTGTCTTTCTTCTTCTCCTATCCGTCTTGTTCACATGGCGACATTCTTGTCAAGGGCCGTGCGTACCGTTACTGACTCCCACACTTGCAGGCCAATGCGGCAAGGTTGAGCAGGCCTTCAACGAGACGGCCGCAAGGTTCGCTATTCTGCCTGACTCTCCACACATGGGTATGCTCAACTGCGACGACCAGCCCATCCTGTGCAATGCCTGGTCCGCCGGTGCCGGTAGCGTCTGGTCCATCAACATGCTTCCTGCCCCTGCCACCATTGACATCTACAAGAAGCGGCTCAACCTTACCACCACCACTTCCGAGGATTTGTTCAAGCTTAAGAATGCCGTGTCCAAGGAGGCGGCCGGCTTCGTCCTCGTTGACTCGTGGTTCCACCCCTTCAACGGCAAGGCCGCCGAGCTCGGCCTCTCCGTTCCCTACGGCTACATCATGTGGGCTTTTGGCCTTGTCCCCAACTGGCTCTTCATGTTGATAGTGTCCTTCGCCAGTCGCAGCTTCATGAGCAACCGCATGCAGCCCGGAGCCGGCGCTCCTGGCGCCGGACGTCCTGGTGCGGCTGCTGGTCAGCGTCGACCTCAGTAATGTTCTCGGTCGCACGAGTTGGAGTCGTCGATGTAATGTATGGCATTGTTCAACTACAGTATGTGTTAGTAATATGATGCTGCAAAGGCTTGCAGCACGTGTGGATTTACGGACCCGAGAAAGATGGGGATATCCATTAAACGGAGGCCGGACATGTATAAAATTTTCCCCATGTTCACTGCATGTAGTCCCAAATAAGGTGGGCGGCGGGCGACTTACTGTTATCTGGGATGGTAGCTCATTTAGAAATAAGGACAAAGTAATTAATGCTCGCAGTTATGCCTTTCTCGCACACGCATTCTGCAAGGAGGCGAGGCCTTCTAGCACGTCATTCTTCAACTGGGGATTATATAGTTTGCCGTACTGCACATCGCTCAGATCGTCCACGGTCTGGCGTATTGACGCAACAAGCTCTACCTCTTGATCTTCGAGCCGCTCGATCTCGGATTCCAGAGCTGTGGCAGCGCCTTGGAGATCAGGGATGACGGTGTGAAGGGTGTATTTGCTGCGCTTGGCACCCGACTTGTTCCCAAAGAGCTGTGTTTATTTTTCTGTATTAGCCAAAGGGGAGAAAAAGAAAAGTACCGTGTACAAAGAGCAAACAGAGAGGTTCGTACCGCTCTCTCAATCTCAACCTCGGCGTCCCCGTCGTCGTCCCTGTTCTCGTCGAGGGCAACGCGCAGCACCTCCCGGCGCATAGCTACGCCGCGCCGTGCCTCGACGTCAATGTTCTCCGTTACTGCATCGATGACGCTGTTCCGCTGGGCTTGAAGGTCGCGGAAGAGGAGGCGTACTTGGGGGTGGGCTTGCCATGAGCGAGGGAAGAGGGCGCGAAATTGCTCGAGGGTTTGGATGGATGTTAGAGGAGCCGGGAGGAGGAGGTAGTGCGACAGAATTTCGGATTCCGTGGGGGCCATTTCCGGGCCAGGTTACTATCTCAAAGGCACGGTTTAAGGATGCCGTTGTGACGGGGAGGTGATGGCGGCGGAGGTGAGAGTTGGTTTCGGGAGACGCGATGATGGACGTGTTGAGTGGTGGTGCGGGCTCAGGATGGTGGAGATTTATTTGTGCGTCGTCGACAGATGCAATCAATACGTAGCACGAGGGTGAACAGACGGCATTTGAGCTTCATTGACGTACGGGTCTGCTACGTGTTGTGCATAACTCGCTTCTGGTTCCTGTGCAAGCACAACAGATGGGTATCTACCAGTGCCGACATCTTTCATGAGGCTGCGTCGAGAAGCTGTTAACTAATGGAGGACACGGCGGACAATAGGGTGATTGATTGTTCTCACCAGATGCCGGCAATCTGCACTATTGTCACTGATGAATGGAGCCCTGTGTTTTTCCCTTTTCCCTTTCCTTTTCCCTTGCTTTCTCTCCACATCCCTTTCCAATTGTGCTGGTCTGCACAAGTAACGTTAGTTGGAATAGTTACGCATGTAAGAAAAGAAACCAGTACGTACCAACATCAGCCAATCACAGCCAACCTCCCGCAATGTGTCCAGTGATTGGGCCGCGGAAAATCGCGTCGTCGCGTGCGTAGATGCAACCGAGTCCGAAAGCGTGTATGGAGATGCAGTCAATTAACGCGGCTTCAGAATGTCCCTCTCACACAGACACTCTAAACTAGCCATCTGACCTTGCTCGCCCTTTCACCTTTGCGCTGCCAGCGATAGCACTGGCCCTTTTCCCGAGCCATTAGCAAGTAGAAGGACATCTTTCGCATACCCTTTGCTTTTCTATTCGGCTTTCCCACTTTCCCACCGCATCGGCTTACTGCGCCTCGTCATCGGCTTTCCCATCATTCCTTTCATCGACCCGTTTGCCTACGCCGCCTGCGCCATCTCGCCACAACAGAGCTGAGGCCGCTCGAAACTATTTCGCAGAAGATCGAAACACCGTCGCAGAATCGCTTCCTGCCCGAGCATGGCCCCCGCGCGTCAGCAACAGACGCCCCAGTTCAACAGGGATGAAAAGGTCCTCTGCTTCCACATGGACATGCTATACGAGGCCAAGGTGATGGATGTGCAGCCGGGCGAGAAGCCGGGCGACGGCTTTCGCTACAAAGTTCACTACAAGGGCTGGAAGAACACGTGGGATGACTGGGTTCTCGCAGATAGGATCAGGCCGTTCGACGACGAGCACAAAGAGCTGGCAGCCCAGCTTCACGCCCAGCTGAAGAACAGCATGCAGAAGAACTCGAAACAACCTAAGAAGAACCTCAAGGGCGGCGACTCGGCCAGAGGCAGTGAAGAGCGAGGCTCAGGCGCTCCCCAGGCGGGAAGGGGGGGAAGGCGAGGCAAAGACTGGGAGTTGGAACAGGTAAGAAAACTCTTCCTTTGTACCGCCTTGATCGTTATCCCGCCTTGGTCTTGCGCGCAAACCGAACCTATGGTGTGCAGCAAGCGCTGGCGAAATCCACTCCGAGCAGGGCGAAGCAAACATGACGAGCCGCGCCCATGTCGCTCTGCAGGTATGATGAATGGCCGGCCTAGCACTCCATGGGACTGGGTGTTTGGGATAAGTTTTCTCTTTGCAGCTAGCGGCTACTAGCTTTGAAGACCAAGTCCTTTATTCATTCATGATTTGAGCTGCTGCGGGTTCCACCAGACATGTGCTTGCTTCAACCGAAGTTGAAGTCGAAGTCCTCGTCAGTTCTCGTCCCCTTTGCTCTAGTCAGTCGCCACTACTACAGGCTTGAACTCTGGATTCGGCGGTGACATGAGCTACGCGGTCCTTTGAAAGTTAAAAGTTTGGCGTGTGTTTCTTATGGTATATACACATATGCGCACATACATCTATTTAATCGACCGAGCCTGCACCTGGACGAGACAAGGCTGCACTTTTCTTTGGCATCCTCATTCTATCACTCCAACTCCTCTCTGTCCGTCTGCTCTATTCAAATAGAAGAGGCAAAATACCGGAAAAGGATTACATTCTCTCATCTTGAGCGGCTCTCCTTGCACCTCAATGCCCCCCTACAATAATACTCGCAAGTCCGCCAAGTCCGCCGGAGGCGTCAACACCATCAAGACTTCAGACACGGTCAAGGTCCTTATAACCCCAGAGGTCCCCAAAGCCCCAAAGGTCCCCAAAACCCCCAAGATGCCCGAGACGTCCAAGACGTCCAAAGTCTCCCCCAAGCTCTCCAAAGTCTCCAAGGCCTCCAAGGCCTCCAAGGCCTCTCAAGGTGGCAAGGGCTGCAAACGTGTCCAGGCTCGGCGGCGACAGTCACAGACTGCTCCCCCGCGAAGGGCATATGTACGCCAGACATTCCCCCTGTCCAACGTGCGTGGGTCACAAGAAGAGGCTGCGAAGCATCCGCCTTCAACAACACTTGGGGCCACACCCGGTCGCATTGGCAAGAAGCTGAAGCGTCTTCCCCTGGCCCCCGACCATCTTTTGAGATTTCCCCAGGTCAACCATCGGTATTTGGACAGCCGAGGCAACATCTTGTTCGACAATCGCTACGAGCTGTCGATCCAGACGCAGACGCGAAGGCCTTCAAAGCCGCCCACGTCGTCGCCCAAGCCGGTGGCCCAGGAGCCCAACACTTGACACGCACCAAAAGAGCAACGGTCTGGCTGGTCTCAAGTCGCAACAGTCAGTCCCTCGGCACTCGAAGAGCAATCATGAGTCGGCGCTTCACTCGTCCGGTGGTGTGTTTCCTTCTTATCCGCACGTCCATCGTCCTCAACCTGCGCTTGAACCACGGGGACCAAGTGGTACCAGTCCTTGCAATTTCCTTTGTCATATTTGGTAATGCCAGCTCGGCATTTTACACCGCCACGCAATTGACTAACCAGAGCCGCAGGAGGACGCCTTCCACAGCAAACCAATGATCAATCTCCCTGTGCCTGATCACATCCAGGCCATGCTTGTCGACGACTGGGAGAACATCACAAAGAACAACCAGCTTGTGCCTCTCCCGCACCGGAAGCCTGTCACCAAGATTCTCGAGGACTACCTCTTGTTTGAACGTCCTCATAGGGAAGAGGGATCTGCTGGCATGGATATTTTGGAGGAAGTTGTTGCTGGGTTTCGGGAGTACTTCGAGAAGGCACTCAGCAGGATACTCCTGTATCGGTATGACTCTTGAATCAAATGACCGCGTCCCTCTCACCCTGGTTCCGGTCTCGCCATCACTTGCCTCTCCACGTCCTTCCTTGTACCTTCTTCACCCGCCCTGCCATGCCCTTGACGAGAAGCCAAACTAACACCTCCGTCCAAAGCTTCGAGCGCCACCAGCACATGGACCTGCGTAAACTATGGGACGGCGCAGACGCCACCTCCGAGTACAAAAGCGTCTGCGACGTCTACGGTGCCGAGCACCTATCTCGTCTAATCGGTAGTTACAGCCACCCCAATCCCCAAGACCCTCAAGACCGCCCGTAGCCTCGCACCAACGCCCAAAGTCAGTCCCGTGTGCTAACACAGGATGCGCTTGCAGTCTCCCTCCCCGAACTACTAGCCCAGACAAACATGGACCAGCAGTCCGTCTCTCGTCTGCGAGAGGAATTCGGCAAGTTTACAGTTTGGCTAGGGCGACACTGCGAGACCTATTTCGTGAACGAGTACGAGACCCCGTCACAGGAGTACGTAGACAAGGCCCGCAGCTTCTAGAGTTGCAGGCGGAAACGCAATGAAATGTAGGCAGCATCAGTACCCCATATGTATAATTATAGCTCGTGCGTGCGTGCGCGCGCGCCGAGGCAGGCGGGGATACAAGGAAAAAGTTAGGGTAGCGAAAAGATGCTTTGCTCTTCAGTCTAGTAGTACATGAACACCCAAAGTCTTTTATTTTTTTTCTTTTTGGAGTTTCCTCCCCAATCGCCCCCAGCTCACATCCTCCTCACTGCCTTCTCGACGTAGAACCCGGCATCAGGCGTCCTCGCCCTCCTCACCTCCGCGGCGCTCGACCTCGACTGCACCTGCTCCACCCTCACCAGCTCCTTCACTTTGAATATCATGCCTGCGAACTGCGGCTCGACGGGGTGGAAGACGGTCTGCATGCGCTTGCGTAGCCCCAGCGCCGCCAGCACCCCCCTCGTCCGTTCGGGCAGCCCAATCGCCGACCGGTGCAGCGTGATGCGGAAGAAGCTCATCTTTTGCCAGCCAACTCGTCCTTTCTCCCTGCTCCCTGGGATCGCAGTCGTCTTGATGGATGGTAGCTGGGTTTATTGCTGTCGTGGTCGAGTGCACGCCGCTCGGCGAGTTTGGTTGCCGATAACGTGGCTTCCGGCTGTGACTAGGCGCGTTGCGCTCGATAATTGTAGTTCGTATGGCGCGGTCGTTACGGCATCTGCTGCCCGTGACGCGAGGTTCTGCTGTCTTCGGGCAAGTGTCGTGCAAGATTCATGATCAAGAGGATAGGAAGCAACTAATTCGTCATCACGTGATGGGTCCACTCAGTGCCTGCACTACTTCAACAACAAGTCGACTAGTTCCGTATGGAGTACTCCGTACTCCATAACTACTACTCTGTACCAAAGTCAAACTTCCTGTGAAAAGCGGGTCTTACATCGTAGGCAGAGCTTATTAAATCCACCAAAGCAATCCATAGATAGTTCCGGTTCATCTGCCCTCGCTATAATTCCGAAACAAACTCACTGGCCAGGCGTAGCAATCAAAACGGCATGTCTATGGTTTAATTACGCGGAAAGTAGCTACGTGCTGCTCCCTAGCCTACATTGATCGAGTTAATACCCCATCGTCACTACGTCCCTATCGCACCAGATCATTAGATCAACGTTAAAAAAGATATTCCACGCTCTCATGACATATTCCTTCCCCAGCACCTTACATCTGCACTTCCACTCTACCCTCGGCGCCAGGCCGGCCCTCACGGAGGTTGGGCAGCAAGTAGGTGATATCGTCCCAGGGGTGGCGGTACAGACCAGTGCGCAGTCTCTTCTGGTCGAGATAGTGGGCAATAAGACCAATGCTTCGGCCAAGGACGAAGAGACCATTGAGAACACCCATACCCAAGTAGTCCTCGGCTTCTTCGGTGGAGAAAGCACCACAGTTGCGGAGCAGATCAACAAAGCAGACAGCAATACAACCGTCAACGTTCAGAATCAGGTTGTCCTTCTTGGAGGTGGTGACTGTCTCAACAGCAAGAGCGTAGTCAAGTAGTTTGTGGTTGGGGAACTTGGACAAAACGTACTCCTTGACCAACTCGACACGTAAATCGGGATTGTTACGGGACTTGACTCTGTGACCAATGCCGGGGATGAGTTTGTTGGCCTTACGCATGCTGTCGACAAACTCTCTGGGGCTCAAACCCTTGTCAAAGGCACGGGTGAACTCTTCAGCGGCACCGTCCAGGGCACCGCCGAATCGGGAACCGATGGTAAGCAGACCAGAGACGAGGGCGCTGATGAGATCTTTACCGGCACGGGTAGTAATAATAGTGTTCATGGCACCGGACACAGCGGGGCCGTGGTCTGCAGTAAGCATGAGGACCATCTCGAGGAACTTGGACGCGTAGTCAGGCAGACGGCGACGGAACCAAAGGAGAGACATGACACCACCGATACCAATATCCTCCTTGAACACGTCGGAGATGGGCATACCAGCGTAGAGGAGCTCCTGACCGCGGTCATCCGAGATGGTGGAGATGAAAGCAGCGGGCTTTCGGATTAGACCCAGCTCCTGAGCCCATGAGTAGTCAATTGGGATCTTGGGAACAACGGGTTCAGCCTGGGGCACAATGGTACCCTCCTTGACAAGCTTGTCGTAGACTTCCTTGAGAACGTTTGGCATATCTTCAAAGGTGTTGGGAACGTGGAATCCAGCCTCCCGCATAGTCTTGTTCTTGGTAGCGGCGGTCTCGAGTTGAGAGTTGGCAAAGGAACCAGCATGACCGAACTGGACTTCAGTCTTGAACATGCTGGCGCAAGTGCCAATGGCCCAGGCGACAATGGGCTTGGTAATGATACCCTGCTTTACAGCCTCAATGACCTTGTATTCTTCAACACCACCAACTTCACCGAGCATGACCAAGATCTTGCACTCGGGGTCGGCCTGGTATCGGAGCATGTGGTCGATGAAAGTAGTTCCGGGGTACCTGTCACCACCAATGGCAATGCCCTCGTAGACACCGTCGGTGTTTTGAGAGATGATGTTGTTCAGCTCGTTAGACATACCACCGGATTTGGAAACGTAGCCAACAGAGCCCTTGCGGTAGAGCTTAGAGGCTACAATGTTGTCCATCATACCACCAGTGTTACCGATCTTGAAGCTGCCAGGCTTGATACCGCCGACAGTGGCAGGCCCGATAATGGTAACACCTTTTTTCTTGGCGACATGGGCAATTTCACGAGCTCGCTGTCACGTTGTCAGCAAAACATACGTCAATTGAGTTTACAAGGGGAAAATAGCTGCATCTTTCGAGAAATGAGCCAATGTCCACCGGGCTTAGACGACTTACTCGTTCGGGAACACCCTCGGCAATGATGGCAATGGTCTTAATCTGAGGGTTCTCCATGAGCTCCATGGTAGAACTGTAGACACTTCGGGAAGAAGCGAAGTTGACAACGACATCAACGTCGGGATGCTTGGCCATTGCCTTCTCAACCTGCTGGTAGACCGGCAGCAGTGTCTCGCTAGTGCCCCAGTACATTTTGCTAACGAACTGACCGCCAAAGGTGTAGATAATGCCGGCAACCGAGGGGCTCTTGCGCTTGCAGATGAAGTCGAAGTCCAACATGCCCTGGACAGCACGGGGCTGGAGACCGTACACGAAGCATCGGGTCTTGTCGTTGAAGAGAGCGTGCTCAGGAAGAGGGCTCAGAGGCCGGCTGGGAGCAGCGAAACGCTGGATATGGTCGTTGGCAGAAAGCTGGCCCTTGGCGCCATTTGGGCTATTGGTCGTTGCTTGAGCCATGGTCGAATGTGAATATCGTCTTGGCCGGGAGCGTGGGATGGATGGAAGATGAGAAAGAAGGTGGTGACGGTGGGGAGATTGAGTCGGTGATTTTCTTGGGCGGGTCGGTCAAAGAAAGTCACTGGTGAGTTCCGGTCAGCAGCTGGGCGTAACTTTGTTGAGGCACCGCTGTGCAAGCCCGCTGGAAGCTTTTGCAGGTGCAAACGGGAGACGATTAGGTGAGGAGGGAGGCTTTATGGAAAGCAGCCGAAGACTTCAAAGTGGCCAGGTCAATGGTGGAAATGGTAGGAGGAGGAATCTTAGGAGAGAGTGAAACGGGAGCGTAAGAATTGGCTTGCTGAAGTGTCAACGAACGGTCTGGTTATTCTGCCAGGCAGCTTGCCCAGGTCAGCTCCGACAAGTACGGAGTAAAAGGTACCCTAAGTGCGCGGTTCTCGACTTAACCTGGTGGGGCGGCAGAGATAGAAGTGGTAACTACGACCACCTGGGCACTCGACAGACACTCAGTACCCATGTATCTAGGTACTCCGTACGGAGTACATATACTTAGGTACCTAGTAGACTAGAGGGCCGTCAACAGGCAGACAGCTTCCACCAGCTCCCACCAGCTCCCACCGCCCAACGGAAATAGCAACATGCCCGCCACGGTGAGGTGACTCGGTGGGAAAATACAATGAAGGAAATTCAACTTACGACAGACTCTGATGTCTACTGGTGAAATTGAGATCAGGACGACCTTGTCGGGGGATACGTCGCTGAATAGGAGATCTCTGGAGGTGTTGAGCGGCCGTTAGCCCGGAACAGTTCGACTTCAAGGTTCACAAACTGTAAACTTGGATGGCGCCTGGACTCGGGGTTCAATGTCCTAACCGTCGGCTTCCAAAATTCAGTGGACTTGTACAGAGTACAAGAAGGCGGAGTAGCGCATGTACTCTGGTGTACGGAGTAGGGTGTGAGTGACGGGGGCTTCCACAAATGAATTGGGGTCGGAATACGGAGTACGGCAACCTTTGCGTCTTTGGGGGATTTTTTTTGTTGTTTTTTCTCTGGTTGACCTGTGCCAATCTGTTGAATCGTCCGGGCATCATGATTGAGGCTAGCGAGGCAAAAAGTGGTAACATAGACCCTTGTCCCGCTGCGGCGACCAACAGGGCTGCAGGTTGTTGCTGACCCAGCAAAGCCTCATTCGGGTACCGGTACTTTCTCCAAATTTCGGGTCGCAGCCGCCGTTGTCGGGGTTTCACATTGTTGACGGCTGACATCATGCGCGAAAGCCGAAGTCTATGTCTGCATCTTCCTTCCACGGGCTTCGGCGGCTTGCCGTCTCGAGCAAATGACCAGTGGTCTAGTTAGTTATTCCGGAGAGGGTACGTAATGCCTAACTCGCTCTGTCACACCCACCCCCGGTTGCGAATGCTTGTGCGGTGTGATAGCTGTGTCTCATTGTATTCTAACAGAAGTGGCATGGTGGTTTGGCGGACTGGGCTTTCCTCCGAAATGCGGCGGGACATCGAGCTTCGTTCGATAACTGGCAGTTTACCCACCCCATTGGCTGCTTCAGCGCACACGCAATGAGCTGGGCACTACTCCGTAATGAACAGTGAACTTAGTTACTAGTTAGTTAACGTGTCGGAGGTCTGGTGGGCGGGCAATCGGGCCATCAGACAACAAGTGCCAGACTGGTGGCACGCCGCACAACAAGCCGACGCCCCGCTTCGTCGCAGCAGTGCCTCCTTTCCCCAACACATGGACGGCCATGGTTGAATAAGCCCCCACCATGACGTCCACCAGGGGTCCTGACCTGGCATGAATTGGTGACGGTCTAATGTGGGTCATCTCAACCCACTTGGCACCGCGAGACCTCTCAACAGCTGGGGCACCCAGGTGCCATTTGTACCGTTACTCCTTGGTCTGTGTCTGTGTCGGTGGTTCTCATTGCTTTGGCAAAGTTGTCAGCTCGGGTTTGGACTAGAAGCTGATGGGGACGGCAGCGTCACCCAGGTCAACCCTCACCGTCATCAACGCTGTCTGTCCGCCAAAAAAATCATCCGGCGTCCAGGGTCTGTCCTTGACCGCACATTGAAGAAGCAGCAGTCTGGTACTCCGTATACCTGGCACATGTCGGCGTCTGGAGGACCATGGAGTGCAATAGTGGCAGCACTTCAGGAGCACTGGCATGGAGTCCTCCAGCACACACGTAGCCCAGGTTTGGAGGTTGATGCACCAGATTGCGGGCCCTCTGGCGCTCTCCGTCCAGCAACGCCGCCGCCCGCATCCTAATGTTGCTGGAGCTCCATTGTTCAAGTTCCAACATGAACATTGAACGCTGGCGCGCACCCTAAATTTTGATCGCTGGTTTCGCACTCGACCTCAACCGTCACACCCTCTCCGCCATCAAGCTCCGTCCCTCACCTCCTGCAGATATCCAGAACTCGTTTCCTCGGATTTTCTTCCAGACCTGTTCCGTCTCCTTTTGCAGTTTTCCCAATCTGCAATTGTCATTGCCAACTTCCTCCCGCTTCGCTCTCAACGTTCAGCTCGAGCTCGCCTCTCTGCATTGGTACGTGCGGCCCAGCCCACTTTGCATTGGAATCTTCGGTGAGGTGATGAGCAAAGAGTCCATCCTCACCTCAATTCAATTCACTGCTGTGCTGCGCACTTCGCATCTTCTGCCTGTGTTCGCCGGGGCAGGAAAAACTAGACCTTTTCGCTAACGGTCTGCCGCAGAATATTCCGGGTCAAGAGCTCTAGGAGAGACACCCCGAACCTTCGATTCGACAACAGTTCGTCTTCGCCGAACCTCACCATGTCTGCCAAGTCGATTTCTGAGGCTGACGGCAAGGCCATCATCAACTACCACCTCACTCGCGCCCCCGTCATCAAGCCGACCCCTCTTCCCACGCCAACCAAGCACAATCCTCCTCCCAGACTGGCTTCTCTGCACTTCCCCGAGGATGCCAGCGTTGAGGATGTTCTGAACCAGGCCGAGGTTACCTTCCCTTGGCTCCTCCAACCCAATGCCAAGTTCGTCGCAAAGCCCGATCAGCTCATCAAGCGCCGAGGCAAGAGCGGTCTTCTTGCTTTGAACAAGACTTGGTCTGAAGCTAAGGCCTGGATCGCTGAGCGAGCTGGAAAGGAGCAGAAGGTTGAACACACCTCTGGTGTTTTGAGACAATTCCTAGTTGAGCCCTTCGTTCCTCATCCTCAGGATACTGAGTACTATATCAACATCAACTCTGTCCGTGACGTAAGTGACCCAGTCAATTTTTTTGTCTCTGCTTGAAATGGTCCAATCTCGGCTCAAACTTCCGAGTGGTTGTGGTGCACGGCTCATGGCACTGTCATGAGCTTGAGGGCATTCAGTCCCCTAGGAAGGTCATTTGACGTGCTTTTGCCCATGTCGTGGTGCATTCAGGGAACCATTCTTTGGAATGGTGTTCTTTTTCCTCCAACCATTGCATGCTGGTCAGAGGGCAGCTGTTGGTCATCTTATGTGGACGAGACAGTGGGTTCTGGCGGCGGCCTGCGTCGGTCACTCACTTGCCCAGCTTCAGGAGCGGGCGGACGAACGGATGTCACGACAGAAGGAGGGTCCGTTGTTACCTTTACAGATCTTGACCCCTGCGCCAACCAGGACAACAGTCTCAAATCCATCACGAACTCTACGGTGTTGTTTGTGCTAGCGCATTCGTCCACGATTGGCGTGTTTTTGCTGTTTCCGTTTTGGGGCATGTTCGATGCTAACGTTGGTGGATTGTACAGGGCGACTGGATTCTCTTCACCCACGAGGGTGGTGTTGATGTTGGCGATGTCGATGCCAAAGCCGAGAAGTTGTTGATCCCCGTCGATCTCACAGAGTTTCCTTCAAATGACCAGATTGCCGCCACTCTGCTCAAGAAGGTCCCCCAGGGTGTCCACAATGTCCTTGTTGACTTCATCAGCCGCCTGTACGCTGTCTACGTTGACTGTCAGTTCACCTACCTCGAGATCAACCCCTTGGTTGTGATTCCCAACGAGGACAAGACCTCTGCCGCCGTTCATTTCCTGGATTTGGCGGCCAAGCTGGATCAAACGGCCGATTTTGAGTGTGGTGTCAAGTGGGCTATTGCTCGCTCTCCCGCTGCCCTTGGTCTTACCAACGTCGCTCCCGCCAACGGTGAGAAGGTCAACATTGATGCTGGTCCTCCCATGGAATTCCCAGCTCCGTTTGGTCGTGAGCTGACCAAGGAGGAGGCTTACATTGCCGAGATGGACGCCAAGACCGGTGCCTCTCTCAAGCTCACCGTGCTCAACCACAGCGGTCGTATCTGGACTCTGGTTGCTGGCGGTGGCGCTTCCGTCGTCTACGCCGACGCCATTGCCTCGGCCGGCTTCGCTGACGAACTGGCCAACTATGGTGAGTACTCTGGTGCTCCCACCGAGTCCCAGACCTACCACTACGCCCGCACTGTCCTAGACCTGATGCTCCGCGCGCCCATGTCCGACAAGGGCAAGGTGCTCTTCATTGGCGGTGGCATTGCCAACTTCACCAACGTTGCCAGCACATTCAAGGGCGTGATTCGGGCTCTCCGTGACTACGCCACGCAGCTCAACGAGCACAAGGTCCAGATCTGGGTGCGTCGTGCAGGTCCCAACTACCAGGAGGGTCTCAAGAACATGAAGGCCGCCACGCAAGAGTTGGGTCTCAACGCCAAGATCTTCGGACCCGAGATGCACGTGTCCGGCATCGTGCCGCTGGCCCTCGTTCCCGGCAAGTGGGAGGAGAGCAAAGCCGAAGAGTTCAAGGCTTAAGCACGTAAGTAACGAAGGATATACGAGGCATGGGGCGTGAGCGGAGAATGTGTGCAGCCATGGCTCATGGTTGTGTGTAGCGAAAGGAGGTTTTATAGATGATAACGCTAATTTGTACGGAGTACCGCATGTTTGTTGTATTTTTGCAAGCTAGACGACGGAGACATCTGTGTTGTTTCAACAGTAAGCCCTGACCGCTGTCCGGACTGCCCGGACAGACGGCAAGAGGGCGTGTACTGGCTTCGAGGCGGACGAGGGGGTGCTTGGCTCAAGACAACGATAATCCAAACCATGCACTTACATATGTTTGCTGCCTTGTCGTGTTGTATACCTGGTAGCTGTGCGACTTCCATTGCCACACGCACATCGTCAACTCCTGATTGGGTCGGAACTCACGAGAGCCTCCAACAATGAGTATAGCCCAGTTTCCGGAAGCCCAGTGCCATCAACTAAACGGTGCCAAATGGTCCAAAGCCCAATGTCTTCGTGTAGTACAATGCGCCTTCGAAAATGGCCTTTGCTGTCCCTCCCCCTGCCATGCGCAACATCTTGGTTGCCGCTCACACCACTCCTACTCCTTATCACGCCAGCCGCATATGTTTGTCAACGGCAACGTGCATGTCTCACCGCGGAAAAAGGAAGAAAAACCTAACTAACTATACCTCCGTACCTACCAGCCAGCAAACACTCTTCGCCACTCGAACCCTTTCCCCCCCCCCCCCCCCCTCCTCTTCCCCTTTCCTTCAAAATCACCATGTAGTTAGTTAGTTAAGCAATCCAGAACAAGAAATCAAGAATTCCGCCGTCCCGTACGCTTCTTCGCACATGTCCAAGAAAGAAAGAAGGAAAAAAAACGACACGTCAAGTTCTTCCCCTGCTCCCTTACACCCCATTTTGTGAACAAACCTTCCAGCCAAGCCGCACATGTCGATGTCCATTCCCGGGCGACCAATGTCGCCTGACGGCGTGATGTCATGGAAGGTACGAGGCTCTGTTCGTCCTCGTACATGCGGTACACATTGGAGGAATAACTAGACGGCAAAACCAAATGGGGGGGGTGGGCTCCCTTGCCCAGCCGCATACAAAACGGACACGCAAAAAAATGTCCAGTTGTCCAGTTGAGCGAGGCGTGGCATCAGAACTTGCGCGCGCGCGCGTTGTGTGTGTGCGTGTGCGTGTGTGTGTGTGTGTGTGTGTGTGTGTGTGTGTGTCCATGTCAGGCTTTGTTTACGGCATGATTCACAAGGGGCGGGCCGCAACAACTTATTATATATATCTTTGTCGCCTCACGCACCTTCGTCTGGTTCATTCTCCCTCCTCTCCTCCAAGCCGTCTTTCGTCCCTGACTTTTCATCTTGTTTCTACACGCAGTCCTTGTGATAAAACAAAGAGCAAGTGGACAGAATCTTTGCCGGATATCATATCTTTTTGTTCTTTTTTTTTTTTTTTAAACCCCTTCTAGCCCGCCGCCGCCGCCCATCCTCACTGACTTCCCCCGCGTTGGATGAGGCTGCGCCGAATCACACAAGCCAACAACAACAGTTCGCCGAGACGTCGCCATACAAGGCGGCTACTGCACAAACGACCCCATCAAATGTCTTGCTGCGTTTCTTGCTGCCGCGCCATCGACTTTGGCACCCACGAATTCTGTGTCCCCTGCGATACAGGCTCGGCATGCGTCACTTCCTACCCGCGGACTATACTCCCCAGAGACGACAAAAGTCAGCGTCCCACAGATGGCCGTGCTGTGACGGCCAAGTCTCCTCCCACTGAGGCTACCAAGAAGGGGGACAAGGCTGTCAAGGAAAAGCCGACAAAGACGAAGTGAACGACGTTACGGAACGGCATGTAGGGCAACTTTACACTATCTTGACCAAGGGATGTACTATCTGCAACAGAATGCACACTACTAAACATGTCATGGAATGAATCATGGTAGCCACTTCGGCCAAAGGACAACATGTATACAGAATGCACCAAATGACAATATCTTGTACCCCAATTCACATTTCTATATGCGCCTTCGCTACTCCGTACATTATATGCTTCTATGCTTCTCATCTGCCCTTCATTACACAAACAAGACTGCAATCAGAGGCACCATAGCAGCCAACATGACCGGGGTATTAAGCGCGGCACCGCTGTCGTCCTTGCCGTCGGCCCCCTTTGCGGTAGCGCTACCAGTCTCGACCTTGTTGCTGCCAGCCGTGTTGGACTGGCCATCAGCAATGGGAATAACCTTCAAGCCGCTGATTGTATTGCCCTCGGAATCTACGACAGCCATCTTGACATTGTAGTCGGAGATCTGTACAATCTGACCACTGGGCTTCGGGCTGATGCCGTTGTCGATAAGCGCCTGGACGCCAGGAGGTGGAGCAGGTGCAGTAAAGTTGGAATTGAACCCGTCATTAGTAAGAAGCGACTTGGCACAATTGGGGGGGGTGATATCCTTGTTGGCCGCTTTCTGAGTCTGGACAGACTTCCAGTCAATCGTGGCCCATGCCTCTTTGAGACGATTGTAGTCGCCCAAGATATTGAGTGTGGACCCTTTGAGAGAGACGAGGCCGTAATTGTTTGCCTCCATGGTCCACTCATAGACAACACCGCCAGAAAAGGCAGTTGTCATCTTGTCGCTATACATGGCCCGGGTCTCGTTCCAATAACGGGTCGAGGGTTCAATGCAACCGTACTCACTGAAAAAGACGGGGATGGACGATTTGGCGAAGCCTTCGGTCAACTGGCTGAAGGTAGAGCTTTCATAGGTCGCTTTGATGCCGCACCAACTGTACGAGTTCAGGGCGAATACGTCGGCGCGCGTCATGTCGTCGGACTTGCCATTGGTGCTACACTGCAAGTAGTTCCAAGTATCCCAAAGGACGTCACGAACATCGGCAGCGGAATAACCGACAGGGATCTGGCGCTCGATATTCTTCCTGATGTAGTTTTTCAGGTCGCGCGTTACGGCACGAAGATACTGAGGAGCGAATTTGGCCGAAGCAATATTGTTGATGACCTCGTTGCCGGAGAAGAAGAGCAGGGTGTTGGGATAATTGGCGAAGGCTTCGACCACGGCAAAAGTATGGTTGAGATAGGCGTCGTAGTAAGTCTCCCAGGGCTTACCAGAGTCTAATGCCTGTCCAACAAGAGGAGAGTTGACGTCGAGAATCATGTACATGCCAGCCTAGTTGCATCGTCAGTCAAGCAGCTAAGCGATGGGGAAGGATGGGGACTCACAGCATTGAAAATACTAGCACATTGGTCATGATTTCTGTTGGGGTTCAGGTTATAGACACGGATGGCATTGATGCCCAGGACCTGCATAAGGGCAGCATCCCGCAAGCAAGCATCGGGATTGCTGAGAGGGTCGGGGCTGTCCAAGGTGAAGGCGGCACTTCCACCGGGCTGATAAGCGACGCCCACGATCTGAAACCTTTCGCCCGTCTTGCTGTTGTAGAACTCGTTGCCCTTGACCTCCAGTGGGGGGACGGCCGCGACAAGCGAAGCGGCGAGCGCAACGAGAGCCGACTGAATCTAAGATGACGGTTGTGGTCAGCCTTGCATAAACCATGGGTCGGTTGTGTTCATCTCGGAGCCGAAATCAACGACAATCGATCATTGGCAGTGCCGACTGCATGACCGGGTGACGGTCAACAGAGCACTATTTCAATACATACACGCATGGCTTAAAGTGATTGCTGATAATGCTGGTGAACAGAAGTCAAGTCGCGAGAAGTTGACCAAAGTACAAAAAGCAAGGCAGAATGCGGATAATTGTAAGCGACGAGGAAAGAGCTGGTGAGCCAACCCTGCCACGAGAAAGAAGTACGAAGCGAATCCGGGGGTTGTTTGAGCAAGAGTAGAGAGATCAAAGGAGGGAATGTTTGCCACAGGGCAAGGAGAGAGAAGGAACGTGCAAAACTGAAGAAGGGAGGCCCTCCACTCGTCGGCAGAGGGCCAACGATGGAGTCATGAAGAAGACATCAAACATTTGACGGGAGTGGCGGCTCCCACAAGGAGATCCCTGTTGCTTGGCGTTTGGTGCTTGGGATGTTGTAGTTATTGAGTACCGAGTCCGGGATACCTTATTATGTACGGAGCACACTACCTCCTATGTAACTTACCTACATACTAACATCTCTCTAGTACCTTAGCAGTACGACCTACTACGGGTAGGTACTAGGTAGGTACCTACGTAGCCATCTCTTGCCTCGCCTACCTCTCCTGCCTCTCTTGTCTCTTGCTCCAAGTCTCTTACTTCAGGTCTTCTGCTCCTGCCTCTTGCTCCTGCCTCTTGCTCCTGCCTCTTGCTCCTGCCTCTTTCTTCCGCGTGTCTCCGTACATGAAATTTACAACAACAACACCACCACCAGTGACCACCTCACGACGATACCAGTCACCACGTCGCATTTCAACACTAACACGAAACATGTAAGTGGGGTTCAATGCTCACCACAGTTGCAACTACGTTGCTGACGCTGGCGTCGAATAGAGAGCATGTTTGGTCTTCCAAGACAACATTACTTCGTGGAGTACTCGTGCCCATATCCTTTGACCCGTCAAGTTTGTTCCTGCATCTGTCTGTCTCCTACCACACAACACCATGTCGACCTGGACGCCTTGCTGGTCCTATCGCAGTCCAGAATTCGTCATTTGCTTTAACACTGGCTCCAGGAGCTAAGACCAGGTACAAGGATCCAAAGGCCCAAAGGGTTCCATCAACATCCTGCGTCCGTAATGCGACAACCATCGTTTAAAATTGACTCGTATTCGCCCAGTGCCATTAAAGCCGTCTTCAATGTCACCCTGTCATACCCTATTACCGAGAGAGACATGTCCAGGGCAGTACAACCCAGGTTGGTGAACCTAACATTTTCACAAACACGACTTCACCTTCGCTCCATTGCCTAGAGATTTAATGACGGGGGTGCAACTCATTCACACAACATAAAATTGACCTCAAGATGCCGTCAAAGTCGCCCCCATTTCGCCTAACAGACTCTGATTGCGACTGCCCATCTGCTCTGTTATCATCATGGACCTTCAAGTGTTGTGCTCAGACTTGAACCTTTCAACGTGGCATCTCGATACGCTTGTAAACAACCATGCAGAACGACACGGTCACTCAAAAGGCCCATGCAGTGCCAAGACTCTGCTATACTCCGTAATGGTCGGGCCAAGCCATTTCATGTACGGAGTATGATTCGAGCAACGTGGGTCACGAAATCTTCGTTATCTGTTGATGGCAAAAAATCGGGACAAGTAGTTGTCACAAAAAAACGTGTCATGGCCAAGCCACTTTAGATTGTGCATTAGACCGCTCACATCTCTTGCGACAATAGTTCATGAACACACTCCGTGTGATCTCGCTGCTTCCTGAGAAAGAGAGGATGTGTGTGCAGATTCAAAATAACTACATGCCGATGGACCTGCGGCGGGGATTAAGAAAAAGGAGCGGCGAATAACATACTGTACTTACCCTACAGCGTAGCCACCCATCAGCGCAGCTCGGTAAAGCTATATTGACGGGTTTTGTGAGCATATTGGGCAACCTGGGAGGCTACTAGTAGCTTGCGGACTTTTTTTTCGACGTGGCTGTTTGTCTTGATACTCAGGTAATAGGGCCGAGAAAGTCGCCATGAAGTGTATTTTGAGCGTCGAGGATTGGGACGCGGGCTATTCGCCTCGAAGGAAACAAAAAGATGCACGCACGTATACACGATGTCCCCGTAGATTCGAAAACATGAAACAGACAGATAGTCACCCTACTGATCAAAACGCATTAGCATGGCTCTTCAAGCAATCATTCTGGATTGTCGTTGTTGACGACAGTAAGCTTCTAGACCGCCTTCCTGGACCAGACACCACCCACCCTAAACTAGGCACCAAAAAGCCAATGAAACAAACATGTGCACCGTTCAGTCACGCTTCAGAATACCACGGAGTACGTAACTTAGTGGCCAATCCGTGTCACCAGTCCTCACGTCCTCTCAATGCCCCGCGTCCCTTGTATGCCCATCATCTCCCCAACCCTCCAAAGACCGTCCCGAGTTTACAACTACCGCCAATTCCTGACAATGGCCACCCGTACGTGCACAACGACAACGACAAAATGTCTCGCACCACGGCTAACTTGCACCAGCGCCGTCCGACCGCCGCCCAGTCATCATCTCCGGCCCCTCGGGCGTCGGCAAAGGCACCCTGTACAACCGCCTCTTCGCCCAGCACCCCGACACATTCTGCCTGTCCGTCTCGCACACCACTCGCTCGCCGCGGCCCGGCGAGGCCAACGGCGTCGACTACCACTACGTGTCCGTAGGTGAATTCGAGGACCTCATCGCCAAGAATGGATTTGTGGAGCACGCCCAGTTCGGCGGCAATCGCTACGGGACGAGCAAGATGACGATTGAGGAGCAGACCAAGAAGGGCAAGGTCGTATTGCTAGATATCGAAATGGAGGTTTGTTACCGCAAGACAATCTCAAAAGGGGGGGAGGCAGGGGGAGAGGCGACGTGCTGACTTATGGAGCAGGGCGTCAAGCAGATCAAGCAGTCAAGCATCGCTGCTCGATACATTTTCATCGCTCCTCCGTCGCTCGAGGTTCTGGAGTCCCGTCTTCGTGGCCGCGGTACCGAGGAAGAGGCTAGCGTTCAGAAGAGGCTGGAGCAGGCTAAGAAGGAACTTGAGTTTTCCAAGACGCCTGGCGTTCACGACAAGACCATCATCAATGATGACCTCGACAAGGCTTACAAAGAGCTGGAAGAATACATATACAACCCGTTGGACTCATGACACCAAGGACCGTCATTTTCGAGGAAGTATACATTAGCATGAGTATCACGACGACTCATCAAAGCAGGAAATAAAAAGGACATAGCATATACGTGACACGGGAGAGGGATCGACTATGGTATCCATACAACTAGATTTGCACAATGCTTATAGATATATATAAGGCACAAAATGCCCTGTCACACTGCACAAGATTTGATAGGTTTCAGTCTTTGTTCCATTAATATTCCATGTTGTCGGGGATGAAGCCAACTCTAGCTATACTTAGAGTGCAAGGTATGAGGTCTGATTAAAGACTAAAGAAATGGTAAAAAAGAGCTCGAGACTAGTGCTAGTAAAGTCAAATCGAAACGAGTATAAAAAACGACTTGGTCCCATGAATGGCAAGGGCCATGAAATTTGGTGCCATAGCTCACCCAAACTCAACTTGGCCTGGACCTGACATTTCAAGACAAATACTCCAAAGGCTGATCGGATCTCTGCCTCGCGTGTAAGGCGCTGATGACACCATCGACATCACCTTTGTAAAAAAAACAAAAACAAAGGCTTTTGTTGGAAAGTCCAAGGTGTACCACAACATGACGATATGACCAGCCTCCCCAGACCAATGATATCACTGCCAGTTTTGCTCCACATGACACCGTGAGAAATATTGAAGTTCGTAGGAGATAGTTAGTTGCATGCCCCTGTAAGCTGCCAAGAGGCGCTGTTGCTCCCTCGTCCATACAAGTTTAAGCAGAAACCCTGGCTCAGTAGCCATTCATGGCCATTCGTTGCGAGCTGCGGCTAAGTTCTCGGTCTGCGGCAGGACTAATGGGCCTGCTGCTGGCACCGCCACCGTGTGCACTACTCTCTTTGAGGGCCAAAAGCTGCTTGGCACGGAAAGTCTCATAGTGGATCTGAGAGGTAGTCTCGATAAGATCCTGGAGATGGGTTCGAAGAAGAAAATCGCGAAGATAGACGAATTCGCAGTGATTCTCGTCCTCGACGTTGATGACGCCCCAACGATTCTGGCGGCCACGAACTTGCTTACCATCAATCATGATGGATTTCTCGGATCCAACGACAGCAAATGGAACAAGGCCCTATTTCATTGTTCAGTTTCTGTTACTTAAGAAACAGAAAATAGGAGCAGTAAGACTTACCTTGATCTGGCCATTTAGTGAACGCTCTTCATCATCAAATTCTTCGTTGTCATACGGGTACATCTTGAGGTTGTGGAAAGCAAACTCCTCCTTGATGCGCCCCTTGAAAGCCTGACGCTCTTCAACGGTCAAGGTGTCGGCCTTGGCAATGACAGGAACGACGTTGACGACATCGGACAGCTTCTTCAAGACGACGATATCGATAGGCTTCAAAGAGTGACCTGAGGGCTGAATAAAAAACAGGCAGCAGTGAATGCGGGTGTCCTGGATATAGCGTTCTCGCTGAGCGGTGAGCTCCTTTCGCAAATAGGCAGAGTGCTGATCCTTGATATACTTGACAATGGGATCCCAGCAGCGGTCGTTGTTGACCAGATCGCCGTAACCGGGGGTATCGACGATGTTCAGCCTCAGTCGAACGCCGTTCTCCTCGATGATGTGGGAAACACTCTGGATTTCGGTAGTAGAGCGGATGGCTTCGTCAGGCTGCAGGCGACCCTTGGAATCGATGAGGTGCGAAGCAAAAATGGTGTTGATCAGGGTTGACTTGCCCAGACCAGTCTGGCCTTCACAGATAATAGATGGTTAGCCTTATTTCCATCACCGGTTCCTGGACGCTCCCTCAACACGTACCGACGCAAATAACGTTAAACTGGAAACCACGCTTCAGCAGCTTCCTCTCGATCTGAGAGGTAATGCTGTCGAAACCGACGTGGCTCTTGGGAAAGATGGTGTTCGCGGCAGCCATTATGTTGTTCTAGTCGGGAGCGGAGGTAAGTGACGGGTTAAGGGGGTTAGCTGTTGAAGTTGAAATAGAATCTAGACCTTATTCCAAGAAAACTGGAGGAAGTCTGCAGAAGGGTGAGCGGCTGCGAAATTCGACGGCAGACGTGCACAATCAAGGATAGAATGCGAGGCGGTCGTCAAGAGCAAGGCTGGAGTTTTGGAGCGGCGCCGTTGACAGATGCAGAGAAGGGGTAATTTTTGGGGCGCTGGCCAACTTGACGTTCCTGCCAATCCCAAGTAATAATTTCAGTGAGCCAAGGAAGGTGCAGGGACCAAGAAAGGGGGAAGTGGCACCTGGGGGCATTGCTTTTGGAGCTGGTGGTTGGTCCACGGCTTGTCAGTGCGTTGGAACTTTCTGATTGGCCAGTTAGTAGTCCTCCACCAAGGCTGCTACAGAGAAAGTCGACACGCGAATTTGCGATTTGGTGGACTGACAAATACAGCCGCGAGGGCTTCTTCCTAACTCTAAAGCCGATACTTGCTAGGATTTGGGTCCCTTCAGACACCATCTCTAGACAGCCAATTCTCTTGTCACGTCGTACTGCTACCGAGCACAAATCGAACATTTCCCCTTCCAGCTACATCCCAGCTTCATCGACGAAGAACGTCCTATATCAACGTGCAGGAGTCCATGCACTTCGAAATAGTCTTTGAGAATGGCTGCTGCAGGTGTATCAATGTTGTCTCGCCTCTCCCCTTCAATAATTACCTCCACCTCACGCTGGGCTACGTTGTATACTAGATACTTCACTCCACGAGCCCTCCCTACGCTCTCGATCGCCGTACCTGGAGTTAGCTTGAATCTTCCTACGTTGCTGGACGACATTTGGGAATCAATTCTGCGCGCAGTACCCAAGAACAAAGTTTCACACTCTCGCAAGCGACACAGACAAATGGCCGGTAAGGCTCTGAAGGATGTGAACAGCCTGTGCAAATGCCCCGGCTGCGGAGAGACTAAGAGAACGCATCGACTGTGCCAGAGATGTCTTGAAGGTACGTTAACACGAAGATGTGTGCTTTTACATGTTCTAACTGTGAATCTAGATATGAGAAGAATATGGCGTGATGATTACCCGGCGAATAAACCATTTTAAGCAGATGGGATGGGAGGAGAGAAGGGATCTATCTGGCTACTGTATCAAAAGACTTGTACATCAATCCTTGGTCAGATTTACATGCTGTAGGCGTTTGGCTAGAATAAGCTTGTGCAATTTGTATAAATCATGCAGATGGAAGCAACTCTTTTTGATGCAAGTGAGACCTACCACGGGAGATTAGAAGCTTTACTCTGGCTTGCACGATTCAAGACAGTACAAGCATTGCACAACAAATATGGTGGAAAGCTTCATTTCTTACAACTTAAAGCTCAAGGAAGAAATTTTGAAAAATTACCGCCCTGTGCCGTATAGAAGGGAAATGCAAGTTCTGTTGCTGGACGATGAACCAGATTGTAGCTTGCAGCTCGACAAACTCTTAGGCTCAACCACATCTGCCTGCCCCACTATGATCGATGTGAGAAGCATCCTCCTACATCCAACTTGAGCCCAGAGTGCATCAAGCCCTGTAGCTACATGAATTGAGGAAGATGGTGAGAGCCCTACGCGGTTTGTGAGCATCGCGCAACTATTGACGCTATCACTTAGTCGAAGCAGTATCTGACCACCCACACTGTGGATGATGGTACGCCTGCAGACCCTGCCCCGCCATCACCGAAACTGCCGAGTCCGAAACTCTCGTTCCAGTCACAGATCAATAGCTAACATATAGTGCTGTAGCTCATATCACAGATATTTTCTCAGTAGCTACGACGCCAAGGGCTGTATTGTCGGCAGGTGGATCGTCAACTCTCCATGTTCACGACACAACAGACTCTTCATTTCCTCTGAAGCAATCCATCTCTAACGCGCACAAACTTGGCTGCCACCACATCTGCGCATCGAGGAATGGAAAAGTTGCCGCGAGTGCAGGCTTCAGTGGAGAGGTGAAGATCTGGGCATTGAACCAAGACACCGGAGAATGGTCGCCTAACGGTGAAATTACTGGACCAACAGTCAAAGCCGGTGAAGTATGGGCAATAGCACTCAGTGAGGATGGGTCATATCTGGCCAGCACAACAAACGACGGACGCATCAATGTTTGGGACATCACGGGTGAGAGGAAGACCAAGATTCAAGAGTATGAGACAGGTAGCGCTGGGTCGGGCAGCTTCGGTATGAGCGTTGATCTCAGCGGAGATGGCAAATACACGGCTAGTGGCCACCAAAACGGAGCAGTGTATATTTTCAACAACGATACGGGGCGGATTTTGTATTCTCTATCCGGTATGTCATACTGGTGGAGGCATCATGCGTAAGGAAACTGACATACAGAAACACAGGGCTGGCAAAACCTGTTCGGGCAGTAGCCTTCTCGCCTGCGAACTCTAGACTCGCGGCTGCAGGTGACGCAGGAATTATTGCCCTCTATGATATGAAGCATGGTGAACACGTGGGCAATTTGACCGGGCATTCCTCATGGATCACGACTATCGACTGGAGCGATACTGGTGAGTTCTTACTCAGCGCGTCAATGGATGGTAAAGTCAAAGTATGGTCGATTGAGCGAAGTGCTTGTGTGGCCACGCATAGCGAGACAGACAAAGCATTGTGGACAGCGCGATGGCTACCCAAGACCGGGAAGAGTGAGATGTTCTGTACTGCGGGTGCGAATCGAAGTCTGTCTTTTTACCGCGAGGCAACTGGAGCTTGATACAGATACGACATCAAATACTCTTGCCACAATTAATGGAAATAAATAGCTCCGTCACTGCAATCTCGGCCTTGTGGTTGTCGTTGTGAATGTGTCTGTTCACGTGACCGCGTTCCGGTCTCGCGTTGCCCCGCCAAAAATGGGCTGGGCGTAAGTCAACTAGTAACCGTCATAAGCCCACCAACCCACTCCAACCAGGTACTTACCTGACTTGAGCTGAACCGTGAATCAATTCCTCAAACATTTACTTTTTTTTTCAAGACTTGTCTGAGTAGTCACATCTCCAGAAGTTCTTATACTGATTTTAAGGAGAATATTCATTATTTGGTACGAAAATATTCTATTGTTACATTGTTCCTGGCCTATTACTCTACTTTTGGAACAGCACCTGCGCACTCACATCATGCCTACAACTCGACGATCGACTGGCGCAACTCGAGGCCGCGCCGGTGTCGCAAAGGGTCAATCAACAATCAGCTTCGCCAACAAAGTCACCAAGAGCGTACCGAAAGATGTCAAAAATACCCTGGTGACGCCAACAAGTACCAATATCGTAGTCCCGGAGAGAAGGAAGCCTGTGGACAAGAAGGTCGAAGAAGTTGTTGAGGAGGTAGACGAGCACGAAGAAGAGGAGCAAGAGGAGTCTGATTCCAACGAGGAAGCCAAAGAAAAGACTAGGGCGGAGTTGGAGGCCGAGAGACTTCCCGACTCGCAAGTTGAGAAATACTGGACGGCGATTGAGAAGCAACGAAAGGCTCCGAGGGTACACCAGGAAGAGTTGTCTGTGAATGACAAGATTCTGCGGTACTTTGATGTCAGCTCTCAATATGGGGTAAGTACCACTCTGATGGGTCTCGAATGACGTCCGCTGACGATATAACCAACGTGAAGCCTTGTATTGGAATCGATCGCATGAAGCGGTGGCAAAGAGCCGAGCGGCTTGGCTTGAGTCCTCCCATCGAAGTTCTCTCCGTATTGCTCAAAGAGGAGAGGAAGTCGAATAAGGATGCTGCAACGGCACAGATGGACCACATTCTAACTTCTATTGCTCTTGGCTCATAAGCGCGCTACTTGCAATTGTTAGACACGAAGTTGGAATTACGAAGAATATGCAGGCGTTAGCGGTGTGTGCGTGTGCTTGAACGAATTCTATGTCATTTACTGTATCTATCTATTCTTTGTAGACTCATTTATGTATCAAAATCAAGGCTAATCCATGACTCGGAAGACGGCCTAAGCGCTTCGGCCGTGTGTCTATGCTGCTACATCTAATACCAAATACTTCTTGTTCTATGATGAGGAAACTGCTCTTTGCCCGCGGCCTCTAGTTCTTTCATGCGATCGTAAAGGAAGAAGTCAATGAGAATGGCATTGACATGAGTGCCTGGATGTGCTCGAGCAATTTCGCGTCGTATTAACTCGACGCACCATATACTGCAAGCTGCAAACAAGATTAGCACACAAACATGGATTTTCAGAGAGGATTCAGACCTCTCAACTGCATCTCCCAGCGATGTCCACTTTTGAACATTTTCTTGTCCTTGATCGCCGCAGCAACTGGCGGACTGCAGTACAAGGCACCCATGGTTGTAAGAATCTGGGGGATGCGGTAGTCTGCAAACATGGTGATCTTGTCAATGTCGCGAAACTTGCCGTAGGCCCGGCCCTCGAAACAAGCCCATATATCTGCGACCAGAATCTGAGCCCGCTTCAAGAACCTCACGGGTTTGTTTCTGCCTTCAAAGTAGTGTTCGTCACGGAAACAAGAAAAATCCCGTGCCAAGAGATTGACGAGCTCCGCTGCTGAGCCGCCGGCTGTGGATATGACGTTTGTGAAGGAGCAGTTGTAGCGCTGTAGGAACGATTAGACTTGGTGGTTCCTCACTTTTTTCCCTTTCCTTTCTTGGGGGGACCTCTATCCGCGGCTTACTTCATATAACACTCTGCCACTCTCTCTGAGACAGTCTAGTCGCTCTTGCAGCAAGGGCATTTCCTCTTCCGTGGACGACCTAAAGACGTGCCGCAGCGACTCTAGGTTGCACTCTTGTTCATTCTGCCAATAGTGCGGGTCGGTGATTGGAATGTCTGTGACCGGATATCAGCACGTTTCCTGACCTCCAAGTGGGCGACCAATTCAGCTCACTCTCGCTCAAGGCCCTCTGCATGGCCGCAACAAGACTCCAATACCCGGTCCACCTCTTGCCCCTGTACTCGATGGCAAACCTCTCATCATCAGGCAACTCGGACCAAAACGAAAAGTTCAGCAAATCCATAGTGAAGATGAAGGCCACGGTACTCTCATCCTTGGTCTTGGGATGGAGCTCGTGCTCTGACCAGGTGGCAGCGGAGTAATGCTTCTTCTGCATTTGAGCGTATATCGTCTGGGCAGCGTTCTTGGTAGCCCGCATATCGATGGCCACATCAATGCCTTGATTATAGACATATTCCGCCCCGTCTAGGACGCCCGTGTCCGCCTCTTCTATTACATCAAGTTTGCCTTGTAGATGCTGGCGGAGCAGCTCGAGGAGCTCAGGGTCTCCTTCATCGTCGGACATTTTTTATTTTTTTTTTTTTTTTTTTTGGTGGAAGACGGGTCAAAACGCCGGCCCGGTGTGAAAGGGCTGACGGGGCTGTTGTGTTACGTGTTACACGGCGAACTCAACAAACATGCGGTCTGTCAAGGGAAAAAAGTAAAAAAAAGTGTAGAATTCAACAGTCGAGATGACGGGGAGATTACAATGTGTTGCGACCAAAAAAAATACCAGGCATGTTTGATCATTGTCGGTTCCTGGTGGTCGGTCCATGGTCCAATCGGGAGTCTGAGTCACCAGGAAAGAGCGTTATGGTGGCAGGCAGAAACTCTCAGACCCCCAGACTCTCAGACTTCAGCTTGTCCTGTCTTAGCGTGCTTGATTGACATAACGTAGGTGAGCGGAATTGTATTCCGTGAGAGTCAGTTGAGAAAGATGTACGGGCTTAGGTGCATTATATATGCAGCAGTATGGCCAAGGGACTTTGTATTGCCATAAATGCAGGATGAGCAATGATGACTGCTTGTCCCGACATGGACCTTCATAACTTACTTCCCGTTGTCGCTCCTCCCCGGCGCATTCGATGCTTCTTCTGCAGCTTCAGTACTCCGTAGGTACATCCCAAACACCCGTTAATTACTGTATCTTATTAGGTATCTGCAGAGGTACCTATCTAACGAAGGGACTCGGTGGGACGAACGGAAGCAACCTACCAGACTCGTCCTTATGATCTCAAGACCCACATGGGGAACAAATCCCTGGCGCATCCGGCCGGGTTCAATAAATCGCAACCTGTCGCTGCCATTCGAACCCTTTTAAACCAGCGTCGCCGCAAGCGCATAGCGATAAGCAGGGTCTTAACAACACGGCTACACTCGCCTTATCTCCTCCATCCGACGCGAATTCAAAAGCTCGTGTGCTTCGTTTCCCATCCGATAGCGAACTTGTCTCTTCCGTCAGCGAATTGATTATACCGGGAGGCGACTGCGGTCATGGAGGCGTCGAATCAAGCCAGCGAAAGCGAAGCTTCCGCGCCGTCGGCTTCCGTGCCAGATGCGCTCAATGCATCGACTGTACCAGATGCTCCAAATTCTCCAGACGCTGCGAATGTTGCAGATGTACCGGGGGCACCCAGGGCACCACCACCAGCTGCGACGACTGCGTCAGCTGATGCCGATGGTGAAGCAGCTGGCCAGCCTGACGCCGCTCAAGAACGACAAACACTGCCTCCGCAGCATCGGCATTCTCAACACTCACCTACTCTCGTTTCTCGGGGAAGGGTTGCGCAACCTGTTCCACATCAGCAGCTTTTCACGGCCCAGCAGCGCCCACGAGTGATGGCACGGGACAGATACAACCACCAGTCGCTCGGAGCGACTCTAAACGCGTCTGTGAAACAGGTACGTCGATTTCAGCCATCTTACAGATGCCACACCTCCCACATCTCCCGGGCAGTGTTTGCGATTGAAACCGAGCTGGTCGCATGGCTCGTGTGACCATGCGAGCTTCTTCGAATGCTACCCGATTTCCCGAAAGACCGCCACTGGATGATGGGAGACGATATGATAAAACGGCTGATGTAGTGATCACTTATAGGCCCGAGTCTTGATGGTCGGTGCTGGCGGTATCGGATGCGAACTGCTCAAGAATCTAGTCCTCACAGGCTTTTCGGAAGTTCACATTGTTGACCTCGACACCATTGACCTGTCGAACCTGAACCGACAGTTTCTCTTCCGACGAGAACATCTGAAGAAATCGAAAGCTTTGGTATGGAATACCGTCACAGAGTGAGATAATATGTATGCGACGAAAAGCTAACAATCGGGTAGGTTGCGAAGGAAGCCGCCGAGAAGTTTAACCCAAACGTCAAAATCGTCGCCCATCATGCCAATATCAAAGGAGAAGAGTTTCCCGTTCCCTGGTTTGGCCAGTTTAGCATCGTATTCAATGCTCTGGACAACCTGGAAGCCCGACGTCACGTCAACAAAATGTGCCTTGCTGCGGACGTGCCCTTGATCGAGAGCGGCACCACTGGTTTCAATGGCCAAGTCCAAGTCATCAAAAAGGGTGTAACTGCATGCTACGACTGCACCACAAAGGACACCCCCAAAACCTTCCCCGTTTGCACAATCCGCAGCACGCCGAGCCAACCCATTCATTGTATTGTTTGGGCCAAGAGCTATCTCATGAAGTAGGTCATTACCATCCGCGCAGCTAGAGAGGGGTTGACTGCTAATCGCTGTTGCAGCGAGATTTTTGGCGTCAGCGAGGATCAATCTGTGTTTGATCATTCGGAGGATGCTGAGAACGGTAAGTGGACTACTGTTCCCAATGACTACAAGATCTCACAGCTGATGGTAATACGACAGCTCATGAAATCGAAGAGCTCAAGAAAGAATCTGCGGCTCTAAAAAAAATCCGTGACGCGGTTGGCACTCCCTCTTTCCCCCAGATGCTCTTCGACAAAGTCTTCAACAGCGATATTGAGAGATTACGATCCGTCGGGGATATGTGGAAGTCACGCAGAAAACCCGAATCCTTGGATTATGACACTGTTTTCACTCAGGCCACGAATGCAATAGCCTCGAAAGACGAGACGCTAAACGATGACCAGCGTGTTTGGACCCTGGAAGAGAATCTTGTCGTGTTCAGAGACAGCTTGGATCGCCTGAGCAAGCGGATGCTCGAGCTCAAAGGGAACAGAGACCTACCAGGTGCCGAGCCGACGATTAGCTTCGATAAAGACGATATAGACGCACTGGATTTTGTATCCTCAAGCGCCAATATCAGGTCAACCATTTTTGGCATCGATTGTAAGTCACGATTTGATATCAAGGAAATGGCTGGTAATATCATACCAGCCATTGCCACCACAAACGCCATTGTCGCTGGTCTATGTATACTGGAAGCATTCAAAGTCCTGAGGGGAGACTACGCACAAGCTAAAGAGGTAGGAGTGGATAGAAATATATTTATGACGCTCAGCCAAGATACTGACTGTATTTCAGGTGTTCTTGCAACCGTTTGCCCCATCGAGGTTACTTGGCTCGGATACCTCGCGAAAGCCCAATCCAGAATGCCCAGTCTGTGGTGTACTCAATGTCAGCATCAGGGCGGATCTTTCCAGGGCAACCGTAAATGATGTTGTGGAGGATATCATTAAGAATCAGCTAGGGTTTGGAGAGAGAGATTTTGTTCTCAATAACGAAGTCGGTATTGTGTACGATGCGGATGAAGTTGAGAATCTGCCGAAGAAGCTTTCGGATCTCGGTATGTTTATTAGATATCCCTCCCTATTTTCTTCTCCTTCTTCTTCTTTTCTGGAAAAAGTGGTTTGAAGACTAACTGTATCAGGCATTAAAGGCGGGAGTTTCCTTACCGTCATCGACGAGGATGACGATGAGCCGTTGGTCAACATTGTGATCAATATCGAGGATGGGTACGTGACACTGGACTTGGTAAAGACAGACAGACTCTAACTGTCCCTAGTGCTTTCGAGGGGCAAGACAAACCTGTCAAGGCTCAATTTGATGGTAAACCCGAGATCCCTCGGAAGCCCAAGACGGCCATAGCCGCACCCAATGGCGGCACCAACGGATTGCAGAAAAACGGTAACCACTCGGCCCTGGGTACTCACAGCCAGGGTCTAAAAAGAGCATATCCAGGTGATGATGAGAAGCCCACCAAGAAGGCCAGAATGGCCAATGCCGACGACGATAACGTCGTGCTGGTGCAAGATGATACTGGTATAATCGTCATCCCTGACGAGTGAAGTGGTACCAGAAGATACGACAACGCCAATTTTGCTTTTGGCTTCTTTGTTTCATACAGCACTCAACCCACCATCGAGGTTGAGAATACAGTTATTGGCGAACCCATTGGAAGCCAAGAAAATTGCAGCATCTGCTACTTCAGCAGGGTGTGCTACACGGTGCAGAGGCGTATCCTTCAAATACGCCTGTTGCAGCTCTGGTTTCAAGTCTAAATGGATGTATCATTGGCTCGGTCAGTTTAGTTGTTCAGCTCAGGCCCTATTGGTTTTTTTTTTTTTTTGTTCTTTCTGATTTGGCATTGGCAATACCAACAGCAGGATAGCCGGCGGAAAAAGCATTGGAGAGGATGGAGGAGATGCTCACAATCCCACATGGAGCTCTGTACCCAGCCCGGTAAGAGCGCATTTACACGGATAGATCTGGCGGCTAATTCCCTGCACAGAGCACGGGTGAAACCTGCAAGGGCCGAGATTAGCTAGGCGGCGATTTTGTTTTTTCTAGGTGGTGTAAAAGTAGGCATCCCGCGAAAGAGAACGGCGTGGACCGAATCTATAGAAATGACGAATGAATCATGCACATTTACTTGGACATACCCACGACACCGGCCTTTGAGGCGGAATATGCGGTGACACCAAGGCTGGATTTTGTAGCCATCAGGCTGGAGACGTTGATGATGCATCCTATGGTTTACACATATTTCTTGTTAGACCCGTACACTAATGCATGCTGTGTGTCGTGCTTGTTTTGTGTCCTTACCATTTGGCCGGACCTTGGCATGCTTACATACGAGCATGGTGGCCAGCAGATTCGTATCAATAATACTGGCCAGTTCCTCGTCAGGAGTCCTTTTCAAGAAGGTAGTCTGGGAAATGCCCGCGCAGTTGACGAGAATATCAAGCGTCCCGACCGTGTCGACATGCTCAGGCTGGTGCTGGTGCCGGATGGTCAGTAGTCACGTAGGATGGATCCCCGTGAGTAAAGACGGCATCTAGGTACAGGGAGATGGGATGGCCACGCACTTGAGGGCCACGAGCGGCAAAGACATCTCTTATTTTTGCCCTGTCTGCAACGTCCAGTTGTATGAAGCGATGGCCGGAAGGCGTATCGGACGATGAGGATGACGATGAGGATGGCGAGTAAGGCGTGAGCTGGGGCTCTAGTCTGGCGCGGGCTTGGAGGGCAGTTCTGCCGAGGAGGGAAACGACTGCTCCTTGGGCGGCGAATGCTTGTGCTATGTGGATGCCGATGGTGCCTGTGGCCCCGACGACGACGGCGTGTTTACCTGCGAGGAGGCTCATGGCTGGGTTGACGATGTGATAGTCAGTCAGTCGTTGGTGGTTGAGCCTGGTTGCTAGATTGGGTTAGTTAGTCGTTGGTTGTACGGAGTACGTAACTACTCCTTCTCGGTCTGGGATCTGGGGGCAGGTGGGAAGCACAGTGGTGCATTTACCCCTGGATTAGCTTCTCTGTGGGCCGGGCTGATCAATGATATCCGACCAGAAAGAGAGGCACCTTTCAGGTACCTACTTAGGTACATAGTTACACTAGGTAGGTACCTCGCGCGCAGTCCTTGTTTTTTCACAGCAAAAGTATGACAAAAATTGTCACCCACCTGTGGTAAGTCTGACTATCAGCTGGTGACAAATTTTTATCTGGGCCGGGCACCTAGGTAGTTGCCCTGTGCAGGCCTCTTGCAGCTCGTTCAAGTGTCTCCAATTTTCCTAGCCCGCCTTTGCCCGCCAAGGCAAGTCGGTCACCTCCTCGTCGGCGCCAATTAGTTACGGAGCACGGAGTACGGAGTGCCATTTGACTGATTATCACCATGCGTGCCTCCAATGTTCGGTTTCAATTGACTCTTGCCGCATTCAACTTGCAGTCCGCAGTTCACATTCTGCGGTCCGCCGTCGTCTCTCCTTTTGTCGCCCACCGCCCGGTCCGAGAGGGCTGCTTGCTCTACGCTCCTTTTTCCCTTCGTAAACCTCCTCAATGTCTGTCTTCTGAGTCCAGCACAGCAAGCACTTCCCATTGACGACAATTCATCCCGAAGCCTGACGCTCATTTCTTGCGAATCCCACCATGAGCGGCATGCGGTGCGATGGCCCGCCACCTACGATGTCTCCCGCACCCAAAGCCGACCTCGTTCACGTTCCCGATGCCGGTTTGAGGAGCATCAATCACTGTGAGGAGCCTTGTCCGGGATCCGCCTTCGAGGAACATTCATCATGGTACTGACTAGACTTTCTTGCCTCTAGACAAGCGAGCCCTTCCACGGTGGCGGTATAATCTTCGACAACGGGCCATACCATTGATTCGATGGGAGACGCCGTATCTGGCCTGGACGCAGGAGAAGCTAAGAACCCCGGCATTGGATAGCTACTTTGCCATTACAGCCAACTTGGGTACTCATACTTTTTTCATGATTGGCTTGCCTATATGTTTCTGGTGTGGTTGGGCGTCTCTGGGCAAGGGGTACGTGTGCATGTTTTGCTCTGCGTTGCATGTGTGATTTGGATCCAGGGATTCAGCTGCTGACTTCATTCAGCCTGGTTCATATGCTGGCGCTGGGTGTCTTTTGGACGGGCTTCATCAAAGACTTTTACTCGCTTCCTCGGCCGCTTTCGCCGCCGCTTCACCGAATCACCATGTCTGGATCTGCTGCACTTGAATACGGATTTCCTTCAACGCATAGTGCCAACGCGCTCTCTGTCGCTGTATACGGGCTCCTCAGCCTGCACAGCCCTGGCAACACTTTGCCCTCGACGGTCAAGATCCTTCTGGAGTGCTTATCCTACTTTTACGCCGCCTCTATTGTCATTGGCCGCTTATACTGCGGCATGCATGGTTTTCTGGACGTTCTGATCGGGTCCCTAATTGGTGCTGGCATTGGCCTGGTCGAGTTTCATTACGGCCCTTCCTTTGATGTCTTTATGCATTCTAGCTCCTGGATTGCCCCTGTGGTTGCAGGTCTTGTCATTATCATTTTTGTGCGCATACACCCTGAGCCGGCAGACGACTGCCCCTGCTTCGACGACAGCGTTGCCTTTGCCGGAGTTGTCATTGGTGTTGAGTTTGGAACGTGGACTTATGGTAAGATTGCGTCGGATCCTTGGGAGACTCATGCCTATGGCGATGGAACAATTGACGTTGCGCCCTTGGGACTATGGATCAATATTGCTCGAATTGTATTCGGCGTCATGGTGATCTTTGCCTGGAGGGAAACCATGAAGCCTGCGCTGCTGAAATGTCTGCCGCACCTCTTCCGCCCCATGGAGAAGCTCGGCTGGGATTTGCCACGAAGATATTTTACTCCTGCCAGCGAATACAAGTCGGTGCCTCCTGGGTCTCGCCTGGACACACTGTTCCCCAAGGCCTCTGACTTCCCTCGAATGGTTGAAGGTATACGACATCCCACGACGCGCGGACGATCAGTTTCTATTGGTCCTCAAAGTGCTGCGGATGCGTACGAGGCGTTGGCATGTCGAGAGCGCCGTCGCAGAGAAAGTATTAGCAGCAACCACAGTCTGCGAAGCAAATCTGGCAACATGGATCTTCGGGGCAAGGACCAAGACCTTTCTGGAGAAGGCGCCCAGACGTCCGGCGTGCAAAAGCTCAATGCCCATTGTCCTGAGAAGGTGGATGGTGAAGTAATAGTACTGAGCGGGGAGGAGAACGGTGATGTTCCCGAGGAGAATGAGCCCGGTGACGAGGAAATGTTTTCACGTTTAGTCCGCCCGCGTGTGAGGTATGATGTTGAAGTGGTGACGAAATTAGTAGTCTATACCGGTAAGTCGACCAAGCCACTCTAATCCTTCCTTTGCTCGTCATGGAATGCGCCTTTTGCGGTCCAGCTGATTGAACATAGGAATTGCATGGTTTGCGACTGCGCAAATTCCGATCATGTTCGAGTATGTAGGTTTAGGAACGAACCACCTCTAGCTTCAAACCCATTGAAATGATTTTGCTTGTAAACATGAAACAAGAAACGAAACTCAAGTCGCCCGATGCTAATGAATGTATCTATGTGAATGCATCTTCGCAAGCACGTGAATCGTAAACGAGTTCACCATGTGCATATTTCACCTGACGTGATGTATAACTGTATATACGTTAACTACTCCGTACGGAGTACGGAGAACAAGTGGGTGGCTGAAGTTTGGATTTTGTGGAGACCGTCGAGGCAGGGATTCTAATGGGTAACACGAGCTGGCGCGGTCGACGCGTTCAATGAATGTCGGGGTTACTTTGGTTTGCGGCTTGACATCGACAGTCCAACGTCGAAATTCCTCTTTCAGTGCCGCAAGTTCTTGCATTTCCGCGACCGGAATCCACAGAGTCGTCAGTCTTGCTTCATAGAAACGAGCCATGTCCGACTTCGAAGATGAGATGGACGTCGACGCGCCGGCGCCGTCCAAAGACGTGATTTTCTCCTCGGAAGCCACCAAGGGCAAGCGAAGCACAGCCAACCTCCCGGTCGAGGCCGAAGACAGCTTACCATGGTTCGTTCCCTCCATCATTGTGGAGTTGTGAAGTCTCGGACGTTATCCCAGTTCAGTCGCTAAATGCAAAGTGCAGGATTGAGAAATACCGGCCCGCAACCCTTGACGACGTGTCTGGTCACCAAGACATCCTCGCCACCGTCAACAAGTTCATCGACTCCAATCGTCTCCCTCACCTGCTCCTCTACGGGCCTCCTGGCACGGGCAAAACGTCAACGATTCTGGCCCTCGCACGGCGCATCTACGGAGCCGCCAACATGCGGCAAATGGTGCTGGAGCTCAACGCCTCGGACGACCGCGGCATCGACGTCGTCCGTGAGCAAATCAAGACTTTTGCCAGCACAAAACAGATCTTCTCCATGGGCGCCTCGGCAAAGTCCTCCATCGCCGGATTCAAGCTGATCATCCTGGACGAGGCGGATGCCATGACCAACACGGCGCAGATGGCGTTGCGGCGAATCATGGAAAAGTACACTGTCAATACAAGATTCTGCATCATTGCGAATTACTCACATAAACTGAGCCCCGCGCTGCTGAGCAGATGCACGCGGTTTAGGTTCAGCCCGCTCAAGGAGGGGGACATTAGGGTCTTGGTGGAAAAGGTGGTGGAGGAGGAAAATGTGCAGATTGGGGGCGAGGCTGTAGATGCGTTGATCAGGCTGAGCAAGGGGGACATGCGAAGGGCGTTGAATGTGTTGCAAGCTTGTCATGCGTCAAGTAAGTCTGCTACGGATACACGTTTGCATGCCAGCCCTCTTTTGTCACCTGGCTCTTGTTGTGAAATTACGTGTGGCTGATGGTGATGGCTTGTCAGGTACACCTCTTCGACCAAGGGATGCGCCCAAGATATTGGAGAGCGAGATCAAGCGCGAAATGATTACGACAGAGACGATATACAATTGCATTGCGGCACCGCCCCCGGATTCCATCAAGGAGATTGTGACGACACTTTTGAATACGTCGGATGTGACAGGTTGCTTGAGCACGATGAATGCGCTCAAGGTCACAAGGGGCCTGGCGCTGGCGGACATAATCACGGCGTTGTCTGAGGAGCTGGCCAAGCTGGACGTTGGTCCAGAAGTGATGATTTCATGGCTGGACGGGTTGGCGGACATTGAGCATCGAGTTGCGGGCGGTGGCAGTGAGACGGTGCAGACGGGTGCTGTTGTCGGAGTGGTGAGGGGAGGAGTTGAGCTGATGAGTAGTAGATGATGGACGGCGGAGCTGTTGCGCGTTTGTCGCAGAAGCAGTTAGTTTCTCCGCGTTTTGAATCTGTCGAGCCAAGGTCCCTGTATGCACGTATCTTGATGATGATGATGGTGATGAGACGCCACCCGACCACGTGAAGTGATAGAAGACGAGAGGTCCGTCATGTGACCAGACGGCAAGAGGCAGGAGCGGTGGAACAGCATCCATCGGATATCTCACGCTGCTGTGCTGCTGTGCTGCTGTGCTGCTTTGCATGCGTCTTCACTCACACGACCAGGGCGCCAACACGGGTCGACGCATGCCTGCTCGGGACCAAAAGGCTGCACACGTCGTCTTGATTCTCAAAGGAACCATGAGCATGGTCAGCTTGGCTCCGGAACCAGGCTCCGGGACCAGGCTTCACGTCGCACAACGAGCTTCCAACTTCAAAGCTCGATGATACTTGTCATTGCCCCCGATTCCCTCGTCCGACCGAAAACAGAAGCACTTAAGAAGAAAAGGAGGCGGCAGACGCATGAGCCTCCCGAGCACCGGCCACGCTTGACGGCAGCAAACAGAGCAGGGAAATCATCACGGCCGAGACGCAATGGCGGCCGCCAGCCCGAGCGAGGGTTACTCCGACACCCAAGGCACGCCCATCTCCCTTCCCGGCAGCCACGGCATTCCCATGATGCCACCCAACGAGAAGACCATCCATAAGATCCCGCCCATTCTGCCGCGCGAGAGGGTCTTCCCCATCCAGATCGGCAGCGAGCTGTTCAAGCTGTCCGGAGCATCGCTCTCGTCGGACGGTGCGTCGCGACACCACCCCTTCCCATGTCCTCCCCCGTCAAGAAGAATCGTGACGAAGCATCGTGACGACACCGCTGATCTGCGTCACACACAGCGCCCTCTTACTTTTCGCAATACTTCCTCTGCCAGGTAAGGCAAGCCGAGGAGCACGGCGAGGACGTCGGCGCCGCCGTCCGCACGCTATACATTGATCGCGACCCCGAAACGTTTCGCGACATCGCGTTACATCTGCAGGGCTACCACGTCACGCCTCGCGACGGCAAGCATTTCGTGCGCCTGTTTGCTGACGCCCAGTTCTACAGCCGTACGCTCTTCTCTCTCCTCCCCCTCTCCCCTCCCCTTTCGCGGTCTTTCATGACGAAGAGCCAACCCGGCCGCACCAAAACTAAAGCGGCAAACAGTGCCCAAGCTCATATCGCAGCTCTACGAAGAAAGCATCTTCATCTCCATTGGCCACCGTGAGTTCCAGATCCCGCGCGACCTGCTCACCGACCCGCGCAACTCGCCCAACTTCTTCTCTCTTGGCTTCGCATTCTTCTTCTCCCGCCCGGACAACCTCTTCCCGGGCCTCGACCGCGAGGGCCTCATCCGCCCACCGTCCATCTTGCCGCCGTCGGTGCCGAACCGCAACGCCGACACCTTCGCCGACCTGCTGCGCCTGCTGCGTGGCTACCCCGTCCACGTCCGTGACGAAGCCCACCGCCAGGAACTCCTCCGCGACGCTCGCTACTTCCATTTCAAGGGGCTGGAGCAGCAGCTCCTCCCGCACTCGATAGCGTACAACTCGGTTCGCGCCCGCCACGAGATCACCCTGCGCCTGGAGAACGTGCAGAAGAGCGGCGTCAGCGTCCCCGCCGGGCCCGAGCAAGACGACGGCGACACGAGACCATGCGTCCAGTACGCGCGACCCTACGTCGACGACAAGCCGGCCGAGCTGGTGCTTGAAATCGCCAACGAGTCGAGCAGGATCCATTTCCTCGACGGCGGGCCGCGCCTCGAGTTCTTCGGGGACACAAAGACTCGCGTCGCCAAGCTGCTCGAGGTCATTGCCACGAAGCTGAGCCTGCCGCCCACGACACAGCCGCTCGGCCTGTTGATGGCCTCGGGCGGCGCCTCGTCACAGCCCGCCACCCCGGGCAACACGCCGCTGAGCGAAGATCTCGTCCGCGCCGTGCTGTGTCCCGACGCGGCCATCGCGCTGGACGGCAAGGCCCTCGACGTGAGCCCCGACACCACGGAGAGCCCCAACGGCGACGAAGCCCCCTCCAGGAAGCGCAGGAGGACCGACGCCAGCGGCAACATGCCGCCGTGGATCGTCGCCACTGGCCAGTGGAGGCTGAGGATACAGCCCTCCAGAACCGCCAAGAGCGCCTTGGAGTGTGTCTTTGCCGCCGTGAGGCTGGATGCCTTCTCCGACGAACGTGCCAGGAACGCCCGCAAGGGGTTCCTGACCACGTAGGGTTGTAGTTCGTCTGCCGTGCGTCAACGGCCTTGGACTATTTTCGGGGGAAAATGCGAGATCCTGGCCCTGCAGTACGAAACTAATCTCACCACACACGGTAGATAGGCCGGGCCTCATCTTTACACCGCACGGGATCATGACACGTGGGAAGCGACGCAAGTATCTTAGATATATTTAGTTACTCCATAGGAACATCAGCATGTTGATGGACTCTGAACCTAGACGAACAAACGATCACGACATGTCGCATACGTTGAAGCCAAGTGAGACGGCAACAAAACAACATCATCATGACCAACATAGAAATATAATAATACGACATCAACAGCCAAAGCCCATGCTCGACTCGGCTGCCCCTTCCAAACATGCCATGCTCTCCAAAAGTCAAAACGCCCTTCGCCATGCCTGCCAAATAGCCCCCAATGCAAATCATTTCAAAGCTACCAACCCCCTTCCTCCTCCTCCTCCTCCCCTATAGGTCCTCCTCATGACTTGAACCTCGGGGTAGTTCTCGCCGTAGGCGCACTGACATCTCTCTTGACCGGACGTCCCCGCGGGCCCGTCACCGCCGCCGCAATCTTCTTCGCGAGCGCAGCGGCCCCCTGTGCAGCAGCACTCCTCGCTCGTCCCCTTCGCTCACGAATCTTGGCCAGCGCCTGCTCGCGCGTCATGGTCGGCGTCATGGCGGGGTCGTTGGAGTCGAAACTGGCGCTGCTGCCGTGCGACGGGGTTCGCAGACGCTCGTTGAACGAGGAGCTAGACCGGGCGGTATCTTCCCGCAGAGGAACAGTCGTCGTGACGGTGAAGGAGGCCGTAGATGTGTGTGGGCGAGGTTCTGGAGAGCCGGCCGGGGAGTAGCTCCGTTCTGCGCCTCGGACTTCAGCTGGCTCTGCCGCCTCTTCCTCTGCAACTACTGGGACGCTGGGTATGGGGGGCAAAGGAGGCAAAGAAGCCACCTGGGCGTCATCGCGCGGTGCGTCGAGGAGGAAGTCGAGCGAGTTGCGTTCCGGGGCGAGGAGGGCGAACGCAGGAGGGTCAACTGAAGGAGTTCTGGCATATGTCCGGGGACTGTGGTCGACCTCTGTGCTTGGTAATAGCTCATCTGCTTGCGCTTCCTCCTGGGCGACGGGCTCAACAGCTGCAGTACATTGTTCTTGTGCCTCCATGGCTGCCGCATCTTGCTCGGAAACCGTGCGAAAGATGCCTTCCTTGGGACAGAAGATGGTGCTCCGTCGTGGTGGCTCCTTTCGGGACCTGACGCGTTGCGGTTCAGGCTCGGCCTCGAGTTCAGATTCAGATTCAGGCTCAGGCTCAGGCTCCTGCTCCGACTCCGGCCCCAATCCTCTTGCTGGTTCCGGTCCGGCTTCAACTTCTGGTCGATGCTGCACTTCTGACCGCAGCGAGCTCCGCAGAGTACCGCGACGGGAGCTGCGAAGCGAAACACTGGACGGTTCTCGCGGCGACTGTGGCGAATGCGACTCTTCCTTGACAACAAGCGGCTGATGATGTTCCTCCTCCCGCTCGACCGACACGCGCCGTCTCTTTTGCGGAGCCTCGACGCTCATTCTCGCATTCTGAGTCTTGGAGCATGGGCAGCAACGCATCTGGCATTCTGCCTGAAGAAACTCAACCATCTCCTGAGCCCTCTCGGCGCGCTGTCTCTCCCACAAAAGCTGTGTGTTTAGCTCCTCAATCTCCATCTCGCTCGCGGCAGAAGACAGGATCTCCATGGTTGACAAAGAAACCCGGGGCACTGCCCGTCCGCTCTGACGCTTAGCCGGAATGGTCTTCTTCCTCGGCGACGAGAACTCGTCGTTGACGTCCTGCGACGGCGGTAGCGGAAGTCGGCCCTCGGCGGCAATACGAGCTACTTCCTCGTTCTTAGCGGCTGTCTTGAAGGCGTCTCGTTCTTGCTCCACGACCTTGATGCGCTCAAGTGCCTTGTCCAGCTGCTCCTGGACGCCAACAATTTGGTATCGCGCAGTAAAAGCCTCTTGCTCCCTCGCTTTGCTCCGCTCCTTTTCTCGTTGGAGGCTCTCCCCGACCGACTTGACCGAACTCCTGGCGGACTTGAGCTCCTCTTGCAACTTGACGATTGCAGATTGGCTCTTGAAGTTTTCCTTCCTCGTCCGTCGGATCTCCTTTTCCCACAGAGCTTGTGTATGTGCGTATGTTTCTTTGGCACGGCCATAGTTGTCCTGTCTTCATGTCAGCCCTGACGTAACGTAGCCACGAGCCTGTGTGGTGTGGTTGTTGGTCACGCTTCAACCTACCAGGACAGTTTCCAGTCTCTCCCCTACTTTCCTCTCGCGCTCTTTTCTTTCGTCGATTTCCTTCCTGAGCAGGACTACCTCATCCCGCAGCCTCTTCACTTCGGCCTCGGCCTCCTCTCTCCCCACCATGGCCCTTTTCAAAGCAGCATCTGCAGTCTTGCGCTCCATCTGCTTCGACTGCATCGCGATACTGAGGCTGTTAAACTGGCTGATCTTGTCGTGCACAGAGCTGTCTCTGCTCTCACCTCGGAGTGAGGAGAATATCGAATCGCGGCGATTCGCGCGGTCGGGAGTCACGGCCTGGAGGGGTCCCCCGGCCGGGGAGCCAGGCCGACTCGAGCTCGCATCCATTGGCAAGATGTACTGTACTGTTGATCCGTGAGTTTATTGCTTCGTAAAAGTTCGTATCGTCTGTTGAAATCACGTCGTCTCCACCTCGTTCGGAGATGCTCGACGTTTGCTCAGCAGCTCAAGAGAAGCGGGACGCAATGATACGGGGTTGATAAATTGTGGGTGTGAATAAAGCGTGGCGTCGTGCTGTTTACAGTTGGGCAGCTCCAGTCCTATCTTATCGGTTGTCGTGGTAACGGTTCGTCATGTGACCAGTCACACGGCCAAGGAACTCCCACCTACGGAGTACTACTAAATTGCAACATGTAACTAACGTATACGAAGTACTCCGTACAGGGCATCTGGTGTTTAAAAGCCGTTGATAATTTCAGTCCCAAGGCGTTATATATTCAAATCGAATCCCTTGGCGAAATGACGTGGGACTGTAGCTCTGAGTCCTCGGTGGCCGAGATAGATCATGACGACCAATCACAATCATTGCAGCTCCCAAGTCCCCATTGCCGAAAGCATGAACAAGAACAATCAACCAAGGTTCAACTAGTGAGATGCATTAGATTGGATGTCGCGAAGGCCTGTCTCGTAGACAATGTAACTTAGATATTCCGCATGCGCATAGCAGACCAATACGCATCCTAAAGTGGCAATTCGAAGCCGCGTAACATATCTTATGTAAACATATTTCCAAGCGGGCATGGATGGACATGACATGTGTCACCACGAGCGACTCGTTTTACGCTCCCTTGCTCCATGCAAATAACTACGTCACCCCGACATCGCCGCGATCCCTTGCCTCAAAAGTACAAGCTTGAGCCATCGTCATATCCTGCTCGTCGACGGCTTCAGTGCAGACAGGTACCTAGCTGAAACGCCGGCGATTGAGCCACCAACCTCCAGCATGGCCGACGCTGAGCTTCGGCAGCGCAAAACCGCACCTGCGTCAGACGACGCTCCCAAACCATCCGAGCCAGATTCTCCAGACTCTCCAGAGTCCAAGCCGAAGCCCAGACGCTGCAGTGTCGGCGACGACGACGACGAAGAGTACACTCCCTGGCTAGACATCCTGCGCGTGCTCTCGTTCCTCCTCATCGCCTCATGCGGCCTAAGCTACGTGATCAGCGGAGGAGAAAGCTTCTTCTGGGGCATGACGAACAAGCCCTATTACTTGCGCGTCGACTGGTGGAAGTACCAGCTTGTCAGGACCCTCACCCTTTTGCTTGCCTGCAATCACTTCCGCGTCCGCATCCGCATCCGCATCCGTTGTCATCACGAAAGCAGAGAGAGACTTTACTAACGCCCCGTGTCACTTTCCCAGTCCGGACCAGTCTACCTCACCGAGAGGGAACTTCTCGTGTACGACGGCAGCGACCCCCTGAAACCGCTGTACCTGGCCATCAACGGCACCATATACGACGTCTCCGGCAACCGCAGGATGTACGGCCCCGGCGGCTCCTACAACGTCTTTGCCGGCCGCGACGCCGCGCGCGGCTTCGTCACCGGGTGTTTTGCCGAGGACCAGACGGCTGATCTGCGAGGCGTGGAAGACATGTTCCTGCCGCTCGATGACCCGGACGTGGACAAGTATTTCACCACGGCGGAGATGGAGGAGATGCGTGTGGAGGAGCTGGCTGCAGCCAGGGAAAAGGCGCATGCCGCGTTGCAGCATTGGGTCAATTTCTTTGCCAAGAGTAAGAAGTACCACCGGGTAGGGTATGTGAAGAGGGAGGAAGGGTGGCTGGAGAAGTTGCCGAGGAGACAGCTGTGTGCGCAAGCGCAGAACAAGAGGCAGAAGAGGGAGCGTAGGCAGACGTGAGGGCTTGGGAGAATCGACGGGCTGCCAGCGTAGATTACCATTCTTGGGTGCATGTGTGGGCGGTTTGTAGTCACACTTTGAAGAGACAGTTGGAGCGTAAAGAAGCCTCATTTGGGTTCCTTTTCTGGTCCCTTTTGAATGCATGAGGTTCTGATATCAGAGCAGTGCATATCAGTGAACTTGATATGCACAGTTACATTATTCCCAGTTCTCCCCTCGTACAAGATCCTGGTATAGACGAAATAACGAATAATGGCTGCTCAGCAGCAGGATATAAACAAGGCAGAAAAAAGTATTAATATCCACAAATCATCACATACTCCGCGCAACAACATTCCCATTCTCCACGCCTTGCATCAAGACCAGAGCTTACAGCAGCGTGAACACCGCACCAACGACCAGCAACAGTGTGCTCGGAACAGCCAGATTCATACCAGCATTGGCAGGAGGAGGTTCCGTCGCAGGATCAGTTCCAACGACGCTACTCGTAGAGTTTCCGGAGCCAGGACTAGCGCCGGACCCTCCATTGTTGGTAGCAACGCCAGCACCAGCAGGAACTCCTCCATTCCCTTGTTGAGTAGACTCGGAGAGCTTCCTATAATTTTCCAGAGAGCGAGAAGAGTTCGCACTGGTGTTCTCATTGATGACCATGGACATGCCCTTTTGGCAGTGAGGCCCTTGACTGCAATACACCCAGATCGGCTTTGTGTCGTTGATCATGACAGTAAAGACGGGGATCATGCCCATGGAGGCGCTAGCAGCGGTAGGCTGAAAAGAAGAGAAGATGCCGGGTGCGCTGGAATTCGTGCGGGAGACTGGGGCGCAAGGATCGTCGAAGCTGGACTGAGTGACTGTGTGGTTGCCAGTCCAGAACTGGAATTGGACCATTTCACCTGGCTGGGCTGTGATCTTTTCAGGGAAGAACTTCAGGGCGGTCTCGTTCTTGTCGGGATTCATTCCCACGGCGACGCGATGAACATTGACGTTGGCTGTACTTGGTCAGAGCCATGTCATTGCAAGATTCGGTTTTCATAGATTATGATGGGTGGCAGTTTTACCTTGAGCGCTGCTCAACAACGTAGCAAGGGCGAGAGATGTGAAATGCATCGTGAGTGGGATGTTTGTTGGCCTTGGCCCGGAACAGCAGGACACAGTATTAAGCTTTAACCAAATTAATGTCGGGATTACTCTTTCCAGAGAGCAATGTTGCGAAACCAATAGGCACTAGCAGAGTGCTTCGTGTAGACAAGGGACTAGCCTCCTCGAATAAGTATATGGAAAGACAGTGAAAGTGAAGTCGTCTGTATTAAAGATGGCGAAGAAGAATGAGTGCAGAGAACAATAGGGGGAAAAAAAGTCAGTCCCTCAATATCTGAAGAAAGAATCAGTCAGCGGGTCGAAAGGAAAAGTGAAACTAGAAAAAGAGAGCAAAAGTGGGAGAGTGGGCAAATGGGCAACGCTACGAATTTAAGGCATAGTCATGATCGCCACATAACAGTTGTTACCGCGAGGTGTCATACGTACGGTGATCATACCAACACGAGGCTGCTGGCCGTGGCTCGCTCTGCTTCCCTATGTTCCTGAACTTGACCATCCGACGGGGAAGGGGCTGTACGGACAGGGTGTGCTGTCTCGGCATGGCAAGGTGACATACTTCTCGTGGGTTCGTTGGGACGAGCAGAGAAGTGGGCGGATGCAAGACTTATGGCATGTTTGAGGGCAGCAGTCGTGAAGCTGGGAAGTGTTTGGCTAGTGTAGGGCATGGTGTTGATGGCGTCGTCGCAGCCCAGATCGTATGGTAGGAGCAACAGCTGATGTACCCCCATGACGGAGCAAAAAAGCCCCTTGGATTGGCTATCCTTCTGCTATTTTGAAGAATCATGGCCGTGTAGAAGCCGCACCGAGAATCGCAGCGTTTTGTTCCATCCACGGATCGGCGTACAACCTTTAATGGAAATCACCGTCGACCCAAGGCTGTCGCACTCAAGGCCTGGATGCCCAATTCTCAGCGAAAAAAAAAAATCTCGCGACACAGAGATGCTCTCTGTCAAGGGGACTTTATCGGTCCTGTTGTCGTAACATGCGCCGCACGTTAAAGTGGCTGCGACAAATGCGAGACTGGCCTGGTTTCAGTCCCGAAGATGGCAGGGTGGCGACACATGTGGCTACATCTAGGGAGCGAATCAGTTTCGAAGGCCATTGATGTCAGTCAATGTTAGGTAAGCCTTTGGGATGAAAATATGGCCTCATTAGATAATCACCAGGTCGATGCAGGACGAGTCCAGATGGTTACGACTTGGTGCCAAGCAACTTGAGAAGTTGGAGGTGTTGGGTGGTCACTGGTCGGGAGGCAGAGCGTTTGTTGAAGTGGGTCTGGCATCGCGACTTCCATAATCGGAAGCTTCGAACGCTACCGAGTACGGAGTACTTTGGCGTGACTGACACCTCCATCTTGTTGTTGCACACACCCTTACCGCCGTACGGCTCAATTTGCCACACATTGTTAACTTGTAGACTGATGAGTTTCCAACGCAATTCAACTACCAAGATAGCTTCTTATGCGAATAGCGCCGGGAAGGTGTATACCTATTGCTATCTTGGTTGCCATGACTGATAGCTTATTAGCTACCATCGGGAGTGTATCTTCGCCTCTGTCGTCCTACAAAAATGAACGTGTCGATAAGTCAACGACTCCAACATCCAACAAGAGCCTTCACCTCAAGTCTGCATATACTGTTACAGAGAGCACCTTGAGCTCTAACAACGGGACGGCTGGTTTCAGGCACCCGACTGCAACACCGTTGTGTCCGGAGAAGCATTGCCGCCCAATCAAGCCATCTCTGTAACTCAACTTGCCAGAGAATGTATCCTCCACCCGTAGTCATGTCTCTGCAACTTCCTCCCAGACCACACAGCCCGGCATATCTGAAGTCATCAGTCGACCGTGAGAGTCCTACAATTTGGGATGAATCGTTCAAAACGCCGCCGCGTTGAGACCGGCAAACTCGCGGCATTAGCGAGATCCCGGTGTTTCAATAGGGGAGATGAGGTTGCCAAGATGGTAGCTTGTGCCCGGGCCGATTCTACTTGTGCTTTGCAAATATCATCTAGTGTGTCTTATGCCGATATGTGTTGCTGGAAGAGTGAGTCCCATTCCCGTTCTTGCAGCAGCTAGCTGTAGCCACAGGCTTTGTCTTTTCGTCGGATAACGCGTCTTGCCGAAGCAACCAAAAACAACCAGAGCTCATTTGACGCAAGCATGACAGAACCAACTCGGCATTAGACTTGAATTACTTTCACAGTCTTCGGTAGATATCTTTCTGAGACGGTGAGTCCCACGCCAGTTCAGGCACGGGAAATTGTAAACCGGGGAAAACAAAACACCCAGAGACCGTTGGCAACGCTTGCATGTTTGAAATGCTGTCGAAGCATCAACATACGGATCAAGTGCTTCAAGCGGACGATCCATGATCACTTGGTTGACAAAGACAATTCATCGCCGATGAGAGCCGAGCCGACTTGCATTATGTAGAGAAAAAATGAGTGGGCGATTACCACGCGCGTCTGACACCATCGCACGAACTTCAGTCTTATAAATCCAGCAACAGTTGTGGTGCAATCTTCTCTAAATCGTCCACCTACCCAGCCGTCAGAGTCAAATCCAAAGACGATGGACTGGCTAACACAACTTACCTCCAAAAATCCGGCGTTCTTCTCCACGGCCGCTCTAGCAATAGCTTCTCTCACAAATATATCCATATACTTACCTACCGCCGCATTCGCATCTCGAGATATTCTCGTAGAGTCCTTGGTGAAGAACTCATGCAATATGCGAGTGAGTAGCTCCCTGGGTACCGACTTCTCTGGTGGTGGCGCGTCGTCGGCATCGCCTGCTCGTGCTTCCTCGCCCTCGGCTTGGTCGTCTGACGACTCGAAGGGATCACTAGCTTCAGAAGATGCCGTCTCGATCGACTGACTTCGATTTGTGGTACCCCTGGCACGTCCCCGGCCGCGACTTGACGTTCCTCTCGTAGGCATGATGCTACCAAATTTTTGAGGGCACTTACAAAGTAGGAGTTAAGCCGCAGGTGCCCCTCGTTACTTCAGAACCAATTCTTGCTGAGCCTGGAAACAGGCTAGAACAGAAACGCGTCTCGAGGTTGGCGATAAACTTCCGAGTCTTAGTCATCAACCAAACGCACTGAAGCTCACATGACCCACTCAGGGTGGTGTCCAAATGGAAGCCAAGTTAATTGTCATCAGTGCACACAAATTGGCCTTGACACAGTAGAGTGTTCGACTTCAGCAATATAGTAATACATAATACGGTAGTATCAAGGGAAATTGCATTGGTGTATAAATTACAGCGACCTAGAAAAAGCTCGGCAGAGCCGAAGGACAAATACGCCATGCCGATGCCAGTCTAACCCGCAAAGAGCATCTGTTGCACAGAAACACAAGGAACATTTTCGTAGTCCCAACTTCCCTCACAGAATCCCTATCCCCGTTTTTATCCGTTGGTGGTCATCGCATCAAGTCCATCGAATGCGAACCAATCTCCGCCGCTCCAACGCGAAATAGTCTATACAGGAAATCAAGGTAAAGTGTTTAACCAGAACCACCCTTGAAGGCCTTTCCAAAGAGGATAAGCTGAAGCTGATCATAGATGGACAGGACACCAGCGCCAGCAACACCACGGAGAATGTTTGCGCCAGCACCGTTGAACAGAGACTTAACACCATTCTTGGCAATGATCTGGCGAGCAGCATCGAAGGAGTTCTTGTACTTGACGGCCTCACCAGAGGTCATCATCATGCGACGACGAATGGTGTCAAGAGGGTAGGCAGCGATACCGGCACCAGTGGTGACACACCAACCGAGCATGAAAGAGGCAAGGAAGCTGTTGGCGAGGTTGCCGACCAAGAGAACAGGCTTGATAGAATCGTACATGCCGAAGTAGAGACCACGATAGACAATGATACCCGCGACCGAGGGCATAAAACCACGGTAAAGACCGGCAACACCGTCAGAGGCGAGGGTCTTGCGGTAGACATCGACGAGACCATTGAACTGACGCTCACCACCAGACTTGGCGGACTTGGCATCATTGGCAAGACGAGTACGAGCATAATCCAGGGAGTAGACGAAAAGCATAGAAGTGGCACCAGCAGCCTAGAGGCGTTGTCAGCAGCGTGTACCTGACATCAAGCTAAGTTTTGAACCTACACCACCAGAGGCCAGGTTACCCGCCATCCACATGGCGTAACCATCACGCTCCTTCTTGAAACCGAACATCTTCTTGAACTTGTCGCGGAAAGCGAAGTTCAGGGCCTGGGTAGGGAAGTATCGGATGACGTTGGCAGTGTTGCCACGCCACAGGGACATAACACCCTCATCAGCCATGGTGCGCTTGAAGCATTCGGTGATGCCATTATAGCGACGGTCAAGACGGCCAGCCTTGATCATTTCATCCTGGTTCTGGATCAGGAGCTTGACACGCTCAATAGGAGCAGCAGCGGTCTTGGAGACGGCGGCAGAGACACCACCCACTGCGATAATGATTAGCATCGGACATCAACACTGTCGTTATTATTCTCCGCGGGGGGGCAACAGGGACTCGGTGGCACGATAGTGATCGCGACAAGCCTCGTCTCGTGCATGGGATCAGACGTACTCAAGAAGTCGGCCACGAAGGGCTGTAAACAAGTCATACGTTAGCATATGTTTCGTTCCAAGTAAGAAAAACATCTTCCCCGAAATAGCGGTTCGGCAGATGAGATAGCCGGCGAGGGAGGCTAGAGGCAATAACAATGCAGCAAGCATCGTCGCACACTGGACAACCATGCAGTGGTTTGTCAATTGATGGCAGACGTCCAATTGAGAATCCAAAGTCGCCTTATCTCTTGTCCAGGCTACCCCCTATCGCAAACGCGGCATTTCACGGAAGATGCAAGGAGTCGTAGAAAGGGGCGCATTTGCTTACCGGCATGCCCAAGACCTTCTGAGGTTGTTCACCAGACATTTTGACGGTGGTACTTTATCTGAAAACTAGACAAAGGACGGAGGGGAGATGGATGAAGGAGTGAAGGAAAGGGAGAGAAGGTGTACGAGCAGTCGAGCGAAATAAATTCTGCACCGGCTGGCGGACGGGTTTGGGGGGGAGGGAGAAAAAACTTGCGGCGGAGCCAGGACGGGGACTGGTTTTGAGCGAATCTACCCGGACGGCGCTAGAGCCAGCAGTTGGATCCTCAGGTACCCAGCAGAGTACTCCATACATGGGCTGGGCTACCGGGCTGCACATCATGCCAGGTACCATAGACTACCGACCCTCCCTGTACTACGTACCCTCGCTCGCTCTTGGCCGTGATCTCGCCCGCGACATGGCTGGCCGGCCACACTCGTTTTCCACGGCAACAGTGCCCTTTCTTAGTGGCTTGGTTCTTGGTTCGTGACGGCCTCAGGCCTGAAGAGGCAAGGGCACTGTATGAGCCCGAGGCACAAGCGCTGTAGCCATGAGGTACTTGAGGAGATGGCCGTGGCTGAATGTGGCCCGTGTATGCGTCTCGGAGGAACATGTCAGGTACTCCGTACTCCGTACACGGATGGACATTGCGGCTGGTTGCACTGGCACTCGCCTCAAGTTGTTTGAATCTCACTTACCCAAGCCTGGTTACGTCTCGAGAGATGGAGCCTGGCGAGGCCTGAGATACCCGGTTCAGCCCGACGCTCGTTTCTCCAGTCCCAGTTGAGAGTTCGAGCGTTTTGAGGTCTCAACTGCTAGACGATTTGATGGCGACGCCTCGAGCCGTTCGGCCTGGCCGTTGCAAGTGCAATCAATGGCTCCTCTAGGCGACCGCTGGCAACATTACATTGAACCTCGAATTGCCCCTGTGACGTCCAGCCGCAAGATGAATCAAATTGCGAGATTGTTTCGAGAGAGCATCAAACGTTGCCGTCCCGGCCCATATTGTTCCCCATAATCCCACCAAACTCCATCTCCAATCTCCAGTCTCCAGACTTGTTTGTTCGTCGCACTCCAGGATCACAAAGCACACCTTTAATGTTCCTTGCACCAGACAGACAATACTGCTAATTACTGACTGGCCCGACTCGAATTTGTTCAGCTCTTCTTATCCTTCCTACTCTATCTATCCCCCTGCGCTTATACATTGGCGTCAACCACGGCCGTTCTATCTTGTACGCATCATGAAAGGAAAGGGACGATAAGGCAAGGATCGCATTGGCCTTTTCAGGGCGAGCCCGGTGAGTCCGCACACATTGCCAATGTCCTTTCGGGCCAACCCCGTACGGAATCATCGACTACCCTCTTAACGATAAGTAGAGATCAGATGCCCACGCCATGGCTTGGAGGACTTGTCAACCACGTACCAAGTGCCCACATCTTGCCCCAGAGAAGAGAGCCTGAGCTAAAACAAACTTGACTTTTTTTTTCCCACCATGTTCCAAGTGTGTCTGGGGAGGCGTTTCGTGGATCGGGTAGGTACATGCATGCTCTCTGGACATTTGATGGTAGCATCCGAGCCGCCGCATGGAGAGCCTCCACGACTCAACTGCATTTTCTCCTCGGACCCTCCACCCAGCTCTTCACCAATCAATAACTTGATGCAAAATATAAAGGGGTTCGCGGCTGTTACGTATGGGTCAGGCTACCGTGTCTTTCCAAATCCACCATCTGAATCTGAACGGAAGAAATTGCCTGTCTCGTCTCCAAATGTTCAGTGAAGCAACAACAATCCCTGTCTTCAACCCTCAGGGTCGATGGTTTCGGTGGAGCACCGTCACAGCTTACTCTTAGTCTTTCGGCGCGGATACGGAGTACGTGTTCAATCCATTTCTCACTTTTTACATCTGCAATTTTATTTCGGCAAATGCTCCCTCTGATTAGCCCTTCATTGGTTATCGGGGTTCTCGTTCAATGCTCTGTTTCGTTTCCAAACAGCCACCCACTCGATCAATTCGTGGTCCAAACGATCTCAACACCAGTCCACATCACCCCAGACACGACGATGTTGAACAGCCGTGTCGCGACCAGTGGGTGCTGAAGACAGGGCCTAGTGTGCTCAAAGGCTGCCAGCGAACGAACAGCCACTCATAAAGGAAGATTTAATACAGCCGTCCTTTCCAGTCTTCCTTCCGGCCTTGGTTAGCCTCTAACCCGATACCTGATGTTACCAATATAACCATGTTTGTGGAGAAGAACCGCTATTTCAGACGTTGTTCGAGCATAGCCAGCAACATCACAAGTAGTATGCCAGTTGAGCAGAGGATACATACTCCCTGGCGCTGGCCGTTCCACTATGAAGTAAGCTGCGTAGTCCGGGAAGTAAGCGAATTTCGTGGTTCGCAGCAAGGCTGTTTAAACCGTCTTCTGCCGATAAGGCATGATATGCGTCTAGACAGCACAGAAGCATGTGACGGAGCTCACCGCTTGCCTGTCCGAAGCTGTCTATAACACTGGGCCTGACATGACGTGTTTGAAATGGTCACAATGCATGAACAGTCTGTTAGGTGACATGTTACTGCAAGCTGCCATTGATCTGACCGTACAATCACACAAGACGACAATCACAAGGCCAGATGGAGTGGTTTGACCATTTTGAAGATCGTTCATTCCATTGCCGTATGCTAAAGCGCAATTCCGGTCCCCAGGTATGGTATAATACCGAGCATGAGTTCGTCCCAACCAGGCTTTCATATGCCGTGAAAAAACCGTCCACTCTAATGGCTACTGCGATGGTTGCAGTCCATTCAGACACCGTTACTCCAGACACACACGCACAACGTTTTTCCTCCTTGGCTTGTTACGAACCACCAACGGCACGGGCTAGGTAAAGGTTAGCAACTTATGTTATTGGGTCTCTCGTGGTCTCGGCTATCTTGGATAATTGGAGCAGGCGGTGCATACTGTAGATCTTCATCTTGCTGTGGGTGACAACGGGCTTGATAAGGCCCTTCTCCTCGAGGTCAGCAATGCACTGGCGAGCCAGAGAACCGTTGACCTTCATTCTGTCGACGAGAGTGGCGACGGTGACCAGACGGTAGGACTGAACATCTTTGTAGAGCTTCTCGGAGGTGGTCTTGTCGAGAAGGACGGCGTGCTGAGCCTTGTCCTTGACCTTGCCCTTCGACCACTTCTTCTTTTGCTTCTTAGCTCCAGCAGCAGGCGCCTGTAAATTCGCAAGAATCCTGAATCAGCATTTCATCGCTCTTCCGTTATTTTAGAATAATATTGTCACTCATTTGAGTAATAACAGATATGTAGAATCACTATGGGACGGATCGAAAGCGTCTTCGTTGGACGTACCATTTTGTTCTGATGTGCTTGACGTTGACGGGAGTGTGGAGGAGAAGGGGATTTTCGGCCAACGTGAAGCCAAAGTCATTCCAACTCAGAATGAGTGGCGGGCGAAGCGGCCCCCCCTCTGTCATGCAGTCAAATTGGAGTTTCGCACAGGGCAGGCTTGCCCTAACGCAACAAGTGCGCAGAGTACGTACCGAAACTTTCGCGCAACCTGATTCGTCAGGCCCGCCCACCACCAGATTTTCCCAAGCCCTACTCTCTCGTAGCCGACAGGGACGCAGCCCATTCTCCAAACCTCCCGAAAAAATACCATCTCGCCAACCTGCAATACTAACCCGCAGTCCGCCCGCCAGATCGAGGATATATTTTCGACTGCAACACAGCCAAAATGTCTGACGGTGGCGATATCGAGGTCGAGAACACTGTCGTCTCCGACGTCCTCCCCAAGGATGTCGTCAAGGAGGTCGGCAACATCAAGCTGTTCAACAAGTGGGACTACGATGTCGAGGTTCGCGACATCTCTCTGACGTATGTTGCGATGCCATGAACTTTTTCTTCCACGGCCAGCGGGGAATTGAAAATGCTGGACACAATGGGAGGGCCAAATTTGCTGATGGATTTGATTTGCGAACAGTGACTACATCTCTCTACGAAACCCTGTCTATGTCACCCACTCCGCTGGCCGATATGCCGTCAAGCGATTTCGCAAGGCCAACTGCCCCATCATCGAGCGATTGACGAACTCGCTCATGATGCACGGCCGCAACAACGGCAAGAAGCTGATGGCCGTCCGCATCGTTGCCCACGCATTCGAGATTGTATGTTGTTGCCAACCCCATGGAGCCGCTACATGATGTGAATGGGCATGGTCGTGAGACACGACCGACATGCACACGTTTCACCTGAGCGAAGACGCCATCGTCAGACTAATCCGCATACTTTAGATCCACCTGATGACCGACCAGAACCCCATCCAGGTCGCCGTTGACGCCATTGTCAACTGCGGTCCCCGCGAAGACTCTACGCGAATTGGCTCCGCCGGTACCGTCCGACGACAAGCCGTCGATGTCTCTCCTCTCCGCCGTGTCAACCAGGCCATTGCCCTTCTCACCACTGGTGCTCGTGAGGCCGCTTTCCGCAACGTCAAGTCTATTGCCGAGTGCCTCGCCGAAGAGCTGATCAACGCCGCCAAGGGCAGCAGCAACTCCTATGCTATCAAGAAGAAGGACGAGTTGGAGCGTGTGGCCAAGAGCAACCGATAAATTACCTTTTTGTGTTTGGAAGAAAGGGAAACAAAATTTATTAGGTCTTGTCTGGAAAGAACGGAAGGGAGGAGAGTGTGGGAAATTTTCGCGGCTGGGCTTCATGGCGTGGTTCTGGCATCCTTGAAGAATTGCATTTGTGCGTTTCGGGTCTGGGAACGCGTAACGGCTATGGAATTGTCACAAATGGCTCTAGAGTCTCAATAAAACCTTGGCTCGGGAAGAGAGCGTAAATGAATTCAACGTCCTTTGCAACCTGTCACAATGCAACGAACGCATCTCTATCATATAAATCCGCCGTCCGCGATTACTGATGTGAAATTCGCCCTGGGCACGAATCAAGCATTGCAAGCCCGGTCGGCAATATCATTTCATCCTAGTCAATCGACTCTCGTCTATGTACGCGCAAAGCATGACGTTGGACATCGTAATTCGTTAGGGGACCCCGTCGTCGACGTGCCTAAATGCGAACTCCTTTGGGGCTAATCTCCAGACGTCTGAACATGCCGACGTGAGGGATTCCTTCTTCCCACCACCTGCCCATGGCCTTGTCCACCTGGAAACCAAACTTTGTCCACGTTCCCACAGCCTGCTCCTGGGCATGGACGCAGACAAGACCACCCCACTTGGGTATCTCTGTCTCGGTCGATGCACCCATCTGCTCGAGGCCCAGCTCGGTGATGCTCGGGTCAAAGAAGGACGGGTTGGATCTCAGCCACGAGAGGGCGGTTTGGATGAGAAGTCCAGAGAGGCCGTTTCCCCTGTACTCCTTGACGACAGCCAGCCGGCCCAGCTTGACGTACGGTTCCCTCCCGTCGTGGAAAGATGTCCGACGATCCAAGGTAGTGGCGGTTGCGAGGGGAGAGCTGATGAAGTTGATGTCAGATGTGGCGCTTGTGCTGTCATCCTTGAGCTGACCATTCCAATAGTCACCTCCAACCTTGGGGTGATTTGCCTGGGGGAAGGGAACCAGGCGAATCGTCCCGATGGGTGTTGTTCGCGTTGAGCTTTTCCGTGGTTGAATGACATTTCCGTCCTCATCGCGCACCTCTGTCTCCTCTGTCTTGTTGACGCTGGCATACACCACCCAGTGACAGGATCGAGGATCGTCGCTGTCCTGCTCGTTTTCAAGGGGCACGTTTTGTTCTTGCACGAAGACATTCTCGCGGACTTCCATGGCGTCGGTGAAGACTTTTGGTATAGTCGACGGCTGCTGGTTGTGTGGTTTTCCCGGCTCCAGGCCTTCGAGCTTGCTAGGCTCTAGTAGCGAAATGAACGGTGTGCCCATTGTCGCGAGGTGGGTATGACACCGTGTAGCTGCCGCCGTGTGGCTTTGGTCCCGAGTTTACGGGGCAGAGCGGGATGAGTGGGAGAACTCAGCGTCAAAAAGTGGTAATAATCAGAGAGAACTTGAGTCGGGGGTCTGGTAAGCACCGCTTATGATGTGTTTATATCCATGTGCAATGAGGCCGTTGTCAAAGAAGCAAGAAGGCGTGTTTCTCTGCGGGGAGCTGCGCGGCGAAACAAATGTGACGTTGATGGTCACGATATCGGACGTACCAACGTCAGTGCAACGATAATGTGGGCAGATTAGATGGCTATAGAAATTCAGCGTTGACGAGACAGGCAAGAGGGTGGCGGGTGAAAGGTAGTTATTATGCACCCAACAATAACTTTGTCCATTTATGAAACGGCTTTCTTTTATTGTTCTTGTACACCCATAGTGGTGGTGGTGGTGGCTTACCGCCTCCAGCGAGATAGATGTGTGGGCGCCTTACGTTTGGGCAAACCTATATGTATGCTGCTGCTCTCTTCAACGTCGGTGGGGCAAAGGGGGTGGATAGGAGTGCATTATTTTCGAGGCATTGAATTGACGTGGTGCGTTGGGCGTTGGTGCTGGTCCAGCAAGGTTCAGTGGATTGTTTGTGCAGAGTTGGAAGAGACAAATAACTAATTCTTTCTACTCCCTACGGAGTACTTTAGTACGTACCTAGGTAGACAGCAGGAAGAGAAATTGTAATGTCGCCATTCTAGTTATACTTCTTGGGTGGGACGGACCAACTACTCGGTACGGGGTACTCCGTAACTTACTCTGTACTTCTCTCTGTACTCTGCAAAGAGAGCGGTACCGCTCCTGCAACGAGGACAAATGCATGAACTTGACCTCATCAGTCAGACATCATGACGTGGGCATGCCGGCTCAACAAGCTTAGCCACCAAGCCGTGTGTTTTGTTTAGTTACTGAGTCATTTTACCGCGCTCTGCTTGATCCAGCACCTCGTGAATTTGCCTCGAGTTACACGCCATATCGACGTCCTTCATGCAAGACTTCAACTTCTCAGTTGGTGCTGGTGCAACGATGTGACATGAACCATAGCAGGAGTCAAGGAAATATGGTTTCAAAGCAAACACTTGGCTGCCGTTGGCGATGAAGTGTGAGCGCCTCAAACGGGTAAATGTGAATTCAGTGCCAATCAAGTTTACTACGCAGTACCTGATTTGTGAGTTGCTGCAGGTCAAGAGAGCATTAGTTATGCACTCTCTCGCACACCGGCAACTTGGGCTTTATTTTTGGAAGCAATTGAGCCATCAAGGGACACACAACCTTCTTCGTTCAAAACTGATTTATTTGTAATGCTCCCTCGTGTGACCACGCAAACTCGTAGAACGCCACGAGCACTGGTTGTTAAGGGCAATCACATTGTAGGGTAGCCGTGAGGAACCACTTGCATTGGTAGCATGGCAACAAGGCAACAAGGCAACTTTCCGTGTCCCTTTTCGAGCTCCACGTGTTTTCAGCCACAGGCACAAACTTGGCAAAGCAGAACCACATGGCGGGGGAAGCTAACCGGTTGCCTGCAGATTATCGGCATGAGCCTCTGACACGGCCTTCGGTGACGATGTGCTACTGTCACACGGTGACACGATGACACGGTGACACGGCGACACTGCGACACTGCGACGTCACGGCGTGCTTGTTGGTAGCGATAAAGTCCGATATCAGCACAGTGCGTATTGTGCATGTGCATAAAAAGACAATTCCATCTCAATCTTGGGTCAACGCGCGTGGCTTCGAAAAGGCCCCACCGCAGCACAACAAGCTGGACGTGCGCCGGGGGGAAGACAAGGAGAGAATTGAATTGGCGGCCGAACAATTGAGGAAGAGCTGATGCATCAGTCAATACGAATGAATGAGTCATGTGACCCACGTATTGCATATTGTCTACTCTATCCGCTGAGCTGGAGCGATGGGCGTAGTTATTTGATTCGATTTGAGCCCCAGGACAAGCACAAGCACTGCCTGCCACTGCATTGTGCCGGAGTACCTGGTACCCTGCCAATCCATCGCAAAGGATGGGAACTTTCAGCTTATCTGGCCGGCAGCACTTCGCTTCGCATGCTTCAAATCCATTCAATGTTGCCCGTGCTGCGCTTCCTCGCCCCTCCTATACTCCGTAATCGACCGAACTAATTGCATCCGGGCACGGAGTGCATTTGAATACCTACGGAGTACTCAAGGTCCTGTGCTCCGTAGTGTCACCACCATCCAACCTTGGACTTGGGGGCTTGGCATGCCCCTGGCTCCTTGGATCGTCCCCGGCCTGGCTGGTGCTGGTGCTGGCAATCGATAAAGAACCCTGCTACGGAGTACTCTGTACTCCGTCCGTCGACTCCGTAGCCAGTTACGGAGTACGGAGTAGTTGCGGAGTAGTTGCGAGTTGTTCTCTTCAGGGGTCTCTGGTTTGTTCGCCCGCGCGCAATTGGGCACCCAACATTGATCCGAGCTCAGCTTCTTTCCGGCTTCCTGCACAACAGTTCCCAAGGCCGTTTGATTCTTCATCTATTGCACTCACTCAAATCAATGACAAGCGCGAGCAGCCCGCCTTTTGATGCTGTCGCCCTGCCCCTGAGCAGCGAGCGCGTTCGGTATAGGCCTGGCCGCCGCCTTGGCAGCTTTTTGGGCTTCCGCTTCCCCTCGAGCTCGAAAGCGATAAGCCTCGACCACGACTTCGTTTTTTGACAAGGTTGCCTCGGCGCAGGTGAGCGCCAACGCTGGAGCCCGATGCCCTGGCAGCCTCTCCCTCGCATCGCATTTGCCGTTGCGACATTCCCCTTTACCGCTGAGAGTCCGGCCGACCTGCCACTTGAGATTGGCGATGAGCTCTACATCATCGAGGAGACGTCCGACGGGAACTGGCTGCGGGGATACTTGGTCGCGCCCCCGAGCCTGCTTGCCGGCTTGACCTCAGTCAAGGGACAGACTCTCGAAGCCAGGGTGTTTAGTGGCATCTTCCCCCGTAGCTGTGTGGAAGTACGAGAGATGCTCGGGGAATTCGACGAGCGAAACGACCAAGATCAACAAGGCCAAGGCCAAGATCAAGACCAAGACGACGCGCTGACCGATGAGAACTCCCCTTCGGAAAACCTGCGGCCTACTAGCGACTCAGCCAAGAGCGGCATCAATGAGGGCGAGTCTAGGAAAACGAGTTCCCCAGACAATGCTGTTGGCCCGAGAAAGCTGCGAAAACCCTTGTCGGAACTACGCAATGGCACTTTGGGGAGTCTATCCGTACCCGTGAAGCGAGATCCGAACATGCCAAAACCGGCCGCCCCAGTCCCCATGCTCAAAATTGGCGACGAGACCCCGACGTCCGCTGACGAGCCTCTGATCGACGAGATCGCCTCATGTTTGAGAGAATGGCATTCCAAGAACCTCCACGAGCTTCTCCTCTCAAGGCAGTACCGGGACCTAGAGAAGCTCTCCAAGCTCATTACCAGCCTCAACCTCAACCGACAGCAGTTCCTGTACAATGTCCTCACATCCCATGAATACCATCGTCTACGAGAGAAGGCAGTGTGGGATTTGGTGCGGGTGAACAAGCTCTGTGGCGGCGAGGTCATTGTTCGAGATCCAGTAGAGCGTGGGCGTATTCTCACTGGAGACGACTCTGTGGTTGAGGTGACTCGCCTTCAGTCTGTCATGACTCTTCTGGACGAACCCCCCCAATCCACCGTCGAATTGACCAGCTTGCACCACCTGCTTCTCGACGTAAAAGGCTTCGCTGCATCGTCGTCTGAGGCCACAACCTTGATCATCTATCTCGTCACGAAGCCACAATCCGAAAAACCGTTTGCTCTATCAGAACCATTCATCGTTGACGTCCCGGCTGGCGGCACCATTGGCACCATTACTCAAGGTTCCTCGTCGCGAACACTCTTCATTGATCTCTCTGCACAAGATATTGGAGACTCACCCTCAGCCGAGAATGATTTGTATCTAGTAGTCAAGGTCCTTGCTTCACAGCAGGTCCTCCCGAACAAGCCAATTTCGAGGTCTGGCATCTCCACAGAAGGATCGTTCTCAAGAGAAAACTCCAAGACATCCACTTCCAGCGTCCCCAAGTCTACCAGGCGAAGTTTGATGTGGGGAAGCAAATCTGGCCGCTCTACTTTCTCGAGAGGTTCAGTCCTCCCTAAAATGGACTCTTTATCTGAGCAGCAAGGGCAGCGCCCAGTGACGACGTCCGATGGCCATGGTCCTCCTAGCACGGCTAGCTCAAAGAACGGCGCAAATATTCCAGAAGTAGCCCAAACTGTACAGCGCACTGTTGGAGTCGGCGTCTTGAAAGTGAGTTCAATACTGAAGCAAAGTGAGGAGGTTGAGCAGGTCCTTAATATCTGGTCGCCGGTGAACAGAAAAGCATCTACGGAAAGGAATATGGGTGACGACTTTGATCCGCTAATTCTGGAGCTCATGGACGACGCCACGAGACAACATGAAAGGTCGCGTAGAGGGGAGAGATTGCAAGTCTCACTCCAAGCCTTCGATCACCCTGACGCTGACGCCTTGATCAAAGCTACTCCAACACTATTGTCTGGCATCTGCAAAACGAACCGAATGGGCTTCTCTGGAGCCCCAACGAAGCCCAGATCCGATATCTATCTCTCAATCAACACAGCCTCTCTGGCACGTCAGCACCTGTTATCACGACATGGAGGAAGCGCAACCACTATGCCCTCGGGGATCCAAGGGAACAACTTCCAAGTTACCGTGGAGGTTCGTGCGCCTTCCGGCCAGCGAATTGAAAACGCCATCTATGCCGGCTCCAACAAGAGCCCGGTGACGACATTCAAGACCACAGCCGCAGAGCGGGGAGAATCTTGGAACCAAACTCTCAGACTCTCCTTGTCGCCAGCTGAGGTGTCTACGGCGCACGTTGTCATGTTCTTATGTGATGTGCCCGGCGCTCCCTTTGCTGTCGCCCATATGCCTTTGTGGGATAGACAGGCTTTTATCCGGGACGGCGGCCATGGACTGCTCCTCTATAAGATAGATGAAAACACTTCGACAGCCCAGTCAGGTCACACCGGCAAGGGCGGATATTTATCCGTGCCCTCGGCTCCTCGAGGGAGAGACGAACACTCCGAAAACGTCACAGGTCCTTTGGCCGTCTTGAATGTGAACTCTTTCCTCTGCAGTACGCGGTTCTCCCAGGACAGAGTTGTTCTCGGCCTACTCAAATGGAAGGATTTAACAACAGAAGAAATTCCCGCAGTCCTGAGACAGTTGATGTTTGTCCCCGAAATCGAAGTTGTCAAACTACTCAGTGACGTGCTCGATGGTCTATTTGGAATCCTGGTCCAACACTCTGGGAACAACGAGTTTGAAGACTTGATATTTACCGCACTGGTTAGGGTCTTGGGCATTGTACACGATCGTCGGTTCAACCTGGGTCCCTTAGTTGACCAATACGCACAAGTCCAGTTCAACTATCCCTTTGCTACATCGGGTCTCGTCGGATCCTTCACCCGTCTGCTAGATAAACCCACCGAACCAGAAACGTCTCGAAATCTCCGGTCTACTTTTAAGGTCGTTAGGCACATTTTGAAGTTCATCACTCATGCTCGCAAACAGCAAAAGGTCAAGGAAGCAGGCATCGGGATCACGTCTTCGCCGCAGGGATTCACTCGGCAGCTTCGCGCCATCTTTAAAGCGCTTGACCGCATGATGAGAAACCCTGCTCCGGTACTTGTCGGGAGTCAAACCTTGGCCGTGCAACACTTTCACACTTGGCTGCCGGAGCTTACGGGCTTGCTGAGTACGGAGGAGATTACTCACATTGCCATTGACTTCCTGGATTCTTGTACTGAGGTGAAAGGCAAGCTCATACTGTACAAACTGGTTCTCATCATCAACTATTCGAAGCTGGACCTTTTTGCCCACCCTGATCAGAAGTCTGCACTGAGTGCCAACACGGTCCGCTGGATTTCGCCTCATTGGGGTCATGTTGAAGAAGTCACAGAACAGTGGCGGGAGCAGGTGCGCCTCTGCTGCTCTGTGATTGCTAGCCAGGTTGATTACCTGGGCCATGAAATACCTGATCATATACCGAGGATCATTGACTCGTACTTGTCGCTGTTGTCGCGGCCCCCCAAGCCTAGGAACAAGCTCTCTCTCTTCTTTCCATCAGCTTACCCCTTCTCCACGAAAAACGTCTCCGTTGCTCTCACATTCGACGAGAGCCTAGCGGAGCTATCTGCCATTCTCTCAGCCGTATCCAGTTGCCCTGCGGGGATGCAGCTCGAGCTGGCGGCAGAGGTTGACCAGGCCACCATCCTGGAGAACTTGCTGCGAGTGTACATGAGCATACTCTCGGGCGAAGCTTTCCCCCAGTGCTGGCTCAGTCTGCATATCTACCACCACAAGTCAACCATGCGCATTCTGCAGTATGTGGCCGGTCTCATGCTGGAAGCCTTTCTGCCAGACCCTGATGAGGCGGAGTCCTTCAATATGGAGCTATGGAAACTCTTTTTCACGACGCTCCTCAAGTTGGTGGGCAGTACGTCTCTGGCACTGGAAACTTTCCCTGAACAGAAACGAAGGGCTGTTTGGAAGATTGCTGGTGATGTGAGAGAGCATGGTGCCGAGCTTCTGCGAACAACATGGGAGGCCATCGGCTGGGAAACCACCGCCGAGGAACAGAAACGCTACGGCCTCGCCAAGATGGGAGGATACCAAGTGCAATACGTCCCTACATTGGTGGGACCGATCGTAGAGTTATGCTTGAGCGTCCACGAGGGTTTGCGACGAATGGCAGTCGAGGTTCTGCAGACGATGATTGTTAGCGAATGGACGCTGAGCGAAGACTTGACCGTGATTCAAACAGAGATGATTGACAGCCTGGATCAATTCTTCAAGTCCAAGCCTCTGACCGAGAGCATACTCCAGAAACTGTTCATTGGCGAGCTATTGGAGCGTTTTGGGCCACTGTCCGAGATGCCGGATGAGCCACTATATGCTGCGGTCCGGGAACTCGTAGGCACTTTGGACGAGTTCCTCGACTTGCTGGTTGCTGTTCACGCAGGCGAAGCTAATGGGGAGGCAACAAACATCATCAATCGGTTGAGGCTGATGGAATTCCTTCGTGATATGCAAAAGGAGGAGATTTTTGTTCGATATGTACACCAGCTTGCGACTCTGCAGGCGGAGAGCCGAAACCATACGGAAGCCGGTCTTGCCTTACGACTCCATGCGGATCTTTATGAATGGGATCCAAATGAACAAGTGAAAGCCCTGACGGAACCGGAATTCCCAACGCAGACACAATTCGAACGCAAGGAGAAGATATATTTCGACATGATCAAGCACTTTGAGGAGGGCGAGTCGTGGAGCAATGCTCTGACCGCATACAAGGAGCTGCAGACACAGTACGAGACCAACATCTTCGACTTTGCCAAGCTCGCTAGAACACAGCGCGCCATCGCCACCATCTACGAGACCATCTCCAAGACCGAGAAGCTGATCCCAAGGTACTTCAAAGTCGTGTACAAGGGGTTGGGCTTCCCATCCGGCATCCGCGATAAGCAGTTCATCTACGAGGGAGCTCCAACGGAACGTGCGGCGGCTTTTACCGATCGAATTCAGGAGCAATACCCTTCTGCTCAGATTGTGACTACAGGACGCATTGACGAAGTGGAGGGACAGTTCTTGGTCGTATCTACCGTGACCCCCCATCGGGATCTGTCTCATCAAGTCTTTCAGAGAGCGCGGGTGCCTCATGCCATCCGTGACTTTCTGATTTCGTCTCACCCTCAAAGCTTTTCTTTCACGACCAAACGTAGCACGTCTGGCGCGACAGAGAATCATTACGCAGAGAAGACACTGTTTCTTACTGCCGAGCCCTTTCCGACCATCCTGCGTCGCAGTGAGATCATTGAGACTCATGAAATTAGGCTGGATGCCCGCGAGACAGCTCTGGAGCGCATCGTGCGGAAGACGCAGGAAATGACGGCTCTTGAACGTCGACTGTCAGATGGAGAGGAGGAAGTAGGACCACTGCTCCTTGATGCCATCTCTATTTCTGTGAATCCGTCATCCGAGCAAAGCGTAATGTGTTATCGTAAGCTCCTGCCCGAGCCTGAGGAGAACGAAGACGAAGACGAGGATGAGGATGCGCTGAAACTGGAGCCCCGGGAAAATGCAATCAAGATGGCGCTTGTAGACCACGCAATTATGATCAAGAGAGTCTTGACTCTATTTGCGAAGAGTAATAATCCCGTGCTGTCGCAGAAACAAGAAGAGCTCCAACGGTGTAAGTCAGCCTCCGGTTTCCATGGATTGCTTATGATCTAACGCGCTGTTAGTTTTCGAAGCCATGTACGAGCCTGAGATCGCATTGTTTGCTCCTGCTCCTCCAACGCCCCGTGAGACGGTTTCTACTCCGTCGACGACTTTTCGAGGCACCTTCCCATCGCTTGACCAGAATCAGAATCCCCCACAATGGGCGAACATGGCGACATCTTTGAACGGCACCACGGCTGAAGAAACGTCGGTTGTGCGCCAGGTATCTCTACGTCAGCGCAGTGCCAGGCTAAGTTTCTTGCCTGGGCGACGACAGCAGCAGCAGCAGCAGCAGCAGCAGCAGCAACCACCGCCGCCACAACAAGAACAAGAGAGTGAAGACCCATCTGAAGCGAAAATTGCGCCCGGAAGCCCGGAGTCCAACATGTCGCCGAGCAGGAGCCGAAGCTTCAGTAGGGGCAGTAGGGGCAGTCGGCAACAGAGCAATTTCAAGCCACAATCTGCAGATGAAGACTTGCAAGAGAAACTGAATGGAGGTGGAAGACGAGGTAGCTATGCCAGCAAAGGCAGTGTGGACCGGGAGAGTAGCATTGACGAGCTCGTGACGGAAGCAGACATTCCAGCTGTCAAAAGATCTGGCAGCATGAGGAAGAGACTGAGCCTTTTCAAGAAGGGCATCAGGGGCAACAAGTCAGGAGGGGTAATGGGAAGCGTTGACGAGGAGTAACGAGCCCACGTGGGCATTACAAGTCGCCGTCGAGAAGGAGAGAAAAAGCGAACATGTATCGCGAGGATGGTGCACGCAAGTCCGAACAGTATATGTGTATAGATTACTATAGACGCACACGCGGGGGAAATGCCTTGTGCGAAGGGGATCGGCTGGGCAGCGGGGGAGTTGATACCACCGACTACATAATTTTTCTATGTGTGAAGAGGGAGGTTCTTACCGGCCGGGTGTTCTGGATACCACTCACTGCAATGGCAATGTACATGGCCCCGAAACAAGGATATTTATATTTATTTATTTTATTTCTGAGGCATCCTCTAGTTACTGATGGACATGTAGTTAGGTATTAGGAACATTTGGTACTCAATTCTATACGCTTCTTATGCTATGCAAAAGAGAAATTGGGGTTACACATGTGAAAAAACTTTGCAACCCCGTCAAGTAGTTAAAGCGTTAACTCTTCTTTTTTCTTTCTTTCGGGTATAGATTGAAAACAGTTGACTATATTGGTTAGTTTGTTAGTTAGTTAATAAGACGTATTAGGATATAAGACGTAGTTGGATATTATGTTACATTTTGTAATGTCTACAGAGGAACTTAGTCTCTCTTTGGTACAAGTAAAGATATATTCACGTTGTTGTTCTGTCTTAGTTGTACTAGATAGAGCATATCTATCAGAGAGATACAAAACTTGAAAAAGTGGAATCTATACAGAGTGGTTCTTTCTCACTCAAATACAAATGGAATAACATTATATAAAATTCATACTTGCATTACGGGAATAGGACAAAGTTGATATTATATATTTACATACAAGTGAAAAATCTATATGAGTTGATAAAGAGCAATTGTAGTACCGCACGGCCATCCACCACTCGGCTGACCTCGGGGGCACAACCCCCCTTGTTTCTCAGCAGTCCTCAGCACTCCTTACTCGGACTCGGCACGCTTGCGGAGACGGTATTCAATGGCACGCTTGCGGTTGGCCTTGCTCTGGGTGAAGGCGGCAGCACCGCCGAAAGGTCCGGCGAGAGCCTGATTGCGCACACGAACAATGCACACGTTCTTGACGCCGGCAACCTCGCCATCGCAGGTCATGCCCTGGGGCATCTGGATCTGCATGGGATAGTCGGTGTTGGTGGCGATGGACAAGCCAGTGAAGCCTAATCCTGGGATGTCACGGACAACTCTGGCGGTCTGGAAGGCCTTGGCGTCCTTGCCGCCGGAAGAAGAATCGATGGCGGCAGTCATGGGGCCAGCACCGTCCTGATTGATCTGGGCGGGTGAGAGGGTTAGCTTTGGAAGATAAGGGAAGGGAGAAGCGAGGGACGAACCTGTCGATAAACCACGTTGACGATGCCGTTGTCGTCGGCAGTGGGAAGGCCACTCTGGGCGCCCTGGCCGCGCATATCGGCATTCAGAGTCTCGACGGGGTAAGTCTTTCGGCTGCCGCCTATGCCCAGGGTGCCGATGACAGGCAGGTTGGCGATGCCCTGGAAGAGGTTGTTCATCTGCCGCTTGTAATGATCACGGCGTTCCTTGGGGGTCAGAAGGCCCTGGAGGTTGTCCTCGACGCCAACCGAGTCGGCAGCGCCCTTGTTCTTGGGCGGCGCATTGCCGGTGCCCATGAAGTTTGCGACGACGGCAGCTGGGTCGACGTTGCCATTGCCCTGAGTCCATCCCAGAGGACCGTACTTGCCGGAGTTGATCTCGTTATCACGGATGATACCGGTATCAGCCTGGGCGCCGCAGGCATTGACAACGCAGTTTCGAGGCGTGCCATCAGCAACTACACGAGTTGCTCCTGTTAGTCAAATCGAACGGAACGAGATACAGGGAGCAGGGAGGAGGAGCTCGACAAGGCCTCGAAAGGGAGGGAGGTTTGAAAAAGACTTACCGACGAGACCGGGCATGGTAACACCATTGGCACCCACGATAGATCGGATAACACCATGTCCGGAGACGGTGGTGGCCGCGGCGGCAGTGAAGATGATGGAGTAACGCATTTTGTTGGCAAGGTTATACTACGGGATATTAAATTTCGAAAGTCGACACGTGAGAAGCCGCCAGGACTATTATATAAAGAATGAATAACCAACGAAAGAACGAACGGAGATGATGTGTTTGGTTTGACGGGGGGGAAGCACAAGACAGAGGAAGTGCAGGGACGGCACGTTGTATATATAGCCTCACCCGTTGACAGCCCTTTCCGCCGAGTTGGGAAATAAGAACAAGTCCAGGTGTGTAGTAGCATGGCGAATAGTTAGTTGCACCGTACGCTCGTGCACACACGGACTGCGGAATGCCTTGTTATTGACGACGGCACCGTACCATGGCTAGCTGGAAGGGTCGTGTCGCCGCAACACTGGGAAATCAATTTGATCGACGAACTGTCTGCGCTTAGACTCGACGGCCAGGTTCGGGACCACGATGGTTTCCGCTGCAGGCCATGAGCCGGGATCCAGGCACGAGAGATCTAGCCACCGTAACTCGAATTCAGGCTACCCTGATAATGGAAAACAAACAGGCGTGCTTGGTGTCCGGCCTGAAACGAAGATGATCAGACCTCTCTCTGTCTCTCCACTTGGATGACAAGGGCGAAAGGGCGAAAAAGGGGGGGGGGGGGGGGGCGCGCGGTTGTTAGCGGCGATGAGACATCAGACCGATAATGTGCCACTGAGTTCCGTGAGAAAAGGTAAAAGGAGAGCGCAGAGGGCTGTGCTGTAGAATGAGCTGATGGAGGTGGCCTGGACATGTTTCGGTCTGTTTCGTTATTTCGTATTTCTCCAACCATCTGCAAGGAGCCATGGCTCGCTTCGTCCCGACCACGTTTTACGGTGGGTGGGTCGGTTTCGTTTGGTGATGTGGGCGCCTATCAAGATGTCCACGGCATGTGATTGTTTGTGTACTTGAGAGGATTGATCGGATCGAGCAGTGTTGCAGTGTTGCGCGGAAGACTATGCGTGTAGTGTAGCCCAGGTCTGCGTCGTGATGACGGACGAAGTTGATCTCGACGTCGTTCTGCTAGGCCCATGGAGTCAAGAGAGCGACGGGAACGACGGGAATGACGCAGCCATGAGAGAGAAAACGGGAGCGAGTCACAAGTGACGAGACATGGGGATGGGTGGCTTTGCAGATGCCATGGCTTCAACCCTCCCTCTCCCCCATTGTCTAAGTCGGTGACGCAGAACCGCATGGCAACAGACCAGGGCATGGCCGGCCACGATAGACGAGTTTCTGACAGCCGGAATCCTGCAAACTTCTGTGCAGTGTCTCGTCGATAAGCTCCGTCCCTGGAAATAATTGATCTTTTTCTCGGCACCTCTTTTTCTCGGCACCGGTGAGCGATGGTTCCCCCGTGAATGCCGAACCCTGAATATTCCCCGATGATTGCAACCTCACGTGGCACCATTTCAGCCCGACACTGCAGACGGAGGTTTTCGACACGGACTTTGAGCATTCCGCCATTTCACTCCAGCCCGGAGCCACGATAACCTCACAATGTCGTCCGGCCCGCCACACAGATATGCAGCGTTACATTGACACCTTGACCCCCTTGTCCATGTGGCACAAGTTAGACTTCGACAAGGGCTGGCCTTGGCCCTGCCAGGCACGGATGGATCTCTGGATCCGCTTGACCGATCTCAACGTCCAATCTGCTCGATCGATCCCACTTGGTGCAGGTGAGTTTGGACCTTTTTGAAACGAACCGTTGGCCACGGAAGAGTGGGGGAGTTCGTGAACCGGCGGCGGAAATAGCCTTGCGTGCGCACTGAGGGAACCAACTTGCTGACTTTGTCTGTTGTATGTTATATGGACCGACGACGGGGGGCATTGGATTGATGGATTGATGGATAGATGGATGGACTTGGACCCCGCAACATGGCAACATGGCACCATCCCATCACAGCATCACCATGTCACGTGACGCCCACCACCCACTTCAACCCCCCCCCCCCCCCCCCTTTCGTCGTTCGCGAGGCAAATTACACGGATCGGACTTGGCCATGGCCTTCTCCTCTTCCAGCCGGTTTGGACGCCCACTTGTAACCAACTTATTCTTCCCCTGTCTTTGTAACGCCACCCGCTCCGTCAGTCCGCAAGCTACGCTATCTCGTCTTCTGCTGCTGAGTCCTTGACCTGAGGGCTCGAGCCTCTTGCTTGACCGACAGACACCGGACTTGTGATAGAGAAGCTCAAAGTCTATTCCTATTAGCTTTACGAGCCCTGTGTGTTCCTGTCAACATTGCGTCTCAGCTGTATTGTATTGTATTGTGCTGTTGCTTCTTGGCCAGGGACGAACGAGCCCTGGCCGCGCTCAGTTAGTCTGTCTGTTTCTACGCTATGGCGTTCGTTCCATTCAGGGCTCTCAGCTTGCTTTTCTCAATAGCAAGAGAAGTAGTGTTCCTTGGGGATTCGTGTGTTCTGTTCTTGAATATATAATACTTTGCATTGCGCCCTCCATTTCGTTTCCAGTTCTCACTCTCATCACCAGCCAACTATCTACTTCCGCTTCTGCAGTTCATCCTTTCCATTCTTTAACACAACAAAACAACCAGCCCAGCGCTGCCACCAAACGTTCTTTGCCAAATTTTCTGTATACAATTTTTACATTACGACCTGTTTCCCAACGTTTACTTAACTTTCACCCCCCCTCAAAACTTCAAAATGAGATTCTCCATCGTTTCCGCCATCATCGCCTCGGCCGGCCTCGTTGCCGCCGCTCCCGCCTCCGACCCCAGCAAGCGTGAGATGAACTTCGGCGGTCTTGGACCTCTGGCCGGCCTCATCGGCAACAGCGGTTCCGGAGTCGGCAACGGCCTCGCCAATGGCGGCCAGGACATCTTGGCCGAGCTCTTCAAAGGTGGTGACGCCCTCCTCAACATCCCCGGCGATGCTATCAACAACCTCCTCTCTGGAAAACCCATCAGCGCCGCCACCAACGCCGCCGGCAACCTCATGAAGGTCGCCAGCCAGCTGCCCGGCGATGTAGCCAAGATGGGCGCCCATGTCGCCTCTGGCGTCGGCGAGGACGTGAAGAAGGTCACCAACTAGAGACTTTTATAATTCATTTTCTCCACACTGTCTACAGAGTAAGCTCCTCGCTCCACCACCACATGGCTTTGCAATACCCAGCGGCTGACAGTAATCAACTAGCCTGAAGAATTCAGGGTGGACGGTGTTATGACGCGGAATCGCCGTGTTTTCTTTTTCTACTTTGTCTCTACTTTGTCTGGCACTGGGTGCGTGCTGATTCGTATGTAATCAACAATTTTATATAATCACAACTTGAAGTTGTATAAAATCCTGTTTAACAATCTCTACAATAGACATGTGTTGAAAACAGTAATTCTATTGCTTCCTGTCTAATGCAAAACCGTCTATACCATAGTCTTTGCAAGATTGCACTTGTCCCCTGTTACTTCGAAACCCTCTAATGCTGAGTGGCATTCATACGTCGGCCTCCTCGGTCTTCCCACGCCCTCTCCTCGGGTCCTATTTGTCTGTGAAGCAACCCAACTGTTGCTCGATGATGCCATTGGCCATCGACTTTATATCCTGTTGTGTCTACTCTGACGGCAGACACCCACCCGCATTGCCCCCCCCGATGTCTTTCTCTTTTCATTGACGATTTGGAGCCGGTGCTGCTTCACTGATGGCCCGTAACGATAGTCCTTTGTGACCCTCATCATTCCCTCCGTTGAGTAGTGTTGAATTAACTTCCGCAGTACATGCCCGAGTGATGTCGGCTCTAGAGAGAGGACTGGGCTGCTTTTGAAACGAAAACTTTCTCGTAGACGCGAGGAGACCAAGTTGACACTCATCTCCCACGGATCCGACCCGGAAACAAACACAGGGGTCGCATATGCATCGAGAACCTCCCACTGTCCACCAGCAACAGCAGTCTCTGCCCATAGTCGATATTAACCCCTTACAGGAACAGATGTGACAGACAACGAGCTACTTCGTCGATACGGCGTCGAGCATGTTCAGCCACACAACGTCAATGGGCAACGTACCCGGCTTCAAGAGAGGAGGAGTCGAGCAAAGCACAGTTCGAAAATAACAATTGTAGCATACCCACGTATAAGAGGATGTTGGTGTTTTGTGTGAGTAGAACCATGGAAATGGATTCACAACGCTCCTGTCCAAGAGTATGTTCCCCGTGAATATGTCCTGAGGGGCGCGAGTACTAACCGAGTTCGAGCAGACCCTGACGCATGGCCACCAAATAGATCTATATCTAGATACATATATCGAGGACACACCACCAAGGACAACCTGGAGTGAGACGCTGCAAGTTCTGGCGCTATCAACTTATGCCCCTGAGCGATCCTAGAATTTGCTGTCCACTGGCGCTAGACTCATCTGCGGTGACAGACGCCGGATAAGTTCTCGTTGCAGACAAGTTTTCTACGAGATCGTAGAGACACAGACGTGCAATGAGAATGGTCGATATATATATATATACTACAGCCATCTGTCACATCTCCAGCAAGCCTCCTCATCACCTCCCAGTTTACCAGACATGCCCAAGTCCGGTATGTACAGAACCCGGCTCAGGCGAATTCATGCGAGCTCTTACGTAGCCGTCAACTCCGCCAACCTCCTCTCTAGCTCAGGGAGCTGTCGCAGCTTGACCTCCAACTCGTCCTTCTCGTCCTCCAGTCTCAACCGCTTGTCAGCATCCAGCCTTGTGAATACATACTTGCCCTGCCCATCAAATTGCAGAATGTGCGTATGATACTTCCATAAACTCCTTCTATGACTGACAGTCATGAGAGTGATGCCCAAAGCCTTCGCATTGTCGTACATGACTTTCTCCGTTTCAAGCGTGACACTGCTCGTGCACTCGTCGAGAATGGCGTATTTAGGGCGGTGATAGAAGAGACGGGCCATGGCAACGCGCTGCTGTAGCCCACCGGATAGCACGTCACGCCACTCGGCTTCGGCATCCCAGCCCTCGGGGTACAGGTCGACGAGGTGTTCGAGTTCCAGGAGTTTCAGAATGGGCATGAGGTCTGCGTCGGTGACGCCGCGGGCGCGCATTTGGCGCAAGGAATCGGGGTAGATGACTTGTTGGCGGAGGGAGCCGCGCGACAGATATGGGCGTTGGGGAAGGTAGAAGATTGCGTGGAAAGGAGGCTTGTAGACGGTGCCGCCGTAGACGGGCCAGAGACCGCCGAGAATGCGGAATAGAGAAGATTTACCACAGCCATTGGGGCCAACGACAAGGAGGTGATCACCTTGGGAGAGGGAGAACGAGAGGGCCTTGACGAGGACGTCACCGTTCGGGGAGATGATTGGGCTCGAAATTTGTTAGCACAATGAACAAAGTCGACGGTGGGCGGCTAGTGACCACTTACACATCGATAAACTTGATGATGTCTTCGCTCTCGTGAACGGCTCCTCGTCCCCGCAGGACTGCCTCGTTACCTTCGGTGCCGCTAGACGAGACAAGTCTCTTCTCAAAGTGTCCCGATTGAATGTCGTCCATTACATCCAGTAGCGAAGCAACACGCGAAGTGTAACCGGCCAGCTCCATGATCTCCCTGTAAGAAAACATGACGCGACCAAAGGCATCGGAAGCAGACAACAGCATACGTCTGTTGGTGACGAACGACTCGGTCCTATCGCCCATGTTCAACGCAACCTGGCCGGGAAGTTTGACAAACACGGGAACGCTGCAAAGAAGCAGACCCAGTGCACCCCAGAAATACTTGATGACGAAGTCCTCCATAAATCCATGATAGAATCGCCGCCTCAGGATGTAATTAACATGCTTGATGAGCGTGAAGTAGCCCTTGTCCAGAGTGTCCTTTTCCGCTACATGACCACCATACAGGGCGACTTCCTCGCTGTAGTCTATCAGACGGGAGTGTTGGTAGCGGAACTCTCCTTCCAGTCTGGCTTCATCGGCAACGTATTTGCCAAAAGGTGGCGTAAGAACTCTCATCATGTTGGCAGAGAGCTGGACGAGGAGTGACATGAAGACGACTCCTTCGCCACCGACGCTCTTGGAGAGTGACCACGTGTAGATGGTCTGGAAGAAGTGTTAGCGGTCTCGTAATCTTCCATCTTGTATCTGCCGAGTTGACGTACCATGTCCAATAGTGGCTTGGCCAAGTTGCTGTACAGCTCTGCCAAACTGTTGGAGAACTTGGAAACATCCACAGCAATCAACTGGTCAGGGTTCTTTATCCGATCATCAAGGGCCGAGATGCCGTAGAAAGTCAGGTTGGAGAGATATTTGTCGTGTATGTGTTGTGTCAACCTGGTCCTGTACTTGAGCGACAGCTCTGCTTGGTGGTACGACAACTACCGGGGCAGTCAGCAAATCTTCGGACCCAGCTGGAACCCGACTCTTCACAACATACCATTGAGTTTGTAAAGGTGGCTGGTACAGCAATCAACATCCACCACAGAATTCTCGTCAGGAACTCCTTTCCGTTTCCCTTGACCAACGCCTTCACGATGGCACCATCCATCTCCGCGACCCTCAAACTAATCAGCGTCCTCAGCACCAAGAAGAAACTGTGGCTAATCAGCATCCTCGCTTCCGTGCTACGCCAGCCCGGAACGACGATTTTGAGCAGCCGCAGCAGCGACCGGAAAAACTGGCGATCAAGAGCGACCTTCTTCTTGGGCGTCTCCTCGCCACCTGCGGACACAGTGGCGCGGCGAGCCTCTCGCTGAGCGACTTCGCGCACTGACGCTGCCTTCTGCTCCGAAATTGCATGGCGCACGCGGTTAACGAGGGCGACGAAGAGGGTGATCCAGACGGCGCGGGAGATGCGAGTTCGGTGGGACAGGTAGAGTCGTGTGAGCTCCGTGACGATGCTGCGAAATTTGTGGTCTCCCGGGAGGGAGAGCTTGGATTGAGACGCCATCATGGGCCGAGAACACCACGAATGTTGTCGTCGGGATCACGAAAGCTCGGGCGTGCTTCCTCGACGTTGGGAGTAGTGAGGACGGGTCTTTGAGCTTCTGCGCATTTGATGTTTCCACTGACGACGGTATAAGAAATCATTCAAGCACCCTCAGAGCTGCATTAAGTCACTGAAAACCCTTCGAACCAGTTTTCTGGGGTTTCCTGATGTGCCGGGGGGGGTCAAAATGTAGGACGACACGATGACTACACAACTCTGGGATATGTCGAAAGCATGTGGTTCGACTTGGCGTTCGTTACCCCAGGCTCTCCCTCGGTCCCAGCCATGGCAAGATATGGGGAGTTGGCAGCCACAGCCTGCAGTTGGCTGCCAGCCGGGCATGTGAAAAAAACGCACCAGCCACAAGGCCGGTATCGCCCTTCCCAAGCGGTTCAATGGTTTTCAGCACTAGCCACAACTCGTGGGGAGAGAGGGGCGGGGGCAGCAGCAACATCATTTTTGCGCGGTTCTGAAATCTGAATTCCGCCACCATCATCAACGCCTGGTCTCATTTCAAGTCTTCCTGAGCGAGTTTTGCCCACAGGAGGGAATAGCTACCTCGTCTGCAATCTTCATCCAGAACCTCACATTAACATATCACATCCTCACCCCCTTTCCGCTCCGTAAACGTGTTTGTGACCAACATGTCTGACGACGAAAACCTCTCCATCTACGACGAAATCGAAATCGAGGACATGACCTTCGACGAGGCCCTACAGCTATACCACTATCCTTGCCCCTGCGGTGACCGCTTCCAGATTGCGCTGGACGACCTACGCAACGAGGAGGACATTGCTGTTTGTCCCAGCTGCAGCCTGATGATCCGCGTTATTTTCGACCTGGTGAGGACCGACCCTTCCTATGCACACACACTTGGCCCTTGGCCCAGATCCTCAAAAATCCGCCTGCCCTCCATTTCTTGAAGATGACCTGATGTTTTTTTTATGTGAAAAGGCTAATGTACATCTCAGGACGATCTACCGAAACCACCCCCTCCGAGCAACGGGGCGCAAGTCCCCATCACAGCCTAGACATCCCGTCCTGGTCTAAGCAAAGAAATCAACAAGAACGTAGAGTGAAGCGCCGAGCCGAGCAGCCGCCTTCTCTCCATATACAATATGCACGACGAATCTACTATGCAGTTCCAAAGAAGGTTCGGAGTCACTTGCTGCCAGCAGCCGGGTCGAGTCATCCCGCTTCGCTCATGAGGCATGACACGGCACAAATTGCGGATGGACTCATTGAGTCTTCAAAGACGACGCAAGGGGGCGAGATGTACCTTTTTGGCTGAAAGATGCCAGCTCATTATTAGACGAGGCCCAGCGACCGGATTCAGTGGCGAATGGCTTAGTAGTACTGCGTGTAATGGGAGAACTAACGGCAAAACCTACCGTGATTATGGCGCTGTGGGATCTGCACAGTCAAGCCTCTCATCGGCACGATGAGGATACAGGTATGCATTAGAAGGTGTATGACTGTGTGTGTATGAAGTTAGCCAGGTCATGGCACATGTTATTTGTATGATCTTTGCAAAAGTGCTCATACATCGCTCTCACAATGTGCAACAGAATCTGTTGGGTAGTCATGGCAAATCTGTGTGTCTTGATGTGCAAGTCAAACCCAGAATTCGTATTTGGTTACACAATCCCACAACCGCGGTTTTCGCTTTCTGAAATTTTCCAAAAAAAAATAAAGGGAATGCTCTTGTATTAATCGCTGCCAAAAAACGGCAGTCTTATCTCTGGGGAAAAACCAGACCCTGGCATTGAGTGCTGATCTCCAGGTAAACCAAAAAGTGGTATCTCTATCTATTAACGCCGGACCCGCCTGGAGCGTTGCCTATATGTACGCTGGTACGTTTTGGTGTGAATGCAGTTCTCTGCCAATTCCCTTGGGCTGCCGGTGACATTTGTAGAAATGAACCGCAACCGAAAGGTGTACACAAGAGTGTAGAAATGAAATTGCTCGCGCGAACTGTGGCTAAGAAAGCGCGCGCACAGCTCGCTCGACGGCGATATCGCGCAGAGTCGTGACTTCGTATGGCAGAATGTCGTCCTCCACTGCAAGAATTCGCACGCCTGATGAGCGATCCAACGCTTCCCCTCGATTCATGGTAAGCGTGATTTGTTGCGACTATAACATGACGAGACCCATGATGCAGAATCCCAAGAGACCAGCCATGGAAGCCTGCATTTGTTGTGGTATGGCACCCCCCGTCAGTTCTGGCGTACGCGACGTGGTGGTATTGGGAGTAGTCGCAGATGAGGTCGCCGTGGCAAAGGGGGCTAGTAGTGAAGAGTTAGATGCAATGCAGTACATTTGGAATTTCGTCATCTCGAAGTGGCATTGAGGCAGAGGGACGGGGTAGGAAAACGTACTGGATGCATTGGCAGAGCGTATGGGGTTCAAGCTCGTATTGCTCTCAATGACAGCCGGTACGCTTGTTATTCTTGCCAATGGTATCTCCGTCGACATGGAGGCACTCAGGGGGTTGAAGGGGCCGCTTGATGAGGTCGCAATGGCGACGGAGGCGACCCCGAGTGCGCCTAAGAGCTGGGCGATTCGCATCGAAGATGATGATGAAGCCTCTGGACGGGAACGTCTGATGATACCGGTATGGCAAACCTTGATGATGCAAAAAAGCTGTCGATGAAGGTTTATAGGCAGCAGCAGATAAGATGGAGTAGCACGCTGCCAGAGATGAATCAATGGGCCTTGTATGCTTCTCTCACCCCGTATTGACGAAAAAAAAAAAAAAAAAAGCCACAGCGATGGTTGTGTCTCGGTATTCGTTCCAATGTAAATGCAGGTAAAGAGCTATTGTGATGGACGGCGTATCTGTGCACAGCGTAGGCGGAGACGCGGAACTCGGTAAGGTCGAGTGGGAGAAGGTGTCAAGTTGCCAAACAATTCCAAGCACACAAACAAACACAACAAGTTCCAAGGGCCGACAATGACCTCCTCCGCGAAATTTGATAGTTGCGGAGTGGACAGGGGCATGAATGCCTGGTGGCCAAGTAAAACTGGAGCTCAAGGACAGCAGCGGGAGAGAAGCAGGAAAAGGAGGAGATGAGGGCGAGCAGGTGGTATTAAGTTATAAACTTGGCAATGGGTTGTCGGGTTGTTATCTCGGTGTCGAAGTTTGTTGCAGGTACGCAAGAACCTACTTTGTTGATTTCACACCACTTGTTGCTGCGTGCAAGTGGGGCGACAAGGCAAGGGAGTGCGCGCGGCCCATGTAAGTAAGGAAGTTAGCTTGCTGGCGACGGGAGCAGATGGCGAGGCATGTGGAAAAAAAAACTTAACAAGAAGTGGCGCAAAAATGGAAAAGATCTGTTTTCGCTTAGAGAGATAGGCGGCTCCAGGCTAACCAACTACTTCTGAGCATCGGGGTACCTCAGTAGGTAAAATAGGTGACGGATACTTCGCACACTGGGGGTGTTGGCCAGCCAGGGACCCGCTTGGCCTGCAACGACGCCGTGCTTCATCTGGGTGTTGACTCCATTCTTTTATGCACGCACAATTCACAACAAGGAAAGTCTGGCAGGCTGGGTGGCATCTTAATTACTCCGTAGGTAAGGAAAAGAATCAAAGGTTCTGGCAGCATGATTCGCGGGGCTCATGTACTCCGTACGCAGAGGGCCCGTTACCCATGTCGCCATGGTGCCCCGGCTGACTGGTGGTCGCCCTTGAAGCAGGGTACGTACATTGAATCGACGTTGTCACTGCGCCCCCCAAATGTCCTCGTCAAGACACTAGTACTAACGTTAGTGGCCCTCCTGAAGTTCGTCTTGCCGCACCTATGTTACGTCGCACAAACCCGTCAGCCCGCCCCTTCCCTCCATATGGCCGTCGCGCTTGCCGCATGCGTGCGGTGAGCGACTGCAGGAGCTGGCTGGAATAGGAACATACTGGGAACATTGAAAGACCTTCCTCATGCTGGGTTGCAAGCTGGGTGTACGGAGTACAGAGTCACGCATTTATTTGCACCAGACCAGACTTGACTCCTCCGTGCGAGAAGCACCACGGCAGAATATTGCAAGGCACCACACTTGAGCCGCTGGCGCATGGGACAGGTCACAGGAACTTAGCAGCGATGGGCAGCGGAGCAGATGTACTATTTATTGATCGATTAGTTACTCCGTAATGTCCATACCGTTCGTGGTAAGAGTTCTCCATACGGAGTACTCCGTATGTATGGTTGCTTATCAAAACCCCGGAAACCCCGTGTTAGGATCGGATTGAGCCTTCCCCCTCCTCCACGACTTCCACGACGACCTGGCTGTTATCAGAATGTTTATTTGGCCCCAGTCGCTGATCGCCACTGGAAGCCACGACACCGACCGACGGGGTCGAAGTCTGGTTGCGGCATTTGCGGCATCAACATGGAACTCTCTTTCCACACGAGCGGCAATAACAAGAGGTCTGCGTCATCCTCGCCCAACGCAGCAGTGATCGCCGAGCAGAAACGGCAAGCCGCTGTTGACCGGCGTAACTTGCTCCGTACGGGGTGAGCAGGGAACGGGTTGATCTTCCCATTGCTCGTCAGCACGTCTTCTGATCTGATGAGGCTCGCGCACGCCCACACGCAGAATCTGCCTCTCTCGCCTTGTTCATTGTCGAGAACTTTTCCAGGGGTGGCACAGGAAACCCACCAGAAGGAAGACGAAGCTTTTTCTGTTCTAGACCCCGAAAAGCTTAGCCCGGTCACTGGCCAACAGGAACTGCCTGGCGGCATTGCGCACACGCCCTGCACGCGCATGTCTCTGAGTCTATGAGTCTCTGACCTTGTCTTCAACAACAAATGTTGAACGCGACAAGGCGAGAGGGGGGCGGCCACCTGGTCTTTTTGGACCGTAGCTTGTCTCGAACGCCGTGCTACGGAACCAGGCGCACGCCGCAGATCAATTCATGGTCATGGACAACAGCCTGTCACGACGCGGCCCCATCAGACTATGTGCTTTGTAGAAGCAGAGAGCAAGCGAAGGGAAGAAGAATCTCTTGGCTTCCTGCAGGTGATTGATGGTGGCGCCGATTTCCTCCAACTACTAACCAGGAGGTACCTAGTGGATACCTAGTAGGTACTAGGTACTTCCATACTACTGCTCCGTCTTCACTTACCTTCGTCTACACGTGTGCACCATCTATTCCAAGTTTCTTGGCAGGCTGCACGGTATTCCGGGGTAGCGATTGCCAGGCCATCGATGCAGGCAGAACGACGCCACAATCAGATGCTTCCCCTTCTTATCTTGACAGATTGGTTCCACTGCTTGTTGCCCCCTTCATCACGAGAGGAAAGCTGTGGGTGACCAGAGAGCACGACATGCATGCACCCTCTAGTCCGGAGTAATTGCCAATGATCTCGCCGTGCGAAGACCCGGAGCGCCTTGGCCCCGTCGGTTGTAGCCGCGTGTTCAAAAACTAGTAGGTACTACCTAGGTACCTACCTGTTAGTCAGGAAACACTTTGGGACTACTCCGTACTCAAAGTACCTACGGTAGGATCTGGTCTCTTGTCACGTCGCCACGCCGACAAGACTCAACGCAACATGATCACGCACGCCGTCATTCATCCCTTTGCCTGTGATAAAGAACTGGAGCAACTTTAATGACGGCCCCCCCACCACTAGTAAGCTAATCATAACTAATGGGAACTATAATTAGGTACCTACTAACTAGTATGGCTAGGCACCTTGAAAAGAACCTTTTAGAATGACTGGAACCCCTGCGCCAAGTTCTCGAGCAAGTCAAGGCCACCCACCAGAGCTCAACACAAGCCCACTAGAACCCCAGCCAGGTACAAAATTAGGACCTTCAATGTCATCACACTTACCAGACTGAACCCAGTCCAACAACTCCCAAGCTACAGACAGGGCCATGCCGTCTTACAAACAACCATTTCCTTGGCCTGGGGCCGCCGGCTCTAAAAACAAAAAAAAAGAACAACGCACAAAGGCTTCGTGTCACGGCAGCTTCCCATCTGTGTGTGGCTCGTTCACGCTGCGGCCAGATGTTCGTTCATGGACGTTCGAACATGCTGTGAACCAGCCCGATGCCATTATCCATGCCCCCCCCGGTGCTTCATTGATGTCTCGCGCCACTCACAGGCCACGTCGTGCTCCCGACGGGTGGCCATGCGAGGCGACGTCGGTCGTTGATCGTCCCCACTGCCCATGACACAGGTCATGAGCAGTGATGGATCTGTGAGTTTTGAACTGAGTCGGTTCTGAACCCATCGTCTTTACGCCGCGTCTATATCGTAGTTACATGTTGGCTGCAAACGAGCGGTACGTAATTGGTTGATGGTGGTGGTGGCGTAGCATAAGAACAGACACAACCCCGGCACATCCCTCGTTAGATGTTTTACCTGGAACACGGAGGCTGTACGGAATACCTGCGTCTGGTGTTCGTGGCTGTAACTGCTGGCCATGAGGCATCTCTCGTGTGAACGAATTGTGACGTCGCTCCGTCCTTGATACTGCCATTGACAGACCGTGGATCAAGTGCGACGTCGTTCCGCATGGGCATGCATTAAATGCTCTTCTTCTACGGAGTAGTTCCTAGAGAGCCCGGGTGCCATGGTTTGTTGCACCCAAGATTCAACAAGACAGTTTTTTTTTGGACGGCCATGTCACCTGTATGATACCACTCCCGTGCAAACATATCATCACATCTAGCTGATTTATCGTCTTTGTAACCCCAAATGTTCTAGAGTCCAGTGATGATAGCAATCGGATAGGACCAAGACGTGAATGCACCTGGTCCCAATCTATCCTTCCACATGATTCCGAGAGCCCAACCACCGTGGTACGAATTACTACGCATCAACATTCTCGAAAAAGAACGTCGGCACCCCAGGCACGGCATTCTCTGCAACCGGCGACGTGACGTCAACCTGCTTGCCATCCACCATGTTCACGCCCTTTTTGCCGCCCTCCTCGACGACGAGCACGTCGCAGTCCACCAGGCCGGCCGTCTTTTTGAGACCAGGCAGCATCTGCGCAAGCGTTTCCTTCTCGTTGAACGCCAGCTTCTGCTCCAGGACCACGCTGGGGGACTCCCCGGCCTGCAGACGCTTCTTCAGGGTCTGAGCAAACGGCATGGCCTTCTTCATCTCGCCCATCTTGGCAATCTTGCCGTTCAGCTCCTTGTCGTTGACCGACTTGGTGGCCGGATCCCACATTTCCTTCAGCAGGTCAATGTACTTGGCTTGCCAGGCCGGGAACTTGTCGGAAATGTAAATGGTTAGCTTCTTGGGACGTTTGGGGTCGAACGACGTTTCCTTGCCCTTGGCCTTCTTCTTCAGCTGTAGGCCCTCGGCCGAGTTCACGTTGGACGCCGTGTTGCGGACGTAGTCGCGCTTGGCGGACAGGGCGGCATCCACGGGAGACACGCTCGGGAAGGTAGCGTCGTGGATGCTGGTGGGCTTCTTCAGAACCTCCAGCCAGATGTGTTCGGACCAGTGGGGGGCAATGACGGCCATCAGAAGGGCCTGCATCTCGATGTACTTGAAGACCAGGTCCTTGTGCATCTTGATGCCGGCGGCGGCGCAGGCCTCGCGGTAAAAGTCACGCGCGCCCGTCAACTCGTAGAGAGCCGCCTTCAGCGCCAGCTTGTAGTTGGTCTGGGAGTACTGGTCGATGGCCTCGCGTGCGATGCCGTTCATGTCGTTGTGAAAGAGGGCGTCCTGGAAGCTGTTGGTTTCGCCAGTGCGCAGATCAGCTGCTTCGCGGACCATTTCTTCGCACCACTCGCGCAGGTTGAACAGGCGTAGGATGTTGTTGTCGGCAACATCTTCTTCGAAGTTGGCATCGCTGACACCGTCACCCGCGTCGGCAACTGCAATTCGCGACGCATCTGCTCCGTATTTCTCGACCAGGTCGCGCAGGGTCATGAAGTTGCCAGTGCTCTTGGCCATCTTCTCTCCGTTCAACATCAGGTGGCCATTGGCTCGAATACCCCGGGGCCAGTACTCGGGCGGGAAGATGGCCAGGTGGATGTACAAGAAGAAGGTCAAGTGGTTTGGGATCAAGTCTTTGCCAGAGCTTCGCACATCCAGGGGGTAGAAGTACTCAAACTCACGCCGCATGCTCTCCAGAGTCGCCTTGGGAATCTTGGATGTGTTCAGGATCTCTTCGTTCAAGTCACGACGGCAGAACAAGTAGTCCCAGACTTCGTCCGTCAGTTGTTCAGAGGTCAGATTTCCAATACCCTTCTCGCGCCCGTACAAGTCCTTGTGCAGCCAGTGGCAGACCGTGTAGTAGGCCATGTAGATGGTGGAATCACTCAAGCTCTCAACCAGGAATTGGGAGTCCCAGGGCAACTTGGAGCCCAGGCCGTAGGTACGGGCACAAGCCCACTGGTTCAACCAGTTCAAGACACCCTCGAAACTGTGCCTGGTCTCCGGGGCCCAAGTATTCAAACCCTTGCCATCGGCGTTCTCAACCCACTTCAGGGCCGTCTCTCTCCATTTCTCCTCGCCGTAGTCCAGATACCACTGGTCCATCAATGCAACAATACAGTCGTCGCCGGACCGAGAAACGACCTTACGCTCAGGCTCAGAGTAGGCAAAGGCTTCGCCGGCATCGATCAACTGCGCGCGAACCTTGGGTTTGGCAGTCTCAACCTTCTCGCCCTTGAAGTCACCAACCTTCAAAAGACCCTGGTAGTAACCCTCCTTGTAAGCCAGCTCCTTGGCCTCTTCTAATTGCTTGGTGTCTTTAGGAGAAGCAATCTTCAACTTCTTGACCAAGAAGGGTGCGCACAAGTCGCCGTATGACGGCGTTTCGATGATAGGAAAGATCTCTAACTCGGCCCATTCCTTCTTGATGCCGTAGTATTCGGCTTTCTTGGCCAAGTCTGTAACGGTTGCAAAGTCGTCGGGACTGTCCGAAGGCACAGATGTCACAACGCCGGTTCCCTTGGTGGGCAGAACGGTCTCCATTGGCAGGACGCGAACACCTTCCTTGTGACATGATAGAGGCGCGTTCACCAAAGTTCCGACAATGTCAGCGCCCAGAATTTCGCCGGCCTTCTCGACCACTCCCTCCTGAGCCAAGATGCCCTGGTGGGCCATATTGCGTGCGGCTCTGTCAGTGACAACATAGTATGAGTTCTCGCCAGCCTTGAACAGGCCGTATGTGATCTTTGGGCCAACAAAGCAGCAAGTCTGACCGTACATGGTTTCGGGTCTCAAAGTCGCCGGTACCAAGAAGATGTCAGCATTCTCCGAGACCTTACCCTTGATAGCTTCAGCAGCCTTGGGTGACCACTCCAGGACCTTCAGCTTCAAAGCAGTATACTCCTGAGGACCGACTGCCTCTCCCTCAGCACGATCGTGGTCCATGCAGGGCTGCCCATCTTTGATGGAGTAGATAGTATATCTCTTTCCGAATTTGATCTTGTTCAGCTCCTTCAAGCGGTTCATTTGCCATCGAACAAAGGCGTCGTAGTAGGGATTGGCGTCAGTAGTGATGAAAGATCGGCGCCAGTCAATTCTGCAACCAAAACTGGTCAAGTCTCGGATCGCCAGAGGCGGGAAGAACTTGAGCCAGTGCTGAGGATCAGCAAATTGATGAATCTCCTCAGTGGGGATACCAATTGCCTGCATAATCTGGAATTGGTACTTCATCTTGGCAGTCTTGGCCTTGGCTTTACTCTTGTTGGTAGTGAACTTGGTGACATCTTCCTTCTTGATCTGGCTGACGGCTGGTGCGGCAGGCTTCTCCTCGGCATCGTCCTCGGCGTCGTCGTTGTAGCCGGAAAAGTCTTTGCCGAACTTTCCAATCTCGTTAATCAGCTTATCAGCGCAAGCCTTGATAGGCATACCAGTGCAGTGGAAGCCCATGGGGAATAGAGCTCGCTTTCCCTGCATTCTGGCAACACCAGCAGCAAACTCGACTTTACTGGCCGAAAATGTATGGCCAGCATGCAGAGTCCCGTTCATGTAAGGATATGCCATGCAGCCAAAAAACTTGGGAACCTTCTCCCGCAGATCTGCAGCGGAAATAGAGTGAAGAGGCACCTCGGCGGTCGTGGGGGCGTCGACTTCAAAAACTTTGTCATCTTGCCATTTTTGCTGGTACTTTTTCTCGACGGCAATCAAGGAGTCTCGTTTTTCGGTCTGGCGGAAGGGATCGTCAACAGAATTTCTCGTGAGGCTGAGAAATTAAAGTGAGTTTTGCATACCCCCTTCAGCTCTTTGGTTTTGGAAATGGACAGGGCCTCCAAGGCCTTGGGCACGGAATTTGTAGCCATATTGCGAGTTCTGCTGCTGGTTTGAGCAAATCAGCATCAGGATTAACCTCGTGTGTCAGACGGTCCAACGCAGCGTATTGCTCCACAAGAAGAGGTTTATAAACATGACTCACTTCGGGTAACGATTGTCCTTGCTCAATCTTGCCAGTTGGCGCAAGCAATCAGGCGGAATCGCATGTATAATCACAAGGCGAATTTTTGAGTCACCGACAACGGGACCTTTTGGGCTTTTGGCGAGAAGGAGGGGTGAAAATCGCGGGGCACTGGTCAGTGGTGGCAGAAGGCTGGGTGTGGCTGACCGAGCCAATTGAGGCGGTGTCCTGGCTGCCAGACGGTTCAGATGTTTCACGTGGTTCTACGTTTAGTGAAGGCGCCACCGTTTCTGTGCCTGTTCAAGTATAATCTGATGTTGCTCGCAACCGCAGAAATAAAGAAAAGACAGTGTCATATCCTATTCCCGTTCATCAGACAAATGATTTTTTTTCTAGTACACCTAATAGGGACTCTACTACATAGCCTACCCGTACAGTTGTCAAGACTGCGTAGATTATCTGTCCTGCCAGGTGCCAGAAACGGAATTGAATCCTAACCAGACATGCCGGACGCCACAGCAGCCCCATTGGCGCCGCTGCTCAGGCTCCAGTTAAACACGGTGACTGCCACAGTTCGCCTGCCTGCACCAGCTTCATGTCTTGCACCTGCTGAGCTGGTTGACGGATTCAACCAGACTGACGCGAGCGAGCATCGGCGCATGCGAAAAGGGAAAAAAAAAAAAGAGTCATCTTCACGACGTCGGAAAATGCTTGCGGCATCCGCAAGACGACTTGCGCAGTCGGGAAAAGGCCCTCTACCCAAGCAAGTGCCGTTCGCCGTGTTCAACAACCCGTACCAGGCACGCAAAGTATGGCCTCCCAACTTTAAGGAGCTGAACCACGCTCAGCAGCTGCGGTTCGAAAAGAAGTACAAGCGCAGGATCATTCTGGCCAGCAGGTCGCCGCGGTGGGAAAAGGGCGTCAAGTTTGCGCAGCTGGCGACAATTGCAGGTGAGCTTCGTCCAACTCCGAGAACGACCATCTCGGGCCCAGAATCTGCTCACTGTGTTCCTTAGCTGCTCTCGTGTGGCTGCTGTTTTATTCCGAGTTCGAGTGGTGGGGGAAGCAATACAAGCCATCTGAAGAGGTCTGCTAATTTCGACTTCTTTCAATCGCGAAGCAGGAACAGACAGCTGACACATCCTCTAGATGCGTCGTCACGCGCGGAACCTCTTTGGAGTCGTCGACCCTGAAAAACGCTACGAACGACGTCCGGATGCGCCAGAGACACAGCCGCCGGCGCAACAGCCCGAGTCTAAATCCCAATAGTTCCGTTATCTTAAGACGAGTCTCTTGATTCGCTTACGGCGTCTGGCATCGCAATACCCCTCATTCCGATATGACTTAAAACGGTCATGTATACTACTCCTTGTATCACAGCTTCATCGGATCATAGTCATAGTTCAACGCACAAAATTCCATCAAGACCCATCATCGGCCAGCCCAGGCAAAGTTAGCGCCCATGCCCAAGCCCGACCCGATCCCTGTGCTTCTACCCTCGTTCACTGGCCGCTTGGCCACGGTACCCTGTGCTCTGACACCCGAGACTATACGGTCCAAGTTTGTTTCTATCACGACGCCACCTATTATCATTTCCGATAGGGTAGCATGCAATGTTTCGAAGTTGAATATGAGGTCGAGTTCGCAAACGTTCTCAAAAAGCTTGTCCAAAGCTTCAACGTAGACCTGGATCAAGTCGATCAAGGCGAGAGGTGACTCGGTGGATGTGGAGATTATGATGAAGTAGAGCGTCGCATAGTTGCGGTAAGTGACCAGCGACGGCACGTCATTCTGCTCCTCGGACGAGGATTGCGAGGTGCCCGACGCAGCCAGCAGGGGTGGCAGGGGTAAAAAATTGCACGAGCCGTTGGGCCGGTTTGAGACCAAGGTAAATATCTCTGATATCAGTCGCTGCTGGATGCTCGTCTCCTGTGACATGCGATTAGTGGTGGCATTGGCGGGCATTCCGAGGCTGGCAGCAGACAGGTCCAACGTACCAGCTGCGTGTAGAATTTCGTCAGGCGAGGCTGGCCCTGGCCATTAAATACCAGAAAGGCGTTAATCATGGCCGTGAGTTCAAAACTCGTCGCGAGATAGCCGCGACAACAAGCCGACTTGTTTCGGATGCAGCTTGGTTGCATTCATGAGCCATCATGAACCATCCAACTAATTGGTGGGGCAGGTCGCAGAAAGAAGATGATGACTAAGGCCGTTTTGAAGGTATCGTATGAGCCGTCCAGGACAGGCTAGCGCCCTGGAAGCTCCAACCACAGCTGCGGCTTGACGTTTCAGCGCGGGAAGCTCATCGGCAGCAGCATCAGATCATACGTTGGTGTGCGACGGTGCATGCCGAATTGTCTCCCTCCGCTTTCTCCTCCCGAAGTCCAGCTTCCACATTTCGAATCTTCCTACCACGAGCCGCTCTGAGGCATTGCATATAGAACAACTGACCCCATAGATACCTGTAAGCTGTCCTCTCGTTGGGCCGTTGATTGCCGCCCCGTCTTCCAAGTGTCTTGTTTGAACAGAAGCTTGTTCGCATCATCAGCTGCGAATACTAAACCACATCAACCCACGGATTGAGCTTCAACGCCCAAAATGTCCCGACAAGGCGTCACCCAGGTGTCTAGACTCCTGGCTCAGGTCACTTGTCGATCTTCTGCTGCCAACTCAGCCTCCCGACTGCTACCATGCCTCTCCCACGCCGCCCGAACCGTGTCACATCGCCTCCCATACCGGCCCTTCTCAACGTCGTCCTCTCGCTCGAAGGGCATCATGCCCGAGACCGACAACCCCGTTAAGCAGGATGTTGAGGAGACTAGGCCTAGCGTTGGCGTAGCTGAGCTTTCGGACGGTCAATACCACGAGCTGGCCGACAGCTATTTAGAGATCGTCCTGTCCAAGTTCGAGCAGCTCCAAGACGCGCGAGAGGACATTGATATCGAGTACTCGGTTAGTCCTCAGAAGTACGGGTCCGCCACGAGCCAGTTTGCTAACCCATTGCTTCTAGTCTGGCGTCATGACCATCAATGTCTCGAACAAGGGCACGTACGTCATCAACAAGCAGCCCCCCAACAAGCAGATCTGGCTGTCGAGTCCCATTTCCGGCCCCAAACGGTACGACTGGTGCATCATCGGCGAGGGACAGGACGAGAAGGAGGGCACTGGCTCAGGCAACTGGATCTATATCCGTGACGGCGTCAGTCTAAGCGAATTGATCCTGGAGGAGCTGAACATTGTGATCGAGCAGCCCATCACCAGCTAGCGGTCATACGAGGACGCAGTGGCCGCCACTTGCGAGGCATTAAAAACCTGTATTGTTGCTTTAGCTCACACGAACCAAGTCGAAAAATGTATTATACGTATCCCAACATCCCCCGTCAATAAGCACGCCCAAACCCAAAACCAAATACCAGAACCCCACAATGTACAAACTTCCCCATCAGCCAGCCCGTGAAACGCCCATCGACCATCCTCATCGCAGACAAAGCCCCATTGTCCTATTCAGCATAGCAACCGTCATGTTGTAGTGATCAAAAGCCGTCTCCCTCTCCGTCTTGATAGGGTCCCTGCAGCAGTTCAGCATCCCCCGTCCAAAAGCCGCGGCAAAGAGCCAACTCACCGCTGCAGCGTCCTATGCAAGTTCAAGTTCCTCCTCCAACTCCTCGCGTTGCGCACCCTCTCCCCCCTCACCCTCAGCAAGTTCTTCAGAATCGTGTGCTCCAGCCCCCTCTCCCGAGCGGCAGCCTCCAGAAACCACATGGTGCGCCTGACACCCTCGGCGTCCAGCTCCCGCCCCGCCTTGTCCCTGAACGCGCAGCGCAGCTGGTCGCGAGCGATGTATCGCGCCGGCGCTGAGTACTGGACCGCCTGGAGCAGGCACCGGTATAAATGGCGGTAGGCGTGGATCATTTCCGTTCCCATGGTGGGCATCAAATGTTTCCGTGACTGACTGCGTTGCGCTTTTCAAAAGTAACCAGGCTGTGTTCAAGTGGCTGAGAAGGGAAAAGTCGTGGGGGCGTGCGTACACTGTGCGAGAAGCACTGTCGGGTGAAGCTCAACCCATTTCTAGGAAGGGCATCAATTGTTCTTCCGCAAGCTAGGAGAAGTGACGGAGGATGGCTGGTAAGTTACATTCTTCTTGAGAAGACGACCTTGCAAGTCGAGGCTGAGAGTCAGCTTTGTTCTGTGCAGGCCTGTCTTGGACCTTGGCAATGCAGACCCGGCTGAGGTTCCTGTGCCTACCTGAAAACAAAGCAAAATCATAAATATCAGGTGCTTAGGTGGACGAGAAGGCTACGGTAGCATGCAATTATTCACGTGGTCTTTGACCCAGATTTGGGAACACCTAACGTTACACTCTGGCAAGGGCATAACTATCCAGATACCAACAAAGCCATGCATTGTATTTCTTTTCTTTTCGCTGGTAGGTATCTAATGGATCTTCCTAGCCTCTGCCCTCTTGTCATGCGCTTGGCGCGCTGGTCTTCAAGCACCTATATTCTGTCTACGCTGGTCAAGTATAAGAAAGCATCGCCTGTAGCCGCAGCAACACGTTGGTTAGGTGTTGGACACCAGCGGTTGCTAGTCCATAGCCATATACAAGCCTCTGTCGGAGGCGCCGGGGCGTACACTCAGTGCCGCCTGACAATGTCCAAAATCTATAGTGGCTTGGTCCTCCGCGGATATTCATATTCCAGAAGCGACGCCGTGCTGGTTCACCTGCTCCTCCGCATGTCCGGTCTATATGCAGAAAAACTCTAGTTGTGTAACGACATGTTCGATTTTTGCTTCAATCATCAACACGGCGACTCTCTTCTTGGCCCAAGGGAGCATATCGACCTTGGCCGCTGCGGACGCTCGGCGATCGGCCGCGAGCTACCACTCTGGAGAGCCACCCACCGATGCTTCGGTCGTCGCCGCCGTTGGCCTGGGTTTGCGATTTGCGATCGTCGTCCAAATCCGCAGCGGCATCAAGCGACATACCGGGAACATCTCTAGAAGGTCCAGGTGAACCAGCCCGCATGAGAGATTCGGTATCGGCATAGATGGACGGTGTACCCATGAAAGTGCTAGCATCGCCAAAAATGGAATCCATTTCTTCGAGACGCACGCCACAAGTTTCAGGGTAGACGAAATACACTGGAAAAATAGGGTCAGCAATGTCGTGGAAGCTTGGTTAATGATGCCACTTACCAATCACAAAGGAAACTGTGCAAAAGAAGGCATGAACGAGATAGAGTCGCCACTTTATCCACTCCTGCAGGATCGGCGTCATTTCACCAACCAGCCAGTTGAAGGCCCAGTTTGTAGCGGTGGACAAGCTGGCGCCTTTGGAGCGAATGCTGAGAGGGAGGATTTCAGGGGGGTAGAGCCATGGAATAGGCCCCCAGGAGTAGCCGAATGCTGCATTATAGATCATGACAGATATCACTACCATTCTCGGCGTCCATTTCACATCAAGATAGATGAAGTACGAGATGAGTGAAAGAGAAATGGTCATGGCAACTGCGCCGGACAGCAGGATCGGGCGCCGACCCCATCGATCTACCAGGTACCAAGGCGGAATTGTGGACAAGAAATAGGTAATGCCATTCAAGCCCGTCATCAAAACGGCATCGTGACCAACCCAACCGGCAGATTCAAAGACGTAAGGAGCGTAGTAGGAGATGACATTGATGCCATTCAGCTGCGCCAGAGCTTGTGCGGACATGGCGATAAAAACACGAGTAGAATATCTCCGGAACATGTCGGAGTAGGTACGTTCGCCCTCTTGTCGCTGAAGAAGGACATTCATTTTGATTTCGCGGTACTCTTCTCTAGCCTTGGGGTCGTGGATATCGCCGCCTCCGTATAGGTTAGCAATAACGACCATGCCTTCCTCGTCGTGGTCGTTGTCCAGTAGCCACCTGAGCCAGTTAGCATTTCAAGTGCGAGAGTTTGTCCCAGACATCGTATGCTCACCTTGGTGACTCGACAATGATCAAGCTGCCAAGGCCAAGGAGAGCGCCCATGACACACTGCATGAAAAGAGGGGCTCTCCATGACAAGTTACTGTCGATGAAGCCGCAGCCATAGTCAACCCAGACCGATGTGGTGTAGCCGATGATGTTGCCAGAGAACTCGATGCAAGCGAGTTTTCCACGATTATGAGGAGGAGAAATCTCCGACTGATACACAGGCACAATGGTGGAGAGCATACCAACACCGACACCAGCAATGATGCGGCCGAGCATCATTATGGCCATGGAGGTGGCCAAGGTTTGTAAAGCGCCGCCAACAAAGAATATGCAGGATCCATACAAAATTGTGCGTCTTCGGCCAATGATGTCTCCAACTCGACCGACCACTAGTGACGAAACAAAGGCACCGATTTCCAAAATGGCCACCATGGTACCGACGTGAGCTTTGGAGGGGTGGTTGAAGTAGTCGATGAAGTGTGGGCCACTATAGACACAGAGTTGTCTGGTTAGCAAGGACACATTGAGCGGCTAGAGACTCTTTCTTGGGTTGACTTGATGGATCGTACGTGATGATACCCGACATAACGCCCTGATCATAGCCAAATAGAAACACGCCGAGAGACACAAAGATGCTGGTGAAGTACCTTTGAAAGATGTTGTTAGTAGGCGTGCTGCAGTCAAAGGTTTGTAAAGGCGCGGTGGTAACTCGTACAGCAGGGCCTTGCCCGTCAGGCCGTGAATGGACCCCGAACGCCCCGACATGATTGCCCCAATGCAGCGTTGGGCGCGTGAGGGTCGTTGTGGTTTGATCTGGGGGATTTCGATGGCCTCCTTGTCGACGGCTCGAGGTAACGAGGGGGATCGCTCGTAGGGTTGGGGCGAAGGATCGCGTATGCGAACCTTTTTGAGGTGTTTGGACTGACGCTTCGGCACACCAGCGAGGAGCTCTTGCTCAAGCTCTTCGGGAAGCTGAAGACGCACAGGATCGTGATGGTCGCCGAGTTGTTCCCCAATATCGCCAGTGTCGGTCCAGGAATCTTCGGAGCCGGAAGACGCCCGATGATGGCCAGAGGCGGCGTGGCTCGACAAGGACAGCAGTGAAGCGGCCTGGACGTCTTGGTCGATGTCTGATCGGGTAGGGAGGGTCCGCAGGGGAATGTTGGATGGGAGACGGGATGAAATTGACGAAGAAATTTTGGGCGATTTGGGGCTGTTGAGCAGCAGCACCCACCCGCGTCTCAATTGATCAGGTACAGAAGAAGAAAAGAGGAGGTGGAGATGAAGAGTGACGGCGTCCAACGAAGTCAAACAAGGAACGGGGTCTGGTGACAGCAGACACAGACAAGGTTTCCTACCATGGACACCAGTAGCCTGCAGCGTCGGGTGTTGAAGGAGGTTTAACTAACTAGTCGGTTTGGTCGGAGAGGTGCCGGCGCCAGGCAGCGTCCAGGTTGCCAAGTCTGTTTGGCCAGAGATGAGAATGCTGGACCGGGACAAAGCGATGAGACTGTGTGTGAGACGTGAGAGGCAGAGGCCGAGACACACACAGCACACACACACTGTCTCTCCGGGTCGATGTCAGGTTGCGGACGTACGGCGAAGAAGGCGGGAGACAATGAATGGGGTGGTGGTGCGATGCACGTCGTTGCAGATGACCACCAGTCTGGGTCAAGTCACGGCCGACCACGAGTCGTTGTTCTCTGGGGTTAGCCAGTACAGACGCACGATGATGCCGAGAAGCGGAGCAACGAGACCAGGGCGACTTTGGGGTAGATGTGATGGTCGTCGTCACAAGCTCGGCGCGTGGGGATGATGCTGGCTGGATCGTGGTTGAGGCGCACGTGGTCGACGGATTGAAACGGACGCGAAGTGAGGAAGAAGAGAGAAGAAGGAAGATGTGAGTGAGTATGAGACGGGGGAGCAACGACCAACCTAACCAGGCTGGACCATTATTGTAGCACAAGCGAGTTAGGGGAGTCAGTCAATGTAAGCACCCAATGCTGACCTTTTTTTTTTCTCTTTTGCTTCAGGAGTTCAGCCCCAGTTCTCGGAACATTGGATTTGGATAATCTCATCTGAGTGGCCGGCCCGACATGGCACCAGCCAAGATGGATAATGTTACGGACTTGATATTTTGTTGATCGAGTACGTACAATCTCCGCAGAGCGTCTCTCACTACCTAGTACCTTGGTACCTTAGGTACCTAGGTACGGAGTAACTTGATCTATCATAATCCAGCCTGGGCACTATGGAGCCCCTTATCCTCACGTGCCGCAACTGCTTCATTTGCTTCAAGAGAGGTCATCACCATGGACGTCGATCCGTCGCTGTGGATAGCTTCTCCGCGGCCAGTCCTCGGGCCCCACCGCAAACAACTCCATGATGCCTGAAGGAGGGCCCGAGGGATGACGTTGAGGTTTTGGAATTGATTGGCGCTCTCTCAATTGCGTCCTCTTGATGCCTTCTTGCTGACAATGAATGTGTACCTACAGACCCGTGCCCACAATGTCGGAGCAAAAACCGATACAAAGCGTCAACGTGCATGCGGTTGCCCCCAAACCCCGTCGCCCAGAGATTCAACCAGTCTGGTATCTATTGATGACTCAAATACGCGATACGACGCCGATACGAGCAACTCTGTTTCGATAAGGTCGAAAATAAACCTCAACCACGCTTCGCACCACGACTTGATCGCAGCTCCTGTCGCTTCGGATAGTACGGAGGAGCAACGTCTGATGTTTTACCAACGGTAAAGAGTGGAAATTCTGGGGATGCACTCTGGATCTGGGGTAGTGGATGTAACATGAACCCTCGGTCAGCTCCGCCTCGCCAGGCACAAAAAGTTGAGACAACGCGAGCAAGAGCTGCGCTCAGGTGTCTAACCCTAAGCGATAGTTATCAAATCAACCCAGAGGCGGCCTTTCTCATCAGACTCGCGTACTCCGCCAAAGCAGCACCCGACAAGGGCGGCACCTGTTGAGCGCCTGCGAAAGAGCCGATCAGTAGTAAGGTCATTAGACCCGGCATCACAGAGGGAGCCAGGTGGGGGTCCTTTTCGCAACAATGCCGGTGGCGAACCTTTATACACCTCAAGTTTAGCGTGACTGATAGATAACTCCAGAGAAGACATACTAGTTAGCTAGTTACTGGAGTCCGCTGTCGACGTATGGAGTGCTTGGCATATCTAATCAACACAGAAACGCGAAAGCTACAGCGTATGTGCAAGTTCAAGTACTTTACTCCATTGAACCTCAATTGTATTAAACGAAAAAATGAATCGCAATGTTTCGAAACCCAAAAATACCAATCTCCGGAAACTCCTAAACACTTTCAGATGCCAAACGCTCATGATTCATGGACGACGACTACCATTGGCGCATGTGGGCAGCCACACATCCCATCGCTATCAGAGACTACGATGCAGCTCGGAAAGACGCAGGGCCACAGGTGAATGTTCCCCGATCTGCGCCTATTCGTTTTTCTTCAAGTCCCCCGGTAAATACACCCGGTCGTCTTCGCCTTCGACTTCTTGTATCATGTGCTGTACTCCCTTGTCCTGTCTTTCCCACTCGACCTTGACATTTTTCTTGGCTCTATCAAACATGGCCTTGTCCGGGACGCGATGGCTGCCACCAATCCTATCCCAAAGAGTCGTGTACTGGCCGTAATTGTAGTTGAAGTACAAGTGGTGAATTGTGTGACAGGCTGCGCCGTTGATCACCGGATTGTTCGCGAGGTACTCGCCGTCATGGATGAGAATGGTCCAGAAAATAACAAAGACAAAAAGCAAGAGAAACGAAAACTTGTTCATGGGAAATATGAATGTGAAAACGTGATAAGGGAGCGACTGTGCCCAGCCGTCGACAGGGTGGAAAGCGTACGCCGCAAAGGGCGTCGGCACCACCCACTTGTGATGCTTCTTATGGATGTTCTTGTATACAAGGGGGTGGTGCAGGCCTCGGTGAATCCAGTAGATGCAGAGATCGGTAAATACCAGGAAGAGCGGGAACTGCAGGAGCTCGTACCAGAGACCGGGCCCATCCACTATCGTGTCGTACATTCTGGTGTATCCACGAACCTCGGCAAGAATGAGAGGAAGCGTGAGGAGGGACATGCCGGGCAGCGCCCATAGAGTTTCCTCGATCTCCAGAAGGACTTGGTTTTTGAGATATCTCGGGTGCTTCTGCTGCTCCTTGTCAAAGATGAAGACGTATGAGAGCGTGGAAAACAAGAAGTAGACGGCCATGCCAAAGATCCTGTCGCACGGGAAGCTGGGTTAGAGCATGTAGAAAAATGGAGCAACAACCGCGCGTCAGACACTCACCAAAACAGGAGGAAGAGATCGATCGACTGTCTGAGGATGTTGTCTCTTGTCCAAGCGCTTTGGCATAGTGCCGGCGATGGTTGCACGGTGAAATACTTGGTTGGCGGTTTGTATTCGCAATCTAGACCAAGCGGAAACGTCGTATTCTTCTTCTTCTTCAACAACTCGGCATCGTATCGTGATCGGGGGGACGCTGGGAGGAGCCTGGCGTAGATGTGGTCGCCCACATACGTTTCGTAGAGATCGAGAACGACATCCATGACAGATGTGCGACTTTTACGGTACGGAGATGGATGAGGTGTATATGTGAGCTCATAGGGACATGAAGCTCAGGCGGTCTGGTTATCACGTTGCTCAATGGTGGACATGCGGCGCATATAAAGAGGAAAAAGTAGTGATAAACTAGTTACTCCGTACACGCGCGGGAACTTGTGTGCGTTGACCAGGATCGTGCTGTACTTGCATTGCATATAGATAGGAAAGTGCGTGCCACGAGACGGGAACCTTTGGATCCGGACATGCCATCTCACCTCACAAGTTTGTAATTTATATTTGCTGTTAGACCTTTCGGGGCATCGGGCGCTAGCAAGGGATTCCGAGGCCGTGTCTTTCTAAGGGGGGGGGGGGGTTTCCTTAAACACCGGGACGTGATTGGCCATTCCGGGGTCGTTTGCTCCTTCCCGCCGGTCCGGTAAGAATGTGGAACCCGTGTGAGCCGGATGTACGGAACTCCGATGGCCTGATCCGGTTGCTGACTGACTGGGAGACGTTGACAACTCACAGGTCCGCAGGTGCCAGTGGCTAAGCTACCAAAAGCAGCCCGTCTGTGTGTGACTCGCAGATGTGCTTGAAATCTTGCCTGAGCTGTTCCAACTTTCTGGGTTGTATTGCACAGCTCTATGTTTTCCTTTGGCATATGAACGATAGATATGGCGTGCGTTCAACTTGGTGAAAGAGCCGTTGGCAGTATTGAACATGTGGGAGCTTGCTTGGATGGATGGGACTTCAACAGCCATGGCACTGAGTACAACTACAGCGAGTAAGTCCCGTTTATTGGATTCGTGTAACGTAGAAAAGATGCGGATCTGGTCAAGGAACAGGGGCATAACTAACGTCTGACCCGAAACCTTACATTAAACTGCTGGGACAAATAAGTACTCCGTACACCAATTGGAGTACCCCCGGAAAGGAACCTTAAGTAGGTAGCCGTTGTCTCCGTGGTGCGTTCTCCCCCGTCCTCCATGCATCTGTACTGATCGAGTGGTCCGCATAGTTACTCAACGGGGTCCTTTGCACTGTAACAAGCTGTTTATTCTATGCAAGCCCCATCTAAGTTGCACTACAACTTACATGCCACATCAGGTGTCGGGTTAAAATAGTTATCTGCCCAACACCACGACCACTTTTCTATCAGGATGCTCCTCATCTAGTTACCAGCTTCTGTGCAAGATCTGGCCGGATGGCCACAAATTGTATGGTAAGCTTCAGGTTGTCCGAAGTATTGGGACTCTCAACGCCGAAGAAAAACACGTAAAACCCGAGTTCTATCAGGGGGAAATACGCGATATTGAGTCGATTTCACCTCCTCACCTTTTTCACATCATTTAAAGGTAGATGATGACCGGCAGGCTAGACCTCAATATATCGATCCGTCAAAGATGCCTCAGCATAAAATCATACATATCTTTCAACTCGACCCTCTCATCCTCGTCAAATGCATGAGTCAATCCATGAGGCCGATTGTACACAACCTCCATTCCCAAGCCCACCATGACTCCGACGACTTCATCGCTTTGTTCAACACCAACATCCACGTCCGCATCGGGATGTACGACGTAGGTAGGAGGCAAGCCGTTGCTGAAAATGCTTTTTGCAACCCTCAACGTATCGTCTCCGGATTCCACACGCAACAGAGACGCAAGCTTGGCATTCTCTAGCATGTAGTTGTACATTTTGTTCCGATAGCTGTTCGGACCATTCCCGGTGACTGCCTCTGCGCTTGGATTCAGGAACTCGGCCACCAGCGCGGGATCTACACAAGCTCTACCATCAAGTTTCTTAACCTGGGGCGTGGTGAAGAACTGGCCCAGAGGATCCGTGATTGGGTATATGCAAAGTATGACCTGCGGCTTGGGCTCGACGTACAAGCCAGCTAAGAAGGCGAGGTAGCCGCCGGCCGAGCTTCCGGACACTGCCAGGCGTGTGGGATCTACAATACCGACGGCTACATGTTTGATGAGTTCGTTTCGAACAAAGCTGATGCAGTCGTGAGCATCTTCCAGAATATCCTTGACGCCGACTTGAGGCGCCAGTCTGTAGTCGGCCGAGACAAGAGCGTATTTGTGCTCTGTCACACCGCGAACCATGTGCGGCGCCATATGCCTGTCTCGACAGCCTTGACTATGAACCAGATGTAGCCGTTAGTGCATCTTAATGCAAACAGGGACATGACCAAAGGACATACAGAAGGCCTCCTCCATGGAACCAGAGAAGGACCGGTATCTTCTGGGCATGGGGCGGGAGATACAGGTCAAGTTGTATGTCCAGTCCTCCTATTCTCTTGTACGTTATTGTCTGCGGGCATGACATGACTGCAGTTGTTGGCTACTAGGTGCTCTGACCAGCTCGTGGGTTACTTGAGGATGAAAGGGCAGCGGCTCTCAACATTCATGATGCTCCTGACAACAACAAACCAGTCTGGCGATGAAGCGCGGGCGGGGAAATTGCAGGCGGGGCTGACTATTCATATATGCGCGTGGAAGAGCGGCTGAGATGGTACTCCGTACTAACATATAACTAATACTTCTGTTTGTTGCTAGCTTGCTACGAGAGGGGAGCTGTTAGTCCCAAGTCTGGCTGGCCCATGCAGTGAACAAGTCCCGAAGAAGCTTGTCAGCCTCGAAGTCCACCGGCTTTTCTGATTAGCCCGGGGACAAGAAGAAGCTAGCAACTTGGCATATGCAGCAGCCAGGTGGTTGCTAACTTGCTAGTTATATACTAGCTTAACTTTAGAAGCTTAAGACCTGTACATAGACCTTGCAGACAGTAGACGAGTGGAGGAGAGAACGTCCACAGACCTGGAACAGATATGCAAAGCTCTGGAAGATGAACTTGCTTCTGGGAGATTTCAAGGGCGCAGCAACAGCAAGGATCAACTCTGGTGTCGTAGGTACCCGGTTTTCCAAAGGCCGAGAGGACTAGTTGAGGGTTGGTTACGTTGACGTGCGTGTCGTGAAAGTTAGCCTTTGTGTAGTTACATGTGCAGTTTTCCAGTCGTCCGCATCATGCGCGACAGAAAAAAAAGGTGTTTTCTTTCACAGTTCTTCATGTCAGACGCTCGTCGAGGTTCTCTGATGAAAGCTGTCTATTTGTACCAGATTACAGATATAAGGGGACGTCTGAGGCACTTTCCAGTTAGTTCTACCGTGTCGTTGGCCACGTCTCGTCTTTTGTTTTGTATAAAAAGACATCCTCTCCCTCCACGAACGCTTTCGCTTTCCTGGCACATGACTCTTATTATTCTCATGCGACTTACTTTGTCCACTTGATTCGGCCCGACATCAGTCTTTTCACGCTACGAAGTACTTGGACAGGATGAAGCGAAAGTTTTCTAGCCGAGCTCGGCTGTCGCCAGAGATTGAAAATGCACGACATCAATGGAAATGTGAGCAATATCGGTCTCTTGGACACGTGAAGAAGACCAAGCACATGTCGGGTTCCGAGATGGCGGAGAGAGAAAAGCAACTCCAACACTACTGCGATACATCCTACTTCGGCAAAACAGGACCGGACCGCGAGCCTCTAACAATGGATTACAAACTTGATAGAGTCTGGTCAACCGGCCCTCGTTATGTACGCATTGACACTAGAGCCCTTTCGCGTTCGCAAACAGAAGCGTGGCCGGAAACTGACGGCCTCGGGGCCCTGAGTCGGAATCGGCTGCCGCGGGAGTTGCTCGACAACATCGTGTCAAAGATGACTATTGCCACTCTCGGCAAATTCAAGCTAGCGAGCCGGAGCACTTGTAAACTCATTCTCGAGCATTTCCAGGCCAAGTTCCTTTATGGGTATGCGTCAAAAACGATCCGCTGTTTCTATGCCGCCAAGCTTGCCCACACCGTTACAGTCGAGACGCTCCTTGCTAAGCTGCAGAACAGCCTCTGTGTCGAATGCGGCGACTTCGGCGGCTACATGTACATGCTAACGCTTGAGAGGGTGTGCTGTTGGTGCATGCAAAACACAGCTCGGTTTGCTGTGGTGCGAGAGTTGGAAGCCCTCGGAACCTATTGTCTTACCCCGGAGACGCTGCGCTCGATCCCGCAGTTGGAGTCTTTCAAAACGGTCATTTCCAAATCTTCTGATGAAGAATTCGATGAGGGAAAATATCTACCGCTCTTTGATCGCGACTCGGTGATCAAAGCCGCCATAGCATGCCACGGCTCCGAGGAAGCCACGCGGGAGGCCAGGGCAAGGAGGGACCCCGACATCCTCCTATCGTACTGGAAAGATATCGAGGAACGCGAAAGAAAGCATGATGAGGAGAGATTTTGGAAATGGCGTGAGAGAGAGCTAAGTTACAGGGCGTCTGAACGGCAAAGGATTGCTGACAAGGCGTCACAATGGGAAGAGTATCTTCGGAGAAGGGAGATGAACGACAATGTCTACCAGTCCGACGATGACGATCCTTCTACTGAGGAGGACACGCATCGGTGGCCAGAGATAGAGCCCGAGGAGGTCGCGTTGTCCAAGGAACTGGAATCCGGAAAGGAGCACCGGAGGATCATTAGCGAGAGGCAACGGGACACGTACAACGGCGACTTCGGGTCGATTAAGAACGCCTGTATGCTGGGAATGATACGCGTTCCCTGGTTGAATAAGTCGAGCCTGAAAGCCGAATGGGGTTTCCATTGTCTGGGATGTGCGCACACTCTTCATGATGGTAACAAGCTCGACTCGACCACCGAAAAGAAGATGCACACTCGACGAGATTTCCTCGTGTCGACGTTCGAAGAGCATTTGAGAGAGTTTGGGCCAGTCCGAGACGGTAGACACCATATCGATGATTGTTGCAAGAAGAAAACCTGCGAAAAGGGACCTGACTCGCCTTGTCCCAAAATTTGCCAAACCCTCTACTGGATTAATCCATATATCGGGGGGTGACCATTGGTCCCGAAGCTCTCTTCCGGCTCGTCTATAGCTCTTCTCAGATACCTTGTGTCCAACTCGAAAAAAAAAAAAATTGGCAAAATGATAACTGGTTTTTGATCGTGAAGGTATTCGTTGCACCGTGTTGAGTGAGCCCTGACAGTACTCTCTCGGAGGTGGATGGTATTACTCTGTCTTTGATATTCTTATTTGTCCTGGTAGATTGCTATTAGTTACACTACTGATGTTTATTTGTATATAATGAAGCTCCTCGTGATTAAGCAGCAGATCGAGTGATATCTCTGAATAGACTATCGTGTCACGTACATCTAGAAACTGAACAGTCACAGTCACTGACTCCTGTCTGAAAAACAGTGATGTTGTCCCTGGCAATGCTCGTTTGTTCTGAAATGTCCCATATTTGGAGCGACTACAGACAGACATTCACCTGGGACACAGTGAGGAACGGGTTCTGTTGTTGTGCTAACCTCTGTAGTTGTAGTTGGTGTACTCTCTAGGCGTAGTACTTTTGCATATTTAACTATCATGATTCCCCATTGTCACTCTGAGTCTCAGATGCGCTTTCCTCGCGCAACAGACTAGGGGACTGGAACTTGACAGAGTTGGTCCGTCTATCTACAGATTTGGGAGCCCATTTCTGCCTTCTTGGGAGTATATAACTAAAGTGGCAGCTTATTGGCTACACATATTGTGTGCTGTCATATCATTCGTGTCATAAAATGAGGCTTCGCAGCCTTGTCTGTCACGGATGAAGCCTCTCGAATGGCCCAATGCATTGCACAGCCACGCTAGGCATTTTCCCCCAGCCTCTCGAGTGCATGTCCCATCTCACTTTCACTTGTTTGAGACATGATTTGGGCGAAGAACTGTGCTCCGAACTCATGCAAATCGAATCACTCTTCCTTGGCGGCAGGCATGTTCCGACTTAGCTGTCCCGAGGCTTCGCAACTCGATAGAAATTTCACTCCCGACTTACCGTCAAGGAACGTTCTTTTCGAGAGACTGTCAAAGGAAGTCGGAACTGATCATCTTCTAGCCATTTGTCATTAAGCAGTGAAGCACCTTTCTTCCTCAACACATGTTCAGATTCCTTCCAGAACTGTAAGTGGGCTTGAGTATGCCACCTAACTACTAATTCACACTTGGAATTCTTAGAAGTATAATGATCAATCTATGTCGCTGATCCATCTTCTAGAGCTCGTAGCTGACTAGGCTCAATCATATTCAATTTTTTCGCAACAAGTCTCCAAATCAGCGACTGCGTCGCAACCGGGATAATGAGATATTTTAGCTATACCCCCCTAGATTTAGACCGGCCTGGCTTTCGACTGTTGCGTCTTTTCAAAGGAACTCATGGAACAGATGTATCTGGAGACCTATTCGATGCTTGGTTTGACCGCCCAGAAAGCATCATGCCATTCGAAGCATTATCGTATACATGGGGCGACCCCATATTCACGGAAACGATTTTCCTTGACAAAAGGCGGCTAGACATTACCAACAACCTCTATCTAGCGCTACAGTACCTTCGACGCAAGGACCGCGATCGGATCTTGTGGATAGATGCAATATGCATTGATCAGAAGAACTTTGCCGAGCGAGGGCATCAAGTTCAGCACATGGGAGAGCTATACGCGTCTGCAGACACAGTTATTTGCTGGTTGGGCACGGCGACTTATGAAACAAAAGTAATCATGGACTCTTTGCGGTTACTGCACAAGAAATCCATCCAATACGCATCTGGCGGCTGGAATACTTCGAATTGGACGGATCTCTGGTCATCCATTCAACCAGCCTTGGCGAGAAACCACTCGCAGCTGCTTGCACGACAGCAAACCGGTTTAGAGATCCTTTTGAAGGCAGATTGGTTCAAAAGAGTATGGATCATACAGGAAGTCGCCAACGCAAAGTCAGCTCAGGTTCAGTGTGGAAACCAAGCAGTCTCAACAAATGTCTTCGGGCTTGCTCCAGAACTTCTAAGCATACCGGTAGAGCCTCACTGCAAGGCAGTACTGGACGTGATGCCCGGGCGACTACGGAGAAGTTCCTGGTGGAATGAGTCCCGAGATCTTTATAGTCTGTTAAAACACTTCCGCAGCAGCGAAGCTCTTGACCCTCGCGACCTCGTATTTGCTCTTCTGGGAATATCTTCCGATATGCAGCCAACGGCCCACATCATGGCGGACTACACAAAGACTATCGAGGATGTGACTCGAGAGCTTAGTCAATATCTCTATCATGTGAAGGAATTCCAGTCGTCAAGCATACAGGAATTCTTGCGGAATCTTGAACCTTATAACATTACGGCTCTCAGACGTTTAGCGTCTTCCCAAGGTGAATTGAGACATATCTTGGCAAGCATTCGTCGCATTCTACAACGAAAAGAGGACGCGCGTATCTCAGAGACTGTGGTGGAAGCCGCAGCATCGAATGTTAGACACGGCAGGGAGATTATGGACTATCTTTGCCAGCATGCAAACATACATCTTTCCATCACAGAGAACGTGGCGGCAACAGCAGCAGCAAATAAGAAGCAGGGCATGGATATTTTACTTCTCCTCTTCCAGCATGCGAAAACAGAGATTCCGATTACGGAAAGGGTTGTCAAAGCTGCTATTAGAAACAGCGTGCAGATTATGGAACTCCTTCTTCAGCATACATGGACTGATTTTCCCATAACGGAAAATGTGGTCAAAGCTGCCACAATGAATCGAACATGGGGGGGTTACGAGGCTTTAGCTTTTCTATTCCAGATTTCGAGGAAAGAGATTCCCATCACGAAAGAACTGGTCATCGCAGGCGCGTTACATAGGAACTGGGCCTCACACGTTGTACCTTTTCTTTTGCAGCATGCAAAGACGGAAATCCCCATGACAAAGGAACTATTGGAGTCGGCAGCAAAGAATGAGAATCTTGCAAAGGAAGTCATGGTCCTCCTACTGGAGCTCGGAGAGGTTCCGGTAGCAGAAGACGTGGTTGATAGCATGATGAAGTTTCTACGAAAAGAGTTGACGCCTTCTTCAGCTAACGAGCAAGACATTACGACATCGAAAAAAACTGCCTTGGATTTGATTTCTCGCCTTGGTGGCAGATACTTTCTTGAAGAACTTCTCGAAAGCCCGAGGCGGCCTTTGGTACGCAAACGCAGAGCAGGGGAGTGATACTAGAACGGCACCAGAGCGTACAAGGAACAGAGGAACTCGGCTAAAAAGGCTGGCTAGAATTGAGGGTGGTCTGTGTAATGGAAAAAAATGGCTCTTGCCGACGAAAGGCATCCTTGTCGCATTAAATCAGGATTCATTCCCACTTGGCTCATTCCTTCCGCGGAGCTGGAATCTGCCCCAGCCGTAACCATGGGATACTTTATTCCTGACTAGAGAAGCCTGGGTCATACTACGGAGTACTTTGACGGACATGTATTGACATGAGCTGCTTCAATGGTAGCCCATGCGTTGACGTTGACGTTTTTTGCACGGCATGGAAAGTCTCCTATAGTTTGAACTTTGATGATAGTTTGAACTTTGATGAGACTGCTGACACAAACTAACTCGAGTTCTCGCGCTTGAAGCAGTCAACTTATCGCCCCCAGCTCTGACGCAGGTAATCGGCAACAGGAAAGCCGTCACCAAGTGTATTGATCTATAGCCCTTGTCGATCGATATTGACCGAGTTTTCTGCGGGGATCTTCAGTGTAGATGGTCGGTCAAGAGAAACCTTGAACCTCTGAATGATGAATGACGCCCACTTTGCTTTGCTTGTGGTCAACAGCTTGATAGCTACTAGAATCCTTCCTATATGTAAGCGCTGTCTCGCAGGACTCGTAGCAAGGATGCAACTCGCGAACCACGCGATCTCGCATGACTCCAAAGACCTTAATGTCTTGGCTTCCCAAGACCCAGTAGGATTTATTATGCCACCAAAGGCCCCCGGCGACTTGTCAATTGTTGAACCCAAATACGCCTGTCTATCGTCTTGATTGCGATAAGCATCGTGAGAGAAACTTTGTGGCACATCTTCAAGCGTATAAAAGCTCCTCCATCTCATATGCTTGCTACATACAAAGCACCCCCCACCCCCCCCAAAGCGTCTATTGCAGCTAATTAATGATCGAGATAATTAGAGTTTCCAAAATAAGCAATGATTTGTTCTTCGATAGCTAAAAGAAGCCTTCACGCAAGATAGCTCTCATCAACGGATCAATACGGAGTAGGCCAACGTGAAATGGGCTCTTGCTCGGCGTTGTCATTAATGTATGCATGCAACTAACTGTAGCACCGGGGGTATCGGATTGTAAAGTTATCCATGTAACTTAATAACTTATTGAGCGGAGCCACACTGTCACAAGACGAGAACTAGGCTACAGCCCTAGATAGGGCCATGACTTATCACGACTTTTGGCACCAAAGTCGTCTTATCACTTGGTTTGAGCTCAGACTCTCAACTCCGAGCCCCTCTTATCAAGCTCTTCTTACATCTACGTGCATCAGCTGTCAAGTTTGAGGCCAACCATTTAAGGTAGGTTGCACATGACCTACCTAATCGCTGATGTTCTAGTGATTAGTTATCATCCACAGCCTGCTCGTTCGTTAGTCTGTTTACCAATCTACTAGCTTGTTCTGTTGGAATAACAGCCGTTACTTATCAGGCCATTTTTCGACCTAGTTTAAATAAATCAAAGGCAGTAATAATAATTACGTTTATTGCTTTATCATCTGCAAATATAGTCTGGGATACGGCGCTTCAAGCGTGAAAAGCGGGTTGCTAGTCTCTTTCAAGTGCCCTAGAGATTATGATAAGAGACGGCACTCTTTGTTTTCTCTGAATCAGAATCCTGGAAAGTGGGTTTCTGAGGAGCCTCAACTACTAACTTGCGATAGCTGCAGCTCTTGTTGAAAGCCAAGCACTATAACACTGTACGCTGAAGGAGGTGTGGTAATTCCAAGTGTTGACCATTTTATGATAGGCTAGCTTTACTTGTACCCGAAAGTAATCGTTACTGATACTTGGCGTATTTCGAGAAGCTTTCATGTCGTCTGGTAACTAGTTAGCCATGAGATACCTGCTCTACATGTGATGAACAAGCCCGATTGGACCATCATGGTCGCCCAGCCACTTGTACGGCAGGTTGCGCCGCTACGGCAAAAGAGTAAGATTTGCATAAGTCTCCAGTCCTTCTATTGTTCAATCTGGGCCTATTAGATAACCTTGTTGTTGCCACGGTTTCTGCCGCTGCCAAGAGCTAGCTAGCTCTGGTACAAGCCCGGAACGTAACACTATATCAGCTTTACGTCGCCCAAATAAAGGCCTTATGTGTGCCTCAAAGAGTCCCACAACCTATGTTTCTAGCCTAGGTCTACAACAAATTTTAAGTTGTAATTAGGTCTAGTTTTTAAATTCGTGGCTCCCTGCTAGTACGAGTGAAAGTAGAAACATGCAAACCCTCACCTAGCAATAAGATGAACGGGGAATAATGATGAGAAGGAATTTAGCTGATTGCTGGGTTGTAAGATATATATCTCATACCCATATAAGAGAAGATCATTGCAAGATACTAGCTATGCGCCTTTCCAACTGAGCCGAGTCAGGCAGCTATTATATTTACTATTACTATTGAGAACTAGCTTAGAAGCCTTTGATAGCTTCTGCTTAGCTATACTACGAAATTTTAATCTAATGAATTGTACGATTATGACGCATACAATTTGAAACCTATAGAAAAACTCAAGAAGTATTTAATACTTACTCTTGGGACTACCGCGAACGAAGGAATTCTTGGCACAAACTCTTTTTCTACTACCTACTAAGTTATATCTACGTCCTTATTACAAGTATCAACATGAAGCTTATTATTCTTATGACCCTGCTTGTCGCGCTCGCTTTGGCGAGTCCAATCGAGATCGGAGCTAATAAGCTCGAACAAAGAGACGCAAGTGTTTTCCTATTAGCAATAACTCGTTATATTGCGAATTTATATCAAACTTCCGTAAAATGGTACTAACTATATGTAGTCTGCAAATAAAGATCGTCCTCGACAGAGCGTGAGTGTTATCAAGGCATCCTTTTTATAATTTGCTATTGAATAAAGAAAGATATATACATATAATACTTAACTAATAACTAACATGATCTAAATTAGTTCTGTGTAAGTCTTTATTAATACCTTATCTTTTTGCGACGTTGACTAACTAGGCTTAGCTTTTGAAACTATGTGTAAGAATAAGAGAATCTATGCATTCTTACTATCGTTGCTAAACTCTTTAACTACAGTCTTACCGTCCGCATAGGGCTTAAAACTAGATTGCTGCCCCGAACAGGTTATCCGAGGTAGACTGAAGCTGCTATTATACATGGAGGGTCTTATGGGGATTTGGGCTCAGCTAATTAAGTCGTCTAACTTCATTCTGCTAATAAGACGAATATTCCATGCAAAGTGTGCAAGAATAAAAATATGCAAAGGCGCCTCTTGATCCCGCGAAAAAAGTAGGTCAAGTGATTGTGTCGACTGGATGTTTGAAAGCAAATACTAGTATCTCGTCTTCTTCTTACATCCGACTATAGATTTCCGACTGTCGTCACCAGATGGAGCTCATATACTCATGTTCTGGCAATAGATCACTCTTGGCTACATGTTTCTTGGGCTTTTAAAACAGGAGGGAAACGGATTCAGTGAAGGAACATTAGCGGCGTCTGCAGGAGGTCTCACTATGTAATGAGGAGAGTTGGCAATAATAAGAGGACAACAGTTGAGGACCAAAAGAAACTCTATATGCGTCTATTGTAGCACGGAAGACGCGCTTATTGTGGTAGGAGTAGTCATCAAAGAAATTTTACTTGGCAAGAGAGTGCAGCCGACTAGGTACCAACGGCCAGAGATACATCCTAGACTGAGGGATTTTCAGCGGGCGTAATGAGTTCAGTGGGCGCGTGTGTCCGTGACAAAGTATTCTGAAGGATGGAAGACAGTAACGGAGGAATTTGACACCAAGAAGCTTTGGCGAACGATAAGTCTCATAAAGTGAAATAACCACCACAGTATTCTCCTTTTGAAACGTACATGTCGAGCCACCGCGGCCGGCGCGAGAGCACTAGATCGTAACGTGTTGATATAAGCGGATGCAGGAAACCACCAACGCTTTGCTCGTGAATGTAAGCGACAGGCTGGAAACCGAAGGGCCAAACCTGTGCATATTGAAACAGGGAGTATGAAACGGCCTAGGAGGTAGTACTGCTAATAACGACTCAACTATAATTATCTTATAATGGCAGTAATGTCAGGGCCTGCGTCTACGAAATCAAGCCCAAGCTCGAATTCGTCTTCCTGAAACACCCAATATTCCATCACTTGGGTTATTGATCTTCTTGTAGGGTGAGATCTCAAGAACAGAGATGTATAGAAGCCTAACGAGGTAAATAACTTAAACTCTGCTATGATAGATTTAGTAAAAGGCTTTAACTCTAGCAGTCTCAACGTAGATAGCATACAGGACAGACAGTAGTCACGAGTGGCGTGAATAACTGGGTGTCACCAGCCGCTGTTTCTTCTTCTCCATGATTATTACTTCTTCTCTATGATTATTGCCTCTTCTATATGATTAGATTCGTTCTTTTCTTGTGTTAATCCTTAACAAAAAAACAGTAGCATCTTAGACCCCGGAGTCATACATAAAATAGTAGTCATATTCAAACGAGGTATTTGTCATTGTCGAGCATCGTCAGTGGTCCAAAAGTATAATACTGAACTACAGCGGGTGTGACAAGGGCTGCTGTGCAGGGCTTGGAGTAAATAGCTCAATGAACCTAATAAGAAGACTTCGGTGCTAAAAGGTCCTTGGTTTCCCAAGATCTAGGTGCTCAAAGGACTTTCTATCTATACAAAAAGTCGGTGAGACGTCTTCTGCCCCGCAGCCCTCGTGACCAAAGACATTGTGCGGCTGTAATCCGTGCAACAACTCGACTCTAGAACCAAAACTTACCCAAATGACTGGAAATTTACGTAGATGGAATACTAAGAGAACTGGTATTGCTCCAATCCTGGGATTATGCCGTCAAAACAACAAACCCTAGACTATTATTGCCTTGGCCGAGTTTTCAGCCCAATATACCATCGAAATCGCAATATCAGGAAATGCTCCCTCATGTAAATGGCGACGCTTTAACTTGGGTAACATTGAACAGCGCGTAGATGAGAATATTACGAGAACCCACGATCAACTGAACTATGAGATGCGGAAATGTCTGCTTATTTCGGCACGACTGTTGCGCTCTTTCTCATCGTCTTCTATTTCCTGGGTCTCATCTTTTGGGAGAGAACGTGCGTGATGAAACTGGTCATCGGATTCCTTTTAAATTTGTTGGGTGTCAGCCGTTGCTTCCCAAGTAACTTGAACGGGACCCAAGCACGGCCAGTTTCCTGCTTCCATGGGTTGTGCCAAGTGTGCAGCATGTTGGAAGATGCTCTGTAGTTTGTCAAAGGCAAGAGTGAGTTTTATCGTCGCATCTGGACGCTCGCCGATGATTCGTCTGAAGTCACCTAACATATAGCCCTCTTCATTCTTGAGACGGAAATGATCTGTGTTTGCTAGGATATCAATAGTTTTAAGGTCTGCATATCGGGCTGTTATGCTGAGAAGATGTGGCCCTTTCAAGCGAGGACATAGGGAGTAGTCAAGCCAGCGCTCGAGGAAGAGCCTCAGTACATGGTGGCTGTTATGTGTAGTTGCAGTCGTTAGAGGCGTATCTGCAGTGATTGTTGCCATGTTAATATCTGCACCGTATTCAAGAAGCAGTATTGCAAGAGCAGCGTCGTTATCTTGTGCAGCATGGGAAAAAAAGGGCCGTCTTGCCATCCACGCCGGCCTGGTCAACCTCAGCTCCAAAGTCTAAGAGAACGTGATAACTAAGTGTGAGTCAATAACGTTTGGATCAGCACCGTATCTGAGTGGAATGACGATGTATCCCCCTTGGCAGCAGCCCATCCATGCCAAGGCCGTGCGACCACATCGAATCTTGTGCATTAATTTCGTAGGGATGAGGAAACAGTTCACGCTCCAAATCACTTACTGATTGACCGAGCGAACATAATTCGATGTGTTTGCGCAAGTTCGACTGGTCAATGAAATCATCAAGACACTCGCTACTTTTAGTGATAGCACGAAGAGCTTCTCTTGCAGACTCAGAGAGGTTGCCTTCCAACAATAAATGACACGCCTTGATACGCGGGCTATCATCAAAGGCAGCAAGTGGCTTATAGTTAACGTCAGCGCCAGCCTGCATCAAGAACTTGCAGGTCTCATACTGTTTTCCCGTATAAAGCCCATCGTAGAATCGGATACCCCCAGGCGGGACTTATATCTCAGTGACTTTACTCGAGTGGGAGTCACACTTCTGGCTCAGGACCGGTAGCCCTGCATATTCCGTAAAAGGGCGGCCAAGCAAGTTGCTCAATAATGCCGGGCGGTGATGAGCGCTTCGCCCCTGCATGTGTTCTTAGATGGAGTGACACGAACGCCAAAGTCAACCTCTGTCGACTGTTTGGGTTCCGTATGCAGACTTGACTTGCATTATAACGTTACTAGTTCATTTGCAGTCTCTGTGTTTGCTCCTGCAGCAATCCCTCTTCCACTTCAACCTGGCTTGTCTCAACAAATGTTGCACTGCAGAATAACTACTTCGATTCTGGTAGGCAGGCATGCGCAAAAGCACAAGCTCCAGATCCGCAATCTCGTTTCCAACTGCATGGATCCTGCCCGTCTAACGTTTGCAGAGAGATCTTTAAATCTGAATTGGACACGCACCATCGTCAATGTTTGAAAGGAGAAAGCGGAGATGGTTCATCCGGGAGGGAGAGGAAGCGGGCCGATCCCTCTTTGACGCCACAAGATTGCCCTACCAATCATCGTCCTTCCAGTAGGCCCCACAGCCAGCCAAATCACATGATTTGCGGGGCTTTTGTTCCTTGGCAATGAGCCTTGCCGCGTCATGTTGACAAGCGAGCAACGAAGCAGAGGCATTTGCACACGTTGACGAATAACTATGTCTCAGATTTTTTCAAAACGGTTAGGGTGTAAAATCTTAGAGTCAGGTTACTCGCCGCGAAAACAAATTATATCGCGTATTCGGCTTCCCGAAAACGCCCAGTAGTTACCCTACCCCTACCCCTCACCGAATATCGATTCCGTCGACGAGCTCGAACTCAGACCGACCCTGCTGGTCATTTATTTCTCTCTGCCGCGAAGTTCGGCGCATCATTTGTTGAGGTGAGATATCGTTGTCCTAGCCAAGAGTCAATGTCTAACGGGTTGCAGTTTGGTAGGGGAGCCATTTACTCATAGCTCAACAGCTTTCCAATAGGTGCCTAGATCTACAAGTCCCCAGAGACCTGGGAGCTGTTGTCTATCACGATTTTTCACTCAGCGAGTCTGGCACAGACATACCTATCCATGACCTCACCCTAGCGCAGTATAAACACGCGAGCAGTAATTAGTTGCGAGCCACAAAGACTAACTTCAAGCAAAGAATGGGGACAGTAATATCAAGCCTCTCCAGGCCGGCCAGCGCAGAACCACGCGCCTGGTCTTCTGGGCAAGACAATGTGTCTAAAGCGGCGCAGCTGTGTAAAAGGCTACAATTATATAACCAGTAGACTTCCAAACTAAAGGATTCAAGCCTAACAGCCGTGGAGATGCCATCCAATTAGACTCCGGACATTGTCAGCATCGACGCCCTTGCTGCAACATGATGACATGCAAGGGCGCGGGCTAAGAACCATCGATGCAGATACTTAAAGCATTAACTAAACCAAGGCAACATCAGAGTGTCGTCTTTCCTCCCGCAAGTCTAAGTCTTAGTCCAAGCATTCTTTTATTCCCCTATATCCTCCTCTCCGTCACTCAACGCCTACTACTACCATGGACAGTGTCGCCCTGCAATTCCGTCTCGCAAGTCTCGCCGATGCTCCCCAGATCCAGCAACTGGTCGAAGCTGCTTTTCGTGCCGACGACTCCCGTCGAGACTGGACCGGCAACGTCGAGCTCGCATCCGCCTTTCGCCTGACTCTGGATGAAGTGCGCGCAAAACTCGCAAACCCGGACCTGATCACGCTTGTGGCCCACGATGCCCGCGTCCCGGCCTCCCTCATCGCATCCATCGATGTGTCAAGGCACGATGGCGGAGGCCGCCTCTCCATGCTTGCCGTCCATGTGTCCCATCAGAAGGGCGGCCTGGGAAGCCGGGTTATCGCGTATGCCGAAGACTACTGTCGCCGGGTATGGCACGTCAGGAAGTTCTCGCTAAATGCGCTCTGTAACAGGACGGCGCTCATTCAGTGGTATATGCGTCGAGGGTACGAGAAGACGGGAACCAGTAAGTTTCCGACTGAGAGGTTCGCCGAATTGGATCTGCCAGATGGAATGTGCTTTATTGAGCTGGAAAAGAAACTCGAGGACAGCTGTTAGAGGATATACAGTAACTTACGTAGCAAAGTCGCAACTGCTCTCTCTCTCTCTCTCTCTCTCTCTCTGTGGTGGCAAGAAGTGGTTTGTCTTCTCGGTAAGCTCAAAAGCGACACAGAAACTGGGTTCGACCAATATCCACGAAAGAGAGCTATCGGGATGTGCAAGCGGGCTTTCATACTGCACGTTTCCATGAATGTGCGGACCGCATCTCTTCGAACTATCTGTAATCTGAAGACTTGGGGTTTTGTCAACGGGATATAAGAGGCGTATATGCTGCAAGTTGTGTCTATCATTGATGAGATTCAGAATCTTCCGTGCACGCTGAACATAAGGGGTAATGGTTGGTGCTCAGACAAAGAAGCCTTCTTTTTGCGCGAGTTCGGCCGCTCGAGAAAGAAAGCCCGGAGAAACAACTCGCAGGCCCAAGTCAGTAGGTATCACAATGAAGCCATGTTCAGATCCAACGTCAATCTGACGCCCTTACAGTCTGTCAACGATGAGATGACTCAGAACGGCATCTGGTTGTGTTATGAGAAAAACATGTGTTCTAGGAGGCAATTTGAACTGACCACCGATGACACACATTCATGATTGACCCAACTGAACTTCAAACACGATCAGGAAAGCTCGACTTGGTGAGAATCCCACAGGGGAAGATTTGTTACAAGGCCATGTCCTTACTTGGCTACTAGTTCCAATACACTCGAGACGCCTTTTGCTCCCAGCTTCGGATCCTTGACAAGTTCGCAACAAAGCAAGCCGTCCCGGCCAACAGGCCAGGATTGCACCACCACCTTCCTGAGGCGGAATGTGCCAGATCTGCTTGCTGGCCAGGCGAACCCACGTCCTAGCTTCGCGGTCAATACTCTGGTTGCATGTGTCGACTGAACTGACATTAAATTACTTATTATATATTGTGTCAAATAAAATAAGAATATGCCCAGATAGAGAAGAGCTAAATAGGAACCAAGTCCGGTCTCATAGGGCAAAAGGCACATAGGGCTCGTCATATGCCTCATTACTTACCCAAGATGCTTCGTCAAGTTTCAATCGGCCACTAGAATCTTGACAGATCGAGTTGGCCTGGTCACCCATGACTGTATTTCTGAGATATGACTTGTTCGAACAACGTTGGACGAAACTCGGAGCTGACCAGTTCCGCCGAGTCCGTGTGCAGAGAAGCGGCCTTGATTCCACGAACCAATCTCTTGTTCGCACCAACGAGGCCGGTAACATCCCATTTCTTATTCAACCGACTGGAGCTCTGGTTACTTGCCGAACTCCGTAGATTCGTTTCCTGCGCTGTTCACAAGCCACCCGACGAGCCGCGCCGGGGCCCGAGGAATACTGAGAAAGGCTGGCTTACAACGGCAGCTGCTTTTAATTTGCTCCCTCGTGTCCATCAACTGCGTGCTGGAGGGCCGTTTTAGGCAGGCGAGTTATTCCGCATCTTTGGATAGGAATGAGCTAGCCGCTGATGCAACGCCGGATTCATATTCATGACCTTTACAGGGCGCACGATGCACAAGCCTTGGCCTCTTCTTCTAGACCATGTCGGAGATGCATGGAGATAGACTGTGTACACCAGCGGCTTAGATGATGGAGCTATAATATAAATACGAGCGTTGATGTCCAAAGTCAAATGCTGAGTAGGAGCGCCAACCAGTTGTCTTGCATCACCCCCGAGATTCAATCTTCATAGCCGAGATGAAGATTAGCCACATTCTTCTTGGTGGATTTCTGCCTGCAGTCATTGTCACTGCAGTGCCCGCTGGTCAGTATATGGTGCACGAGCAGCGAGGGGGTTCACATTCACATGAGCAATGGACGAAAGGAGAGCCGGCTTCTGGTTCTCTGGTGGTACCAGTACGCATCGGTCTTAAACAGAGCAACTTGGAGAAGGCTGACGGGCATCTGCTTGAGGTGTAAGTCGAGGGAAAGCAGGTTTCTTTTGATACTGCCCATCTAAACGGCTCCAGGTCCGACCCAGCGTCTCCGAAATACGGCCAGCATTTCAACACCCAGCAGATTGTAGACCTGTTTGCACCAAGCGAGCAGACGATAAACGAGGTCAAGGCCTGGTTGGCTGCATCAGGCATACCGGCTGAATCCATCAAACTCTCCAACAGCAAGGGCTGGCTGAACTTCAACACAACCGCGAGTCAGTCAGAGTCCCTTCTACAGACCAAGTTCTACTTGTACACCAGCAGCGAAGCGGATGGCGTATACTTTGGAACCGAAACGTACAGTCTTCCACACGACATCTCGCCTCTCGTGGACCTTGTCATGCCGGGTATATCGTTTACGCAGGTACGAAAGAAAGCCGCGAGAAGAGCGGTCCAATTCACCAATGCAGAGCCTCAAAGTAAAGCCATTGATCCAAGTAAGTTGCTTCTCCTTGGCAACCGTAAAGAAGCCCTCTTCCTCCCCCCTTCCCCCTGTTTTCCTCTCCATGAATGTTGATTTCCCGGCAACGACAGTCACAACAACACACTGCTTCGAATCTGTTACTCCGCATTGTATCAACTCCCTGTACAAGATCCCGCCTGCTACGCTGGCCAACCCAAACAACACGCTCGGGATATTCCAGACGTATGACGACGTCTACGCCCAGGAAGATCTCGATCAGTTCTACGAAGCAGTCAAATCAGGAATTCCCAAAGGAACAGGCCCCATCATTCACTTGATAAACGGCGCCACGGCGCCAGTGCTCCAATCCAAGGCCGGTGGCGAGTCCGATCTTGACTTTGAGATGGCGATTCCTCTCATATATCCGCAGAAAACCTCCCTGTATCAAATCAAGTATGGCAAGGGGTACAAGGACTTCAATTACATCTTCAACGACTTTCTCGACGCCTTTTCCGGCCCATACTGCCATGACAACGGCGACGAGGGATCTGGAAAAGAGTGCAACAAGCTGACTGCTCCCAACGTCCTTTCCGTCTCCTGGGGTGTCACTGAAGATCCAGCATTGGCCAACTTTTACAAGGTAACGTTGGCGTTCGCCTGACTCCCAAGGCTGTAGCATAGATGATGCAAGTCTAACGTTGGACTGCGCACAGCGTCAATGCACCGAGTGGATGAAGTTTGGTTTGCAGGGCACCAGCGTCTTCGTTGCCAGCGGTGACTATGGCGTAGCCGACGGCCCTTGCCTCGGTCCTCAGAAGAACAAGTTTGTCCCGGACGGTCTATGCGGCTGTCCGTATATCACCGCCGTCGGCTCATCCGTCCTGCCCAAAGGGGCCAAAATCGGAGACGCCGAAATCGCAACTGATAGATTCTCTTCCGGCGGCGGCTTCAGCAACGTCTTTGCAACGCCCGAGTGGCAGTTGAATGCTGTTTCCGAGTGAGCAGCCTTCTCCCACCCCCCTCCCAGTGACGAGTTGATTTTTCAAACACACGGGAAACAACTTGCTCTGACTTGTCCTGGTGCCTCTCTAGATACCTGACCAAGCACAAGCCCGCCTATGAGTCGTACAACATTACAGATGGCAAACTGCCCGCTGCTGGCATTTACAACAGGGGTGGCCGTGGATATCCCGACATTTCCGCCATTGGAGACTACGGCGTTGTCGTAGTCCGTGGCAAACCAGGCAGACTCGCCGGCACCTCCATGTCCTGCCCCATCATCGCCGCCATTTTCAACCGTATTAACGAAGAACGCCTGAAAGCCGGCAAGAGACCCGTCGGTTTCATCAATCCGGCTCTATACAAAGCATACCATGGTAAGGTATTCAACGACATCGTCAAGGGAGATCAACCTGGTGGTGATGGTTGCGGCACCCGTGGATTCTCAGCAGCGTCAGGATGGGATCCTGTTACAGGTCTGGGCACGCCTATATATCCCAAGCTGCTCGAATACTTCCTCAAACTGTAATATTCGGCGCCTGTGTTGGAGTAAGCCTAGTCCGAGGCTCAGTCTTCTGCTGCACTTGACCTTTAGGCCGGCGTACTACATGATGTAGCCGACGAAAGAAGGAGACTCTGTGTCGGCAAGACACGCTATTCCACATGTCTAAATGTATGTTTATAGGCTACTTTTACTAACTCTATAAGTCATATATCATATACCTATATCAGTGCTAAAGTCTTTTACCCTTTTTTACCCTGGTGGGTTTATTAAAGCCCGTTGAAGTTATGAGGTACGCCAGTAATATAGTTACCTTCAAGTCGAACGTGATGTTGGACAAGGCCAAGTGAAGATGCGCGACCTGGACTAGGCCGAGTTAATGCCGAACAATGCAATCTTGCACCGAAGGTCTTCCAAGATGGAATGGCAAGTCTTCGTCCATGACAGAACGGAAACACTTCGTGGGGAGACTGCGGGCTATTATGTGCCAAGAGGAAAGTCGATTCGAGGTAGGCCGGACAAATGAAGCCTTGGAAATGGAGGAGGAAAATGAAGCTAGTCTCCGGTCTGGAGGGTGGCATTTCTGATTTCCTGGAGTGTAGCCAGGGCACAACCGCGCTCCGTGGCCAGGTCTCGAGATCTTTTGATATGATGCGGTGATGTGATCCGCACAGTTGGTGACCAGAGTCCGGACTTGGCTGAGCATTGATGTCTAGCCATAACACCCCCAGCCTATCCCTGCACAGTATCTGTCTCAGCCAATGCCACGTGCGAGAAATTAGTGAAGAAACTGATCTTTGCAAAGCATGTTTTACTTTGTTTCTATACGTGGACGCATGTATGGGTGAGATTGGGTGTATATACGTTCCGTATTGCAGCTGGCTTATGTATTAACCCACAGCTAATCGGCCAGCCCAGTCTCTTGCCAACATGAGCAAAGCCCAGAGAGCTTTCCCGTCTGCGGCAACACTACTCTCACTGATTGAATCTACGTCACCAAGACCGGCGGTAATAAGAACAAATCTTCCGGCCAGCCACCGCGATGCTGCTCCGGCTATTGCAAGAACACAAGCTGTGTAATATTTGCAATCCAACAAAATGCGGAGAGCCTCAATGTTGTTTGCTACAACAGCCCAGCCCAGGGGTCTGGCTGCAGCAGGGACGTCGTACTTCCATATGACCATAAGGATCGGGAACAGTTTGGTGTACGAAGACAACAGCAAGGCCGTCGACACCGAATTGGGACGTGCGTGTCGCGGTAAGCCCAACGCATTCAGAGGAGAATACGGAGAGCATGTGAGGAATCGAATACTGAGATGGAACGCCAGGGTTGAAAATGTACAGAGAATCAAGAAGAAGAGGTATTGTACCACGATAGGACGCTGTGCCAGGTTGCCTAGGTTGCCTCCACCGGGAAAGATGGTCGGGATTGTCTGTTTCTCGATGCGCTCCCAAGTCAAATAGACATCGAATAAAAGTAATAAGACGCCGAGTCGGATGATCGAAGGCTATGTGAAGTAAAGAGGCAAGCGTGTTCGTTAGCAGATATCAACGAGTGTCGGAATGCCACGAGTGTCCAAGAAGAAAAACACAAAAAGAAAACCGGCTTGTCAAGCATCGAATAGAAGGAATGACATGGCGACGCGAAAACTATACATACATCGAATCGATCGCCATCTCGCATTAACGTGTTGTGGAGGAGGTGCCTGTAGACCTAATCAGATGTGCAGAGTCGCATCTCAGTTAGAAAAAGTCCCTGATATCATAGCTTCTCCCCAACAGCAGTAGTAAAGACGCAATCCAATCAAAAGACCATACCTGTGGCTTGATCAAGACCAGATCTATGAAGAGCACGACAAAGTCATACTCGACATACTTGTCGCAAAAGCGACCACAATTGCGACAGACGGTGAGTCGAATATTGTGTCCGCTAGACTGGTCACCAGCGCCCGAATATTTAGTCCATAGCGTCTTGACAGGGTGTCCGCACTCGATACAGATGGGCATGATCTCGAAACGCAGACGATGTCGAAGGGCGTGCGATTGATTCCCTCACGTCGAAGCCGCAATTTGTCGACTTGGGTATGACGACCAGAAGCGCGCGGGCCTACGAGAAGCACCGACAGGTGAACTTAGGATAAGCGCAGACGCTGCTCTTTGGGAGACAGGACATCCCGGAATCACTTGGATTGCCGGTTGCCGAATAACTTGGTTAGTTGGACAAGAACAAGCTTCGTGTCCGAAACACGGTCGGTCCATGGGCTGGTTTGCGATGAACGAAAAAGCTACGGCTTCAGCGGCCAATGAGAGGGGAGGATCGAAAGTTGCGGATCTTATCTGGCGGCTGAGGCGAGTGTGGCTTGAAGTGGCGGTGCAAGACATCACTTAGTTATCAATAACAAGATGAACTAACTAGTTATCGACTTGAAGAAAATTTGACTGATTGGCTAGCTGAATTGTATCAAGATCGGCAACAAGACTTACTTGATCATAGCAAGATTACGGAGTACTAGTAACTAGAGGATTCCATTTCTGGGCGGTCTATGGTATTTCGATGAGTAAATGAGTGCCAGTTGGTGTTAGTTTGCAAAACGATATGATATGGCGAATGTCGTATATGATTAGCGATCGTCCCCATGGAAATTGATGAAATGTGCTCTATAAGAGACCTTTGTATGCCTTTCTGTGAGTTACAAGAACCCTGGTCAAAACACCAGCCAAACCAAAGCCTAGCAAACTCAGTGTGCCGATTCCCGAACCTCGAAGAAGTGGTGGGAGATATGAGAGTTCCAACCCCCGGAGAAATTGTCGTCCTATTACGGAACAATGCGCCATCGAAAACAGGAATAGTTTAGAAATCTTGGAAGTTGTGTCTCGTCGCGTCTGTTGTTTCTTCGAGTCCAAGAATTCGTGGTCTGTACAAGGAAGAAGCTCAAGGCGTGTTCGGAACGGAGATATCATGCCTTTGCTTGAAGTTCTGGTGTCATATATGAGTCTCTGTGGCGAATTGGGACATTGGGACTGCATTTCATTGTCGACGAGATTTGCGCACCATGTTTTCGAAAACCTTGAAATGCACGCTGCTATTCCATTTACTTCGATACTTTCCATAGATGCCAATGGACTCATGGACCCCAGGAAACTTCATGTACAGTGGGGAATGAGCAAAGTAGTTTGTTATGCTACCTTATGCACCTTCTCTGACGTTCAGGCAGGATTTTGGTGCGACTGATGTACGCCTTGGCTGTCTCATAAGCCAGCCCAATGCCTTGATTTTTAAAGTCTCTCGGGAACTTCTCGCAAGTCTGAAACCCGCATTACCTACCCTTGTATATGTGTTGATAGTTTCCCAGGCTCTTCAATGTTCCGTCTAGCCTGGCTGATCATGCGATGGCATCTCTTTTGAAAGATGAGGAATGCACTCAACGATATATTTCGACTCATCAGTCACGTCGATCAGAGAGCTATAGGCATGTGACTCGGTTTTTCCGAGGCCATGGCATCCCATATTGCAAGTCGAATGCTTCATTGTTCTTCATGGTAAATTTATCAGCGGCGGTTCCCTCACCAGCATTCCAACGATGATGAAATTTTAGCCCTTCTACGCAAAGAGAAACTTTATCTCACTTCGGGGGAACTGATTACAGAAATGAGGAGTCTGGGCGGTTTCGTGTGGCTATCGTTCATCCCAAATACGTGCTGGATGAAGAGGATGCTCCAAGCCTTATCTTAATCTGAAATGAAGATGTTTGACACTTTATCAAATGACAGAACATTCCTATGCCTCTCCATTCGCAATAGTCGTGACCATAAGAAAACGCGTCGTGGTGAACTTCAAATAGCCAACAGTCCGTATCCACGACACCACACGGATAAGTCCTTGCAAAGTTGATCAAAGATATTGTAGGTTGCCAGGGAACAAAAGCCTCCCCTCCTTTGAACCTTACCTAAAAAGTCCGACGGCCCACAAGTTTGATTTCCGAAGAAATCCGAACGGTCAATGTGAACTTCAGAGATACGAGGTTCCTTCACCCATTCCGAAGAGGTATGCTTGCCCGATAACTCTGTCAGCGGTGCATGAGAGAGTATACATAGTACTGCAAAGAAACGCGAAGATTTTGGAAAGCAGAATTCCAACAGAAACAACTTATAATATACTAGAAGAGGGTTCTAACGGAAATTCGTTCCAGCTATAAAGGTAAAAGGTCAAGGGGTCTAGGGAGGTACAAAGACGTATCCATCCTTCGTTTGCAAATACTGAACAGACGGCTGAGTGTTTGCGAACGCTTAGTTGCAGCATCGCGCCAGGGATTAGATTACAGATTCGGTTAGAGCTACTCATCATCTGGGGCCCTTATAGAGAGGGGTTGCACTCGAAGGTGGAATGAATGTATGGAGGATGGATGCCGAGTCTATCAGCTTGGTCACAGACACTTTGTGATATCAAATATAATGTGATTCTTCAGCGCAAAGAAAGACGCATAGATAAGGAAGCAGAAGTAAAGGAAGAGATTGTACGTCTAAAGCAACACATCTTAAAGAGCATTAAATACGCCCCCCGGCTTGGAGAGATGAAGAAGACATGGGGGGATGGAAATCGACCTAGTATGTGTCTTGATTTATAGCTACTGTAGTTCTTGCTTGTCGTCACCGGTGGACATGCAGCTAGGCGCTATAAAACCACTCACGCACCAGGTTCTGTCAGTTTCTAGTGGAAGGAGTTAAGCCGCGGGTACTGCGATCTTGAGATTAAGAACCAGTTGTACACCACTTCGACGTAGGCCATAATCCCGCCTGCCGCTAGTATACAGCCAGCCGGCCATAATATACATAGTTAGCAGGGTCTTTGCGATGATGAATTGCTAGATGAATGGGTTCTCTGAATCTATACCCAGCTCTACAAAAACAACATTGCCCCGGCCTGCTTCTTCCGAAGGGAAAAAGAAAATCCGACATTATTCTGGCTTGCCTTCTTCAAAAGTCGGGGAGCATGTCTTCCGTATATCGCCATAACCATTCACGTCACCTGAGGCCTGTCATTTTGAGAAAAACGCGTGATCAGCCGTACAAACCAAGATCTTACGCGTTTTCCTATTTCCGAGCGATATCTCCTAAGTTAGGTAGGCATTGGCAGGACTGTGGTAACACAATGTGATTTAATATGTGAAGTTCAAAGGCCGATGCTGTCTATTTCTTTCGAATCTGTCTCAGAGACTGTTTGTATCACCGGACTCATAACTAATTCTGTCGGGGTTTTTATGCACCCACACAGACAAAGCGGAAGGCAGGCGATTTTCACGACCTCCAATACCAACTGTCAATCCGCTTTGCTTAATTATGTAATTCAGATACAGTTATTCTGTCTTCGTAAATCTCAAATTGCTATCAGGAACTATGGATTTTATTCAATCGTGCACAGATAGCTCAACCACTTATCCAGATGTCAACGAGTAAAAATGCAGGTTACTACAAGAATGAGATTATCAGCGCCAATAACCAGCAGCAGTAGTGGAAATTAAACTTTGACAGGCGGTGAATACATCGAGTACTATCAATAACTAACTTAGGCCTTCGCTAAGCATGGTAAGCGGCCGCCTGAACGGACTGGAACTAGGAAATTGAGGCGAACGATAAAGGGCGAGCGGTGGCACCAAGTGCTGCCTACTAAGGATAGATCGTTACATATGTAGTCATTGACTTGTTTCTTCTGGGCATCTGGGCAAACCTTGAGACGTTGGTGTCTGGACGAACATAAAGTTAGCTTAATGAAGTTAATGAAGCATGCAGTGCGTACGCGTCGGCAAATATACTCGAGTATACACGGTGTGACGAACATATAATCACAGGACAGAAACTTCGACGTGGCTTGTTTCCTCTTTCTCTTTTTCTTTTTTCTCAAGTTGCAACATCAAAATGTCTTCCCCAACCAGACACAAGCGAAAATCTCTCACAAACCCCTCCGCTGACAACTTGGAAACTACATCAAGTTCATCACCATGGCCATCCTCTCGAAGTTCCAGTCCCGCCAATCGCGCCATGATGAAACGCCGTCTTCGCGAAACCGCCTCCCAGGGCTGGCCATCTTCTACGTCCCAACTCTTGAACGATTCCGTCTTCGTGGCCATCAAAGCCGATGACGTTTACCGACAAATTGGCGAAATAAAAAGCCCCAAAGAGCTGTTCGAGAAGGCAAAAGGTTGGATTGCTACCATTCGAGACATGTCATTTACAGAGGACAAACAAGATATTATTACAGCGGAGATTTATGAAGTCGTGATCCGTGCCATTTTCGGCAGTAATCAGATCGAGCGAGCAGGCCTGAATCTAGAGCTTACAGTCCTTTTTTGTCGAAAAATCTTTTCAGCAGAAGAAGTCGGTAACATTTCTGAAGGGGACTCAACTTGCCACAATGCGCTCCTAGAGCTCTACCACAAGCAAGCAGAACTCAAGGATATGCCTAAAAAATATGTCTTTCGAGCTCGGAATGAGGTCGTCCAACATGCGAGGGCGTTCCAGCATATAATCCATGCCTTTGTCGTTGAAAAACAACATCTTTCAGAGGATCTGATTAAGCAGACGCACCGAATTCTCGTCAAGGGTGTCCCAATCGTCGAAGAAGGCGAAGAAGACGTTGGCCCTGAGAAATATGGAGGCGTATACAGAACTGTCGTTGTCGGTGCCGGGACGACAAACTTTACCGTTCCGCAGTTTGTGCCTAGAAAGATGGAAGAGATGTGTGCGGCTCTCAAGGAGGAACTCATAGAGGCCGAGAACAAAGGAACAATAGACCCATTCTCTGTGGCCTCGAAATATTCACTCGAGTTTGTCCAGATTCATCCATTCCAAGATGGTAACGGGCGAATGTGCAGAATGATACTAAACGCAATACTCTGTCGCTACGCCGGAGTCATTGTTCCTATTGGAGAGGAAAGCGAGGAGAGGACTGTCTACATGGGTATCAAGCGACGCGCAAGTCAGGAAATGGAGGGCCATGGCGAGTATGCTAGTTTTGTGTTGGGAAAAGCCTGTCCACGCTTGAGAGAAATGAAGAAGAAACCGACAGGGAAGAGGGGAAAATAAAGTTTTCAATTTGAAGAGAAACTGCTGGCTCATCAATCAACAATGCTTGATATTGGGAGGGCTATGGGGAGCGAGTGTGTTAGATTTGTGTTGGGAAAAGTCTACCCACGCCTGAGAGGAATGAAGAAGAAATTGGCAAGGGGAAAGATGTTTAGCAGCTTCTAGGCTGTCTTATGGCTCCACAGGCAAATGAGTTCCTTGAAAATAGTTAGAAGGAATCGAGCATGCGGGTAACATTCTTCAACCCTGATGATGCCGAGTTTCTGTCCTTTCACAGAGACATGGAGCCCCCACCATTTCCACTCTACATGAAGAAAATGAACGGAGTCATGCTCCTGGAATCAGTTCTGCCAGTTGTAGTGCTCTACGAGAGCCTTCATATGGCATGGAAGACTGCAGGTTACGTTGGTAGGTGGTGAAACGACCCTTGTCGATAGGGCATGCAAAGACCCGACCGCGGTGCGTGAATCGTAATCCTAGCGCATCGTAGATACTGGTGGATGGCAAAGCGGGACCTATAAGAACACGTGAGATGTTGTGAGATTGAATGAAGCCCTGGCTGAGCAGAAGGTGAATCGCTTGGGCTCTGCGATGGGGTGTCAATATTCGTCCACATTATGCTCAGTCAAGCCAGAAGAGTACTTGCATGAAATCACGACAGCCCAAGTACCTGTCTTGGAGAATGACGAAATCGAAATGGGCCAATTGAAAATGGAAAAGCACATTGATAATGCTGCCAACCAGCCAGTTCCGTGCAATGGGCAATTCGCATGTCAAAGCGGTCCTGCTCGAAGGTCTCGAAGACAAGGTGGGCTTGACACAGAGGTAGCCAGATTTAAACTCTACTGTGCTGCCTTGAATCGTCTCTGATTGACTCTTGTACTTATCGTTAACAGCCATTTCCAGACGAAGGCCTGCAAAATCTTCGTAATGGTTGGTAAAGATGAGTTTGAAGACGGCATGGTTGGAAGCCTTCTCCTCTTCTTGGACCGGAAGATCTTCTGTAGTTGTTTTCAGAAACTCGACAAAGAGTTGCGAGCATACTGCTTGTTGCATGAATGACTCTGGTAACGCATAGGGATTCTCAGTCAAATTGTAGCCATGCTCACGGTAGACTAGCCGGTCCATTCTCTCTCTCTCTCTCGACAAGTGTCGTCGTGGAGCCAATACAGAGGAAGAGTAAATTAAGAAAAAGAAAAATCGTCACCAAGGCGAAGACAGATAGAGCTCTACATGTCATGTCGAAGAAGGAAGGGTCTATTTATTTACACTCGACTTGCTATTAGTTATGGCGCTCAGAATTCTGGAACAAGCAAGCATACGGGCTTAAAGGAAGTACGCAAGCCTAGCCGACTTCAATGGCAAATCTGATGCGTGTACTCCGTACTACGTAGGTATCATCATCAAAAGGCGTCTGGCGTCAATACAAAACAAACGGAGATAGTTTCAGCCAAGGTTTGTCTGCAGCCAACGAAATTGTCGCCTCTCTTTATTATAACAACATCTGCCAAGATTCTCTTTTCATGTAGTGAAAGCGCCGCGGCCAACAAAGGAAAGAGCCACTCAAGTTAACGTTACTTAACTAGGTAGTTACCCCTTAAGGAGTAACTACCTAGGTACCTACCTGGTAACTGTAGGGTGAGTCACGTGATGTCAATGCTCAACGTCCTGCGTGCGTAACTACAATCTCCTTCTCTCGGTGAACTCCTGCTCGCAGCTTCCCATCCTTTGCTTGCCCAACTAATGAATTCTACCCGTTTCGTCATGTCAGAAAAGGTCATCATCAACAGGGAGTGGTACGGCTCGGAGGTGCCCGCACATCTCACAACACCGCTTCCTACGCCAGCAGAGCTCATCCACCTTTGTAACGACGCTTCCCCTTGCGGCTATACTTCGAGCTTGGCTTACCCTCCGGAAGCAAAATCTCCGACATACTGGATTAAATACGGAAACTCTGTTGTCTGGAACGAGCTGGCGTCCTTGAAAATGGCCCACGATGGGCTGCGCAGTCTCGGGTCGCCAGTCAAAGCGCCCGATGTCTATTACGGCTGTCGAGTGGCCATTTCCTACGCAGACGATCCCGCAGGAGTTCCTGCGTACCGAACGTATCTGGTCATGGAATACGTTCGAGGTAAAACGGCTGCTCAACTGTTGCAGGATGCGGCCGACGACGAGGTCGCAAAAGATGGCATATATCAACAGATAGCCTTTGCCTTGTCCGAGTTGCACCGTATCCCGGTACCAGATGGTTCACGGCCGGCAGCGGTCAATGGAGGAAAGATTCGCCACGAGATTTTTGACGATAATGAGGCTCCTCTTCACTACCGTAACGTGACTGAATTGGAGCATCATCTCAATGTTGTGCGTCTTTTACGCCACGATGCCCCTTGACTTTGCTATTTGCATGATGCTAACCCTTCGTCTGGTAACGTTTTAGTTTCTTTCCATGAACAAGGCAAAGTGCCGCGTTGAACATCTTGCCCAAGAACCGATGGTATTTTGTTACTCTGACGTCTGGTTAGGCAACTTCATCATAGACGAAGAGGGATCCATCACCGTGGTGGACTGTGAAGATGCCAGCATCTTACCTTCTAGCTTCACCAGGTTCATCCTTGCTGGAACCAGAAACAAGATTGAACGAGACATCAGAGACATGGTCGCTGTACCATCAACAGAGGGTATAGATAATACGTCCGCCTTGTGTGCCGTAGCGCGCCCCATGGTAATGGGTTGGGGTTCGTTTGCAAAAGCAGGCCGCAAGCTTCTCGGATCTTACGAAAGGGACGAGCCTGACAGGGTAGATAAGATTGTATTGGATGCAAAAGGTCAGCCCTTGATGTTTGCCCTCAAACCAGCAGGTCCGCCGCCATATACAGCATTCACATGGCCGCTTCCACCACCACCACCATTGCTTCCTTACTTGCCTCCCGCGAGCATGGAACCTCGATCTTCTTTGCGGCCTGAAAACGACCAGGAGCATAAGTAGGAGACCCCTATAGATATCTGGGTATGCTTATGGTGGAAAAGAAATGTTGGAATCTACGAATCCAAGTGTAATGCCTATCTGTTTAATGACAGGATGTCGTCCCAACCAACCGAATTGTAATACTATCTAGCTGCAATAGAGACCTTTACTTCGCTATAAACAGACTTATAAAGGACTATTCGTGAAGTAGAGCCCCATGTCCATATCCCGCAACAATGCAAATAAAAAATATGTATGTTACATGGGTAAAGTTTGTTCTACACAAAAATGGCCTTCTAATATCTGATTCCTGGTCTGTTCGAACTCTAAGCCCATTGTAATCACTATTCCCCGCCGCTCCCTTTAGTCTCCGAGGACAGTCGCATGTTCCCTTGTACTTATTCTTCATGAAAGGACTCCTATTAATGCGAGCAGAAGCCAGTAAGCGAGAAGATTTACATTTCAAAAGAACGTAGTTATGAGCCCATGTTACACGGAAACGTCGGTCAACAAAGGTATCAGGGATAAGATATCACAACCTTTGACCGATGATGCAAGCAGACAAAGGTTACAGGAAGATTGCAGGAAGATTACACAATATTCGGGCCTCAGATAGCTGCCTGAGGCCCAAGAGACCTACTTTGTGTATATATAGTCAACCTTCCTACTAGCTTCTTCCTCGGATTATCATGACCATTGGAACCTACTCAATTATTACTAAATCGAGTCTTTCACTCCAAGCCCTGCAAACGCAGCCCTTGTTACAGAGACACCCCGCAGGGAGGCTGAGGGCTATTGTTTGCCATCATGGGACGGCAGATGAGGGAATAATGGAGAAATGAAGCCTGAGATATGTAAGGCTTACAACACCGTCTAGGTCCTAGGCTGACATTAGAAATGTTTCTTGGAACTGCAAGCACTAATACATCATCTCGGCCCTCTAAAAGTAACTCACTGCCACCCTTAGATAATACAACGATATTATCAACGATGTACTCATATAAGTATAAGACTTTTGCTAAAACTAAAAAAAATAATCCTTTTAGAACACTCTTAGCAACTTTTGACTCTAAGAAATAGACACCTCGGACGACACAGGCGGACATCAAACGCTGCAGCTTCCACACTATCTCTATCGCCTGCCCGCATAAACACCCCTACGACCAAGCATTAAGCATCTACCTTCTCCCAAAGACGACAAAATAATCCTCAAGCATCTCGAAAAGGACTTTAGGGTCTCCCCGGACTCCATCTACGCTGAAGACGTGATAAGGAGGGGATTAGTAGGACTTGTCTAGTTTGAAATGGGTCTGGTGGTCTCTTGTAGCGATTACCGCACGGCTATAGATTTGCCACTGTCGAGTATTTACTACCATAGTAACTATACCCGTCACTTACGAAGCAGAAAGGCCGCTTGGTTAGTGAGAGTTCATTGATTCATTGACCACCCCTCGTGGCGTTATTCGCGTTCCACGGGGTAGCATAGGTAGGTACCTCGGACAACTAATCAAAGACTTTTCTACATTTTTATGCCTAGGATACTACGAGAGAGCTCGCTTTCTAGCATATCCCTATACTTTTGGGCGTATTGTTATCATTGGATTGAGCCGGAAGCTTGACACTGCTTTGCCTCGCACGAGTGAGTGGTTCAACATATCCGCGAATGGCGCCAAAAGTCGAAATGACTTTCCATCAGGCAGCGTGAAATTCATCGCACGACTCCCTACGGTGCAAATTGCACACTTGTACTAATAAGCAGGGAAAGGGGCGTTAGTAGTTGATGATAATCTCCATCACATGCGCGTACGACTTACATTTTCGAGAGCAAGTTCGTCGAGTGGGAGGCGATGAGAAAGAGTACATCGATCGGGACACTCAAGCAAGGCAAGTCCCGACCAGTAATACAGAAGACTAAGGCGATGGTGAACGGGATTAGAATGATGGCGGTAGCTTTGCTCTTTCCGAGGAGCAGTGGTGACAACTCGGCAAGGGCACGCAGCGGCTGTGGCGAAGAAACACATAATAATGTAATGCTTACCAGCAGGATAGCGGGTGGGTTGGTAACAAGAATAGTGGCTGTTGCATGTTTTCTGCCGCTAGCTTCTACTTGAGATATAGTATATAGTGTAAATTTACACCGACTTCTGTCACATACGACCACAGGTGGTAGAGAACTTCGGATCCCGTCCGATCTCCGGTTAAAGAAGCTACCAACCGGCAGATTAGTAGTTGGGTCGGTGACGACCAGCGAACACCGGCTGTTGTATGTTTACTTTTTTGGCGATTAACTTCTTTGATTTGATTCATACATGCTCAACCTATAACTACAGGTGGTAAGAAAGCTTCGGATCTTGTTGGGTTTTGCAGTCCTCTAATTATGGAGGAATGTACCTCTATTTTTGGAGAACAGAGAGTGAGCACGATTACTTCACGTGTACTACCAGTAATATTACGCTTCCGCCCTTAAACCGGAATCGCCGAGTGGCACTAAACAACACGTGGGCATTTCTGGCGCCATAATGTGGTTGGTGGCTTGCATGTTAAGAATTATGACCGACTACCAACAGTTTTGGTAGCTTGATGGCATTCAGCTGCGGGTTCAACAAGTTGATTTATGCAGTCCTTCTCAGAAGAGGAGAATTAGCAGTTAGTTGTGAGTCTGCGGCTAAATAGTACCATCGAGTTCGAAGGGACAGAGAGTTATTTTCAAACGTTTGGAGACTTGGCTTGATGTAGACTAATAACACGGCTGTTGTGCCAATAGGTAAACTAGAACTACCGTGTAGTAACGTTATTACTCTGCCTTTAGGCCCAGCCACTGAGGAAGCATCTGATGCCTATCGCTTGAAATCAGTCCGAGCACTTGAACCTTCACCCGCGAAGTCCATCAACTTGCCTAGGATCGAACGGTTTCCACAGTCTTGGCCGAGAGCAGCGCAAGCTCACCCGCGTCAGCCGCCTCACCCTCACCAGGGATCAAGTTGTCAAGAGCAATAGCAGGAAGAAGGGCGACTGTGAGTTTATTCGATCCCAGCTAGCAGCCCGTCTTTGCCCAAAAGGACGGCTCGCGGGGGAGCTGGACGACCTTGGCCCCCTTTTGGGCCCTGGTATCCCGGTCGCGAATGATATCGGCCTTGAAGAGAGAGAAAGCACCACTTCAGTCGAATTCCCGGCCATGCCCGATCATAAAAGCCTGTAATGCCTGTGAGGCGGTAACTTGGTATTTGTCGTGAGGTGATCAAGCCTGGCGTTATAGTCTGGATTTATCTAGAATAGATCAGTTTTGTCTTCTGAGAGGGATATTTAACGATACCTAGCTTAAGCTTTAGGTAAAGAAGTCTATTAGGCAGTCTAGTCTATAACCGATGTTCCCTGCCTCCTATACGAAAGAGTGCCATTGTTGGCTGCGGAGAGTCTCTAGGGCCGGCCCTACGTTCGTAACACCTAGGTTAGCATTGAACATTGAACACTGAATTCCGAGTCCCGACTATCCATGATGCTCTTATGGCGCTTCGTGACCTCTTACCTTCGCTGCTACCAGCACCATCTCCTGGTATCTGGTCTAGCAGCGGGCAGACTAGATTCAGAACGCCTTCCCCCTCAAGCAAATAATACAATGCAGCTAAGGACAGTTAGAAAAACAGACGAATTGCGGCGCCCTTGTCCAGGGTCGCCTACCTAGCGTTGCTTCGGATCCGCGCCAAAGTTCACATGAAAACACAATCCAACCCTCTGCCTTCATCCTCTCTTGCTGCGGGCAAAGCTCGCCCTCCAAACCTCGCTCCTTTTACCAGTCGTTAAGCCGTCGCTGTTGCACCGTAATTAGCCAGCGTGAATAGATAGATATGCAATCGGGGTAATCGTGATGCTTTACCGAAAGCCTGGCTTATATCGCCGGCAGGTTGCTCTTCTAAACACGCCTCTACTTGCGCGCCTGCGTTTTTCTTGTCATTATCCTCCTAGGACTTAGTTTCGTCGCTCGAAGGGCTAGTAGTCCTAGATAGAAGAACGTGGTTCCAAGTCCTTTTACACTATTTGTAGAGCCCCTAATAAAATGATAACTGCCCCTTGCCACCCGCGGGGTGCGTCTCCCGAGCTCGCTATTGCTACCACAGCCGCCACGTCAGTCGCCAACCTGTTTACCGCCCTTTTCAGGACTTTTAGTTCGGCTTGAATGGCGGCCGTATCCATATAGATTATCTCCATGTTTTATTCAAGTATTGTTCTTGGTTGGCCAACAAGGCTTGCTTTCTCTCTAGAATCAACCTCGTCTTGGAGTCTAAGCTGCCCAGCTATTGAAGTCGCTATATAGAAAGTGAAGAATAATAGTTAGATACAGAAAGAGAAAGAGAGAGGATGAGAGAAGCGAGTCTAAGTGACGTAGTAGGTAGAGGTCAGGTGAGTTGAAATTTCAGATGCGGTATACTAAGAACGGGCAGGCTATATGTTTGTATATATTATTTGCCGCTGGCTTCTATTCTCCCTAGTATTTAGTCTAATTTTACACCCCATTATCACCTATACGACTAGAATATGGCTAGAGTGTAGTGAAAAGCAGTTTTGGGGGGTGTTCTATAATCTAATTTAGTATCTACTACAATTAATACATTTCTATCTCCATCTACTAGCTTCATGTCTTCTGTACAAGAAAGACATTTATTATTTATTATTTAGCGTGTCTTCTTGCATGCGTTGCATACGCTGGAACCTGGGCTATAGAACTACAAATTCCGTTGACGTAAAACCGGTTGATTGTAGCATCTTTGACAACTCCATACCTGATATCTAGAGGCTCACGGCCTGTCATGTCTTTGAACGACTTTCCTAAGTAGACACTATCTGACTCTGTATTTGCTGCCCTATATATCTTCTTGACGATACATTTCTCGGCAGAATGAAGTTAGTTTTTCGAGCTTCTACCGTTTTTCTATCTAGACTATCTGGTTTTTTTTTTGTGTCCTTGTCTTACATGTGCTCCGTCACTCCCTTTCTGCTATCATTCTGACACAAAGCATTTCCGTCTCATTTGGCTCCGACTTTTCAATAAGGCGGCGCGCAGAAGGATCTGCAAACGAAAAGAAGAGCTCGACATAGCAGCTAGTCTATGCACCAGGTTTCATATGAAGGTCCTCTTGTTCGGGGGTAACATAAAGACACCGGAGTCGATTTTCACCAGTTGCATCTATGATTCGTACCCATGTCTAATTACAGGTCTGGAGTCAACACCTGTTTACAAACCTTCTCGAGGTCTCTAAACCCGTATCAAACAACAAGTCGGCACTTCGCGGGTGAAGGGTCAAGTGCTCGGACTAGTTTCAAGCGAGGAGTAAATGGTTTCGTCGGGGTGACAGGACGGGAAAAAACCATGAAAACTCTTCCGCCTTAACAATGGCAAGTTGAAGCGCGACAATATTCTAAGAGCAACTCACCCCTTGTTGATCGAAAATACTACATTGTTGCTTGCCCGTGTAGTTATGTCAGACCTAGTTGAATTTTAAATGCGGTGTCTTGTCTAGTTTTCCGCGTACGAAGTACAAACTAATAGATTATATAGTCTGTTTTTACAGCCCACTTGTTCACATACGACCATAGGTGGTAGAGAACTTCGGATCCCGTCCGATCTCCGGTTAAAGAAACTACCAACCGGCAGATTAGTAGTTGGGTCGGTGACGACCAGCGAACACCGGCTGTTGTATGTTTTTTTTGAGCCTTGCGTCTCTTTTAACTTGACTTATATTTTAGCAATAGTAAGTATATTATCTATTCTTACATCCCCCTACTTCACATACGACCATAGGTGGTAGAAAGCTTTGGATCCCGTCCGATCTCCGTTAAGAACCTACCAACCGGCAGATTAGTAGTTGGGTCGGTGACGACCAGCGAACACCGGCTGTTGTATGTTGTTTTTTAGCCTTGCGTCTCTTTTTACTTGCCCTATATGTTTGATGAATGGTAGTAGTAGTACGGAGTAGATTATCTTATTTTTACAGCCCTCCGCCGTATTTTACGTGAGTGCGGAGAAAACCGGATGCCGCTAATACAGTTCTGTAGTTAGTGTGCTAAGGACACTCCCCTCTGCTGCCCGCACCCCTTTTGCTACCCACCCTGCAGGGGTTCGACTTTTGTCACAACAAACGGGGATATTCCCTACCTACTAACTCAAGCGCATAGATAATGACTCAGCATACACGACATGCCAGGGAAAGCTCGGAAATTGGATAATGCGATCAGTATCTTGTGGAGCTAGGCGCACCTATAAAAAGGGCGCATGCAACCGTTTCTGTTATATAATCAAGGTATCCCAATTTGAGCCTTCAAATCATCTATTATGCAAATCGCTCTTTCTCAAAACTACGCGTAATAACTCTTCATCTTGAATATACGACAACATGTGATAGACTAGATTACCGCTCCGATTAGACGTACTTGTGATGCCTAGGTATTACAGCAAATCGAGAATCTATGGTTCCCTCACAGTTTACCTTTGCCAATAGTGGAAGACTGTCAGAAATCTACCTGCTTCTCCTACTATAGAAACAGGCACTCCGAGTGGGCAGTCAAACTGAGCGGTTGGGTGTTACGTTGGTAATAACTGAGAACCAAGTGATTAGAGTCAAGGAGTCTTAACACCTCGCATGCAGCCTTCTATCTTATAGAAAGACATGGGCAATTCCTCTCCAAGATAACTAGTGCCAGCGGGTTCTTGAACAGATCTCACTTGGTGCTTGGCTTGAAGAGACGAAGAGCAGGTCAGGATATACAAAACAAAGCACTCATAACCAAGTCATTAATTTTACGGCAAAAATAGCTGTCTTTGAATGATGCTTTATAGCTCATAAAGTGCAGCTTTTGTCAGAAGTATATATAGCTGAATAAAAGAGGTCTGCATGGTTTTATGGGAAGCTGCAAAAGGTGACGCGAAGACTCTACTACTTCGATCAAACAACCATCCGTGCGACAACGTCTTATGGGAGACGGAGGCATTGAGAATACCATGCGCCTTGTCGTTTGCAGTAGAGACCTTCGGCGCATTGTGTTGGGCCCTTCCAGCCGACGCCGCCGCATGTATCCCAAAGTTTGGCCACTTGGGAGCCTTGGTTTGGTGTTGGCCGACGGTTTTGCTGATTGTCTGGCTGGTACTTTTTCGGCTGATACTTTTTCGGCTGGTGCTTTTTCGGCTGGTAGTTGTCTGGCTGGTACTTTTTCGGCTGATACTTTTTCGGCTGGTAGTTGTCTGGCTGATACGTATTCGGCTGGTGGTTGTCTGGCTGATACTTTTTCGGCTGGTGGTTGTCTGGATGATACGTATTCGGCTGGTAGTTGTCTGGCTGATACTTCTCCGGCTGGGACTTTTCCGGCTGGTAGTTGTTGTCTTGTTGCTTGCGATTGCCCTGCTGCGGACAAGATGGCTCCGCGTCATCAGTCCAACTAGTCGGTCCCGGAATCGTCTCGCGACTTGCGAGTACTTGACGATAGTACGCCCATTTTCTCATCTCGTCCTTCTGGCCCGGGGTGAAGATACTTCTGCAGTCCCTGATGAATGAATTGGGTTTAGAAAACAGACTCGCCATGCGCAACAGCAAAAGTGACTCACGAGTAATCCATGATGTTATACATGTTGCTTTGCGAGGCGCCACAATCGTCAACCTTGCCCGTCTGCTGTATCTTCTGTTTGGACTGTTCACACCGCCACGTTATTTTCATCTGCGGGTGAATTCCAAGAACAGGATCGCCCGCACATCCGGTATCAAATGTATGCTTCAAGCCAAGCCAGTGACCGACTTCATGAACTGTATCCGATGGATGGAGCCGTTCAGCGTTGACATCACAGCCACTGACCTTGCGATTTTCCTCTGACGGGATCCATATATTCTGATTCATGACAGTCGTATAATCCAGTATCTTTCTTCCACCATCAAATTTAATATAGAAAAATACGGGGTGTCTACAGTTTCCCTGGTTTCTGACCAAGCGACCGTCGGCGGTCTTTTGCCACTTCGGAGCTGGAACGTAGTAGATATTCAAGTCTGCGTAGCCTCCACGGTGCAGGGCGCGCTTCATTTCTTCTCTGTCGTTTCTCCACTTGTCTTGATTGTAGGTGATGGTACCCTTGGTGAATGAGATGCCAGAGCCCTCAAAATGTCGATTCAAAAGAAGTCTCTCTGCTTCGATGTCATTTTTCTATAATACAACAACTTAGCAGGTGCTGCTGGGAAGGTTTGCCGCGCAACTTGGGGAACCGTACTGTAATAAAGCCTTCTGCGGCACTACAAGCAGAACCAGAATACACGACGTGCGCGTGGAGCTTGAAGCTAAATGTTTGCGGCAGCTGGCGTCGTGAAAAGGACGACAGGGACGAAGCTCGTAGACTCTTGGTGAGTTCCAAAAACTGCGCACTCACTTCACCCGTTCCGCACGCAGCTGAGGCAGCCGAGCTGATGTTGGCACATTGGACGCAATGTGCCAGCAATAAGGCGGCAAGAAAAGAGAGGGTGGAAAACATGGTGGGAAAAAAAAAGAGCGTAGTAGTCACAAACCTGGTGACTGAAAGAAGCAATAGAAACAGAATGAAGGTGAAGAGTCTTCCTAGACTCGAGTGTAGAGAACCAAGGCGTGTTGTGTTGCCTAGGCGGACTCGATGGTTTCCGGGCATTCGCGTGTACTTGTAGCATCTTTGCTGAAGAGTCGCATAACATGGCCTTTGAATGGCATGATTTTTCTCATTTCAAACAGCTTGTACTCTGTATATACATTACCTACCTAGGTACCCGAGATGAAGTTTCATGCCTTCCTGCCCTATGTTTCTTCGTATGTGGTGTATACACCCCTGAGTATGAACGATCCTGAAATCAAACTTTAGTTGCACAGTAACTACAGAGTAGTAGTTATGTCAAGACAATCCAAAGCGGCAAGTTGCCAATGGGTCGCTGGGAGGGATCTTTGATCCATACATGAGCCCTACTTCGGCTGAAACTTGACAGGACAACTTACCATTGGTCGACTCGATCCCATGGATGATAACTCGGTAGCTTGGCCTCACAAAAACGGTGGACCACCGCAGGGTAGTGCCTGCTTCGACTTGACGAGAAGATTCCATATTCCCTGCAGTGCTTGGTATAGCTTTTCGTTAGTCCTTCGGTTCCAGCTCTGCGTCCGGCAGGATGAATTGCTGCCGGCGCTGCTGTCGCTGCTGCCGCTTTTGCCTCGTGGGGTCGTGAGTTGTCGTGAGTTTGTCATGAGTCGTGAGTCGTGAGTCGTGAGTCGTGAGACGCAAGAACGCAAGACGCGAGACGCGAGACGCGAGACGTGTTGCTGCCACTATCCCGAATCAGACTGGTTCAGCTAGCTGTGTTTTCAGCTAGCTGTGTGGTTATTCAAAATTCAAAATTCAAAATTCAAAATTCCACAAACGTTGGTTGCGGTTCCAACCGCCCATCGCCAACGCCCGTGCTGTGGACAAAGAGTCACCTCACCTCGCCTCACCTGTGTCGACCGACTCCTGTCTATCTATCGTGCACCGGTTTGGGGAAATTTTTGTCACGACAAGCTATAACTGTTCCAAGACCAAGATGGGTGGCCTTCGTGTCCGATCAGACTTACCTTGTTAACAGCTGCGCAGGGTTGTGATACCTTTGCCATGCCTGGCAGAGAGGCGTGCCATCTCCAATAGAACTAATAGAACTAACTCAAGCGTTATTGTTGTGAGTCGTGACTCGCACCCCTGCCCTTCCCTGGCACGTGGACTTGCCAAGCGTTGTGAACTTGTGACTTGTAGTAAGCTTGATGGTACTTATCTTCCCGAGTTACCTCTTTTGAATGAGACTACCGTAGGGAAAATCCCCCAAGGATATAATAATTGTCACTGGCCTACAGGCGTTTGAACACGTCCATAGGCTTTGGTCAGGCATCCGTTCCATGAGTAGGCCTCTTTTGCGGGTGGTATGGCTTTTGAGTCTGTTTTTTTTTTTTTTTTTTTTTTTTTTTGGCTTTCGAGTGAGGGCGAGAGAACGAGCATTACTTGTCGCTAGAGCCGTTTTTGCAGCTGGACTTGGAGGGCACATGAGTCGACATACGCAACATTGGGGGCGGGTTCGACCTTGGGCGGCGGCGAAATGAATGCGAGAAGTTCTCGCGGAAAGCGGCTACGGCGGGATATTGGGCAAATTACTTGCAACACACAACACTGACCTTTTGCAATGTCTCCACGAAGCCAATCTGAGGCTTTTCGAGAAGCCATTTAGAGTCGATGAAATGCCGGCGAGTGATCTAGTCAGATCCTTGGTTTTTTCCAACGAAGCGGTTGTGGCTGACGGAGGAAGACCTGTCGTGCTTCGTAGCCTTGAGGTATCCTCATCTGCCATTGAATAGCTACTTGACTATTCTTCTGTCAACACTTATTCGTGGTGATGATGCCAGCTGAGGCTCTCTCGATTCGTGTACCCCGGGACGAACACCACACCCGAGAGAATCTATCTCTGCCAAGCTGCGGTCACTGCGGCAAATTCTGGCCGAAAGAGGATCATCCTCAATGAAAAGCCATATCTCACCGGAAGGACGGGATCTGCCTAGTCTTTCGAGGTCTAGATCTCTCGCGTCATCTTCTTCATCGACCCTAGGTTGATAAACCTTACCTTGAGCAATTTTCCCACTCTAAGATGAGGCATGAAGCCAATGAGGCTACAAGAGCGGCAAAAGAAACCTCGCCTTTCAAAATTCCAATTGGCTTAAGGGTGCGAGTTGAACCTCAACATATGCCGGCTATGACCTTGCAAAAGGCTTTTTTCAAGACCTCAAAAACATCCAGCTTGATAACTTGCCTGCCGCTTTGCCTATGATTCCTTATTACTGACAGTTTTGTAGATTGCCTTGATTTTCCTCTCATCCCTTGCCGGACCCTGCAGTCTCTCTTCAAGGACAGCTCTATTTCTGGCTACCTTATCCGCCTAGGGCTGCCCTTGCGAGCGATTGATCAATTAGATATACAATTCGGCGTCTCTTGTAAGACGATTGGCAAGTCAGAAGAGACTGGGACTTTCACCTCTTTTGCCTTCAAACACGAGCCGTTCGAATCAATGGAGGAAACCTTTCATCCTGATGCGAATTACCCTTCGTCTAGTAGTAAAGATGGAAGAGCCATTCTTTGGATTAATATCCGCTGTATTAAAAAAATGAGCCGATTCAGCAGCCAAGAAGGCCTTGGATTAGATTGAAAGAAAGAAGCCTGCTAAAGCCCACAAACAAACAACAAATCGATAGTGTGATTGAAGGGGAAAGATCCCGGCAGGACTTTGCAGAAGACATTAAAGGAGAGGTAATTCGTGAGGTAGTCACTGTCGAAGCTTTTTCCCGCTGGCACAAGCCGTCAGAAGCGACTTTCAGACTCTCCAAGAAGATCGAGAGGACTAGCCACAGGTGCAATACGAATGCGAGGCTCAGGAAGCCCCAGAGGAAGAAGAAGATTGTCAGCATCATCAGCCCTCAAGGAAACGGCTACGAGCCCCAGCGGTCTCTTCATTGTCCGCCACACGTATTGTAGCAATCTGCCAAGTCGGTCTCTGGATGAAGAGTTCTCGATGACATATCGGGCAAGTTCCAGTTTCAGACGCAGTATCCCGAGAAACATCAACTGGTAGATTAGCAGTTATTTGGTATGTTTTCTTAGCCTCTTGCTTCCTTCTTCTTTTCTCAACCAACTTACTACCTATACTATTTAGTATCATATTACGAGGTCATTCGCCACATACGACCATAGGTGGTAGAAAGCTTTGGATCCCGTCCGATCTCCGTTAAGAAACTACCAACCGGCAGATTAGTAGTTGGGTCGGTGACGACCAGCGAACACCGGCTGCCGTATGTTTTTTGGACCATTCTGCTTCCTTTTTTTTTTGTTACCTACGGAGTACATAACTACTACTTATACTATTTCATATCATATTACGTCATCATCTTGCACATACGACCGACCATAGGTGGTAGAAAACTTCGGATCCTGTCAAGCTCTTCTCCGGGGTTTGAATGCCTCCAGATATGGGGAGGAGTGTGCCTCCGTTTTTGGTGGACAGAGAACCGAGAGCTGGTGTGAACAGATCCATCTCCTCCAATGACATTTGTCTGGAGCCTCCAACAACTCAGCCAGCACATTATCTGTTGAGATGGAGCTGGCATGTGTTGAAGAATAGGGATAGAAAAGACAATGGCGAAGACATGTGCGGCCGAACGACATGTTATGACAACGAGTCTAGCAAGCGCACTTTTCTTCGAGAATTGGCAAGTAAATTCCGCGACCTTGCTACCGAGGAGGAGGCTGTTCACGGATCTTGTTTGGTTGCGAAGACTACCAATCTGCCTTGGTCTGATCTGTGTGTCCCAGGATGACCACTCTCCGGTCAATGAGCCTTGTTACACGTTGCGCGTACAAGACACAGGAAGAGTTGCCAGTCACAAGAGTATCCATGAGCAAAATATACATTCCCCATACCCGTACAGCGACAGCATCCGTGCCGGGAGTACTCAAGCCTATGGACACCGCCAGGATGAATACTCCGCGAATACGTCCCACTCGGTTTCAAATAGTCTCATGACTTTCTTAGCCCATCCATCACTACGCCACTCATGGGTGTACTCAACTCCGTATAGAAGCTTACAGTACTCCCAGTACTCCGGATACCAACCAGCTTGCTCCCAATCAATAATACCTACAATTCGCCGAGGACCAGGTCCGTCAGATATCATGATATTTCTAATGGTGAGGTCCCCGTAAGTGAAATATATATTCCCTGTGTCGGGAAGGAATTCTCGATAGGGGCCTGTGATCCCGCCTGGCCCTAGTCTTTGGCGAGTGGCAGCAGCAAGCAACCAGTCGTTAAATGACTTTATTATTTGGAATGGCCCTTCTTCATAATCAAGCCTGAAGAACCGATCTTGCACAGCACCTCCGTTAATGGATCCTGAATCGTCGTCAGCGAACTCTATATCGAGTGGGATTGAAACATGTTTGGGGGAACATACCAATGAAGCGGTCCAAAGACCTTTGGCCGAGGCGTCTTAGTTCTCTGACAATTTGGCTTAAATCGCCTTATATTAATGTTTTTTCCTTCTTGGTAAGCGTTAGCCATGCCTCTTGTAATGTTTATCCCAAAAGTAGGCTTATTTATATAAAGTTTTAGTCGCCGTACTTTCTCTATCTAAATACCTTAGGCACAGGCACCTCATTGTTTGCAAACACTTGTCTAATAGCTCTCATGGTTTATGCTTCCTCTAACCTTAGATAAGAGGAGTCACTAATCTTAACAGCGAGGTTCAAGTGTTCAAACTTGACGGTACTGGCTCCTTCGTCTGGAAATTGTTGGAGGATTGCTACAGGAGGCGGTAGCTATAATAAGGTATCCCCTAATCGGAAAAATGAAGTGTCTTGAAAATCCATCTCAGCCTCTGCGATGTCAGGCAAGGAGGCGATGTCGATGCGTAAATCATCCGCAGGGTTTGCCGCCATGGTTGAGGTTCAAGGGAATGACGAAGTTTTTTTGAGGGGAAAAGAACACATGCAGTGTGACCAACTTGAAGTTCCAGACATGATCCGCCAATTAGCGCCGTTTTAGGCTATGTTTGCGCGAGAACTGCTCCGTGCATGCATATTCCGTCTTGAGTTTTCCAATCAAATGGATGTCTTTTGTCAACCACCGCAGCCTGACATGACAAAGGCCAACATCGGTCTCAAAGGCCCGTTTCTAGCTCCGGTACTGGTAATCAACCACGACATCCATAAGCAGAACAAGTCACCAGCAAACAAGAAGCTTATGAATTTATTAATTCATCGACTGCCCCAGCCGCTTAAGCAGCTATGCAGCGTGTGAGGCATTAGTTTGGGCCTTTACTATGAATTTGAGTAACTGGTATATGGGGAGGCTTATCCGTACCAGTGACACCCATTCAATCAAGGTACCTTCCCAAGTTTGTATAAAGTGATTGATTGAGTTCTCTCTACCAAACTGATGGCTAAAGCCAAGTGCCTCAGACAGAGATTTTCGTCTTGCTCGCTTTACATTAGCGTTAGTGCGGCTGTTAACAACTTCTGTCGTCATTGTTGGTGGGCGAAGAGCAGCTTGGAGGGGCAGCGGCGGTGAGATGGAGGCCGTGGGATATTGATCATCTGTGATGCTTCGCAATTAGATGAACACTGCACTAGATCGAGATTATTATAATTGACTCGAACGGCGATGTGATGGCCAACAGATGGCCACATTTACCAACCCTGCAGAAGTTCCCGGGGAAAAGGGTATTCTATAGTGAGTGCAGTTGAAGTTTGTTGACCTCACATATACTAACTGTAGGAGGCAATGCGCCGGATTTCCGCCGTATTGTTATCAAGCAAACATCACCAACGGGTACATCCGACCCGGCCATGAGGCTAGATAGGGAAGCACAAGTTGGATGCATTACGGAGCTACTCAAAACAACCAGTCTCCAAATTACCAAGACCATGTCAAATTCTACGGCGACCGAAACATTAGTGTCTATTTACACCTTGACAACGACCAGTTTCCCCCAATCAAGTGAAGTCTCGACAGCATTTCCACCCACGGTCACAGGTGAACTCCTTAGGAGGCACACCACCAGTTAACTACACCGACGGACAGTGATGGCCCTACCAGAACAGGCACAACCACCGGCCGGGGAGCTCCGACTAATGACTCCGTCCGAGTGGGGATGATTCCTCCGTCTGGTGTGACCGGAAGAACTGTGATAAATACACCCCCCCCAAAGGCCCGCAAAATGCTATCTCGGGTGTGTGGGGTAATCCTAACAGAGAGAATGTGACTTGGGTTGCGAAGCTGCTCAATTATGTTGATCGGGAGGGTAACTCGAAGTTACCTCCAAGTTTTCGCTTCGTAGGCTAGCCAAGGGGACCCTCGCCATGCCTTCAAGATACCGAGATTCCATATATGCGATCGAAGAAGCCATCGACAAGCCGAGGGGCTGCACTTCACAGGGTCCAATGCTAAAATGCTTCTCCGCGCCGCCACTGCTCATCATGCTTGCAAGCCGACAGAGCTATTGAATGTAGAAGACACATGCTTAATTTGAGGGATGTCAAGGCTTAGATTAAATATCTAGAAAGGTTACTGCTACGAGCTCTTATACTCCTTTGTTAATAGACTAGATCACATGAAGGTCACGGCTAGTCACGTACCTTGCTTCCTGCAGCAGCTTCCTGCTAGATTGACTGCGAAGCTTCCTACTAGTAAGTGAGTGAAATGACAAGCAACATATTAGTATTATTTAAAGAGGCTATAATAACTAAAATCCAGCTTGCATTAGAAATCGTTCAACCTTAACAGCTTCTTGAAGCAATCTATAGAAATATATTAATACCAAAGGCTACCGTCGATATCGGTTGATATTGTCATGGTCTGGGCTTGTAAGCCCGACTTTTGTGTGCCAATTGAACAGATAAGAGCGATCTGTTCAATTCGTACTCTTTTGCCTTCGTTAGTTCTATGCAGAAGTGGCCGGGCGACCGGGATGACTGCAGCTGGCACCTGCGATGGCCCATAGTAAAATTTCTTAATAGATAACTTTCTAGGGGACCTACAAGATAACTACAAGAAGAGCCTGTTTTCCATCCCTAGATAGCTTCAATCCAACGACAATTCCACGCTTCAAATCACTTCTATAGCTGTCAACATGATAGGCTTTCATCAATCCTTCAATTTGTCGACTAATACGCCCTCTTTAGCGGCCCAAAGCGACCAATTCAAGTGATTGGTGAATATTCAATGAATTAGGCGGCATAAAAAGTGTAATCATCTCATTGTCCTTGCAAGATAGCTCAAATTCCGCTGAGTGGTGGCTCTCATGCCCATCCATGACCAGGAGACAATATGTGCCACGCGTTCGCAATGTAGTATGTTTATCAAAGTGTTAGATCCATTCTTACACCTTTCTCATTTGTAGTCCAGCTATCATAAATTGAAGAGATAACCCGATCGGGTGGTAGAGTGCCATTTTCGTACCAGTTGATGAGATGATCTGCCCCCACAACTGTGATGAACGACGGGATGATCCAGCCTTGAGGATTAATGCCTTGGATTATAGAAACCCATTCCCTATTCCCGGGCTGGGCCAACCTCGGCCTGCCGCGTCTTCCTGAATTTGTGACAACCGCAGTGGTGGGGATTATGCCCATCATAAAGCCAGCCTCGTCAAAGTTGTAGAAATCTCCATCCTGGATACCGTATTTCGCAACAGTATCGAGTCTTGATGGCGTATTCTTGCGCCTTCGCTAGAGCGTGTCTCGAGAGACGCTGTATATCTTTACAGCGGCTCGAATGCTTAATTTTGGATCTCGTTCAACTGCTTCAATAGCTAACAATAATTTCCTTTCTTCTAACGCAGAAGCCTTAATTTTTTTTGATGGGGATATTTGATGTTTCAGGACGTAGGTACGTGTTTTAGGATAGGGTGGCCCATTCACTACTTATGGACCTACGTCAATGCTACTTGAAACGTAGAAGATGCTGACTCAAGACTCTCCGTTGGACTCCGGCATGGTCGATCATGTACAGCTGTCACCAGTGACCATTCGACGACTATGGGGAAATTAAAGGCAAAGGAACGACTGGAAGCATTAGTTTGATGGACATGTATCAAGTAGCATAGTTGGATCCAAGTAAGGCGAGAGAACAAGGAAACTGTCCGCGACTTTTGGCTTCATGTTTCCCGCGAATCGCGGTTCCCAGCCCGGACCAGAACAGACAGACAAATTCTTGCCCGGCGGATCTTTCATGCCAGACCAGACCTGATGGCTTTGAAACTCGCCGCCGAGTCAAATTACTTTTGTACGCAGTGCTTTACTATATAAGCGGGTCAGAGAACAACAAGAACCCCCCACAAAGTGTGTTTCAAATGTTGTGACCGGGTAAATTTGCGGAGTAGTAGTAGTTAGTTAATTTTTTGTCCGTCTCCGTCTCCCTGTTGCGCCTCGACACTGGAGCTGATGGCGCTCATATTATGCCTATGGCCCTTGTATGGCCCTTGAATCGCGTTACTGACACGATAAAGTGTGTTTTGTGGTACTTTCTGTTGCCACGGGCTATATTCATGTTGACGAGCCTCATATTCATGTTCACGCAGCTCAGAGCTGAAGGGCCGCATTTGCATAATGATACAAATAGAGTACATCTACCAGGAATAGGCTTTCTATAAGACGAAACACGGCTGATTCTCCGCATAACTCTCTACCAGGGATGCCATTATTTGACTTATTATCAAGCTTCTTAAATGACACTTAAGACGCTGGTGTCTCGTCTTGTTCCCGATATGCCAGTCTATGAATACGTAGGGTCCAAGAACGGTATTCCTTTCAGCACTCCTTTCTCCTTATCCTCCCCACAAATCTTACATCCTTCTTCCTCTGAAAAACCACCCGGATTATTCCCCGAGTTATCACCATGGTGCTGCTACCGTTTGTCGTCTCCAGCCTGATGGCCTCGGCCTCGGTAGCGAGTTACCTAGGTATGAGGAGCGAGGCTGAGCATGGTTACTGTTCTCGGAGCATCAGCCCCAAGGAGCACGGGCTATTCGCACGACAGGTTTCTGAGCCTGATGACGGACAAGACATCCACTTGGGTTGTGTGATTCATTTCTGTTGTACCCAGGGCCTCCCATGCCCTTCTGTACGTCTCCCCTTTCGTCAGGTCTACCCCCAGGAGCAGCAACAGTCAGTCCAGTACTAACACGTCCCCTGGAGGACAATGTCGCCCAAACGGTCGTCGATGAAATGAATACATTCCTCGTTAAGGCCAGGATCAGGTATAGTCTGGAAGCTGTCAAACGAACTGACGACGCACGCTGCGCCGAAAGGATGGGCAATGACGTGGTCATGGATCAATTCAAGTCTGATATCCGTCAAGGTAACCTCAGCACTTTTAACGTTCTTTATCTTCCGAAAGACGGGAAATATGGCATGAACGGCAGATGCTATGAAACTCAACCTGGCGTACATGTTGGCTTCTCTTTGAACGGCAGAGACGCATGCGTCGTCTCTATTAATACACTGCCCGATGACAACGGCCAAAGCCCAGTCGGAAATAGCTCAGGGGTGGGAAACAACAACGGCCAAAACAGTGCAGTCCAAAATATCCCCAGGGGGAAAAACAATAATGGCCAAAAAAGCCCATTCCAAAATATCCCCGACGGGAGAGACAACAATGACAACAGTCTTGGTTTGAATCGCCCGGACAGCGATGTTGGCCAGGCCATCGGGCTCCGTGTAACAACTACACATGAGATGGGCCACTGGCTCAATCTTCCTCATGTGGATGGGAAACGGAGGCGCCAGGTGTCGACAGATGGCATCTTTGGGAGATTTTCTAGCATTTTTACACGGCAAAGTGATGGCGACGTTGGAAACGTCATGGAGAAATCTACGGTGTACGCCTCTTCTCTTTAACCCCGAAAGTATTGATGTGGTAGTTACGACTAACACGAGAACCCCCCCCCCGTCATAGGGACGGCAAGCGGTATAAATTCAACGACGCACAAATAGCCAGGATGCGTGGTGCAGCTCTCACCCGCTTGAAAAACCAAAACGTCCCGATAGACGGGCTGAATTTCTCACCCGTGCCTCCCCAGAACCAAGGCCCTCAGCGTGTTACAAAGGGAGGGAAGACTGCTGGTGCTACCACTCCGCGGAAAGAAGGCCCTCGAAAGGGGGCGGATGTGATGGGTAGTGATAGTAAAGCCCCCGCGAGACAGGGTAGTTAAACAGTTAAAACCACCCAGTTGAGCAAATCAGCAGCTAAGGGCAAAGTAAAAGTCCCAGGTCAATGCACCGATTCCACAGGCGGGTACATGCGTCAGACGAAAAGACGCATACATCATTCACTCTGGCTTTGACCAGCAGAACTTCCCTGCTCTATTTGGTCTGACAGCGAGCCAAGCATCACTGTAAAACAAGACAAGTTCAAGGGTAACTAAAGACAGCGTACAATATAGAATAGCCAAGGTGACCGAAACGATGGATTACAACTTGACAGACTAAAAACTTCCCTCAAATACTAGCGAATACGTTGTTCGTCTATTTTCAGCCCATATTCTGATGAAGCTCTTTGCTACCCCATAGTTAGTTCAGGCAATATAATGCGACTCATTTAGAGGCGAGTTAGAACTACAAGCCCAATAATTAACCAACGCATGACCCCAAAAGCGCAGAGCAGTAACTAACTAGTCGCTGGGTTCCTCCGAGAAATTAAATGGGAGACGAATAATTCAGCATTCAAACTCCCTAAAAAGATGGTCATCCATCCCAAGATGAAGAGAAATACTTCTGGCTGCTAAATCCTTGTCGATATGAACGTCCGTCCGTCCACTTGTCGGAGGCGCAATTCACGTAGACGAGCATCACACAGTTTATGGAATTCTTCCTATCTACCACTCGCGAAGCCATTCCCCATTTCTACAGAACCTGCGTCAGATGTCGGAAAGTTTATTTTTTCTTATGCTACTATCAAGACTGTTGCATTCACACATGCGCACATGTCTTGAGAAACTTGTTCCTATTGCCAAAGTGCTATATTCGTAGAGCTTGGTGTGAGGACAGCATGTCATAGCGTCGTCTTAACTTAACCGAAGGTCTCAACTTAGCCGAAAGACAAATAGGACAAGAATCGGCTCCCCCGGAAGGCTGTGAAAACTTTTTCTGGACCCAAGTCTTCCAATGCTATATGCCACGCGGATTTGAGCCAAGAAATGTATTATTGACCAAGGGTAGACCCATATATAAATGAAAAATCCACAATCCTTCGGGATTTAATGAGGATTTCACTTGTGGGGTCTGATGCCCATTTACCGGGAATCACTTCATTGAAGGCCCAAGCTGAAGCAAATGGCTCGTATTTCGCTTTTGGATTCCTACGAGTTTTGCAAAGGGATCAGTCGCTTACGCCCGACGAGTCATGTTTACGACAAGGGGTAATGTCGCTGCCAGTACACTTGAATTCTTCGTGCTGGCCGGCCATTGGTATCATTAAATGGAACGAACGGTTCAACTGCTATGTTGCAGACACAGGAGTCACAAAAGGTCGACTCTAATAGTGCCACAGGCGCCAAGGGTATTGAATGAGGATCATCTACGGTGCTAAAATTCTTGTTCTTATCAGGTCTTCTTCGTACTCCTAAGGAGTAGGTAGGGAAGAGACTCTAGGTGTTATTATATTCTTAACCGCAGAAGGCCTAATATTGAACCTTTACTTAGTACTACTTTGTGACATATGGATGGAGTGGCCCATTGAAAAAACGTATCGTCCTGCTCTAGACCCGCTGCACCATATGTTCGTGAATTATATTATATGTATCTGGCGATGGAAAGCTATGCGCAAATGGGCTGTTATCATTTAGCTGACGCCATTTTGAAGCTCTCTGTAGTTATCTGCTTCTCCCATTTGCCCAGACGCCTGCCACGAGGCAAAGCTTAGAGCTTTGGTATTCTAGCAGCCGAATCTGGTCTATTCAACTATTTAAGTAGACTGGTCGAAGCACTTCCGTGCGGTTGTAGCCTGGTAACATCTTTCTCCGGTAATTAGAACCTTTCACACGTACTAAACCTACTGGTCGCGTATTCTGGTAGCATCAGCACCCCTCTTTTCCCAAGATGCGTTCCCGCTGGACGCTCCTTGTTCTGTCGTGGATTCCACTGCTGCTATGGGCGAATGCAGCTGCAGCAGGGGAGCCATTCGACGTTTTTCGTGGCGATTCACGACCTCCTGATGTTTTGGAGGCCGAAGGCGGATTCTTACCGTCTATAAATCCAGCCCCAACCGACTTGTACAGCCTGGCCAAGCATCTTGACTACTATAAGGGTCCGTACGGCAGAGTAGTTACGCCTTATATCTCTACGACAAAGGATCTTACTACGGCACTTCAGTACAGCCAAAAGAGGGCGGCGTCTACTACAGGTTTTACATATGTCTATCGGATTAGCACGACGCCTCATATTTTTGATGCGGCCCAGAGTCTGTCCTTGTTCCGTCATCAGGAAATGGCGAAAGAAGTATCAGAGTATGACGCCGTGGGTGGAATACTCTGGCAGCAAGTACGCGGCTATTATAAAATTCCTTTAGGTTCCTCTGAGGAAGCCATTAATAATATCTTGGCTGATCCTGAGAAAATCTTCAACACCAACGCACAATATGACATACGATTTGACAAGTATTATGCTAGCAGCGGACAGCCGCAGCTTGATGGTTCTCACGGCGAAAATACCTATGAGAACGCCAGGGAGTTTATGAGCCGCCCAGGGGTTGGTGATGTTGTAGGCTGGCAAGGCGATTTCCCCCTGTTCAAGGATCCTCTATACGATCAGAGAGCTATCAAGGAAAAGGAGTCGGCTGAAGCAGCTAAAGACGCAACCACACAGGCTTCAGCTGCTTCAAAAGAGGCCAAGAAAGCACTCGAGGCTGTCAAAAAAACAAAAGATGCTATAACCGCTCTAGCCGAGGCAGATAAGGCTGTCAAAGCAGCCAAATTATCAGTACAGAGCGCCAAGAAGGTAGCTACTATTGCTCAAGAACATATTACTATCAAGACAGATACCTATAACGAGGCAAAGCAAAGTGCAATGCAAGCTAGAGAGGCAGCAGCTGAGGCTATCAAGGAGGCAAACTACAAGGCCGCTCAATCTTATGTACGGGAAGCTACTAATCTAGCTAAGACAAAGACGCCAGAGTCGGCTCGCCAAGCTATCCAAAAGGTCCGCCAGATCGCAGACTTAAAGACGACTATAAAGGCTAGAATAATAGCACTAAGTCTAACAATGGATGAAGTGCGCCAAGCTTTAGACCAGGAGCGGGAAAAGTGGGCTATGGTAACGTCTGACAATGTGCCAAGACAAATTCCAAGCGAGGACAGCATCTTGGCATCGAACCGAGAATACTATGATATGGCGTTGGATTCTGAGTTTAAGGTTCTGCAACATGAACATGACAAACTGAGAGTCGCCATGGAAGACCTATTGAGATTAGAGGCGAAGGCAGAAGCGGCTACCAAAACATCCAGGCAGATCTTAGAGAAGGAGAAGCCGGCAACAGCACATGGCGACATGGACACGGCAGGAAAAGCCGTCGGTGGCGTTGCTGCCGGGATCGGCGCCGTCGCAGGCTCGGCCGGATTGACCAAGGCAGCGGGGTCTGTTGGCGCCGATATCGCCGACCGTGTGCCCCTCGTGGGCGCGGGCGCGGGAGAGAGGACTCCGGTCGCACCTGCCGAAGTCGACTCTGTTCTTGCCGACATCAAAAATCAAGTTGCTGTTGAGGCGGCGCCGGCTCCTCCCTCGGAGCCTCCGAGTAGAAGCGTCGCATGTGCTACGCTCGGCAAGCGAGAAATCTGCCTGGATGTCGAAGATGAGTCTTCACTGCGGCCTGGCGAGGAGGGGGGCAAGGGCAAGACCAAGTCTCCCGTGGAAAAGGCCAAGCCGATAGAGATGACCCCAGCCAGGCAGTCGGAGCTAATGGCATTGGCAGAGACTATTTCAGAAAAGGAGTTTAACAGTATAGCCAAGAAGAATGGGCTCCAGGCAGTCGTTGAAAGACGGTGGAAGACGACCCTGCCCGAGGCGCGAGTCAAAGTCCTCGGATACCAGAAGATGTCCCTCCACGTCAGCCCTGTTACCGCACAGCGCCTAGGTGTTAGTGTCAAAGTTGGCACCGGCGCTCTGGCGGCTGTTGGCGTTGGTCTTTATGTCAAGGGTGTCGTGGACGCTTTTACAACTGAAACAACTAAATGGGAGAAGACGGCCGCTGTAACGGCTATTGTCCCATTTGTTGGCTGTGTCACCAACTTAGTAGCCCAAACAGAGAAGGAGAATGCTGAGGCTAATGCCGCTCTTATCGGCGTAGACACTAGTCTATGTCTGTTGGGCGATATGCTGCTACTCGGCGGCTGGACGGCACCATTAGGCATCATCGTCCACCTGGTCCGCTATCTTATCCAGTTCTTTGAGGCACCACCATCCCTGCCAAGCTATAAGGAGGTCACAGAGATGCGTGACAAGCCATGGAGGTCTTTTCTCGATGAGCACCTTACTAGAAATATCGCTTCTAAGTCATGGCGTGATAAGCTCGAGGGTGCTCTTACTGTCCACGCCCTAGAGATTTGGTCTCAGGCGTGTGATCGCGTCGGCATACTAAAGGCGGGAAGCCAGCTCATCTCGGATGCGGCCGAAGGAATGAGCCAGACGCATCATGTGAGGAGGGACGGGGACCTAGAAACAAACGCGGATACAGACTTAAGCCAGATTCAGGCTGAAATCGAGCCAGCTATTGCCAAAATCTGGCAAGAGGCCGACGACAGCATCGTGAGTCTTCAGCGCCAGTACCTGCTCAGCCTGCCCAAGTCACTCCGCGACGATCTAGAGGTGTCTATTACGGCTACAGCCAAGGACTACAACGAGAAATTCATTGTCCAGCTTAACTCTGAGGATACGATAAGAAAATACCCTGGCTATTCTAAGGCTATCGCCTGGCTTTACACCGAAAAGACAGTTTATTCTGACTCGCGCAGCCAGATGGAGAAATTTGGTAACCAACTAAGAGACGATTTGCCGCCGCTTCCTAGTTATTTCACCTTGGCCTACTTTGTTGGCGTTGCCGCTGGTGTTGAAGACCCGCCGCCGCCAAAAATCGACCCTCACGGCGGGCCAGGCTTTGCCAAATTTATGCCAGCCGAGCCTGAGGAATGGAAGTGCGTCGTCAACTCTACTACTATCGACCCAGCCCGATACTATAGAGAGAAGACGGGCGGCGACAACCAGAGGGTCCTTGTCCAGCAGACTGTTGACGTCGTCTATCACCTTCTAGGAAAGCTAGAGGAGTCTCGCCTGTCCACCGAGATCCCTGGCCTAACTGATGCTCGGGAATTCCAGATGCTGCTCGCCATGTACATTGGCAACACCTTTGCCGACTGGAAGGAGACACAAGGCAACAGGGTCGGCTACATCCACGACGACTATGTACACGATATGCCTGCCTTTATCAACCGCGTCTATGACATTCCCGTCTCCGTAGCCGCTGAGCATATTCTGAACCTATGAAAGTAGGGGCGAAAATCTGTCACGTTGTGAGACTCATCTTCACTAAGCCTCTTGATGGAAAAAGCCTATTCTCTTCATTGATGTTGCTGGGGGACTCTGTATGTAGCCAGCTATCTATCTATTTGGTACCAAAAGCTTTCTCTCTCCCAAGTTCAGCTCTTAAGTTTGAAGTTTCGTTGTGATAACCTATGCCATGACATGCAGCCAATTCGTCATCTACATCTGCGGCTTTAGTCTACAGAGGCATTATCCGACAAGATCAAGGAGCCAGACAGTCTTCACCCCTCTGATTCAATCTCTAACGTATCTGCTACCTTTGACAGATCCCTGATAAACCTGAGCTTGATTTATTCTGGGGTGCAAGTAAATCGTAACACTGCTACTAGAATTATTGCTGCCTGCACCGCTCTTTAAATTTGGGGGGGTCTATTTTGACCCGTCCGCTGGTCCTTTTCCTCTCAATGAAAAACGACATATTTTCTGTTAGCATTTTTGGTACACTTATACATCTCTGTTTCTATATATGCTCCATCTTGTGCATCGGAATCAGAAATAAGCTACCGTCTCTGTTTTGTGTCCAGAGGCACACTTCTTGGAGGGTGCTGCCTTTACTCGGTAGAGTGAGTTGTTAATTAAGCCTTGACATGTCCGTTCTCATCTGCGCTCACACGCTACGTTCTACCCAGGGCCCGCCGTGGTAAAGCTGTCGAGTATGTTCACCAGGAAGGGCTGCTCTTGAGTGCTTGCCTACATCTTCTGGTAAGATTCTTTCAGATTTACGCTTCATTTTTTAGGACATTGAGATTTGCGCTTTAACTGTAAGCGCCGCCTTCCGGACGTTGGGTGGCCGAGAAAAGTGGGCAGTCGGCCAAGGTGAATGCGGAGTGGGTCGCCGGAACGCCGAACGGGACTTTGTCGTGGACGGCAGGTGTGACAAGAAGTCAAGGGTCTGACCAGTTCGAACATGTTTTCCTCAGTTTGATGACTGCTTGGCAACTAGCACGTTCTTTTTGTGGCAGGACTAGGACTTGACCATTAGTGCCGGCACCTGCCTATCGCACTGCTGCTGTCTCCAGCTTGAGTGAACAGGAGTTATCATCGTCAAAGCAAAGCTACTAGATGCTGGTAGACGATTCTGACTTTCGTAGCATGTACGCACGATCAAGCATACGTTAGGCTAGATGAATAGGATGAAGCAAAATGCCGAACTGATAACTTAGTTGCCTGCACTAAGAGAGCCAAATTGCGCGTCTCTTCATCCCTCTTTGAGGACGTTTAGTAAAGACGAATGGCTAAAGTCGAGATCCGTGCTAAGGTGAGAAAATCTCAGCACCGCTGTGCGACGCCTCCTCGCTAATGAGGTAACGTTATTTCTTTCCAAGCCAAAAGCAGAGGAAAGATTCGAACAAGCTGCTGCGCAACCTTGAACGTCAACTCACTATAAGGCGCGTCTCCTACCCGTCGTTCCAGGCCTGAACCCACCCACCGGCAGCTGCTGAAGTCATGTGTCCTCTGACACGAGATTCTTCGCAAAGCCTGGATTGACACCCACTTGGGAGCCATCTGAAACGAGCGGACCCAAAGCATCTTCCTTGAGCTCTCGCACTGCCCATATGCCAAACCCCCGCCCAAGAAGCAGCTTTGGCAAGAATTGGCAGTGATACTATGTTGATGACCCTACCGTATTACGCTCAGTACCACCTACTTACACTACTTCAGCAATGGCTTGAAATGGCCTATTGGTGCAGCAGCTGCAGCTATAGCGTTTCTGATGTTCAAGCTTGTTAGTTAAGGGCGTTTGTTTAGTCAGGGAGGAAAGTATAGCTAGCTGGTCCCCGTTATTAATATCCTAAAATCGAAGCATAAAGGCTTACTATTACACTTGTGGCGCTTTTCTTAGATTATTATAGGGGAAAGCCGAGCCTAAAAGTGAATTGGACTAGTGTAAAATATTTCTGATTGTGATGGTATAAGAGCACGAATAGGGTCGATTGCGACTTGGGTAAAGGGTTTATTCACGTAGAGGAAAAGACAATCCCTAAAGGGCACTCTGACTAGAGCTATTCACACTAAGGGCACTCTGACTAGAGCTATTCACACTAAGGGCACTCTGACTAGAGCTATTCACACTATGTTCACGCGAATGAGGATCTGTCTCGTAAGAGGGCTGTAGGGGCCACTTAAGCCAAGTCAGTTTTTAGGCGTGCTGATACCAGAAGTAGAGGGAACCGGCTCGCATGGCGGTCGGGAACTAGCTATCGCTATCGCTATCGCATGAGCGAAGCAAAGTTGTATGTAGTTAAACGAACACTAACGTGTCTACAGCAACCCTCAATGCCAAGATTCAACTGTCGTTAAGACCTGCTGGATCTGATAGAAAACGCGAAGGCTGCTATGGGAATTATGAATCTCGGCAAGGCTTTCTCCAAGGATCTTCTTCCCATTGAGATCAGTGGACCTGGTCGTCCTCACTTGACTACTATTGTTGATCTACCCAGGCTAATTTATTCTGGAAACAAACAACAATCAGCCTTCGATAATCACTTAATTTCGAACGTAGTCAAAGGCTATACGAAAGAGCTCCGGAGCATCATTCTCGCAGTTGTATCTGCATCTGCAAAGAATAGTTGCGCAAATCAAATCGTGCTAAAGCTTGCTCGCGAGGCGGACCGTACTCTTGGCGTCCCAACGAAGCCAGACACACTGAGTACTGGCTCTAGTAGCGAGGCTATACTATGTATATATCTCTAGCACAGAACTAAGATGTTCAGTTTCGTCTTGGCTGGCATGTTTTGAGAAGTAGGGATACCAATACTAAAGCATGGACCTTGGCGCAGCGTGACACACAAACGAATTCGACTTTTTCTCCAAAGATGTCTGTTCAACCCTTCCTTGTTTGTAACCAACTGGGCATCAAAGACATTAAGAGAGAGACTGAACACCGTGTTGCTGCATCAGATAACTTCCGAGCTGCCCAACTTGATAGAGAAAGATGGCCTGGAAAACTGCCCAGTGTCAAGGTCAACTAAGACAAGCTGGGCCAACCGCGAACTAATGCACGCGGTCAGCGATTCCGTATAGTGTCAGAACCAGAGACGGACTGCGATCCCAATGATCATGGCGATTTTCACGGTACACATTACGATTCTTCATAGATTGTAGCTTAGCAATGGGTTGATTACTTCATTTGTACATGGTTCTGCAAGAATCTCGTTCTTGATACCTTGGCGCGTGACGTGTCGTCAAACAAAGTTTGCCAGGGTTCCTCCATTTGTCCTCAAATCCAACGGATAGGATTGGTCGACCAACGTTAGCTTATGCTCAGCATCAACACTTTTGGAAACATCCTTTTAACTTTGTACATCATATCATATCATGTGCACTCGATAACTACACTACCAAGATTGACCAGTGCGGAGACCGGTACGGAGTACACGGACGACGTCAATCTTGAGAGATGCGATAATCCATCCTAACCAAACCACGAGCTCAAGCGACTTGCCTTTGGGCTCCAAGAGAGAAGGAAGCAAGTGTGGACGATATGGTTGCAGAAACCCCTGAGTCGCTGTGACATTGTCCAACATGGTACCAAATATTATTGAACCCTCCTGCAGGAAGAATACCATTTGGAATGAGCAACACAGAGAAGGCCGGAGCTGCAACGAGTTGGGCCCTTCCATCCTTGACCGCCGCATTGTTCATATTCTTGAGATGCGCGAGAGTCTCCAGACGACTCCCCAGGTAGATCTGCTGCTGAGAAGGTGCCATGTTCTTTTGTTTCTTTGATTTCATTTGTAAACAGCGTATTTGGCTTATTTGTTGGTGGCTTATTTGTTGGGGGCTTATTCGTAAATGGCTCATCTGTATATGGCTTATTTGTAAACGGCTTGTCTGTAGATGGCTTCTCATCTGTAGATGGCTTATTTGTAAATGGCTCATCTGTAGATGGCTTATTTGTAAATGGCTTATCGGTAGATGGCTTATTTGTAGTTGGCTTGTCTATAGGGGGCTTATTTGTAAATGGCTCATCTGTAGATGGCTTATTTGTAAATGGCTTATCGGTAGATGGCTTATTTGTAGTTGGCTTGTCTATAGGGGGCTTATTTGTAAATGGCTCATCTGTAGATGGCTTGTTTGCAGGTGGCTCATCTGTAGATGGCTTATTTGTAAATGGCGGAGCCTCCGATTCTTCCTTCTCAGAAGGTAACGGGGGAAGTAGATCTAGGCCCGGCTCTTCTGGTCTAACGGGAGCTGGCCCGATATTCCACGAAGCTTGCGGGGGATCTGGGCTTGCGCCTCCAAATCCGTGTTCGAATGGTCGTTCGCCCTGCTGTTCGGCAATGTCTTTACGACGTTGCGCCCAACGTTGCATCCTGTTCATCTGTGTCTGGACAAACTCTGTACGACAGTCCCTAGTGATAGAGGACAGATTACAAGACATTCGTGATACTAGTATATAGAGGGAAAATCTCACGAGTAATCCATGTAATTTCGCTCATTACTAGGATAGTTGCCTTGGCACGTCTTAACCGGACTGCCATTTCGGAGACAACGGATTGTTGCATCTTGTTGCGGATACAAATCGTACCCCCATTGATCGGAGTGACATTCGTCATGAAAAGTGTGCTCTAGCCCAAGCCAGTGGCCAATCTCATGCACAGCAACATCATCTATGCTATGCAGCGAGTCAGGCTTGCCTACCACATCAGCGCGGATATTGCACCCATCGAGAGCGAATTTTTCCTCGCCTGGTATTGTCTCAGAAGGGAAAGTCGCGAAAGCATCTGCTTTTCCATGTATGTCGTTATCTGATTGCTTAAAGGGAAGAGACGCTTGATAGTAGAAGTTTAAGTCGGCGTACGAGCCTTGTCGTAATGCCCTCTTCATGCCTAACTCGTCACGACCAGTTGCCCAATTGTCATTCTTAAGATAGTCTGTTCCGATATGAGTAAAGGAAATCCCAACTGCACTAAATTGTTCGTTTACGTGTCTCATTTGCTGGTCTATAAGTTGCTTCTGTAGGTGTATTTAGTACGATATGCTCGTGTTGCATCAAGGACACTTAGATCATACCGTAGTGTAGCCACCGTCCTGCTCTAAATCTCGGTAAACAACATGCGTGTATATGCGGAAATTGAAGTTTTGTTGGCGGCGTGTAAGAGTTGAATTTGAAAATGAGGCCATTAGAACCCGAGAAGCAGTTCGGAACTCTTCGCTAGGTTCTGGTGCCACACACTTTATCGGAAGGCCTGTTCTGTTACTTGCAGGACTCGTATAAGCTGGATTTGCTGAAAATATGGTAGTCAAAAGAAAAGATAGAAGCATGATAGCTTGCAATATAGTTTATCACAGACAGCTTTAGTAAAGTACTATCCGTTCTAAGCTGAACATTTATGAAGAGCCTTAGGAGCCTACTCAAATATACTTAAATAAAGGTGTGAAGGCTTATTGTTAGTATTACTTAGGGGTGCTAGACATTTTCTCATGACATCATAAGTTCGCCATAAGTTATGACGTAGTATAGAATACAGACTATAGACTTCTAGTATTAGTTGTTACCAGCTACCTCGAGTAAAAACGGGGATAGCAAACGAGTCAGAGGGGATACGTAATCAAAACCATGTCTTTGTCACACTAATCAACTAGTTACTAGTGCACTGTAATTTATATGACTCCATACATTGTGTTACGACTCGTGGATTCATTCAGCCGTCGATCTGTGTCGGTTCTACATCCTTGGGCCGACTAGCATACCGAGCAATGCCGCCAAATGAATCATAACCAGAGCCGATAGGAAAGGCGTTGACTGGCTGGCAGGCACGAAAGCGCCGCCGATGCGGATCGACCTTTTGCGTAAGTGAGATGATGGAGAGCATGAAGTATAGAGGCTCACCTACTCCGTGCTTAATATACTAGGCCCTCCTTAAAAAATTCACCTGATACTAGGTCGAATTTATTTGGTTCGCTAAAAAAAAGTATACTTATCTCTTCTACTAAGTATACCTATAATAATAATGGAGAACTACTAGGAAATGCTAAAAGAAGCTGGTTACTTCCATCACAGGCTTAGGAAAACGGCAGCTAGTAACTATCAGATGGGTTATTTACAGTGGAGCTACCATAGGATCAAGTATACGGACTACAGACTACGTGAACCTCTTATCATCTTGTCTTCCCCCACAGCATGAAGGTGGATGTGAGCATAAGGTCCCCCCCTGACAAACATGAATCTCCATCCTGACGAGCTCCACACGTACGAGGGCATCGGGTCTTCCAGGAGGAAGGCAATCCGGGGTTCAATGAACCAACGATAGATGCTCGTGTCATGTCCCGGCCATTGAAGGCATCACCGCTTAGGCGAGGGCTCGATGCTCTGCGCGATGCAAGTCAAAGTGGTGGTCGAGTAATCTTCAAAACGAGCATGCGGGCCAGTCGACGGGTATCAATTGATGCGAATGCTGCCGATGGGAACCGCCCGTTGGTTGGCCTCGTGCAAAATAAGAAGATCCGGGGGGATGGAAGACCCGTGGTCATCATGGTATGCTGGCTGCACAGAGGAAAAGGCGAAACACATGTGGTCGGGGACGACGATTGGAGAGGAGGGCAGGAGAAGCAAACAAAGAAGAACAACAATTGTCACATTATTGGCAGTTCAAAGCGAAGAGGTGAAGACGACTGGAAGTATTATGTAAGCCAGCAGGCGAGGAGCAGCTCGTGCCGCGTTCCTGCAGGCGAGCGGTGCACGTCAAGTGGGTAAAGAGAATAGAAGCTCACGTACTCCGTAACTTGATCATATAACAGGTACCTAGGTACCTACCTAGTAGTTAGTAGCTCCACTATACATAACCACTCCATATAACACTCTATATCTTCTAAGAGACTCAGCTTCTTCTAGCGTTTTCTGATAGTTCTCTATTATAATTATATGTATACTAAGTAGAAGAGATAAGAAGTATAATAATTATTTAGCGAATTCAATACACTAGAGCTAGTATCAGGTAGTGGGGCTAGTATTGGATTCAGTACGGAGTACGTGAGCCTCTATCATCTTATCTACACCCTCTTGTTAACAATATACATTTAGTTAACGTTACTCCGTAACTGACCAGACACCCATGACTTGTCATCGATGACCTGCAGCAGCCGCTCTGTACATGCATACTTGACAACACGTTGGTAACTCCGTACTCGGTTAAGCTTCCCCATTAAACGGCCATTCGCGGGTCTGTCTGTCCGCATGCAGATAAGATAGATGGGCAAAAATGCCTTGGCAAAGAAAGACGCATTACGCTCGCATCGATGGCGCCTACTAAGTTTCCTCTTTTTCTCTTTCTCTCTTTGTCTCCTTCTCTTCGCTTTATTACAGTTCAGGGAAGACAACGAGGCTCCATCATCCATCAACGCCAGTCTCCAGTCTGTCGTCTTTCCATCTCTCTCGTCCTTTCGTCCTTTTCCGTATGGTCAGAAACCATGACCAGACTGCTGCAACTTGGTTCGCTGACCGCTTCGTTGGTTCTTGATCAGTACCGATTAGTTATGCCATGTTGCTCATGCGGCCGAGGTGCCCGAAAAGTAAATCGGACTGCTGCTCCCAATCACCACCACTCTGCTCCGCGCATGTCGCTTTGTCGAAAACGTCTTTTGCATTGATTCGAATGCTTCAGCTTCAGTTGTAACTTTTGTGCGAGCAGCATGAACTCACTCTTTTACCACGTCGTGCGGTGTGGTGGCACGAGCACGAGCATGAGCATGAGCATGAGCATGAGCATGAGCATGAGCATGAGCATGCAAAATGCACCGACCAGAAGAAGGGTTAAAAAAAGGAGGGCAGATTAATATTAGCAACAGAAACAACGGAGACTACGCCGATGTGGATGATCAAGGACAAGCCAGTTTGATTGATTTGTCTCATCAGACCAGATGCGGCCTGGCCAATGGTGGCCAATCAGTGGCGTTGCCCCTGGCGGCCTTGGTCTTGATTATTATTATTATTTTATTTTTGCCATGGCCGGCCAGCCACTCACCGCCCCGCAACCACGCCGAAAAGAGTGAGTGAGAGAGAAGTGTGTGGCTGGCAGAGACATGGAGGCCAAGATGTCAACTTGACAAGTTCTGGTGCCAATATTGAATCTGCAGGCGGCTACATGCAGGTTCATGTCGATTCACTGAGTTGGTCTGGCATGTGGTCTGGTGCCGAAGTATATACATTCAACAGTACTCCGTACGGATACGGAGAACCTATCTATCTTTGGATGGAGGGACCAGCTTCCCTGGTGCCTGCACACGGAAATACTCCGTACTCTCCAGGAACTTACTGCCTCGTATCAGAGTAACGTACACAGGGCGTCGCCTGGGTCGAGTCGATTTGGACGGCCACAACCAGACGCCGACTCGTGTTGTTTGCTCCAGCCCAGCCCTCTTTTCTCTCATGAAGGAAGTCGCATGCAGCCTGCTAAGCTAAACGGGGCAACATAGCCCACGGAACAAGCAAGCTAGGTACCTTAAGTAGGTAGGTACCTCCGCAGGAACCTGGGTATGTACCTACTACTCCGTACTCCGTACACGATGGCTTCATCCACGGTTCGTCCGTTGTTGCACGCGTGCGTAGTACTCCGTAGGGAGTACTGCTAAGTCAAACTTGCACTCAAAGTGACTCCGACCGGCGAGTCGTCTGCTGCCAGCGCGTCAAGTGCCTGACGACACGATTTGAACTTGAATTGTCAAGGAACAGACATGGACCCATCAAATTCATGGAAGTACTCCGTACTAACTACTAGTAGGTAGCCGGCTCCAGCTAATTGCCTCCCGTAGCGTCTAGCAGCCCGTCGCCGTGCCACCTCAACCCTCAACCCACAAGTGCCTGCCTGCCCCCTGCTCGGTGCCCAGCCTTTTCTCTTTTCTTACGCTCCTCTCATGCGTCCGTCAATTGGCAACATTGAAAGGAACCTGGCCAGGCGTTCCCACCCACGGCCCCTCTCAGCAACCCTTTTCTGTTCAGCTTCCAGGCCTTGGCTGGCAATAGTTGACCCCCTGGGCCCCACAGCCAGTTTTCCCCCAAGTCCTTTATTACCTGGTAGGGCATTAGAACTAGAACATTGAATACTGGACCTCCTCCTGCCACCGCACCAGACAAGTCACATAACCCTGCTGCCTCACACCACCAACCTGTTACACCTCGACTCCTCGACTCCTCGACTCCTCGACACCTCGACACCCAAGGGAGCGCAAGTCGTCTGTCGATCGCCTCAGCTCTCTCCCTCCGATAACCGAGACTCAACGCTCCCACTGCCCCAAAAGTCTGCCCCGACTTCCTGATTCAGTCGCTACCTCCATTACCTGGAATCATTTGACTTCTCTTCTGTCTGCGCGCCCATACCGTGTCTCCTCCGACTCCAGCTATTACCGCCGACCAGCCTCTCGCCGTCGCCGCATCTGTCTCCGTCCTCATCGTCAGGAACGACACCGCATAGCAGCAAGCCGATCGCTTCACCCTGTTTTCCGACTGCTGTTGAACGAGCCTGGCCAAGGGTTTGCCAACCGCTCAGCGCACCCAGTTGGCCCGGCCGGAATCACATTCGGCCTGCGACGACGCGAATGCTACCTACCCACCGCTCCAATTCCGATCCCCATTCCTGAATGCGACACTTGACCAAGCCGCAATACCACCTGCAGTCATCATGGGATCGACCGACTTTGGAAACTTCAAAGTATGCCCTTGCCACTAATCATTGGAGGCATCAATGGCACGCAGCATGTTCCTCTGGCTAACCAACCTCGACAGGCCTTCTGCAAGGACTCCACCTTGCCGGTGTGTAACGTGAGTCGACAACATCTCCAACGTCACAGACGATTTCATCAGCTTCGTGGCCGCCGACTAGATTACCCTAGCCCCCGAACCGACTTTACTGACGTGTATTGCCTTCCAGTTGTTCTCAGGGCCGAAACACGACCAGAATGGTCCCTGGGGAGGATGCCGACTCACCGGAATCCCGTTGGGCAACAACCGCCATTTGGCCAATTTGGGTTCAATAATCCTCTGCGGCGTAGCTATTTCCATTTCAATCCTTTTGTTATTACGATCCGAGAGAAAACGGGCAGCTGTTGGTCGGAGGTGAGCATGGATGGCCATCCCCGCTTGCCCCCAACACTCGTCTCGTCAAAAACACTAAAACTTGGACTCCCCTAGGGAAATGCAAATCTTCCTAGCTGGATACATTCTTATTAGCATATGCGAAATCTTCTCCGTCGGCGGCTTTCCGCTCAACCCGACCGCTCGAGTGGTGAGTGTCAATTCTCTCCACATGCCGTACGCCCAAGACCCAACGTTGCTGACAAGCCTGCAGGTCTTTAGCGCCGTCCATATTGGCATGATCATTGCAAACACTTGGATCCTGATGCTCAATGCTGTCATCGGCTATCAGTTAATTGACGATGGAACTCCACTCTCTGTGGGACTGCTCATCGCTTCTGCCGGCGCCTTGTTCATTGGAACGGGATACATTGCTCTGGATACTGGTCTGAAGTGGACTGGCTTCTGGAATAGCAGTTATGTCTCGCCCAACCGAAACATCGCCCTCTATGTGCTGTACCAGCTGATCCCTCTCATCTTCCTGGTCGCCTTTTTTGTATTGGAAGCTATCTTAGTCCTTCGCGTTCTCGGCGAGATCCGGCCCATGATCTATCTTGCAGCTGCCGCTCTGCTTTTCGCAATCGGCCAGGTTTTCAACTATGCCGTTAGCAAGTACATATGCAACGGTACCAGCGGCGCGATCGACGGAGCCCTGTTTCAGACACTGTTTACTCTGCTGTCCGTCGTTGCTGTATGGATTTTCTGGTCAAGCATCACCGAAGACGACTGGCCAATGCAACCCGGCGCCTCATATGACTAAACGCTGGTAGCATTGTGTCTTTGGTGTTGGGTTTTTTCTTTCTCGGATACGGCGTTCAACGACGGAAGCATGCTCATTTTCCTGCTGCCATCTCACTACTACAACAATTCTTTTTCCACGCTAATTTCGCTTTGCGCTCTTTTCGAGAATCAACGATGTAATCAAGGGCCGGACGAGGAAAACATGGTCGATGGAAAATGTGACGACCAGTATATTGTCTTGCGGTGAAGAGGGTCGGCTTCACGAACCATTCAGTGCATAATGAGGTCATTGGATATTTTAGAAACGAAGGTGCTTCATGCCGTCCGTGAGACGTGATGGTCACACGACGCCAACGAAAGCTGAGGCGGACGGATCCATGTGGATGGCACGAGTTCGCCAGAATATGGATGTGAAACGGGTTCGGTAAGAGGAAATCATCGACCGGATAAGAATCCCTCGGGCGAGCCCATGGTGAATGTGCTGCCGCCTCGTTGGGCAATCTCGCTGTGGTTCCTATAGATGCGAAGACCGTAATATACCCCCAATGTAGTAACTTAATACATATCATAGTCTTGAACCAGGATGCGTTGTGTGCTGGCAGTGTCTGAAGTGAAGCGGCCTCGGAATGTTGTACATGCGAAGAGGCCGCGCCACCTGGTGACAGCAAAAGTATGACAAGACAGGTCAAACATGGTCACCAGCTAGTTAATACTCAGACTTACCTTCAGAGGTGATGACTTTTTACCTGTCGTGTCATAGTTCTACTGTCAACAGAAACAGGGGTCGGGCGCCTAAGGTGCCTGGTATTTGAGTTACATACGGAGAACATCTTGCTGCTTGTTTGAAGTCGGCTTTAACCCAAGCCTGTGGCTATACATAGGTACATAGGTAGTTAATTTACGGGGGGGGCTGTAACTACTCCGTACGTTAATTGGTCGCCTGAGCTTGCCGCTTAAGTGGGGCGCTACAAGGCTGTAATGTAAGTTCACGCATGCAAAGATGGAAGCAGCCTCGCTCCAGATTTCTTCCTTCTTCATCGTATTCTTGATCACGACCAACGCGGCCCGAGCGCAACTGATTGGGCTCGGTAGGCTCAGAGTCTGCCTTGTAACTGCACACCTCGAGGCAGTATAAACGCGACAGGAGCACTTTAGCCCGCCATGGCCGACTCTGATGGTGAGTTCGTCGCCGACGACATGTCGGATGATGAGCTCGTCGACCACCAAGTCACCGACGACGAGGGTCCGTCGGCCCGCAGCAAACAGCCTCGGTCGAAGCGAAAACAGAAACGGAATGGCGAACAGGCGTGGGAGAAGTCAAAAAGGTCGTGGGAAACAAACCTGCCCGAGGAGGACCAGGATGGCATGCTCAACTTGACGCTGTTGGAAGCGGAGAAGCGCAGGCGGCTGATGCGTGATACGACGCCACTTCAGCGAGGTATTATACGGCATATGGTGTTGGTGCTCGACATGTCGTTTGCCATGGTGGAAAAGGATTTGCTTCCCACGCGCTACAGGCTGACAATCAGCTATGCACTGGCGTTTGTGAAGGAGTACTTTGAGCAGAATCCGATTTCGCAGCTGGGCATCTTTGGCATGAGGGATGGCGTCGCTGTAAGGATAAGTGATCTGAGCGGGAATCCCGCAGACCACATCGAGCGCTTGAAGGCCGTGGAGGGGCAGGATCCTCAGGGAAACCCTAGTTTGCAGAATGCGCTGGAGATGTGCCGCGGTGCGCTCTTGTGAGTTGCCCTTGCTGGAATGGCCAGCCATTGGGGTACGGTTCTATGATGCTGATCTCGTCTGACGCAGCCACACGCCTTCCCATGGGACTCGGGAAGTCCTCATAATTTACGGCGCATTGCTATCGAGCGATCCTGGAGATATCCACGAGACCATTGCCAACCTCATCACGGACAGGATTCGGGTTTCCATCGTTGGCCTCTCGGCCCAAGTTGCCATTTGTGCAGACTTGAGCTCCAGGACGAATGCGGGGGACAACTCCCAGTACAACATCGCCATGGATGAAGTCCACTTCAGAGACTTGTTTCTTGCCAGCACAACGCCACCTGTGACCAGGACGGCGGAACAGAACACCGCGAGCTTGTTGATGATGGGATTCCCGTCCAGGACGCTCGCACCGGGCGGTGCTATCAGCTTTTGCGCTTGCCACAGCAAACCTCTCAGGGAGGGATACAACTGCACGAGATGCTCGGCACGCGTGTGTCGATTGCCTGCCGAATGCCCCGCCTGCGGACTTACACTGATCCTGTCTACACACTTGGCTCGGTCATATCACCATCTCTTCCCTCTACGAAACTGGGTCGAGGTCTCGTGGGCCGAGGCTACCAGATCAACTGCCTGCTCCTCATGTCTCTGTTCCTTTCCGGAACCGCCAAGGGACAAGACAGACGGAGCGGAGAAGTCGAAAGACGGGTCCCGTCAAGCAAAGACCAAAGGCGTTAGCGAGAGCGGGAGATATGCTTGTGAAGTATGCGGCAACCACTTCTGTATCGACTGTGACGTGTTTGCCCATGAAGTCATTCATAATTGTCCAGGGTGCCAAAGCAACGTCGGTCATGTCGCCCCTGCAGCCGTGAACGGCAATGGGCACGGTCAGCAGACAAACGGGGCGATGGAGGTGGACGCATAGCACCGAGTTCAAACCTTGGGCATCATTTGGGTAGCACCAGCGATATTTTCCTCTTTTTTTTTTAGGTGTGTGTGTGTTCACCAACAGCATGCGGGAGAAGCGATGCGAATTCAGGCGCTTGAAACGGGGCACGGGGGACACGCGGCCGTCAGGAAGGGCGCGCATACGGAAGACATACGGCGCATCTCGGAGTATATGCACTTGTGTTTTTTTTTTATATATATATCATCTTCACACCTTGTATATTGATATTGTTGGTTGGGGAGTATATGCGGCCATGAGAGAGCCCTAGTAGAGACGTGGAGCGTGACCAATAGAAGAAAGTTGGGGAGAGACATGTTTTTCGTCGTCGTTGCTCATTCCATGCTGGTTTAAAATAAAGATGGAGTCCTCCTGAAAAAAAAAAAAAAGAGAAAAAAGAAACGAAATCAAAGGCTATAAGTTACTTGGTTGGACATGATGAACCCGAATAAGGAAAAGAAGAAAACAAAGAAAGATGCTTCATCACTCCCTCTTTTTTCCCCAACCCTTCTCGACCAGGGATGGGGGGGAGGTTTTCTAGTACCAGGTTTTTTTTTTAGTTTTGAGTTTTTGAGCTGGCCAAATCTCATAGGTTTCCTCTCTCGGCTTGCTCACGCTCAATGGCCTCGAACAGACTCTTGAAGTTGCCGGCGCCGAAGCCGTCAAAGTCGTTGCGCTGGATAATCTCGACAAAGACGGTGGGACGATCCATCAGAGGCTTGGTGAAGAGCTGCAGCAGGTAGCCGCTCTCGTCGTAGTCGATGAGGATGCTCAGGCGCTGGAGGGTGTCGAGGTCCTCCTTGAGCTCCCAGTTGCGCTTCTCCGTCTTGAGGCGCTGGCGCAGGGTGTCGTAGTACGAGGTTGGGACGTTGATGAAGTCGACGCCGCGGGCTCTCAGGGCGACGACGGCGTCGATGATGCTGGTCGTGAGCAGGGCGATGTGCTGGACGCCCGGGCCGGAGTTGAAGATGACGTACTCCTCGATCTGGGACTTCTTCTTGCCGGCGGCGGGCTCGTTGATGGGCATCTTGACCAGGTTGTTGGGCGAGGCCATGACGATGGACGACAGGGCGGAGAAGTCGGTGCAGATCTGCTTGTCGTCGACGGACCAGAAGCGGTGGAAGGACAGGCACTGCTCGTAGAAGGCGCAGGCCGACACCATCTCGTCCCAGTCCTGGTTGCCGACGCAGTGGTCGATGCGGGAGAGCCTGACGTCGGGCAGGGAGATGCTCGCCGTCGACTTCTTGCCCTCCCTGAAGCCCGGGAGGAAAGGACCCGAGTAGGCGCCGCGGTTGATGAGCGTGTGCGTCGTGTCGCCGTACGTGCAGATGACGGCCGTCGTGACGGAGCCGTGCTCGGCGTCGTTCATGGTCCGGGGGCCCCGGACGGCGACGGCGCCCTCCTTGACGGCCTTGTGGTACACGCCCTCGACGTTGTCCACCTCAAAGGCCACGTCCTTGACCGCGTCACCGTGTCGCTCTAGGTGCGCGTACATGGCCTCCAGGAGCGTCTTGTCCTCGGGGCCGATGGGCTCGTCGTCCGGAAGGTGGGCCGCCGACCGGAGCGGCGATGTGAAGACGAACCGGACGTCGTTGTTGGCCACGACGTACGACGCAAAGTACCGGCTGCCCGTTTCCAGGCCCCGGTAGGCAACGTGCTTGAACCCGAAGAGGTTGACGTAGTAGGCCGCCGCCTGCTTGGCGTTGCCAACCCACCAGGTTATGTGGTCGTAGCCCGTGAAGTTGCCCGCGGGAGGTTGCACGGCGCCCGAGTCGACGGGTCGCTGCTGGGGTGACACTGCTGAAGGAGCCATCCTTTTCCTCTATCTGCTGCCTCTGCCTCTGCGACGTTTTTGATGAAGACGGGGAAGAGGGAGGGAGGGGAGGGATGGTTTGTGATTCTGTAGGAGGGGATGTCGACTTATACGAAAAAATGAGGAGACACTGTATCCCGTTTGATCTGCCCTTTGGTCTATGAAAGAAAGGACAAGTTAGTAAGTCACAAAACCCGATAATCATACGACGACTTGTTGCGTAGCAGCGACGGAAAATGGAAAACGTTGCCGGTCACAGAGACAAGGCTGCGTCTGGGGGGAAAAAAAAGGGGGCAGGGCGTGTAATGTGATCTTCTTGTACGACATACCCAGGACTAAAACAACATGAACAAGCAAGGACGAAAGAAGAAGAGAAAGACGGGAGGGAAGGGCGTCACTTTTAATGTGCGGAACTAGTCGCATCTCATCAAACGACGTCGGTCCAATTTTCGTAGTCTTTTATTCATTCAACCCCATGCCGAAGTGGCCGCAACCTTTCCTGCGGTGTGTAAGACGCAGCATCCTCTGGCCCAGGATTGGGTCTTGCCTGCCCCCGGAAATCCCCCGCGCATGGCATCTCACGGTCTAAAAGGCAAGGGTGCTAGCTAGGCCCGCCTGAGATGGGGAAGGGGGACCACGGCAACCGATCTTGGACGGGGGCTCTGCTGGGAAATCACTGTCTCAGGAGTTTCTCTGATCTGTGGCATCAACTACTCTGTACGGAGTACGCCGAAATAGCCAGGTTAACTCTATGATACATCTGGGCGGAGGAATGTAGTTACAAGCCGCTCGCCACATCTTGGCCGTTTACTTCGTGTAGGCGCCTTGTGTCGAGGTACTCCGTGCTGCCCATGCACAAAGCATTTATTCATCTTGCGAGTAAGGACGAAACAGCAGGCGGCTCGACAGGACGCGCGAATGAACAGTGACGCCTTGCGCCGTAAGCCGCTGCCTCCACGTCCGAAGCGGCCCCTCCATCTCCTCCGGCCGAGCCGCCGCCGTCACGGTACGATTCCGCACGGCCGAAGTAAGCCGCTTGTTGCCGGCCCACGCAGACGACTCGCTCCCTGTGTGGCCTCGTGTGGCCCGCACTAACCATCGGCGTCATCGTTTTCTTCATCGCCCATGCCATTGACGGCCTTCCCCACAATCCTCTGACAGTGCTCATGGGCTTGGTCAGGTGGCATGGAGAAATGCAGGGAGTACGGAGTAGGTAGTTTGGGAATGCCACCTCCTGACCTGGCTTGGCGTTGAGCGCTTCTCGTTCCGCTTTGGCCGCCGCTGTGCGGCTCTGCGATGGTTTCCCGTCCTCCGTACTCCGTACCTCCACCATCGATCGGCTCTGCTGGGTCTGCATCCCAACTTGGGCTTTTGTCTCGGCCGGGTTATAGTTATCTCTCCTTCAATACTCCGTAGATACGGTGCCTCTGACAGATAGTTACATTCATCAGAGACAGAGATACATCCATCTTACTTCACTTCCGAACGGAAACACCATGGCCTACGTCAATCTGAGCACGCGAGACGCCAACGTCCTCGAAAAAATCAAAGACCCCGAATCCAACCCAGCCGCCGGCGTCATAACGGACGAGTCGCTCCCTCGCGACCCCCACGTCACCAGCTCGAGCGACTACGACAAGGTTGTCCAGCTAGAGCGCAGCGTCATTGCCGAAATTCAGACCATCGAGGCTAGATTCAGCGAGTCCCAATTACAAGATGCAAACGAAACAGCCGTAAAGGGCTATCAACAGTGCCTCGCCGAGCTGGACGCTCTCATTTCGGAATTTCCCAACTACGCTAGCGCTCGAAATAACCGCGTCCAAATCATCCGGCGGCTCTACGGTGATGCCATGTTGCTCGAGTTCACCACCGACATGCCCCTGCCGCTGATCGAGCAGCCCGATGCCACGGCGAAGAAGAAAGCGGCCGTCCGCGCCCTACAGGACCTCGAGGAATCCATCTCGTTGCTATCCCCGGCCACATCGTCAACGCCCATCTCGCCCCAGGCTGCGCGGACCTTGTCCATGGCTTACACGCAGCGCGCGGCCATCTACCTCCGCACATCCAAGCTGCTCTCCGACCGACTACTGGACACCGATAAGAGTCGAGACGAGGCCAACTGGACCCGTGTGCAGTTTGAACAGGCCGCCTCGCACGACTTGGCCTTTGGTGGTCGATATGGTAACCATATTGCAAAGGGGCTAGCCGTGAGCGTCAACCCGACGGCCAAGTTGTGCGGGCAGATTGTCCGGGAAGCCATGAAGAAGGAATACGGGCCGTCTTTTGACGCGTGAATCTCGTCATTGGGCTGAATGAAGAAGTAGAAAAGGAGAACACTGTTATTTTATTCATGGAGGCTTGTTGAGAAGCGTCGAATTAGGCAATAGATAGGATTCTGTCATAAGCAGGCGTTGTTTTGATTCTGACAAATGCAGAGCTCATGCCGTTTTCTTTGAAAAGCCGATACGCCTGGTAGAGCGATATGTTAGCAGTGTATCGTGCTGCCATAAACCAAGCGTTCTACATACCGCAAGCCATTATCGACCGTCTGCTGGGTCGAGTACCCCTTTGCCTTCTCTTCGCGATTGATGCGCATAGCGGCCGCCGCCATACCGATAAAGACAGCGAATATGGGGTCGGCAACCCTTGAAATGATGAACGTAGGGGCAGGCATCGTGACAAGATGTGTTGTGCTGGTGCCGCTCATAGAAGCCCTTCGCCCAAATGCAAAAACCGGCTCCTAACAGCTTCAGAACTTCAGAAGCTCGAGGGCGCGCGCAGCCGTGCCGTCCCCACACCCGCCAATCACACTGTGCGAAGCTCCCAAGCCCCCAAGGTGAGTGACAGCAATATCACGTGATGGCGCACATGTGCTCGCTTGCCCCCAAAATTGACAAACCCACAAACCCCAAAATTTGCACAGGAAATTTCCCAGGCCCACGATCGACGACGTCGAAATCCTCTCCCCCCCCCAACTAACCACATACCCGACCACGCAGCAGGACAAAATGAAGTTCCTCAAGGTCGGCCGAGTCGCCATCATCACCCGCGGCCGATATGCCGGCAAGAAGGTACGATTCCAGAAACTGCCTGCAATGTTTCTTTGCCCTCCCCCCGTGAGACAGTGATGCGGCCTCCAGGTAGAAATACCACTGCAGAGGGAGGGAAAGGCCGCGGGACGAAACAAAATGGCATGAAAGGACGCTTTTGGGCCTCTCTCTGGCCTCGGACGCGACAAAAATCTACAGGTTGAACGCAAGAAGGATCTTGTGCATAACTCTGTGCAGCAGCAATGAAGAGGCCTGAAGAAGAACAAAATACAAAATACTGACGCATCTTTCCCCCAGGTCGTCATCATCCAGCCCATCGACAACGGCAACAAGCCTCACCCCTTCGGCCACGCCGTCGTCGCCGGCATCGAGCGCTACCCCTCCAAGATCACCCGCCGAATGTCCAAGACGCGCCAGGAGAAGCGATCCAAGATCAAGCCCTTCATCAAGGTGATCAACTACAACCACTTGATGCCCACACGATACACCCTCGAACTGGAGGGCCTCAAGGGCGCCATCTCCGGCGAGACCTTCAAGGAGGTCTCCCAGCGAGAGGATGCGAAGAAGACCGTCAAGAACGTGCTGGAGGACCGCTACAAGAGCGGCAAGAACCGCTGGTTCTTCACCCCTCTGCGTACGTTGCTCTGCCTTCCCCCCCTCTCCTCGCGTTTTGCGGTCCGCAAGGCTAGCAGAGTACAAAAAGCAGCCACAACTAACTCTTTCGGTAGGATTCTAAACGTTACGGACAGAAAGTTGGCGGGACAAGGGCTGTAATCAGGAATCGGCAAGGGTTATGGGCTCATTGAAATGAAACTTGATCAAACACAAACCGCAATCTTTGCATTTTTGCCTCCTATCTGCTCTCATTGCCGCGTGAATATGAATTCAACAAGAAAAATGCGAGTGATCATAGGGAGTGCAAAAAAGATTAAAAAAAAAAACAGAAACGCGATAAATGGCCTCTGGTTTAAGCAATTTACACTGCATGGTGTTTGAGGGGGGGGGGGGCTGCTGTATCGCATGGAGTGGGTGGTTCTGGGACATGATACTCGGGAATACACACCACCATTTATAAACTTCGTGCCAGTCATGTGATTCTCTCGGTATTAATGAAATAGATGTTGTCCCCCGTACGGTCGGACCACGCAAATAAAGGAAAAGCAGTTGCCCTGCTGTAGATAATATTCACGGAGTATTGATTCAGACAGAGCCTACTTCGCGTCCGGCCTTGATGCCACTCCTTCGGTTGTAATCTGACATGCCAGGACTCATTAGATGGCGCTCAGCTGCACAGGATCTTACTTCACTCGGTTATGAGATTCATCGCCCACAAGAGGCCATTTCATTTCTACATGTCTAAGGGCAAAACGCCGTCTAAAGTACATCAGATGAAACATTTCGTCTATGTCGGTTCCCGTGCAAGTTTCCGTATTGCGCTCCAGCGCCCTGCGTCTCAAGTTTGCTGTAGATGCACATCTCTCTTGCAAACGGCCAAAATGTTCAAGACCATTTGCCAAGTCTCGTGTCATCGGAATCCTCAAAGCCAGAAAAGAAAATGTTCAACGATTAGCTGTGCCAGCAACAATGCCAATTACCAAGTGCAAAAGATAGAAAATTTGGGAGGAAAGGCGCACAACCGCGAAAGGAGGACAAAATGGTATCAGAAAGATTTTTAAAAAAGTTGCTATCCCCGATTTCTCCGGGTGGCCAAGGCCAAAAACACCCATGCAAAACGCATCGCAACTAGTATTCCACCGTATGAGACGACGCATATAGGCGGCCGATATTCCACTTCCTCTACGCTGGTATCAATCATGTTATGTCATTGTTTACTGAGCGCCAGTCTTGCCCAGTTTAGCAACGGTGTTCGTCAACTTGCTAGGATCGTAGGCGTAGGAGGGTGCCATAGCAGTGAAGAATGATAGGAAAAGAAAGACTGCAAGAACAATTATGGCAACCTTGCGCAGAATGGGCTTGCGAGCACCAAACTCGGCCCACTGTCGGCCAGCTTCGCCCATGTAGCCCTTGAGTTGCTCGAGCCCAAGCTTGTAGTAGACCATGCCACCGAGGGCAATGGAGTAGCCAAAAAATTGAAGGGGAGTGACGGGTGTGCCCCAAATCATCATAGAGGCAACAACAAGCATAATGTCCTTGAGGACTCCGCAGAGAGTCAACACGACAGCAGACGTCTTGCCGATCTACAAAAAGGGGGGGTTAGCGTTTGCTAGCAGGCTTGTTTAAGCACCACTTACCAAGAAAACGACAGAGACGTTAAGCATCAAGGCGCAAAGACCGTTGAGGAAGAAGGTAAAGAGGCCAACGTTGTAAATATCAGTCATGGAGACCTTCGGGAATTCCCACAGAAGAGCAACAACACCGTTCATGACAGCGCAGACAGGGGCGAAATAGTAAAGGGAGACCAGAGGGTCCATCTTGAAGTCAGCAGAGCTCAAGAGTCGCTGAACCATGGTGAGGCGAAGAGCTTCGAAGACGATGCCACCAATCTGGTACAGGAAGCCAATCAAGACGAAGTTGATTTCGCCGAAGGAGGCAATAATGACACCGACAACAATGGCGGAAACGTTCAGAAACTGCTTGAGGTTGGGCTGAGAGACGCCAAGAGACCAACCAGCGATCAAGACAGCGACGGGAGTGGTAGCCTTAAGCATCTGGATGAAAGCGACAGAGAGATATAGGTAGGTAAGGTTGCCACAGATCAAACTCAAACTGAAAAACAGGCCGATGGGGACAACAGCACGCAGGTAGACGCGGCCGGTCATCTTGACAGACTTTCGGCCATCCAGAAGAGGAGTGAATCGGGCCATGAGTTGGGTGGCGACGGTCGCAAATACCATGTGGTAGGTGGTCAAAATAACAGGATAACCTAGAAAATGAAGACAGTTAGCATTATTTGGTTCGCCGTCGAAATTGTACTGGCAAGGCGAGAAGTAAAAGTTGAGCGACATACGGAAGTTCAAGGTATCCAGAACCCATTTGTTGAACAGAATGACCGAAGAACTGAAGCCAATCCAGACACTGTGAAATATGTGTTAGCGATGTGATTAGACGCCAAAGTCTCGCAGATTTTTATTCTCCAACGGGAGAACCATTCATCGTCTTACATTACGTAGAAAGCCGGGTGAACCATCGACTTGGAAGGCTGAGAATTTTCGACGGCAGGGTTAACCGTAGGCAAAACTGGGGACGAGGATTCCGTGCGAAGAACCTCGCCAGAGACGCGAGACTTTTCCTCTGACATTTTGACGGCTTTGTCCACTGCGCTGCGATTGATTCGTCGACGATAGGATCAAGTCGTGGTAATGCCGAGGGACCTGGCTCGTCGGATTGATTGAACGAGCGGACGGACTGCTGTGTCCTGTACGAAGAGGGCACAGTGTCCAAAAAGGTTGGTTGTAAAAAGCTGGGAGTAAGTTTTAAGAAGAAAAAAACACACAAGGGACAGTGGGTGCCAGCCTTGCAAAGAAAATATGCTGACGAGACTTTGGCGGAAGAAAAAAAACTTGATCAATGTTAATGGCGTCGAAGGTGTTCAGACGAAGGGTGAACCGGAGAGGAATCAGCGGAAGCGAGGAGTGAAGGCCAAGAGAAAATTCTGGGGTCGAGAATATGGCCTGTCAACCTCCCTGTGGATTAAATGGATGGGGAGGAGGAAGAGGAGGAAGAGAGCAGGAATGGAACGTGTGGCGGAGACGAAAGGGAAAAAAAAAAAGGTACATTGGTTATCCCAGGAGTAAGTGCATGTGGGCAATAGTAGGTCAAGTGCTGTCACGGCTGTGGGCAGGGGTGGCGGGGCCACAGAATGTCGAGATGTAACTACTGAGTACATGTACGGAGCACGAAGTACGTACTCGAACTTGTACCAATCGATTTGCAGACTGCGATGTGGGAGCAAGGGCCTCGAAAGGCGCAAGGCTAAAGTACTCGCGAACTTGAAGTATAAGCTTAGGTACTTGGCGCCACTTAAAACACTCCCACACTGCAGGACATCAGTGCCAATGGGTGGTTCGTGTTCGGTGTTTCTGCAAACATTAAACCGCGCGACCGAACCCCCGCCCCCTTTTGCATCATTCAAGGTTCTGAAGTAACTGAAAAGCCCAGCCAACAAACAGCCCGCCGGCCCAGGCCCAACTCCAAAGTTCACTCGGCATTTTCACACAGTAGCAGAATATTTTCTGTGACACGGTGATCAGACGCCGCGCATTCCACCATGCTTTGTTGCGTGGAAACCGATCGACGACCTAAACCCTGGGCAAAGCGAGGCTGGTGCGAGTCCCTTCCCTAACCCTTTCAAAGATCCACGTATGGAGTACGGCGAAGTACTCCGTACCAGGAGTAACTAGAAGGATCAGTACTCCGTATTGTTAGGATCAGGTCAGGGGCATGCAAGATTGCACTGCTTGCAGGCCATGAGCCACCAAAGCAAGGTTCAGCCCAACGGCCTGCCGCACAAATACTCAAATCAATGTCGCAAACAGGTCAAACCAGGAAGTAAGTTATCGAATCACACCTCAGTAGGCCGCCCACGTTGAAGAATCGGCCGGTTGTCACCCCTGATACACTAAGAAGGCTTGCGGCAGAGTGACAGGACGAGCTAGTACGCTTCAGATAGTCATGGACTCCTGAAGCCGGCTGTTTATCCGACACAGGCAGCCTGGGTCATGCTATCAATGCAAGAACGAGTTGATATGAATTCGCAAAAGGATAAATGATATCACGACAACCCTGGCTTTGGTGGAAATTATAGGACAGAAATGAGGAATGAAGAAGCAAGGGGACGAAGATGATGAGAACAATAGCAGCTTTGAGAAAATGTCTCGTTGTATTTGACAAAGCGGCTCGTTGTCAGCGATTAAAGAGGCCATGCTAAGTCGATCCTACTTCCGACATAAGTCTTCCATGCCCTAGAGCAGAAGGAAGAGGCAGCACAGGGCTCAAGAAATAGTGGCTGGTACGGAATAGGGAGCAGTCCGTACGGAGTACAAACCTGGCAATCTGCCTGCCCGTCGGCTGCAGCGTCAAACCTGACTAAAGTTCGGGGGGGGCAAAAGACGGCATGCCGATCGCGCTCTCGATTGGGAAACCCGACTGCTTTCGAAGCACGCATTTGTCTGTGTCTCGCTGCGATTCGGTGGGCAGGCAACCCGGACATCTCTGCCTGACACCAAAAATGAGATGCTGCATGTCGCAGGTCAAGCAGTCAAGCAGCCACATACTAAGGCGTACGTACGGAGTCAGGAGTAGTACGGAGTACGGAGTACTCCGTACTGTAACTACATACCTAGTCACCTACCAGCCATGGGGCACCGAGGCAAAAAGCAAGGAGCAAGGAGCTCGGCAGCCACGAGCATGCCAAGCCTTCAGTAGCGCATGCCCAGCCTTTAACGACGAAGCTTGGCAATGAGTATATTTCCAGATCTATCTTCAAGGAAGCCTTGGTCTTGAACCATTGTCCACCACGCCGCTGTCTTGCCATGACATGAAGTCTTCGAATAATGTCGGCTGACCTCGTCAAGTCTTCCCATGGAAGCGAGTATGTACGGGGTACTTGCCGCTCATTTCTCCTCTGAGAGCTGCCTGCGATTACGGACAATGGGTCTGGCGATCACTTTAGCCACGAGCGATTGAAGGTGCTAGCTTACTCCGTACACGCAGATGGTTCTCAATCTAGCTATGAATCACTAAGTCGTTGCCAGCCAACCCGATACGAATATAGTCTCCGGGGCTTTCTCGAGTAAAGCCAGGGACGGGCGGTCTCTAGTCCAGTTTCGGGGGCAACTCCCAACTCCGTCATCAAAATCTGCAAGGTAGTACGGAGTATGTTCTTTTCGGCACCCTTCGGTATCATCGAGGCACAGTACCATTGATCTTTACTCTTCACTATCAATAGCACCGTGATAGTACGGAGCACTTTGTACGGAGTACTCTGTACTCTACCTACGTATCCCATCCGCAATGCCCCCTTTTTTTTTGTGGGCTTCGGCGGCATTAGCGGTCCACAACCGATGGAGCGTTGCTCATTGTGACCCTTTCTTGTATCCTTTTGCATGGTTGTTCGATGGCAAATGAGGGAAATTTTCCTTCCAAACTGGTCAGGGATGAATGAAATGGTCGCCCCTGGTTGTGCTCCACGACATAGAGACGATCTTGATCTGCCATTTGTTTCAGGAGTTCCTGGTGTGCCCATTTTGCGTGGCACGGGCTCAGCGTCAGATTGAGTGGCCAATTCGCTTCACGGCCGTTGATCTTTATGGCGAACCAATAACTAACTATCTCAAATGACATTGGGACGTGCTTGCCATGAGAGATGATGAACTGTGTGGCTCCCCTCTCTCTTTCGGGAACATGATCGAAATCGACAACCACATGCACCATTTAACCGATATCAAAGCCGTTGGTCTACGGAGTATGTACACCCAGCCTTGGGGAGAGTGTCACGTCGTACAGACAAGCAAGCTGCTTCCAATCGCGATTCGATACATTCTCGCTGCTGTCTGAGCTTTGTTATCAGTTCACCTCCATCTGTACCACGTCGACGGTCAAGATGCCACCGGCTGTAAGAATTCGCGTGGTAAGCGAGCCGGGCCTTATCTCTTAACTGGCGCTCAGGAGCAAAAGTAATACATACAGATCAGCCAGCCCCAGCTAACCAAATGCGTGATGCATCAAGACTTATCCATCGTGCGGGATACAGCTGCTATTGAAAAGCGGTAATGGTTACTGGTATCCTTACGTACTAGTACTCCGTACTAGCTGCAAAGAATACGGGCGATAGGTTACGACAAGCCTGGCCTTCTGCATTCATGTCGCAGCCTCTGCAGGACTGATGGGCGACGACGGTTCAGGCGTGTGACATTCGGCGTTCGAACTTCACCCGAACGGGGCCATTAATATGTCAAATGCGGCAGCGGGCCGAGAGTCTTAAGGACGCGCATCCAGGACCTGGTCACGCTGCTACCAACATTAGGGTTCTCCATCACATCGGGAGATTGCGAGCACCGGGCCCCGGTCCGTCAGACGTCTAGAACCCAACAGCCCATAGCATGAAGGGGAGATGAGGGGTGGCGAGACGAAAGGCGTGTACGTGTGTAGTACGGAATACTCCGTACTCCGTACATGTGGTATCATTGCATCCTCTGATAGGTGTTTAGGGACTCACAGGACCAGTAGCAGGAGTAGACTTTGACGGCGAGAGAGGGGAGCGAGGATGGTGTTGGCAATGAGGTCATCAAGACTCTAGGCTCAGTCGGTAGTAGTAGTAGTATTGCCATGTTCAAGACTACGCGCGCATCACATCTGACCCTCAGCTCATGACAGCTCAGTCAATTCTTGAAGACCAGTCAGCTGTGGCGCATATGGCTGGTGCGATAAGTAGAGAGACATTAAAAGCGAAGTCCAAGTGACTTGGGAATACCTACATACCTCCTAGTACGAATGTTGTCAGCAAACTCGTTTGGGTTATCACTGCAAGCTGGCCAGCCATTGATCAGGCCAGGCAAAGCTTGCAGGACAGCGGCGGCGGAACTGGCAACATTGAACGCAACAAACCCAGCAAACCAGTGCGAAAGGGGGGTCTCGTACTCCGTACTCCGTATCTTCAAGCCGGTCGGTCGTCGGTCACACGCCAGATTGATGGCCATCGTCCAATCTTGCATGGGCCACACATGGGCCGCACACAGGAAGCACACACAGGAAGGCTATTGGTCAGTTGGAACGGCAACATGTCCAGTCCACTCAAAATCACGAACCCACGAGCACAGACAGGGCCACGACGTGCCTTGAGGACAGGCAGTGGCTTGCCGCCCCTCCACCCCTGGATCCAAATTAATTTTAGCCCCTTCAACAGACAAACATGTCTCGACGTTCTCCTTTTTTTCCTTCCTCCCAGCCAGGCCTGTCTGCAGATCCACCAGAAAACAATTGCGTGGGACATATCTACGGCAACTGGTCGACATTGGCTTCACTCCTCTACTTTTCTCCTGCGCTGACCCGAGATCGTACTTCTCTGCTCTGCTCATTTTTTTCAGATTCATCGCATTCACGCAGCGTCGTATCTGTCGGATCCAATTGAACCTTGCCTCGTTTGCAAGAGCCATCTTTGTCTCTACGCTTCTGTCGTCACCGCATCACCATGGGCGCCGACATGTGAGTTCCGTACTGCCATTGCCATCGCCTTTGTCTCGTGGAAGCCGGCTACGATGCCTCAACTCATCTCGAGCGGGACGGAGGGGGTGGAAAAGGATACCAAAGCAGTACAGTTCTCAACTGACAGTCGTGTTCTTTCAGTAACGTCGATGTTCTCGTCATTGGCATGGGACCTACTGGTCTCGGCGCCGCCAAGCGATTGAATCAGATTGTAAGATCCTCATTCCGCCATGTTTGCACATAGTTGCTCTGCTCAATCTTCTCAATTGCTGACTCTCTTCCCCGCGCAGAACGGCCCTTCATGGCTCATTGTAGACTCATCAGACAAGGCTGGTGGTCTCGCCGGCACTGATGTCACGGACGAGGGTTTCGTATGTTAATTCTATCTACTCGACCATTAGCCTCCTGAAAATATTAGCCCTACCACGTTCACATCCCCAGAACAAATGTCGGCTAACAATTCTTTCCCACAGCTGTATGATGTTGGTGGTCACGTCATCTTCTCTCACTATAAATACTTCGACGACTGCCTCGACGAGGCTCTTCCCAAGAACGATGACTGGTACACCCACCAGCGGATTTCCTACGTTCGCTACAAGAACCTTTGGGTTCCCTACCCCTTTCAGAACAACATTTCCATCCTCCCCAAAGAGGATCAGGTCAAGGCCATTGATGGCCTCATTGACGCCGCCATGGAGTGCCGTGTGTCCAACACCAAACCACAGGATTTTGACCAGTGGATTCTGAGAATGCAGGGTGAGGGTATCGCCGACATGTTCATGCGCCCATACAACTACAAGGTCTGGGCCGTTCCGACCACAAAGGTTAGGAAGACAGCTGCCACTATGTGCACGCCCAAGACTGACTTGAAAAAATAGATGCAATGCGCATGGCTCGGCGAGCGTGTCGCTGCTCCCGATATCAAGACAGTCACTAAGAACGTCATTCTGAACAAGGTTGCTGGCAACTGGGGCCCCAACGCTACCTTTCGATTTCCCGCCCGAGATGGTACTGGCGGTATCTGGATTGCCGTCGCCGATACCCTCCCCAAAGAGAAGAAGCGCTTCGGCAAGCAGGGTGAGGTGACCATGGTCGACGCTGAGAAGAAGATTGTCCATTTTGCCGATGGCACCACCATTGGCTACGGCAAGCTAGTCAACACCATGGCCGTCGATCACCTCGCTGAGAAGATGGGCAACCAGGAGCTCATGACTCTGACCAAGGAGCTCTTCTACTCGACCACACACGTTGTTGGTGTTGGTATCCGTGGTGAGCGCCCCGAGCGCATCGGTGACAAGTGCTGGGTACGATTTGCAGATTAACAAGTCCCCCTTTTGGCTCTCTTTGACGCACCCGGTACTAACTGCGTCTGTAGCTCTACTTCCCCGAGGATAACTGTCCGTTCTATCGCGCCACCATCTTTTCCAACTACTCTCCATATAATCAGCCCCAGAAGGATGCCAAGCTGCCGACGTTGTACCTCGCTGATGGCACCAAAACCTCTGATGAGGCCAAGGAGGGTCCCTACTGGTCCATCATGTTAGAAATATCTCAGTCTTCCATGAAGCCTGTCGATGTTGAAAACCTGCTCAAGGACAGCATTCAGGGTTTGATCAACACGGAGATGCTTAAACCCGACGACGAGATCGTGTCCACCTACCACCGTGCCTTCGATCACGGGTATCCTACTCCTACTCTAGAGCGTGAGGGCGTCCTGAAGCAGGTCCTCCCCAAGCTCCAGGATATGGGTATCCTGTCCCGTGGCCGATTCGGTAGCTGGAGATACGAAGTCGGTAACCAGGACCACTCGTTCATGCTGGGTGTCGAGGCTGTTGATCACATCGTCAACGGAGCCGTTGAGCTGACTCTGAACTACCCTGACTTTGTCAACACGCGCAAAAATGAGGAACGACGTTTGGCGCAGTCTTTCAACTTTGCCAGCTCTGCTCAGACCAATGGCACCAACGGGAGCATCGACGGACACGGACTTAGCAATGGCACCACTGAAGTGTCAAGCCGTGAGCGTGCTTCGTCCAAGTCCTCCAAGCTGGTCAATTAGATAAGAATCACAGAAGGCGGCTGAAGCCAAAATGAATTGGGAGATGATGAGGGCCTGTTGGTCCATTTTCCTTGAGGAATCCTACATGGGGGCCGGGCGCACTCTAGACGACAAGCGACATGGGAAAATAACCTTCTTGCGCCCTTTGTATGGGTTTCGTTAAGACATGTCGGGTTATGTCAAGCCGGACTAGCAAATGGGCAACAAGGTATGCCGGGAAGGGATAGCCGTTGAGCAGTTTCTCATCGGGCCTCTCACGATGTAGGAAAGGTTGGCATAGAATTTGGGTCTCTTTTAAACTTAGGTTCCTAGAGACGGTCGAGATAGAAAGCATAGAGCCGGACCACTCTCGATTTAGACCAGGCAATAGCTAGGCTAAATATAAAATATAAGTTCTCTGAACGCAATAGGCCGTATCAAGTCTGGTGGTTAACCGTTGGAGTCGCACCAAGAAGAGCTCTCATGTCAGCAGCAACGAGTACTCCGTAGCTCGTTCAGATGTTATTCTTGCATATGTCGTGGGGCAAAAGTCCCACGGCCCATGGGCGCGTGCCAAACAAACAAAGCACAAGATGGCTGGCTGCAAGCGCAAATGCAAACAGGTCGTTTGTGCAACGCTCGCGCAGGGGAACCATGACTGACTGACAAGCGTATCAGGCAAGTTTGACATGATACAGATCGATCCCCGGGCAACACGTCTATAGCTACTCGGCTCAGGGCATCGTTTTTTCCTTACCACTGAGCGCACCGTTCGTCATTTAGGGCTCGACAACGCGTTATTTATGACGATGGGTGGTTTCGAAAAAAAGAAACAACAGCACGGGGGAACAAGAAGGGCTGCGGTGGGTGCCCGACTGCGGCGCGCTCGGCCCCTGGGGCCTATTTATTTACATGTATTCGATTCGATTCCGTGGTTCATTGTGTCTGTACTTGCCGACACGGGCCGTCGTTGCCTGCTGGAGGGGGAATAAAGACGTATGTACTAATATGTGCTCCGTATGTTGGTTGGTTGGTTGGTTGGTTGGTACACATGATGCCGGTAGGCTTCTGGTGCCCGAAGGGAGGGCGTTCAAATTGTTGCTTGCTGCAGGCCGAGCAAAGCCAGAGCACAGCAATCTTTCTTTGGACTACGGGGGAATGACTCGGTCGGGTGCCCACTTCTTCGGGCGAATGGTCAATGGCTGGGATGCGAACTCGGGGAGATGCATTTTGTTTAGGGTAGAGATGGACGGACTACTTTTGGCGCGAAGACAGGTTGTGCTGGGGGAACCGAAGTGTCGTGATATATTGTTGTTGTTGTTGTTTTCATTTTTTTTTTTTTTCAGGGACGTGGATGAAAGATTTGTGCCTTTTTCTGGGCATGCTGTTGTGATTGGAAGTAGCTTAGATATAAGATGTCTGGTGTATTTTGGTTCTGTGGCCTGGCTGGAGGTGGGGGGACGTTTGCACCCCTCTTCTCCTTGGACGACGGGTGCATCTGTACGGAGTAGTATGACGAATTTATATTGTCCGTGGCAGGCTGGCGGGCCGCCGGCCTGGCGAGTGCCCTTTGTTCACGACAGCTTAACCATGTCGATGTGACAAGCCGTGCAGAGAGCAAACGCTTGGGGAGGCCGGAGAGGGCGTGGATTGGCCGAGTTGAGACGTTAACTACTACCTAGGTGCCTAGGTACCTAGTACCTAGGTAGTTAGAGGGGTACGGAGTACCTAACCTCCTAGAAGGGGTTCCGCTCTGGCTGGCTCCAACTTGACAAGGTGCACCGAGAAGCTGAGGTTAGATATACGGAGTACAGAGTACGGAGTAATTATACAGCGTACGTGCACGTACCTGCCTCTGCGCTGGTGGCAGAGTCCAAGTTCCCCAGCAATCGCGGCCTGCAGAAAGCCGTTGCTCGACGGACAAAGCAGACATGACTTGGAGGCAAGTCAAAGCGTCAATGCTCGAGTGGTCGGATGCGGCCAAGACATCAGCCTGCGTCCTTGAATTCTGGTACCCGGAATCACTGCATGGGCCGCAAATGGCCAATGGCGTGGGCGCGTCTGGTCAAGGCGACCGACACTAAGGCCCGCCCAGCTGGGTACGGAGTACATGAACGGAGTCAAGTCAGTACAATACCTAGCTTAACGGAGTACGGAGTACGGATACGGAGGACGGGGGGGGGGGCACCTGCAATGTTGTTGTTGTTGTTGTTGGCACTGAACTGGTGCATGCGCATTTGACCAGCGCACAACCCACAACCACCAGCCAGCACGAGTCCAGCTAGGCTAGGCTGCCTTCAAGGTTGAGCTCAAGTTGCTGCCAGTTGAGCGCCAGGCCCAGTGCTATTACATTACATGTACCTATTTACCGCCAGTTGATCACTACGGGGCATTCAAGCAACTAGAGGACTTGCACACATGGCAACGGCCAATCATCATCCCAGACCCGACATGGACATCGAGCCATCGAGGGCGCTACGGCTTCGACTAGTTAGTTTACCACCAAAGCAAGCACTTCTTCACATTGCCTCACCGTGCCTTTCCTGTCGAATCGCCTGCTGTCCTTGACATTTCGTGAACTTGGTGCTGTATCATCTTGAGCTGTTGCCTGCTCGCTCTTTCTGCTTTGTTTATTTCTCCTCCTGATCTCTCATTTTACATTCGTCTCCCCCCCCTTTGCCGCCAGCCGACTGAGGATGGGCACTGCATCTTGGCTTGCCTCGTCGACCGCATGTATGAGCCGTTGAGTTCGTCATCACCACCACCACCACCACCACCACCACCACCACCAACCGCGTCCATCCAGCCTGCGAGGCCGCCTCGCCCGAAATCGAACCTCACGGGCACATTTCCCCTTTCCAAGGCGAAGCCGTCTTCGCTTGGACCGCGCTGCCTCCCACCATGCACGGCGCCTCTCTGGTGCCTGACGATGGCCTCGACTCGCTGCCGCCCCCGCCGCCGAGACTGTTTGAACGGCTTCGTCAAATAGCTGGCTATACCTGGGACGAATCCAAGGAGCCCATACATTCGAGTTATGACTTTTGGTACGTCCCCACTCGCTGCAATGATGTGCGGCACTGCTGCTCGACGAGCCGCGCGAAAGCTCGAGCTGTCTCCTGGCGTAAGTGGCAAAGCGGCACAGGACGCTGACGTTGGCGACAATGGCTGGGAAACAGGCTCGTCTTCGGAACCCGGTTCGTATCCGCAAAACCACCGCATTCGAGCGCAGGACAGAATGAATCCGGCCTCGGTTCAGTCACCAAATTGCAGTCAGGCCGACCGCCCCCCTCCGAACCTGGCAATCATGTCGCGCCCTCCTCTGAGACGCAGAGCACCGAAACACCAAGGACGCCGCTTCTGCACAGGCCGTCAACCCCGATCGTGTCGCCGCCGTCCGCCGAGTCTCTTTCCGTCGTTGAAGAACTGGTCGTTGCCCGTGTGTCGCCGCACAACCTGCGAGAGGAGCGGGCTTTTCAAATCGCCAAGAATGTTGCTGGGACCTCCGACCCTTACGGCGAGCACATTGCGAAGCCCATTGAACTCCTTCGTTTGAGCCCTGGCCCCGGAGAGCGCAGTCACATCACCGTCGCCATCTACCAGTACCCGGGTCCCAACTACCTGCTCCGGGTGCTGGACTTTGGGCCTGCTTTCTATCGGGCGCGCAAGATGGGAGACACATACGTCTCCTACCACCCGGCAACCTCTAACCATCTACAACCGCCCATAAACCTCGAGTACTTTCTGGACTTCGCCATCGGCGCAGTAGAGTGTTTGGAGATTATGCATCACGGACAGGGGATAATCCACGGTGAGATTCGGGGGGACTCGTTCCACTTCAATGTCGAGGAGAACATGGTCAGGATTGTGGCCTTTGGCTCCGGCTTGAGGTCTTTTGAGCATGGCCTGACCAGCACCGGCTGGCTGACGCTCTCCAAGGAGGTTGGCGTCAAGAACAAGCTCCTCTACATCAGCCCCGAGCAGACCGGTCGTATGCCCGCCGAGCCGGACACCCGGACCGACATTTACTCTCTGGGCATCTTGATGTGGACGCTGCTGACGCAACAGCCCGTCTACACCGGCGAGACCCCCATGGACATCATTCAGGGCGTGCTTGGCCGTAGGGTGCCCAATGTAGCCACGGTGCGGATGGACATTCCGGACGTCATTGGGCGAATTATTCAAAAGTGCACGGCCAAGAATGTCGCAGACCGTTACCACTCGGCGAGCGGGCTCCGCCATGATCTTGTCAATGTCCAGCAGCTGCTTTCGGATGGGGACTCGACGGCCCTGAAGGACTTGCAGATTGGGACCAAGGACATCTCGTCATTTTTTATCCTCCCGACAAACATGGTTGGTCGAATCGCAGAGCGGAATGAGCTCATCAGAGTTATTGACCGTGTTTCACGAAGTCACTCGCTCGGCAGCAGCCGAAATCGCTTCTCGGACGCATCCGGCCTCGCCAATGAAGTCGTCATCACCGACGACGTCTCCAGCGAAGGCGGGGGAAGCTCTGCAGAGGGCACGAATCGGAGGAGTGGCTCTTTTAACATGGGCGCATCGTCAGACTACAAGCTCCCCAGGAATAGCTTCCACCCGTCTATATTGTCCGATACGCAGACCCTGTCCGGCGAGACCGTGTCATCGACCCAGTCTGGCCCTCAGTCCCGGCCGACGAGACCGTGGGAGCGACATCACTCCGTGTCCCTAGATACAGCGAGCGCCGTGGAGAGCACCGGCGGACCGGAGGGTAGCCGGATGGGCATGACCGAGTCCAGCGGGTCGACCCTGTCACGACACCTGGGTGCCGCCAAGTTTCGACGGCGCGGGCAATGCGAGGTTGTCACTATTGAAGGAGCCGGCGGGCTCGGCAAGAGCTTCTTGGTCCAGAGCGTCCTCGGCGAAGCCAGACGGCGCGGTTATTGCGCCACCGCCAAGTTCGACACGGCCCGGAGGACGGCATTCGGGCCGCTGCTCAAGCTGCTGTCGTCTTTATTTAAGCAAGTCTGGGGCGAGAGAAACACGGAGACGCCGTTCCACCAGCGCCTCAAGCAATACGTGCGTCCCGTCTGGCCGATGCTACATAGAGTGCTCGGCCTGCCCGAGTTTCTCCTGGGACCGCCCGAGCTGGCGAGCCCGATGATGCGCTCGTTGACCAACAACTCGCAACAGGCCGGCCAGCGGAACAACGGCAAGTTTGGCTGTAAACGGCGAGGGTCGTCGCCGGGGAGCTCGCCATGCCACTCGAACCGTGTCCCTGGCGGCAGCACCAGCACCAGCACCAGCACCAGCACCAGCACCAGCTCTCAGGACTTTCTCTGCGCGGGCACGTCGACAAAGACGACGCGCCTCATGAACACCTGCCTGGACATACTTCGAGTCTTCACCACGCACAAGTTCATCTGCTTTTGTCTCGACGACCTCCATTTCGCCGATGACGAGTCGTTGGAGCTAATAACTCAAATCATCGGCGCTAAAATGAAGATGTTGATTATCATGACGCATAGACCCGAGGAGCTCGCCAGGGAGAAGATGGACCGCATTATACACCCGGCCGAGCCGGAAGAGAGCGCTCGGAACTCCCGGCCCCGAGTCACGAGAGTTAGTCTCGCGCCGCTGACAGAGGCCGAGATACTCGAGTATGTGTCCGCCACCCTCTCCAGGCCAAAGGAGGAGATATTGTCCCTCGCCCTCGTCATCCAGTCCAAAACCGCCGGCAATCCCTTCTACATGCGGGAGATGCTCAGCGCTTGCCATCGGAAAAGGTGCATATGGTACGACTATCGCGACAGCAAATGGCATTTTGATCTCGACAAGCTGTTTGCGCAGTTCCGGGGCGAGAAGGACTACGACGTGCTAGACACGGGCTTCATCACAAGAAGGCTGGACGAGCTGCCACCGGCCGCCAGGGCTGTGCTGGCGTGGGCTTCTCTGCTGGGGAACTCGTTTTCCTTTGAGATTATAAGTCGATTGATGCAGGGCGAGTTTGACTACCAGGACGACGACATTCCGGACTGCTGCCCGGACCTCTCGAGACGCTGCTACTCCGAGGCCGAGGCCGTGGCCGGTCTCCAAGCGGCCATCCAAGCGTACATCATCGTGCCGAGCGAGACTGACGACCGGTTCCGTTTTGCACACGATCGGTACGTCAACGCGTCGGCCGCACTCAAGGAGTGTAACGCCCGCCGGATGCACTTTGTCATCTCCCGGACTCTCCTCAAATACTACGCGGTGGAAGCCAGGCAGCGGGACAGCACCGCCTCCCACATTTGCGAGGCCATTTCAATCATCAAGATGCGAGTCCCCGTACGACAGGACTTCCGCAAGCTGCTGACTGACTGCGCCCAGGCGGCGACGGAGAACGGGGCCCGACCGACGGCGGCCAAATACTACGGCGCGGCAATCCAGCTGCTGCAGAGCGAGCCGTGGTCGGACGATGGCGACGACGTGTCCTACGAGGAGACGATGCAGCTGTACCTGCGTGCCGCGGAATGCCACCTGTTCATGGGACAGCTTTCGCCGGCCAACGACCTGCTGTCGACCGTCTTTGGCCATGCGAAGACGGCAATGGACAAGGCCCCGGCGTACGTGCTGCAGTCGAGGATATTCGCCCAGAACGGCAACGCGCTCGCGGCCCTGATCTCCCTCAAGGAGTGCCTGGCTGCCCTGGGCGTGTCTCTCGAGGACGAGCCCACGTACGACAAGTGCGACAAGAAGTTTCACAAGCTGGCGAGGCAGATCCAGGGCATGGACCGCCAGTCCCTCGTCAACCCGAAGAAGAACACGGCGCCGGTGACGGCCTCGATCGGAGCCGTGCTGTCAGAGACGGCGTCTGCCGCATGGTGGTGCGACTGCCTGCAGTACTACCACCTCACCCTCGTCATGATGGAGATGCATCTCAAGCGTGGAGCCTTTCCTCAATCCGGCATGGCCTTCCTCCAGATGGGGGTTGTTGGCCTCGCCCGGTTCAACATGACGCAGTTCGCCGTCGACATGGGCACAACCTGCCAGGACCTGCTCTACTCTGCGCGAGACGCCTTCTCCATGGCTCGCGGCCAGATGCTGCACTCATGCTTCATTGGCCACGTCCAGTACTCCATCTCGCTGTCCGTCTCCCAGATGGACGATGCCATCGAGCTGGCGTCGGTTGGCGGCGATCGACTCTCCACCATTCTCAGCTACGGCCTCTCCGCGGTCACGAAGCTGTTCGCCAGCGAGAACCTCTCCGAACTGGAGTCCTTTTGCCACTACGGCTGCGAGGACATTGTCAAGTGGTCGCTCGACACCCGTGGCGGCTCGCTCCTCGTGGGCGTCAGGCAACTTTGCCGCGCCCTGCAGGGCAAGACGTACACGGACGAGCCGTTGCGCGTCATGACGGACGACCAGCACGACTCGGTCTGCTACAAGAGCTGGCTCACGAGTCAGACGCAGGACAGCAACCGCTCTTCCCTGTTGTACGAGAGCCTCGAGCTGTGCGCCCTGTTCCTCTACGGCCACTACGAGCGCGCCGTCGACATTGGCAGGGAGAGCATGGGGAAGCTCTCCATGCTGTGGTCGTCGCGCAACAGCCGGCTGATTCTGCTCTTCTACGGGCTGTCGCGCGCCGGTCAGCTGCTGAGGCTCATGCAGGATCCTCGCTCGCAGACCGAGGACCACACCGCCAGGACGGGGGAGATTGTCGACGAGCTGGCCGGCTACGTCAGGATGATGGAGGACTGGTCGGTCGTGTCCGACGTCAACTACCGGTCCTGGTCACGGCTGCTGAACGCGCAGGTCGCGGAGCTCTCCCAGGACCACGGACAGGCCATCCAACACTACGAGGAGGCGCTGGACCACGCCGCCGAGCACGACTTCATCCTGGAGGAGGCGCTGGGCAACTACGTCATGGCCGGCTTCTTCATCAGGCGGCGAGCGAGGCGGTCCGCCAGGGCCGCGCTCCAGGACGCGGTGCGCCTGTATCGACAGATAGCCGCCACGGGCGTGGCCTCTGCCATCGAGGAGGAGCACAGCCTCCTGCTCCACGGGCCGACGCGGAATCATCGGACGGCCGAGGTTGGCATCCAGACGGACTTTGCGGCCGACCAGCCATCTGCGCAGTACCGCCCCGTCGACGGCGTCGACGGCGACGAGCTGACGCAGGTTCCCTCCAACACGGCCATGTCGGAGCTCAGGGGCGAGCGCATCGGCGCCTGGCGCGGGTCGATGCGGATGCCCGCCGAGGACGGCGTCGGCCTGCCCGCCCTGGACATGATTGACCTGCACGCGATCCTGGTGTCGTCCCAGGTCATCTCGTCCGTGCTGCAGGTCAACGAGCTGCTCAAGACCATGTGCGACGTCATCCTCCAGACCTGCGGCGGGTCGGCCACCCGAGCCGCCATCATCGTCCGAGACGACGACACCGAGTCGTGGTGCGTGGCGGCCAGCGGAGATCCCGAGAGGGGAGCGTCTGCGCATGAGCCGGGCCTGCCTCTGTCCGGGTCGACGCTCATCGCCGAGAACGTCGTCCTCTACTGCGCCCGTTTCAGAGAGCCCGTCTTCATCCCCGACCTCTTCGCCGACGAGCGGTTCGGCAACGTCAACGAGGGCTGGCTGCAGCGGTACCCCGGCGGCAAGGCCATCATCTCCATCCCCATCCTGCACGGCACGAAGCCGCTCTTTGGCGTCCTGTACCTCGAGGGCGAGCCCGGGTCCTTCACGGACCGCAACGTGTCGGTCCTGCAGCTCCTGGTCAACCAGATCGGCATCAGCTACTCCAACGCGCTGTCGATGAAGAACGTCGAGAAGATCTCGGCCGAGAACAGGGGCATGGTCTCGGTCCAGAAGCGAGCGCTGGCCAAGGCTCTGGAGGCCGAGACCAAGGCCAAGCACGCCGAGGCCGAGGCCAAGCGCAACGTCAAGCTGGCCGAGGAGGCGGCCAAGGCCAAGGCCATCTTCCTCGCCAACGTCTCGCACGAGCTGCGGACGCCTCTCAACGGCGTCATTGGCAACTCGGAGCTGCTGCGGGACAGCGACCTGAACAGGGAGCAGCTCGAGATGGCCGACTCCATCCGCGTCTCGGCGGACCTGCTGCTCACCGTCATCAACGACATCCTGGACTTTTCCAAGATGGAGGCGGACAAGATGAAGCTGTACATCATCGCCTTCAACCCCGAGGAGATGGTCCGCGAGGTGGTCCGCGCCGTGTCCTACAGCAACCGGGAGAAGACGTCCAAGAAGAACGTCCGCATCGTCCAGGACATCAACCTGCCGCCCATGCTCATCTACGGAGACCCCATCCGACTTCACCAGGTGCTGGGCAACCTCATCGGCAACAGCCTCAAGTTCACCGAGGACGGCTCCGTCACGATAGGGGCGCGCCTGGACTCGGAGACCAACGACAGCGCGACGCTCACGTTCTGGGTCCGCGACACGGGCATCGGCATTCCCGCGCAGCAGCTGGCGAAGCTATTCCAGCCCTTCAGCCAGGCCGACGCCAGCACGGCGCGGAAGTACGGCGGGAGCGGCCTCGGCCTCAGCATCTGCAAGTCCCTGATCGAGATCATGATGAAGGGCAGGATCCAGCTGGAGAGCGAGGAGAGCGAGGGCACGACGGCCTGGTTCACCGTCACGTTCGAGAAGGCCAAGGCCGACGTGTCCGCCGGCGACGCCCTCGGCAAGGCCTCGCCGCCCATTGACAGGTACTCGCTCATGACGTCGCCCTTTGACAGGGCCGCCTCGCCCAACCCGTTCCTGGACCTGTCCCGCGTGTCCAAGGAGCACGTGCGCATCTGCGTGGCCGAGGACAACCCCATCAACCAAAAGATCGCCATCCAGTACGCCCGCCGCCTGGGCTACCCAAACGTCGTGGCCTACGAGAACGGCCTCAAGGCCCTCGAAGGGCTGCGCGCAAAGGCCGCCCAGGGCGAGCCGTACCACATCGTGCTCATGGATGTGCAGATGCCCGTGCTGGACGGCTACGAGGCCACCAAGCTCATCAGGAAGGACGCCCTCGAGGCCGTGCGCAAGGTTCTCGTCATCGCCATGACGGCCTCGGCCATCCAGGGAGACAGGGAGAAGTGCCTGGCCGCCGGAATGAACGACTACCTCGCCAAGCCCGTCCGCTCGGAAGTGCTGAGGAAGAAACTGGACGCCTACGTCGACGTCTCCGTGAGCACCCGGCCCCCTTTGCTTCCTCCCCCCGCACAGAGAACAGAGAACCTGACTACTAACATGAACCCTTGGAACACAGGCGTCCGGCGGCGGCGCCACCGACACGGTGCAATCGCCCGTCAGTCCCCTTTCTCCCACGACCCCCAGCGACCTCGAGGTCAGCAACGGCCCGAGCATGGCATCGGTCGCTTCCAACGACGCGGCGGCTTTCAAGGACGTCCGGGCCGCGAGCAGCACCATCATCGACCCCATGCAGGAAGGCGCCGTGTACAACATGCCCCTCGACCCGACGAGCCTCCGATCTGCCGAGAGCCCCATGCTCAGCGTCAATCATCACCAGGACCGCAAGACGCTGCTGGTCCAGCTGCCTGAGCTGACGTCCAACTCTACCATCCGTCCCGACAGCCAGTCCCCCTCCGAGGCCAGCACCCCCGAGGCAGTGCAGGCCGCGGACCCCGTGGCCGGCCAGCCCAAGAGACAGCCGAGGAAACTGACAAAGGCACGGGGCCACGGCGCCGCGCTCATGGAGAATGCCGAGGCGAGGGCCGTCGAGAAGCACAAGGGCCTCTTGACCAAGAAGGTTCCTCCCGTGGACGAGCACAACAGGGGCGACGCTGCTTCCTGAGACAAAGAGGCCGAGGCCGAGGCCGACGTGTTACTTTATTTCCTGCTTTACGAATCTTGCATAATCACCACATGGTACCGTACGATGCTCACGTCTTTACGACTAACCTCTTTTTCACATCTTTCTCTTCTTTGACTACTCTTCCTTCTTCATTATCCCATCACCGCTACGTCTCCATGTCTAGATCAAAGCCTACTACTACTACTACTACTACTACTACTACTGTATACTCACCCGCGTCTTCATTCTTCGTTCTGGTGTTGCAAAGGGCCCTCATGGTGGAAGGCGCCCCATTCTCATACCCCCTTTTTCTCGGGCCCTGGGGTTCGCGTGTCTCGTTTGTAAGCTGGTTCTGCTTACGGTGCATGGAGGGGTATAAGTTATATAGAAGAAATACATGACGACTACTTCACAGTTGTCCTCCGGTGTGCGTGTGACTGTTTGCCATGGCGTTGTGTGTTCGATTTCGCGGGTCGATGCATGTCTCGACGTCCCGTCTACGTGGTGCTTGCGACTCTTGTCCCCGGGTGCTGTTTTGCACGGGGGCCAGGTTGTGCTGTTTGACGATCAGACGGACTGCTCGTCTTGGTCGCTTTGAAACCCGCGCATGGCGCAGGTAGTCGGTACCGGCCTGACGTCTAGGCTAGCATTCGGCTTATCGAGCAAACGCCGCCCTTTGGGCTCGTGACGACACCGCTTCCGTGGCATGGCGGCTTTGCGTCGGTAGACCAGCCCCCTCGTTACATCGACATACAGGATGAGGGAACCGCGAAGCGAGGCTGTTCAGTTGTCACTTTGGAGTTGGTTGGTAATGCGACAAGGAAGGGGGGTGGTAGTAGCGGATGAGCTATCAGGGCTGTTTTGACATAGGACATCATGGTGGCATGATGGCCCATGCTGTTGCAAGATTGATTTCATGCTTTCTCGACAACCCAGAGATTTAAGAAACTCGGGTGGCTGGAACGCACACTTCCTCCCGAAGATGTGGCTTACAAAGGCGTCTTTCGTGGGCGGCAATAGTCAATCGCTCGTGACAAGTGTTGGCCTCGGATAGAGATACGTCGGGACGCCTCTTGTTTTGGGTTGTCTGGGAAGATCTTTTGAGCCATGGCTGACGAGTGGATGACATGTGAATGATCAATCGCCGATTTCGCGCGGGAGCAAGGGCCGGAGGGGAGGAAGTAACGGGCGTACAGAACCGTAAAGGGATATTCGGCCTGTATCGTCTTGGTGAGAGGAAGGGGGGGGGGGGGGGCAGAAGCTGCTATCGGCCATGTTTGGATATCGTTTCCTTTCATGGTTCTTGCGGCGCCTTCAATGGGCTGTTTTGTGTTATGGCTGTGAACCGTTGCGGTTTAGCACCCATATCATCGGCGCAATATAGACGGGGGAAAAGACTGGTGATATGCAATCAAAGGTAGGGATGTGTATCTTCCTGTCCATACTTGGGAGCGAAGCGCCCTTTTTTTTTCTTTTTTTTTTTTCTTTCGCTTTGTTGCCCCTGTTGGGTGGAAGCTGTGTTGTCGTCTGCTGGAAAGATGCGAGAGCCATTTTGTCCAAGAAAGGATCCAAGCGGAATAGAGAGCCTCCCTCCATCTTTTTTCCCTTCCACAAGCGAGCTCTTTAGGCGACAAGGTTTAGAAAGCGGATGGAAACTGGGCCGGAAGCATTCAATGTTGCAAAAATTTGAGGTCGGAGGTGGTAGTGCTCCGCAGTCCATCGCGTACTCCATAATTGAACGGGTTCAAGATGAGAAAAAGTCGCTCAAACAGGACCCGAATGGGCCCTTGCCGGGTCGACGCCCGCCCGGGATCCATGACAGCGGGATGGAATGGGAAAGTATGGCAAGCCTGTGCCGTCTCGGTTCCAAACAGGACATGAACAGGGGAACCTGGGCGAACCACACGACAGGCCAAGAGATGTACGGAGTATATTTGCTCAGTTTGAACCTGGGTTCGTCTCGCCCGAATCGGGAAGACGGATGGAGAACGGAAAAAGGGTCTGGCAGCCGAGAGATTGCTCCCATTTGTTTTTTTCTCAGTGGCGCTTGCTTGCTTTGCTGTTGGCGTCGTCAATGGCTATTTGATCCATGGGATCCATAAAATCCATGGGACCAACAGACCCAAGTTCGCTCAAAGCGCCCCCTGTCCTGCGCCCTGTCCCGCCTGGCTGGTCTTGATCGCTTCTCGATTTTGCTTTTCTCCCTTTGCCCCAGACGTCCATGACCCAAAAACGTCACTGGAACGTGGCAAACCCTGGAGCTGGTGAAACAGGCCCTGGTAGACGCCAACGTGGATCCTCATGGTGAGCGGACTGTGGATAACTCATTGGTTTGTGCTCCTTCGGAACAGACGACACGACAGGAACAGGAAACCTCTGAGAACAAGAACAAGCTCGGGCGCCACCATGGCACCATGTTGACGTTGCCTCATTGTTGAAACGCCACAGCCAGGGGATGTCCTCCAGTCATCTCTTCCGCCCACCTAACCAAACAAGGCAGATGCATCAGACAATCGAGCCATTTATTCGTCCTTCAATAGCGCTTTCGCCTGTCCGAGATTGCTTGCTGCCCTGCACGAGCCCCTGCAAGAGAAAACCGTTCCATGTCCCCTGGCAAGGACGCCCTTCATAGTAGCCCATGTGTTACTGCGAATAGGCAAGGTTGATGAGATTGGCCATGTTCTTGAACCAACAACCGCGGGTCAATCAAAGAGAAAAAAACGGTTGCATCTTGCCAGCGAATGGTGTGTAAGTTAATGACTTTGTGTCGCTACGAGAGTATTATGCCGTTGCCAACCAGATGATTTGATGCCACTCTTTGTTCGTCAGCAAGAGCCAGCCTGCCACGCGGCGGGCGAGACAGCCTAGAAACAAGTCCTGCTGTAAGGCAACAAAAGGAGGTCATGGCTATGCTGCCTGTGGCTGTTCTCTTCTGTGACCCATTGCTGCATGCGCATTACTCGTTACAGGGAAGAGGGCATGCAAGTGTGTCGTGCTTTGCAGAAAAACACTCGAGCCGCGAAGAGGGCGAAGGGCGAACGTGTGTCATGACGGGGCCACTGAGCTTTTGATCAACCGGCGGAGCTCTGCTGAGCCCTTTTCTCTTTTTCTTTTTCTTTTTCTTTTTCACTTACTCCGTACATGACAGGACTTGTTTGTCGGGACTTGCATGTCACCTGCCGCGGAACTAGGCATTCGAGTCTTCGCAGGAGGAAAGACGGTATAGTAATCGGAACCTGATTGGGTATCTCGTTTGTAGTCGTCGGGAACGATGGCAGCATCGAGCAACAATGAGACCACCAAGCCAGTAGTTGCACTCAAGACGACGAAACATCCGAACTTTCGGTGAATTCTAAACGCCGGGGTGAAGGGAGTACGGTTATGAGTACGGTTCTGAGAGAGGAAGTTGATGCCGGTTCCATCACCGTGCCCACGGATAAACTTTTTCCAGGACGTTTTGAAAGTTATCCCGGCAGTTATCAAACATGGACAAGAAGTCCATTTCAGAGCCAGTGCCAGCAACTATAGCATCACTGGGCCCAGCGACACGAACCGTGCGCCATGGAATCTTACCTAGAGACGCGCAGTATAAATGACTTTGTACTATAGGCAATGCGGCGGACCGGAAGTTTAGGCGTTCTGTTATGGGCAGGGCATTCGTGGCCTCAGCTATGCTTCTGGAAGTTCCCGCTCGCACAAGAGCGACTTCCCCTCACCTGCACGTACTCCGTAAACTGCTTTGTCCGGCTTCGCTCCTCTGGGACCCAAATCTCTGAGTTGGAGACGGACGAATACGGTCCAGTAGTTCGTTGAAACAGCCCAGGTCCAACGTGAATTGTTATGTGCGTCCATGGGAATGGCGCTAAACCAACCACAGAAAATAGACCTGTGACTTGTCAGCTTGTTGTGAATTCGCGCCGCCACAATGACATTGGTGCCGTTCATGGCAAGAAGCAACATGGCCAAGCTCAAGGACTCCTGTACGGAGACGAAGAGAGATTCGTACGGACCATGAGTTCAAGGTTTCAAAACAAGCCCGCATCACACTCACATCCAGGGCGGGGTGTTTCACAAACGGCTCGCTCTGACAGGGGGTTGGCCCCAGAAGCCAGAAGCTTCGATCCCAACCTCACCCATGTTCAGCTAGCCTGGAATGGGACAGGTAGCCTGGCCGACCCACGCGAAATGTCTTACTTGGTCTATGCTCAAACTGATATTCGCAGTTTTGTGCCACATGGCGACGTGTTCCTCCAACAGCAGGCCCCTGAGAAGGAGTGAAAGGTACGGAGTACACATTTGCCGTACGAGTGGTATTCTGTTTCTTCGACGGTTTTTGTAAGGGCGAGGGGGTTGGTCCGCCCGTCGTTGATGACATCCCAGATGGAACAAGAAAGATTTGATACGAGTGTACGGAGTACATGCGCGGCGCTTCGTAATAGCCCTAGGACATAAGTGCTGGGGTACGGAGTACTCAACACATATAGGATCTATTTTAAGATGCTCACATATTTGACGATGCGACTCACAGCTCATTGAGGATAGCTGCATGATTGTGCCGACTTCGTATGTCGCTGGGCTGGTGATAAGCAAGTCCGATCTATCGGGAATGGTGCTCACGTTGTGTAACTGCGGTTAGAGCGGGTGAGTTAGTGTCCTAGTACTCCGTACTCCGTACATACAGTCGATGTTGTGAAACAAATCGGAGGATATCTCGTCCGGAACAAGACACGACTTCCCGAAAGCCTAGATGACGGACCAGTAAGTAGGCTAAAGAACAACTGCGCAGTGTCAAATTGAGTCAAAGCAGAGAAGTGATGGCGTGGGGAGCTTCTGTCTGGCGGATGTGTGTGCGCGCGCGTGCGTGTGCGGCTTGTTCAGCCGGTAGCCAAAATTGCACCTACAAAGCGTTTTCGAATAGTACCCTATATGCAATCTGCTTCGATACGACATAGGGACTGTTATCGACAGCCTCCGCGCCACCAATGCGCCTCTCCAGCAGGGATGGGGAAGATCAATACGGCACTCGTGAAATCATGCGGAACTTGTGATCTGATGCCATGTCTCTCGCTTGATGCAACCCAGAGCCACGCGCGACATACATCTACGCTTTGCGTTTGAGAAAGTCGCGGATAGCGCACGATCCAAAGAGCATAACCCCCAATCCGCTCTGAAACAAAAAGCTGCCTCCCAAGTGAGACTGAACAACAAGGTTAGCATTAATCTAGTCTCGGACTACGGAGTACATACTCTGCACCTTGTTTGCAAAACATGTGCCTGCCACCCGAGAGGACACGTTGATTGGCCTTCATGTTGGTCTGACCATGACCTAGAGCACAGCCAACTGCTGCTGGGGCAATATGCAATCACGGGTTCCAATGCAGCCCAGAGCACTGCGGGCGGACAAAAAGAGATGGATGGTTGGCCTGAGGCTCGATGCTGCTGCTTCTTGCGGATGACCTGGAAGCCGCGAACGCCGTGGATGGTTCATCTGTGGCTAACAGCCGGAGTACGTGAGACTGTTTGGTTGCCATGGCCGGGATCGAGAGCGAAGAAGAAGCGCCTTTGTTGGCAATTTCTTCGCCACTTCTGCCACAGACGGTAGCCGTCGAATGGAGTGGCCAGCTATTGGTTTTGCCAACCTCGCCATGGCAGAATGAAGCACTATGCTTGGATGGCGTACCGTTGGCTGAATATGGGCAAAAGACTTGGCAATGGCAGTTTCTATCGAAGCCCAGGGTTTCGCGACGTAAAACGGCGCATACCACACTGTCGGAATATTGGAAGGGCGGTAAAAGTGTATTGCATTTTTGCCGTCGTGGTGGCACAGCTATCTGGTGCGCCAACGAGCATAACAACTTGATGGGACGCGCACCCGATGGAGGCCACCACAAGACAATTCGAAGAAGGTCCACTAGCAATTGCCGCAAAAAGGCACACGCCTCGTGGTGGCGCGCGTCTTGGAGGCAACAATGATTGAACCGGGAGTTGACTGTTTTTTTTTTTTTTTTTTTGCCAAGCACATCGTCAACGCTCGATTTCGCGGCACTCGGAGGATCTGGAAAGCTTGGTGTGCAGCCACGAAGGTGGTGAGTGTGCATGTGGCCAGGCCGTTGGGACATGGTTAGCCAAGGTCAAGTCTGTACACGGTCCAACGGCCAACGGTCCAACGGTGTGTGTGCCATTATCAGAGCAACTCGGTTTCTTTCTTTTCCTTTGCTTCTCCCCTGGTTGCTTTCAACGATTTGAATTATCAAAGAAGAGGAAATGGTAGCTTTGGATAAAAACGGGCTGCCCGAAACTGGTGCCACGTACGTCGATAGGCTTCCTAGTGAGGTGGATTTGCAAGACTTGCTGGGGTAGACATGACAAGCGCACCCGAGAGGCAGCAAATACGACCTGCGGATGCCATCGTTATGGGCTTTAAGGGTCAGTCGGGGGATTAGGATGGCGTCTGTGACGCAGTAAGTAGATGTCGTAGGCGTTTGCTTGAGTATAGAATACGGAATATGTAGTGTGTATATCACAAGCATTGAAGGAGGCAACAACTAGTATTTCAAGCAGAGTGTCTGTGCGCAAGTGTGCTCTACCAGGCAGGCAGTGAACAGCCAAGTCGCACCTTCCAAGTTCGCCATAGCTTGTGGTTCCGTCGTCGGAGAGTACCTAAGTACTCACCTAAGGCAGTAACTTATCATTAGTAACTATTAGTAAGTACCTAAATACCTAGCTCAGTGCCTACTACCTCATAGTACATAGGTACCGAGTAGGTAAAGAGGTACCTATAGGTAGGAACTTGAGACCCCGTCTTCGGGCAGACAGCCGAATGGCTGGGCAATCATGCAACAATAGAGGCGGGCCACGGGTGCGAATGTCCTAGTCACGAAACAACTTGATCATCTCCTTGCAAAGAATGGCGAGGATAACTATACACGGACGGTCTACATTTAGGCCAAGACATTTTCGGTCTGCTTCTGCAGGTTCATGTCGAATCTTTTCCTTGGCTTGCCTCAGCTGCTGTCCGCGTGACGAAGATGGCGCCAACAACACCTTTTTCACTCCGTGCTGCGCCGATGAACGAGCAGGACCATTTTTTCTTTCTTTTTTCTTCTTCTTTGAGCTGGACGTTGGGACGGCGAGATGCTTCTAGGATTTATGGGAGCTTTATATTATTGGGGCGTTATGCATTGGTGGCCCCTGTCCCCTAATCTGTCAAGGAAGCTCCACGACTTCACGGACGAACGATTGGAGTACGGAGTAGTCAGCTCCTCTCCAATAAAATCAGCGAGAAAGGATGAGACGAGACGAGACGAGACGAGACGGCAGCCGTAGCCGCAGCCAGAGCCAGAGCCAGAGCCAGAGCCAAAAGCCAGAGCCCAGACCCAAGGCCCGATTCCAATCATCCCAAATCCTGGGACGGATCCGTCGACAAATCCCAATCCCAGGACTGGGGAACAAGACGACGGCGAAGCATGCTAAGGCGAAGCCCAAACCATACGATCCAATATTGTCGGACCGGGGGCTTGTCGAGGTACGCCAGGGACTCTGCAGCGTTCATTGCATTGTACAGTACGGAGTAACTCCGTACTCCGTACCCAGGGAGGGAACACGGATGAGTCCAGTTGGGTCAAGCGCGACATCTGACGCAAGCCAGCACTCGCTGCCGTGTCCCAATCCATTCACGTATCGATACACCGCAAGGACGTGGGAGCAAATAGATGGCTGGCTGGATACTTGCACAACACACCCGGGAGACTCGTAACTCAGGGCCCGTGGGTCCGAGTGCGTGAATGATTCCATCGTGACATTCTGAAGAGAATGTATCAGTCAAGAGCAGTGCAGGGAGGCGTGAGGCGTGAGGCCAGGGCGCGCAAGGCAAGACTTGTTGTTGTTGCTGGCACCTGGGGCGTCTCCCAAATGAATGTTTGCTGGCGCCACAGCTTCCATGGCTCCAGTAGTTACCTGTTAGTAGTTACTCGGTACGGAGTACGGAGTAAGTTATATTTGGCGGGCCTTCAATGTTCCAGGCCAGCACTGAGAAGGGTCAAACGTCTCACGGCTGGTCCCATTCCAAGAACCGTTCCATTCATGTTCATGTTCCCCATCTGGCAACGATCCCCACAACATGGTTCCGTCCCGTCTTGATGAACCCTGGCTGAGACCAAAGCGCTTAAGCAACAATGGCGGCCCGCCAGCAAAACTGGGTCGCCAGCGAGCGCCGTCAGCCGGTGTCGGTGTCGGTGTCGGTGTCGGTGTCGCAAGTCGGTGTCAAAGTCGTCAGCGTCCAGAGTTGTCGACCTTGAAAAGTCCATCTGTCAACAGCTTGAGCCGAGCCTGCCATTTGATGTCCATTTGATGTCCATTTGATGTCCATGTGCAGCTGCGATGCCCCTCCGCACAAAAGTGGCCGGATTCATTTCGAGCTTCGTCCAAAGCCGCCAGTTCAAGTGCTCTCGCCCCTTGTTTCTTGTCGTCGTCATCGTCATCGTCGTCGTCTTCTTCTTCTTCTTCTTCTTCTCCTCCGTCTTCGTCATATCCCCCCCCCTAACTATCTTATCGTTCGCTTATTCTATTGCATATTCTCCCCGAGTCCCCTCCCCTTCTTTCGACGTACGGAGTACTCGCCGTCTCCTTCTCCAACTTCAGCTCTGTCCTCTGGCGCATTGGTTTGTTTCATTTCCTTTGGCCCTGCCCTGCCTGCTCAGGTGGTAGCTAGCATAGCTACAAGTCTGGACCCCTTGTCGCCCCCGTCAATTCCCATCATCTTCCCGATTTCCCCTCGTCGATTCGTCTTTCGTCTTGACGCCCAAGGACCAGGCAGGACCAGGACCAGGACCAGGACCAGGACCCAAGCCTATGGCAGCGACCCCCATTGCATCTCAGCCCAGCCAAGCCCACGACGAATAGTTGTTGGTGCTGCCTCGCTGCCTCTGCCTCTCTCGCTCTCTCTCGCTCTCTGTCCGTCTGCGATACCTACTTGCGCACGCGATGCTTTACATTGCTCGCCAACATTGAATGTCCGTCCCTTTGCCCGGTCCCTTGGCCTCTCCTCGTCTGCTCACACCTTGACCCTGTCAACCACTGCATACAAACTCTGCCGAAGCTATTCGCTCGCTCTGCCCCGTTCCTTTTGTTCCTTTGTCAGTCTGACGTCGGAGATACGGGGTTTTTTTTTTTTTTTTTTTTTTCTTCTTTCCATCTTGTTGAGGTCCTAGGTAGGTACTCCCACGGATTGGCGTGTCACCTCGGCGAGATCTGCTCTGGATAACTCCGTACTGGACAGCTTCCACACGAGGGGCGGTTCGTTTCCTCTTGGCCGTTGCACCAGACATTACCACACACGCGTCTACATGTCCTTTCCCAGCACAGCATTGAAGTCAATACGATATATTGATGGCACCGGAGGGTGACCAAGTGGCTCATTGCCTCATTGCCTCATTGCCTCATTGCCTCCTCGTTTTTGCCATCTGGCCCCCCGGTCAAACGCCACTCCCAAACCACACACCACTTCTTGATCGTTGCACGCCTCTCCTCGTGCCCAAGCGCACTCATTGTACATACATACATGCATGTTAAGACGATATACCTAACCATGTCATACACATCCATCCATCCATCCATCCATATCCATGCTTGCTTGCTTGCCTTGCACTTTGCCATGCTGCCCTGCCCGGCTGTTGCCCCGTACAGGCACCCCCTTCCGTCATGTCCTTTAATGTTTGCAACGACCCCCCCCCTCCAGATCCTCTGCTGGGCTTTTGCCAGCTCCCTCCAAGTCGTCAGGCCATCCAAGTACCTCCGTACACACAACTATTGACTTACTGACCTCACGGCAGATCTTCTCTTCCAGCTCCTCTAGGACGCAGCATCCCACCCCAGAACCGTCTGGCCTGCTTGTTGTCTGTCGCCTGTCCGCTTTCCGCTGTCCGCTGTCCGTCGTCCGCCGTCCGTCGTCCGTCCCGGCTACCCGGCTTTCATTTCATCTCGAGTCCTTTCCTCTTCGCCCTCGAGCCGTCCACTCTGGGCGCCTCTCGCGTCGTCACCCTCGCTGCTGTGCCGTATTCCTGTGCCCTCACCGTCCCCGATCCAGGGAGCGCTGCAGAGAACAGACCGCTCCAGATACCGAATAGGGCCTCCCCCTAGTCGACGAAGCTCTCTCTTCCAGGGAACCTGGCCGCTCTCCTCGCATCCACATCGCACATCGCACATCGCACATCGCACATCGCACATCGCACATCGCACATCGCACATCCACCCTTCTTTCTAACTCAACTTCAGCCATGTCCTCCTAATGAGTTGGCCCGCCTCAGTCCACAGACCCATACGCCCCCCCACCTCCTCGGCCGTTGCTCTCCTCGACTTCGACCGTTCTTGAGCTGGTCGACACTTCCAGCTTGCGTTGGCATTTTTCCCTAGTCCTAGTCCTCGCCCTCGTTCTCGTCCTAGCTCTGTTAGTTGTGCTGCGAGCCCGAGACTGGCAAGACATAAAGTCTTGATATCCACTTCTGTACGCCTTCTTTACCTTGGCCCTCCTCCTTCCACCTCTTTTTGTTTGTTGTCCTTGTCCAGACAGACACCTCACTCCCTATTGTCAACGTTTCCCTGTCAAGACCACTTTTACCTTGTTCTTTTACTCTGTTTCTTGTCTCTCCTTCAATTCTTTTAACACAAGCTGAAAACAAAACAACATTCTTCTCATCCATCACCTTGTTCCCCCCTCGCATCTTCCCCATCGTTGTCGTCGCCATCGCCATCGCCATCGCCATCAACCTTGCCCCATAACTGGACATTCTTCCACCTCATTCTTCCATCCGTTCTTCCTGTCGTTTCTTGAAGCGTGCTTGGATGCCCGTCCTCACACAACCTTGGCGTCTCTATAATCTGGTCGTTACAAGCGACGATGCTTACTGTGAATCAGCCATCCACGTACGGCTATAGGTCCGTTCATGATTTGCCAACTCCGCCCTCAACATCTCGACCTTCTCCGCCTCTGAGTCACTCGGAGGCCGTCTACAAATATCACCAGGTCGTTTCTCGCAGTCACAGTCCGAGTAGCCAAGCCATGTCGGCACCTCATCGCGGGTTACCGCCTCCAGCGGCCATGGCACTTCCGCCGCAGCAACCTCCTCCATCAACAGCCGTGCCAGCCCCTCAGCATCATGGGCATCAGCCGCCGCCGCCGCCGCCCACTGCTGGGCAAGGCGGCCCTCAAGTACATACGTGGACCTCATTACCGCCTCCTCCCCAGCAGTGGCACGGATCTGAGGATATCATGAGGACCTGGCTGCAGGCTAAAACGGAGGAGGAGAAGACGAGGCAAGAAGAGGAGAAGACGCGGCAGGAGACTCTACGACTGGAGCAAAGAAGAGTAGAGATGGACATGCTACGAGATTCGCTCAGAGGCGGCATCCCTCCACCCATGATACCTCTGGTCTTTGCTGGCATGGCCGCGGGCGGAACATTGCCACAGACAGCGGTTGACTGGGCTCAACAATTCCTCTTGCCGTCACAGAGCCAGCAGTTACAGCTTTTGCCGCCGCAGAGGCAACACTCGCCGGATTTGCATCAAAGAGAAGGTGCTTCCCAGGGCCAATATCCCGCACCAGGAGCGAACCCTACAGCACTTCCTCCAGGCCCTGGAGTATACGGCCCCTATCCTGGATCGCCTACGAGACCCCGTGGACAGACAGTGGGCGGGGTCGTGGGCCGGCCGAGTTTAGCTGTGGGAGGGAATTCATCTCAGCCCGGCCAGGTTCCCGGCGGCGCAGGTGTATCGCCGTACGGCTCTCAGGCCCATGTGCATACACAGTCGGCGCCGCAGGAGTCGAGTCCGGGACTGTACTTTCACCACTGGCAACCACCCGCGACGCAATCGGGGAGCGGCGGCTCCAACAGGCCGGGAAGTCCGTCCGGTGCGTCCAAAACCAAAAGAAAGCGAGACTCGCTGTAGACTAACATTCTGGCCCCCTCGTGATAGGAGAGTCTAGCAAAAAACGCAAAGCTACAGGGCCACAGCTGTCAGGAACCCTGAGCGAGCAGCGGCTCCGATCTCCGCCTCCATTCATACAGAGCAGCTTGTCAAATCCTCCGCCCGGTCGAAAGGGGGGCCATAAGCGTCAAAGGAGCGACGTACCTTGGTATCGACCTGCGAGCCATCACCATCATCACCACCACCACGCAGAGGATCCAGAGCGTGGTCCGCGATCAGTCTCGCCAACTCGAGAAGTGAATCCGGAATTCTCCAGAGAGAGGTTTGGGGGGGATCCGAGCAAGCATTCCGTGTCTACCCTGCTCACACATGAGCCTCCTCGATCACAATTCAACCCGGCCCACGAGTCGGAGAGGCCCACACCTCGACACCGAGAGGAAGAAGTACTGGCACGCGAAAGAACACCACCAAGGACGTATGAACAGAGTTGAATGGGGAAAAGGGAAAAGCTCTGTACGGTTTTCATTTCGTCAAATGCCGCCAGCCGGGGAAAAAAAGAAGGTTGAGCTGCAGGAGAAGAGGGGGCGTCGCCGCGTTGCGTCGAGGGATGGGTTCATCATGGGCGTATAACTTGGATACATGCGACGACCGCACGAACATATATCTTCTTTGTCTTGACAGCTATGATTCTCTGCTTGTTTTATTCTCTACTTTTCTGTCATTTTTTCTTTGTTGGAAGGGAGAAAGAGTTCGGAATCTTTTGTCGACTTTTTTTGATTTTTTTTTTCATCTGCCCTCGTGGATCTTAAGAACGGATGTGGTCATGATGCCGCAACTAGAGTCTTTTTAAGTTTCTGGGAATCACAGCACCAGGCGTGTCACTGTGCAGGTAAATTCACAGGCAGTGCCGGGTTTTTGGATGGGGCATGTCTGTGGCCAGGAGGTGTTTGCATTTGGACTCATGTATTTGTATGTATGTGCCCGTCAGGTTCTTGTGGCATATTGCAGCAAACCCCTCTTTCTTGTTTTCTTTTGGCCTTTGTAAAGAGAGGGAGGGGCCAGGGGGAGGGGGGGGGTGGGCAGCCTTTTATTTTCGGAGTAGATGGATTGGTTATTAGGTTGGGGACATGCATCATAACGAAGGACTGCGAGCAAGTCCAATGACGAGCAAAATATACTAGGCAAAAGCATGATTATGATGATGATCAAGGAAAGGACTGCCTTGTCTCGGAAGCACTTGCAAGGTTTCCCGCGCGTGTCGAGCTGGCCGGTGTACCGGGGTGTATGTGAGAGTGACGGCGACTTCAGCTATATGCAGGCAGCATCATGTTGTTGAATGTGGGCGGCTTGCATGTGGGATGATGATGCCTCTCTCTTCCTTTGGCCTCTGATGGGATGGACTTTTCTCGACATGGACAATGCGGACTGTTTCGGGAGCAGCAGCAAGGGTTCAGAAACGGTCCTGCAATATGAAGTCGGCAAGGGGGCGCATCGCTCCGCAGGGATGCAAGACCGGGATATCGCATGGAGTTGAGCAATTGGTCCAAGGTGAGGAGGTTCAGCTCCCAACAGTGAGGTTGGTGCTGGGTGAGGGTGCGGGAGGCAAACAGGACCAAGGGGACCAAGGGGACCAAGTTGGGAGTTGAAGTCGAGAGCAAGCCAAGGTGGTGCGTGGTGCATGGTGCTGTGCGACCGAAGGAAATGAAGATCTGATCTGTGCGGAAACGGAGGTGATCAGACATTTGTTGTCACGGGGAGACGCAGCACCGACAAGAGGATGTTTTAGTGCGTGGGAACTTACCGATAAGTAAACATGGATGGCATGTATGGAGTTTGTTCGTTCGTTTGTTTGTTTGTTCGTTCGTTCGTCCCGAGTTCCGTTAGACAGACAAGAGGCGTTGCGCTTTGCAGCACGACTGAACAACACAACACGGATGAACTGCCAAGACCAAACCAACTTGACATTATGATTTATGTATGTATGTAGGTACGGATAGCCTCCCTGATGCGCCCAACAGCCACCACATCTAACTCAGGCCTAGCTAGCTAGGGTCCATGTTGATTTAATATTGGTATGTACCTCCCGTATGGGGGCACTTCCTTAAGAAAGAAAAACGGCAAAGCGAAAAAGAACTTCATCAGTGGTACGTTCCATTTTATCCGCTTTAGGACTCGGAAGCCGCCGTTGCAGAATCCTGATTGGCGCCTCCCCCCCCAACCAACGCTTTCACAAGCTTTTCCTTTCCTTTCCAACCCAAGCAAGCCCCCCACTAGCTAGCCTCCGGAGTAGCTTGTGAACTTGTTTTCTTCTGGGAAACCCGACCGGGATCCCCTGGGGGGGGCGTGTCTGCATCCCCCCCCCAGTTCGCGTGGGCCGCGAGAGTCCGGACACATAGTTAACTACTACTATCACCCACCACCCCACCCCCACCCCCGCTCGCTTTTCTATAAATACTTGCTTCAAATTTCCGCCAGGCCCTGCTGGGTCGAAAAAGTTTCACCCTGCCTTAAATAGAAACTTGCCCGTGGCCATGGCCAGCCTAGCTAGGGATGGGGTGCTGGGAAATGTGCCGTTGGGGGAACGATGTGCGAGGCCAACAACTGCCGGTTGGGCTGGCTTGTTTTTTTTTTTTTTTTTTTTTTTTTTTTTTTTACCTCTCCTCCCCCTTCTCTTTTTGCGCAGCGACTCGTGCTTGTATTGTGGGGCATGTCCGCATCCTGGAATGAGTGAGAGAGAGGTTAGACGGGATTCGTAATGCGAGGTGCGGGCTGGACCGCGTGAGACACACGCCGGCGCTGGTATCGTCACGGGATAGATCAAAGCACATGGCATAAGTATACAATTATGATTACTCATGCCTCTGCTAGCCGGGCCAAAATGTACAGTCTAAACAAATATCCCAGGGTATAATAAAGATAAAACCATCCACCGTGACTCCATCCCCGTGAGCATACAGCATGAAGCCATTGCGACGTCGCCGCCCCGTCATTTACCCCGCGTACTGTTCTTCCGGTTACCGTGCTGCCATCCATCCTCACTGGTAGACAAAGGAAACAGAGTGCCGGTTGCGGCATGGAGTGGCCTGTTATGGCCGTCGGCGAAAGGGTATCAATGTGATATCAATGAAGAAAAAAAAATGATGAAACACGACAATAGTATGAATAATCGAGAAGACCAATTCTAGATGATCGAGACCATGGTGGTGGGTATATCGCTGACCAAACACCAAAATAGGAAAACAAAAGACGAGGGAAAGAACGAAAAAAAGAAATAAGAAACATGAAAAACAGCGAGCAAAGAGTGTGTGGATAAAGAAACTGAAAACCCCAAACATGAGCAAGCAGTCAGAGAGACCAAAAAGGCAAGCATGCTTGCTAGGTCTTCTTCTTGCCATGGTGTGTCTTCCACTCCGCTTTCGCCACCTTCATCAAAAGGTCCTCGTCTTTGATGGGCACCCATGATGTCAATGCCTTCATGGCGTTTTCAAAATCAGAGTCCAGCAGCACCTCCCTTAGTGCTTGGATCAACGCTGCGCTGGTAGCATGCAGGACATCTAGCCCACTCGCCTCTGGTACCTCGTTACCTGCCGTCGCTGACGATGGCGTTGACGTCGAATTCGCTGAAGGGCTTGGTGACGGAGCAGTGATGCCGTCTCCCAACAAAAGAAACACGTCCCAAACGCGCAACTGGGCGCCGAAGGGAATAGACAGATTGAACAGCGTAAGATACCACCTGGTTCCATACGCAGTCGAGTCAATGTCCAGCTCCGTCTATTCAACAGTTAGTCCATATCGTTGAGCCGCCGGCTGCAGAAACAAAAGGAAAGAGGAGGAAGTGGAGGGAAAACATACCAGTTTGTCTGAAACAGGCTTGGTAAGCCAAGTTCCGTCAAACTCACGAAGAGCAGTCATGAGGCCTTCAAAACCAGGACGATAGAGTCTGTCCAGCCCTCGGAGTGACCACATCCGTACGAGCATCACGAAACACTTCTCTTCGTCAAAGTAGCACAGCAATGTGGCCGCCAATGAAGCCATGCCCTGGACATAGCCCGTCTCGGGAAAGTATATGGAAAGCGCGTGGAGTACTCTGAACAGAAGCCTTTGTCCTCCTCGGTACCGCCTGCGAAACATGATGTGCATGCTGATTGTCCGGGGAACATCCAGGTCGATCTGCACATCATCAGGCGAGCTTCTCTGCTGCAAGTTGTGAAATGAGTTGATGATGAACTCGGTAGAGGGCGCGCTGTGCTCCTTGGCTGCCTCTGCGAGAAATGACCACCAGGCCGCACCGCGCCATCGATCCGGGATGCCTTTCCACGTCCGCTCGACGAGTTTGGGATTCTTGACGTCGAATTCAAACTCCATGCCCTGGCCCTCGAAGCCTTGATTAACCACCTTGGCCATCTTGCGCCACTTTTCAGACCGCTCCCACTCTTTACGTTTGAGTGCCTCGGAAATCCTTTCCACTTGCGCCTCTTCCCCCTTGTCTTGTAGCGTTGGCGAAATCGTCAACATGTCACCTGCTTCGTCCATCCATCGTCGGTTCCGATTATAAGGCAACAGATTACTCGCTTGGCGCATGATGGACTGTGAGGATCGCAAAGACGCCACAGAAGCTTCCGAATGAACTGTGTTGAGAGACCGTGCCGACACCTTCCTGCTGGGTGTTCTACCCCCCAGCTGAGATGAGAAACCCATAGGGTCCCTTTTGAGCAGCACATTCCGCCTTCTAGGAGAGAATTGCGCCGACTTGAGTTCGGTCGGTGTGCCGACTCTCGAAGAAGATTGTCTCGGGGCGATGAATCCATATCGGTCTATATCCGCGCCATCGATGTCTTCCCAGTCTTCCAACCCACCCGCCAACTCTGTTTCCCGGCGTGCATTATCGGGATACTGGGAGAAGGAGCTTACAGACCTTGGCCCGGCGGAAGCTAACCCAAGATTCGCGACGGCAACGAGGTCTCTACATGTCCAAGGAAACTATTGTTAGCAGTCTGGAGCCATGGCGAAGTCGTTTTGAAATGGGGGAAGAGGGGTAAGCCAAAGGACAGCATACGGATCGTGAGAGTCCTCCTCTAAAGGAACCTCGGGAGTCGGTTCCAGGTGCTCACAGAAGGAGAACCTGGCGCCGTCTTCCCAGTTGATGGTATCGCCGGCGGCTTGGTAGAGAGATCTCACCTTTTGAGATTCTTTTTCGATATCGGGAGAAAGGAGGCGGATGTCGGGTAGATGTTGCGTCGTCACGGCGGCGCCGAAAGTAGAGCTAGATCGCCCATTGCTGGCCTCGCTCGTCATGATCTGTTCTAGTGACGGAGTCATTTCGGCGGTGCTGCTGTTGCGGTTGTCGTGTGTCGGAGTTGTATTTGGCGGCGGCAGGTCGCTTGCGCCCTCGACAGTCATGGCTGCGCGTTTGCCACCAAACATCAAGCTTCCGCGTTTTGAGAAGGAGAAGCCAGTCATAAAGTCATCGTTGAGGAAATCATCAGTGGGGATTGATATCGAGAGAGGTGCAAATTGAGCTTCCAGGTCGGGTATAGCAGATGAGAAGCCGTTGGAAGCTCCGTCGAATCCTCCTGACTGGGACGGGACAGTTGGCAAAGACGTGTCTTCGTCCTGTTCTGGCTTGTGCATGGAGGAGGCTGGGGTTGCCATTGAGCCCCGCACCAGGAGCCCCGACTCAGACTCCATTGGCGGCTCGCCCTTGGATTTTTCGGACGACTCGCTGGGTCTTCTGCCGCCTTTGAATCCGGGATAGCGAGTGCTGTGGTTCCTGACAATCCTTCGAGGGGATGCTGGCTGCTTAAAGGCACGCCTATCGTTGTCTGTTTGTGGTGACGAGGCAGAATTTGCTATGGCTGATGCAGGTGGTCCTGGCAAAGCAGCCACAATATCCGCAGCCCTGTCAGTCCGGTCATCCGCTGCCAACGCTCGGCCCTTATCCCTGGCTTGGCTGTGTTCGGCTGCTTCAGGTACAGCTTGGTCGCGCTTTAGCTCCCGCGTCTTCTTTGAGTAGAGTTGTTGTTGTTGATCTTGTCCAAATTCGTCATCCTCGCAATCCTCCTCGTGAATCACGCTGTCTGAGGCTGTAGTCCCGGCGTGTCCAGAGTCACGCTTCCCCTCCAGGTGGCCCAAGGCGTAGGCGCAGGCGTTGGCAGGCAATGGTGACCGCAATGCCGGGTGTTGTTCAGTGGGCGGCGCAACAAAAGGCAAGAAGGCCAAGGCAGGCGGCGCAACAACCACCGGGCTTCCTGAGCAAGAGGTGATGAAAGAGGAGTTGGAGGTAGACCGTGATACATTTGTTGCCGTTGTCTTGTTCGATCTGGCGACGCTTACTGAGCTTGGCGAGCGCAGGGGATTCCTGGGTGGCGGCAGGGGAACCGGAGGCTCAGCAGGCTTGGTCTTCTCGTACCGAAAGCCAACAACGTTCGTGTCGTCTCGGAAGGAAGCCAGGCCAGTGGAAGGGCGGTTTTTAAGCCGCACAGAGGCAAACCTCGGCATCATGCTAAAAATACAACAGCGGACCGCAGTGCGCACGTACCGGCGTTTGCAGCCGCCGTTTCTTGAAATCGAAGGTTCGCCCGTTGCTGTGTCGCTTATTAGGCGAGTTTGCCTCACGGACGTTGGCTCAGATAAGTGTGAGCGGGTTGTGTGGCGTTAAGTGAGTAACCAAATCGTGACGTTCAATGTTGGCTTGCTGGTTGATCTGATCGGGGGTGGGGACCAGAATCAGACTGCCGAGCAAAGGTAGGGAGGCAGGCAGACGAACGTTTCTCTATGTATGACTGCCGACGGTGTGTAGTTATTTGAAAGGCTGGGAGCAGCACAGCTGGTGAAGGGCTTGCAGTGGAGGCGACTGGGATGGAAAGGAATAACGAGGGGGGCGGTTGATTAGATTGATGATTCAATGATGCTCGAGTTGGGAGAAGAAAAACAGCTGCACGGGGAAGGAAGCGAGCCGTAAATAAGAAAGGAAGGCGCGACGTGGTGACACCCGAACCTGCGCCTTTCTTGGGTCAACTTATTAGAATGGCTCAGATGTTCCAATGTTCAATGTTGCCCAACCGAGACAGTGCAGCCGTGAATGGCCGGTCAAGCACGCTGCTCAATGTCGTCGTCCTCTATGTAACTACCTGGGAGTAGGAACGTAGTACTCGAGTGTGTTGTGCTCGAGTATGCGAGTACTCGAGGACACAGGCAGGCACGCAGGTACTTGTGGAGTTGAGAGCTTGCGGTGAGGGTTTCGCTCGCCAAGCAAGACACTTGATTACTCGATTTTCGGTAGACCGCCTTGATTTGTTGACTGTGGCAGCAGCAGGCTTCTAGTACATGCGAACTCGTGCGCTGGCAAGCGGAGTTGCAGAAGTTGCTGGACCAATATACGCTTGACCCTCGACAGACAAGATGGTCCCGTGGTTTATAGGCGGAGATGCGTTGACGTGGTGGGTGTGTATGAGTGCCTAATGAGGGATACTCGTGCATGGGTGCGAGGATGATGCGTGATGCGTGATGCGTGATGCGTAATGCGTGGTGTGTAAGATAAGCCACGACGGAGCTCAAGGCGAGAAAGCCAGAAGATGATGGGCTATTTTTTCCTTTATGTCTTGCCCAATGCTGTTGGATGTAAGTGCTATCTTAGGTACTCCGTAAACAGGATGTAATTGGGATAGGATAGGAAAAGCAAGAAGGCGAGAGGGGGATGGGAGGGTTCTGAGATCTGAATCCCGAATTGTCTGGGAGCGTTGGGGACTTGCGACTCTACTTCTCTTTAACATTTCCAGAGCTACAGCATGGAACGGCACCACATGCATCCAAGAGACGGCGCGTTGAGACAAATGAATCTAGCTAGCCACTAACACGGCGGAAACAAGCAATAAAGGGCTGTGCGTCAGCATAGAGGAGAGAGAAGAAGAAGAAAGGGGAGGAGAAGGAACAGTTCCAGCCAGATTCTTCCCAGAAAGAGGCCATGAACCAAGCCCGGTCAATGATTTGGCAGGTAGCTTCCTTAGGCAGGTACGGAGTACGGAGTACTTGCACACGGATGGTTCTGGATCAAGGGCAAGGGTCGAAAGGGTTCTGTCAAGCGCGTGTTGTTGGTGCTCATTCATCCCACCAGACCCAAAGGCGAAGACGGAGGCAAAGCAAGCCCTTCGGAACCAACGAGAGACCAGGTACCCTTGGATCGCTGGTACCTGTGCTTGTTTCGGAGTAGGTCATTGTGCCCTCCCACGTCCTTCCTTCCTCGGTATCAAATCTTGCTATGGCCATGTATCTGATGCCGCGAGAGACTTGCTGACGACTCGAATCATACCAGCGTAGATTGGCTGCCGGTACTGGTACCCGAGCAGAGACACGACAAAAATTGATCCTAGCCCTTAGCTACTTTGACATGTGGCACGTGCCTGGGCGCCGACTTTGGGTGGACTTTGGGTGGACTTTGGGTGGACTCGCGACAATCTGGAAGGAGCAACTAAGCATTGAAGGGAATGGTGCCACCTGTGGCCACACAACGCTGCCAGGTCCAGCACTTCAATGTTTGGGATCGACGTCGTCAAACCAGACTGCCACCAGACAGCCACCAGACATACACACCCGCTTGACTGGACGCTTGAGAGCACTGGGCGCCACCTCACAGGCCACCAGACGGCACTGCCAAGCTTCTGTCATGGAAGCATGAGCACTCGAGCCCAAGTTCGTTCACCAAGACCAGGCCGCTAGGCTATTGACGCCTCGTCTAGATCGTCCACACCTCGTCCACACCTCGTCCACACACATCAACTGCTCCCTCATCCACCTCCTCCTGATCCTCCACTCGCTCCTCCCACTCGTTGGACTCCTCATCAACTAGACTAGTCTTCCCGACTTAGTTCAAACGCTTCTTTACTAAACAGTTGGCTGTTGCAAGAGGATGCGGGTGGGGCTTCGTCCAACGAGAAGAAGGGAATCTTGCTCTTTCTCTCTCTCCATCTGCGGAAGCATGCCGCGTAAGACCTCCCAATCACCTGGATGCCAGAATGCACCCTTCAATACGGCTTGGCCTCTGACCATTGTCGACAGGAAGCAAAAACAACCAATTGAAAAAAGCCTCAACAAGGTCTGCCCGGTATCCTCCATGAACAGTCCGATAGCAGGCCTGCCACCACACAAAGCCATATTTATGCGCATGACAACGTCTCTGTCCGTCTGTCACACCAACAGATACTCCGTAGTGTGGGAACGGACCGAGACGGGAACGCTACGGAGTACCGTGTCCAGAATCCTTTGCTTCCCAGACTCACGCATCGTCTCATTTTGCTTGTGTGTGAACGTTAGCAGAAAACTCAGCAGACCCGGGCGCCCAAAGAGGAGAAAAGAAGAAAAAGGCCTTTTGTTGCTCCTTATCAAGCATTCATCGTGAGCATGTGCTTGGACAAGACAGCAAAGCACCCATCTCTCGAAAGAAACCCAACAAAAACACAAGCACATCCTGCAAGGTACCCGCTGGGACAAAGCCCACTCACTTGCCTGTCCTGCGATGGCACTACACCCCATTCTCAGTCTCACAAACCAATGAGAACGATGGTGGGTGAGCCGTTCGATCCATCGGATGTTACCCAGTAGCAAGTTGCTCGAAGGAAAACGCTGCACAGTTGACCTGTAAATGCGGAAAAGATGTGTTGGTCAAAAAGAAAATATTCCATGAACCATGACGGGGAAAAGCAAATCTTTGGAGTCATATCGCGGCAAGAAATTTGGCTCGGTAATCGATCTGCGTTAGATCTGTTTGCACGGGCTCTGGCTCTGGCTCAGTCATCTGCGATCCTTCTGCCGAAAGTTTTCTTTTTTTGGTCATCACCAACTGTGTGAAACCAGACTCGAAATAGCGAATTGCCGCGGTTCCCTCAGCCAGGATGGATAGATAGAAATCAGCGAAAAGCCGAACCGGCACCTGGTCTAAAACGCCTGGCCTGTGTCAACTCTTGTGACACTCCCATTTGGACGAGAGGACCACGGTTGAGCAGATGTGGAAGGCAAGATGTCTCTAGGTTCCCGGAATGAGCAACGAGTCATTCTCCTGGCCGCTCTTCCACCGGACCGGAACGATTCCAATGTATTGGGTACAACTACTCCGTAGTTCACTAAGTCAGACTTGCGGGTAGTTCCACCTCCGCTTCCTCAACCGTGCGCCCGTCGTCTGCTTGTCGCCAAAGCATGGCAACTGAAGTGGTGGTGTGTTGATGTACCGGTACTCGATGGCGGTGAGGATGGTGAGACAGATAGTAGTAACGGAACCTACAGCCATCGTGCTGCACATCAACCCACAGGGCCCGAGACATGTTTCTCAAAGTGTCGAGAAGGGCTCTGCAGAGCCTCGAGTGATCAAAACGATAGTTACATGACGTTTCAACATAAAGGACTCTCTTGCTCCTCAACGGAGAGATGGTTGAGGATGGCAGGTTGACGGCATATGATACCAGAACATGCTCGAAGGTGTTGGCCCTTGATTGCAACAACACCCGCATGTCTTGACTTCTTAACACATGGCGATATTGTGTCTGTTGACGCAATGATACGCACATGGGGTGTTCTACGAAACGTTACGTTCTGAAGAGGCACCGTCGGAGAGTCTCGACATGTTAGAGTAAACAACATCACTCAGAGTGAGCCTGGTGCCGCAACACAACAACTGCGCTGAAACCGTTTCTCTGATTCGTGCAACTTTCACGGGATTCATCGTCTCGACCGTGACCGCTTGCACCGCCAACGCACGTCCAGCGCGTCTCACTCTTGATTACAATTACAGTCGCTTGGCCCTCGAACCATGAACAATTCAAATCACCCGCCCGGCCCACTGTGCTAAATCATACCCCCCGGCATACGAGTCCCCTGATTCCCGACACACAGACGCAACCCTGATTGGGATCATTTTCACGCAGCCCTGTACTCCGTACATTCTACCTGGAGGAACTGGTTTTCGATTGCAAACGGCTTTCCCAAGAGTCATCTTAGTGCGACAACGTGTTCGGGTCACGAACGACTCGAGGAAGGGCCTGGACGCGCCACCAGCGACCGAGAAGCATCGCGCAGTCTTCCGCCAAGAACGAGGACCTTGCATGAATCAGAGTATGGCATTTGAGCTGTACAATGAAGCGTTCGCGTCGTCGTAGCAATCGTTGCTGCTTAGCAATAATCCTTCTACAACAGCAACAATTTTGCCCACTCGTCCAACTGAGGGACTTTGTAGGCTTTTTGGCTTTGCAACGAAGCCTCAACTTGAAAGGTTGATCTCTCAGAGACCCGGATATACTGGCTCAAGACCCCTTGTCCAGGTTGGTTACGCACGACCCGAAACAAAACATGGGAGATCCCAAGTTGCATCTTAAAGAATGAACTACAGCATACAGCATGCTGGCGAATCAATAGACCGGCTCTGATGGTCTTGAAACGCAGCCTTGTCGATGTTGCGTACTCTTGGGATCGCTGTCTGTCTGGCATACTGACGTCTTCCTACACGCTCGAGTTGTAAAGCCATCATTCAGCCGCAGGTCGTCGGATGGAACCCAAATCCTTGGACAAGACGGGCTCTGCCCGCACACTAGCTTGCCACAAGGTGGCGGCCTCGGTTAACGTGCGTCAAGCCCGGAAATGGGCAGCGGTTCTAGAGAGACCGTGCGGCACAGGCCAATGCATTGGTTTTTTTTTTTTTTTAAACAAATCACAGCCACTGTGTTAACTATGGCCATGGCCTAGCTAGCTAGGATCGCAAACAGCCAGCTTCTGCAAGGTGTGCAAAGGGCATGAGCTACTCTATCTTTGTACATGCAGGAGACTTTGCCGGAAGGGAAAAGCGTATAGTTAAGCGTCACCCGAGCCGGTCGATTCTGAGCTTTGGCCAGTTTTGAGAACTGAGACCGTGACTGCAAAGAGTTTGCAAAATGCACGACATGCCTGTCATCAAACAGCAGTGAGGTCGCTGTGTGCACGTCAACCTATGGTCACGTCTCTTTCTATTTCTGGATCACCTGAGCCTGTGGACTGCGGTAATGGGAATGAATAGTCGAACACTGTCTGTGTCGACTCGTTGATTTCCGCAGGGCTCTGAGCCTGCCATGGCCCATGGCAGATTTTGGCTTACGTCTTGCGTCTTTGTGCCCAAACAGAATATCGCAGAGTATGGCGTCGTTTCTAAGAAATGGACGAATCACGTACTATGTGATGCCATTTCACAGACTGCGGAATCTCCACTCGCCATACCATACTCTCGCTCGCCCTCTCCATCTTGCCGACATCCCATGCCACTCCTTAACACCGTGTTGCCACACCTTGGTGACGCAGCCAGTCGATGGTAAGTGTCTTTAGTTGACTAAATGAGAAGAAGAGCCCTCGTTCAGTAACCATTCTTCGGGGATTTACATTGTACACTATTATGTTCGACGCATGCGATCACTTGATCTCCGAGTTCAAAGCCACACATGACGTGGGAGTTAAGTCCTATACAGTGGGTTGTCTGGACCGCGCCACTGCTCTCGGGCCTCACTTGGTTGACCATCTGGTAAACGAAGCGGCGGCGGAGATTTCGTATTACACGGCTTGTCACTTGGCAGACTTGAGAGCGTACCGAGTTATCTGAGCTTTGGGGAGAAGACGGCTTGTTAGTGCTGGTGGATGGAGCCGACCACTCCGCCGCATCATACCAGTTCCGTGTACTGGTTGCTGCGGCTGCAGTGGCTACAGCGGCTCAGCTTTAGAAGACTCCGAGAGCTTGTGAGCATACCTTTATCTGGTTTGTTTTCAGTTACATGGAGCACACGGTGACAAAAGGGGAGTCCTCCCCGCGACAGAGGGTGCAATCCAGAGCCTATAGCACTTTGGTTTTCTCGAGTCTCCGTAGCAAAAAGTCGAAAAGTCGGATGCATAGGCGGCCGCGAGATGTTCTCTACAGCCATTGACATGGCTTGAACGTGTTTGCAGTCCATCTAGCACTGCATAGGTCGAGGCGCCTGCGTCGCGAGGCAAAGAATGCCAAGCTTATTGTGGCGGGCCGGGCCGATGTGGGGTTGCGGCCCCAAGCATTGTGCAGAGGGGGTGGATGGCTTGGACTTGAGACATTGATTCCAAGGTCGAGATACACCGTCATAAAGACAGCGACTTGGCTTCTCCTCCCGACTATGCTCAAGAAAGTCTAGAATGTTTTCAAGCCCCATCCCACAGAAGCGGGTAGAACATACGGGCGGCAAGACACCTGAAGCTGATTCCGTGCGCGCTCGGCGCATTTCGAATGCGACAAGAGGTATGAATGAGCTTGACGTAGATATTTGATATTTCATTCAGGTTGGTGTTGCTGCTGCTGGCGTCCTCATCGTCGTTTATTTCTTATTGAGCGCGCTCTTGTCGTCTTTGCGTCGCGACATTCTCCATTCGCACCCTGAGGCAGTCGACAGTAGCATCTACATCTCTCTTAGCCCGTGAAACCTTGTATACGGATCTCTTCGAACCTCTGTTATCCCTATTCGTCCGGTATAAGTCCCGCTTTAGCGAAATATTCCTCCGCTTGAGCTGCTCATTCTCATGCTCTCCAGCAAAAACCCGGGTTTCGAGACCATGTACGTTGGCGGCAGATTCTGTCGCCAAGGACTCTACTTTGGAGCTGAATTCATTTGTCAGGCTACTGACCACAAACTCGACAGTCTGAGAATTATCTGCTGCCCAATCAATCCCTCGACTTCTTGAGCAAGTTTGGCAAGGTTCGCTACGATGATTTCCGAGGACCGCAATGCATTGTCAGCTCGCTGAGTCTGCGGACAGGGTTCCGCCAATGTCTCGGCAGCCCGGGCCAACGGGTAGCCAATAAAGTCTCCCCATTTGGCAAGCTGCGATCCGGAATGGGAAAGCGGCAGTGACATTTCCAAGCATGTGATAAATACGAGCATCTGGCTCGCAGCAACGCGGAGCTTTGCGTTCAAATTGCATTCAACTACGTTGGTTTTCACGGTCCGAAATTCGGCACTCGCAGTTCTCCCTGGTATTGGCCGATTCCATCGAGTTTTCCTCTGTCACGCGCTGCACGCTCATAGGCGGCCCGGTCCGTCACACCCAGTCGATAATCTCACCACACGGGATTTGTCCCCGATGAAAAGACAAATTTCATTGTTGAGGGTGCGTGGCCCGTCAAACTTCATCATGTCCGACAGAAATACGAGCAATGTCGCCACAAAAAAAAAAAAAAAAAAGTGTAGTCTTTGAGATTGACATATGTTTTAGCAGTTTTCCGGCCTCAGACAAATCGTCACAGGTGCTTAATATTCTAGAAATCCATTTGGACTAGGGTATCAGTAGCAATCGGCAGGCTTTGTCCGAGTTTCACTTTCGCCAACTGCTTCTGCACCATCATCTCCAATTTCGATCGATGGTTCACTTATCGACTGGGAAACTTGTGACCAGCGTCATGACACACAAGTCAGTTGCGCGTGAAAGACGCATGAGAAGTGACAAAAACATGGGTGCTTGAAGAATCTTCACCGCCGCTAAACTGCCACTCCACCAACAGGTGAAGCCGTATCGCTTCAAATTCCCGTAACACCCCATGTAAAATGGCCACGCGACGTGTTGAGTAGGCTCCTTGGCTATGTACCGCGCGCGTCATCCGTCGCCGTTGACGTTGCTAGATGTCTTTGACTCTACTGGCTTTCTTCCGCCCCCCCCCCCCCCCCCCCCCATGCCACGGTGATCCCTCCATTCTGCCTTTCTTCTCTCGGTCCAGCAACCTACTACAGCTCTTCATTCTCCCAGTCCTTCTCCTCAAACATGGGCTCCTTTCTCACGCCACTTATTTCAAGCTTCTCCAGGAACTCGGCGGGAACAGAAGGAATGTACTTTCTCTCCCGCTCTCTGTTGACGCCTCCGAAACCTGCGCCGTACGATACCAGCATGTCCGTGACGGATGGCAACGTAAACGGCAGCATCAGCGCAGGGTCCATTAGTAGGTGCTCCGGTGCGTCGTCCTCCTCGAGCAACCCGTCGTTGGCGTCGGCATTGCGTTGGCTTTGTACGCTTCCCGGGGCTTCGACAAGGTTGCCGCCGTTTGATTTGCCCTTGACGGGTGTCGTGGGACTGCTGGCGGTGTCTTGGCCAGACTTGGGCAGCGGTGATGCCGCCTGGCTGCGGCGCCTGTCCCGCTTGAGTGCTGCTTCTTTCTGAACCGCCACGAGATACTTCATTGCGCTCTTGGGGAGTCCCTTTTCGCCCACTTCTGGTCGGTAGTGAGAAGCCGCGTGTATGAGCTGTTGGGGCGTGAGCCTTTTCAGTTGCTGAAGCGTGCCCACGAGCGCTTCAAGATCGTCGCCGTCGAGGGACGAGAAGCACTGCAGCCACTGGAGAAGCTGGATGAGGGGAGCAAGAAATCGTCTGGCAGCGTCCATAGTCGTCTCGCCGGATGACCTTGTGTCACCGCCTTCGTAGTGCTCAGCTTGTCGGTTGTTAGTTCGAGCCCAGTCCTCCAGGATGGACACATTCATTCGAATCTGCATGGCCTTGGTTCGTGCGAGGTACTTTCGGTTGGACATGATTCTGTTAAACAGCTCGGCGCCAAGCCAGTAGAGTAGTTGCGAGACAATCTGCGCCGTGATGACCGAATGAATGTCGTACAGGTCCAGCACAAAGAGAGTGGAAGAAAGGAGCGAGGTGACATTCCGCGGAGCTGGCTTCGCGCGCTGCTTGGGTGAGGGTGGTCTGAATCTCTTTTCCAAAGGCTCCTCCTTTACTGTTTGTTTCCGCTTAAAAAGTTTCCATTCGTTTTGGAAGGTGATGTCCTCGAAGCCCGGGATCGTTTCGTGGTCAAGCATGGCGACGTCTAGAACCTTGTCCAGTCGCCTTTCGGCGTCGCGGACAATCAGAATAAAGATTTCGTTGATGAGCTCGGCGAGGTGCGCCTGAAACTCGGCCGTCGCCTCAACAAGCCCCGCATCCTTTTTCAGATAGTGTAATAGCAGCGTCGCGTTGGAAATCCAGAATGCCAGTATCGTCATGTCCCACTGACACCTCTCGACTACATCGTTGATCAAGTCCATTGCCGTGACGAGGAGATTCTCTAGCAGCTCAGGGCTCGCGTGGTAATGGGCGTATCTTGCGCTGAGAAATATCATATTGGCCGGCACGGGCTTTTGCGTCGGCGAGCGCTGGGGGGTCATCTTTGTGATGATGATGTCGAGTATTCGGTTGAGTTCGTGTTCTTGGAAGACAAACATTTGATCGTGCAAGCAACGACTCCAGTCGAACTCTTGCTGTTCCTCCTCGAACTCATCGGCCGGCTAGCACAATATTAGCACCTGGACTTTTGCTCATCTTTTTCACTTTCTTCTTCTACGCTCTGTCGTGGACTGTCACTATACGCACCTCGGGCTGGTCGTCGATGCCCACGTTGCCCAAATCGACTTCCAAGTCTCTAGCGCTGTCCATCATCAGCCTCCTGCGCATTTCATTCTCTGCCATTTCCTCCTCGAAGCGGTCCTGCGAGAAGCCGGGGTTATAAAAGTCGTCTCCCATGCCGGCGTTTCCGATGTTGTAGCCGTTATCGTACAAATAGAAGGACATGTCGCTGTCCGGGGGTACGAAGTCAAAGGCGGTTCGACCAGAGGACGTCTTCTGGTCAGACGATGCACCGTTATCCAAGAGAAGTTTGGCGATTCCCTTGTGTCGATTCGTCATGGCCCACATGAGAGCGCTCCATTGATTCCGGTCCTGCCTGTTGACGTCTGCGCCGGCGTCGATCAGGGCCTTGACGACGCTTTCGTGTCCCTGTTCGGCCGAGGAGGGTTAGCTAGCCCGTGAATAGTTCGATACCGCGGGACCAAGGGCTCTGCTTACGAAACAACTGGCGTAGATCAAGGATGGCGTTCCATCTTCGTCGGCTGCGTCGACATCGATGAATGACTTGACGTTCCCGCCGAGCAGTCGCCTGACCTTTGCCACGTCGCCATTGCTGGCGGCCATGGTCATTGCCTTTTGTAGCCTGTCCTTCTTTTCCGACTCGGACAGCTTTTCGTCGGTAACAATGACCTGTTCATCCTGGAGCCCGTGTCCGGCCTGGTTGGCGGCGGCCTGGGCTTGCAGCATCTCCATCAGTCGCGTGTCGCTGTCCTTGGTGGCTTTGGAGACATCTTGCTCATAATGGTCGTCATTTAGGGACAGGTTCCCAAAACTCAACGGCTTCGCCAGCGCCGGCGTTGTGAGAAACTGGGATTGGCCTTGATGGCAGAGGTCAGACAGATGGCTGGGCGCCGCAACTCACGGTTGCCTGCTTTGTTGGGTAGATGGACAGAACTCACCTTGCCAGCCGTCGTACATCTCCGTCTCGGGAATGTAGTCTTCTACAGGAGCATGCCTCCGATCGTCTAGGGACGTAGGAAGGTCGGCCGGTATAGCTCGTGGCTTGGGTTCGCCATTATTGCTCAGATGCTCCGGATCCATGGCGGAAGGAGGGGCAACGACCAGACTCCGTAGCTCATGGAAGGATGAGCTGCCCTCGTGACAGTAAGGCGGCGCAGTAGTAGGGAAAACAGGGAGAATAGTCTGGAAGAAGGGAGAGTGTTCATGAGTTGTGCCGCGGCAGGGATGTCGTTCGCGAAATGCGGTCGTGTGAGGAGCCGAGGGGTGCAGGTAAGTTACGCAGGCAAGCCGATGAAGGACGATGGGGATGATGTTGCGGCACGTCGTCATTTGGCTAGCGTGGCCGGACCCGCCTGGGAGATGGTCCGTGCGTCATTCCTGGTTGAAAGAACACACAAACACCAAGTCACGTATATTAGACCTGAAAGAATGCGGTTCGGCACTGGTTATGCTACTCGCAGCCAATAGCCAGATGAGCTTCGTCTTGGCCGACAAAGCTTGCTTCAATAAGGCCTAGGAACAGTTCATTTTGTGAGAGGCGCCACCACTGCCAGAGCCAAACGTCCTGTCTGTCTCTCATGCGGGCACTAGGCATGAGGAGGTATCTGGAGGGCACATGCCAGCACAACTAGACAGACAAGTTGAGCACTTTCATATTGGTTTTATAGATCAGCCGCTGGAGCTGCTTCGCGAGAGTTTGACCGGACGGGCGCTACCCTGTATCGGGCCTTCGGAGCCGGCTCCTGCGAGATGGCCGCCGGGCCGGGCACGCGCTGACGGCGGCACAGCTAACCTAACTAGTTACTCCGTACGCCGCCGAGCACGCACATGGAACAGAGCAAATAACTTACGCAACAAGTCTCAACCGTAGGCAGCGTCAGATCTGACTCGATGGCCCGCACAGATTTGTGACTTCTCATTCTGCTTCTGCCACGCACCAATCAGTGGTGGGGGCGGGGCTCTACACCAGCAACAACTTGAGGGCGTCCCCGTCCTACCACACGGAAAACCTGACCAATTAGGAGCCCGGAAAAGGTCAATAAAGCTTCCAAAATGTTCCCTTCTTGCCCAGTCCAGTTGCCTTCCCAAGTGCCTCCTTCCCAAACTGTCTTCTCACCCCACGGACGAATCACGACTCTCCGCGCCATCATGCCGTCATATCAAACATGTGTGACATGAAGAGATGCGCCAAACCTCACGTCTCGACATGTCATGACCCCAACACTTCCGTCACCCACCGTCAACCCGGTAGCTTGATGTTTCTTCCCTTAGCACATCCACGGGCCGCGACTTACTTTGGCATCGCATCGCTGCTGGCAGCCTAGGCCAGCCGTATCCTCCAGACTAGCTTCAATACAGACCAAGTTCTGCCACCAAGATTTTGCACCGGCCATCTACACGCAACAGCTAGGCAACGACGAACCCTGAAAACTTCCTCGACGGACACGCACACGCGCACACACGGCAGAAAAACACGTCGACTCAAAAAAAATAAAAAAATAAAAAGATGGCCAGCGCGACAGGTCTGCCCCAGCGGCCACCAACACACGACGCCATCGTCGCATCTGAGGCTGAACCGCTGCTCGGAAAACCAGGCGACGCAATTCTGCACGCCGGGACAAGCATCATGAAGAGTTTTGCAATCGGTAAGCCCATTTCCCCCCCCCCCCCCCCGGTCCTCAGGTCCCAGGAAGGAAAAAGACAACAACACAGTGCCTACGCTCCTCAAACAAACGAAAGCCGGATATACATCTTGCCATCCGCTCGCTCCCAACTGATCAGCCCCGTGCCATAGGAACCGCCATCCTCGCCCAGCTCGGCATCATCATTCTCTGCGCCGATATATGGGCACACGTCTTCTCCAACCCGCTCATCTTGTTCTCCGGCCACCCAATCGCCATGTCCATCGCCGTCTTCACCTTGACCCAGTCCGTCCTCGTTCAGCAGCCCATCTCCTCCGAGACGCCTCAAAAGAAGCGTCTCGGCCAGCACATCCACGCGGCGCTCAACCTCTTTGCCTTTTCGGTCATTGTCACGGGCGTCACCATCATCGAGGTCAGCAAGTTTCGCAGTCACGGGCCGCACTTCCACTCTACACATGCCTTCCTAGGCGCCTTCACCCTGCTCGTGCTCGTGGCACAGTACGTCGTGGGCTTCACCATGTGGGTTACGCCCCGGCTGTATGGTGGCGAGGAAAGGGCCAAGTCATTCTACAAGTACCATCGGTACGTCGGGTACTTCATCCTGGTGATGCTTCTGGTCACGGTGGGGAGCGCCACCGAGACAGACTATGTGCAGTCGGTCTTGGGCATCAGTATCTCGACCGCCGCCACCGCCTGTGCACTTGTTATAATTGGGGTTTTTCCGAGGATCCAAAAGCAAAAGATGGGATTTGGACAGAGTCGCCCCAGGCGTCCTGTCCCTGATGCCGACGGTACCACTTCTTGATCGCGTGGGTTAACTACAAACGACTAAAACGAGAGTGCGAATTCAATTTTTTGGCGCTAGGTGTCACCATGTGTTTAGCTCTACTAGGCGCGGGCTTGTTTGGTATAGCTAGGAGCTTAATGCAATAAAAAAAAAAATTCTGTTTCCCCCGGTCCGGCTACGTACGCAGGTGCAGAGTTAGTTCATCACAAAACTCTCCCCGTTGTGCTCAGCAGCGTGCATAAAGAGGCCTGCAAAACTCCCTCGTTTCTGCGTGCCCGCCCTGCAACAATACCTCCCCTGCATCTCCTCCCTCATTTTTGTCTCGAATCAGATATAAAACAGCCAAGTAACCATGGACCTGGCAGCGTTCGGAGACACGTACGGGCCCCCCAACGGCACCTGCATCGCCCCAGACTGCAACGACTTTTGGAGCGCGCTGCAGGACTCACGGGGCGACTTGGGCAGCCCGAGTGATTACTGCTACCGATGGACAAGATGTGAGTGGCCTTGTCTTCTGGCGTTTTGCCCCCCTGAGCGTACAGACCTGATGCATGATAAGTCGTTTGTGGACACCACGTTACCCGAAGCCCGGGAGATGAAGGCCCCGTGGTCGTCATCGACGGCGTCATCCAAGCGGTCTTTGAGACTGTCCATTCGATGATCGACCCGTCGTATAAGAGCGTGACTGTGGTCCCCTCGACGACCAGAACGCACAGCGGGGGAAATTACACCACAGAAGACGTGGCCTTGCTCGAATCTTTGATATCAACAGACGGCCCTGGCGCTGAAAGCGCTCCCACGACGACGACGTTCCCACATGGAAAGACGGGCAGCAGCGAGCATCGCCGAGACGGTTCGACAAGCCAGGTGTCCGAAGCCAAAGCCACCAAGGCAAATGCTGCCGTCCTCAGCCGCTCGCAGGATCCGACTAACAGAGCCACGATAACCGCCGCCCCCGTTCAAAACACCACCAAGGAAAGCGGCGAGATCAGCCTCGACAGTACCGCCCGCCACCGGGACAGCTTCACCAACGACGGGCCACAGGTCACTACGACGAACCCCTTCGGAAACACCACCTTCAACGTGACGCTGTCTCGTGCCCCAAGCCAACCGTCCGCCCGCACAGCCAGCCTCTGGGCCCAGGCACACAGATACTTCAACGCCTGCATGAGCAACGACGATCCGGAAACCAGCTACAGCGTGCTTCTCGACCTCATGGAGGAAGTGAGACGTCCCTTCAGCGCCATGGATCACATGACCGTCTTCTCCCACGGCGACCAGCAAGACACGTACATGCTGTCCATGGACACCACGGTGCCCACGGACAACACAGACGCAAGCAAAGCCTCGGCAGCAATGACGAGCCTCGCCCGCTACGGCATATTCCCCCTCTTCAGATTCGGCCCCGGCGCCGCCTCCCTCTCCAATACCGTAAGTCGCCGAACCACGCTCCGCGACAAAGTGACATGGGAAGCAAGAAGCCACACCGGAACTGACACGTCCCAGACGCAAACAAGGCCATTTATAGCCCCCAACCCCCTCACAGGCATCGGCGACCCGGCTCTATACAATTCCCCCCCGGCAGTCAAGCAGTACGAGCGAATGCTGGAAATCATCATGCCCAAGCTTCACGGGTCTCACGCCGCTGAAATCCAGGAAATGTACGGCATCGCCGCAAACATGGTCAAGCTGGAGAAGGCGCTGCTGAAAATCCTCCCCAAGAGAGATGAGTGGCTTGACGTGCGGGTATGTACTGTACTGCTTGCAAAGCTGCTCGACGATAACAAGCCGGAGCCACAGGGGCCACTCACTAACAATGCGGCAGCAAAGTATTCGGAGCATGACCCTCGAGGAACTCAACGCGACGAACCCGCTCCGCTTGGACGAGATCCTCCCTGCCATGGTAGACGGCACTCGGTGGAACACGACGGTGGACGTGCTGTTCCCAGACTCGCTCCGGAAATACTGGTTCGTCCTGTGTACATTCTCCAAGGAAACGCTGAGGTCGTATATGATGTGGCAGACGTTTCTGCAGACAGAAGAGCTGTGGAACATGGCCTGGGTGGAGGAGTGGAGGGCATTCAAACAGAGTCCTTCGGATGTGGTATGTTTTGTTCTTCTACCCCCGCATTCACGAGATACATCCGTCAGCTTGGGATGGGGAAAATGACCGAGCTTCAAGGTGAAACCGCAACCGCGTCGTTCTGGGCGGGATGAGTCCTGCGTGGGCAAAGTCCAGCGACATTTCGGCCATCTCGTCAGCGCGAGACTGATGGAAGACGTATTCGCTCAGAGAGATGGAAAAGATGCTGTTTTCAAGGTTGCAGATGTCATGGCTCGAGTTGGACATGCTCACGGGGTAAGCACATGGCTGCGGTCTCTTTTGCTCTTCGCCTCTCACGGACTACAAGCCACGCGTTGACACGGAAAATCAATTCAGTGCCCTCACAATATCGCCGACGACAAACTCGGGAAACTTTACAAAGACGCCGATACCCACGCCGGCAAGCCGGACACCGCGCGCTGGCAAGGCCAAAGTCCCGCGCGAGTGACGAGTCTGAGCCGTCCCGGAAAATGGAGCCACCTGCACGACTGGTTCAATCTTGAGAAATTGCAGTGGACGAGATCATGGACGGCTCTGCACCACCCTTCGGACAGGGACGAGTGTTTGAATCTGGTCATGAGCTTCCAAAAGGACGGTGTAGTTGCGGCACCGCCTATGACATACGGTACAAGCGACGATGCTTAGTCTCGGAACTGCGGGTGAGTCTTGGCCCCGTAGCGAAGGGAGTGAGGTGAGGTCAGTACATGTTTGATGACGAGAGCCGCGATGGCGGAGCGGGTAGAGCAAGAGGACTGCGTTTCTCGAGTGGTAACTACATTATAGACGGAGAGTAGACGTATGGCTGCTGAGCCAGTTCGATTCGACGAAGCTTGATTCCGTACCGAGTACATAGTGTTGAGTTGAGTGTCGGTAGGCTTCGCAAATTAGCATCATGCCTCTTCCGAGCGGCAAGCGGTCCATTTCGGTTGGTTGGTTGGTTGGTTGGTTACCCGGCTTGCCCGTAGTCCGTTCGGTTGTCTGTGGTCCGCCGTCATGTCGTCTGCACTGAACGCGGGCAGCATCAAGATGAGCCCCCTTCCGTCATTAGCACGAGCACGTGCCCGACCCGGGTCCACTTTCCTTAACGGGGTGCTGCTGGGATGGTAAATGGTGCGCCACTGACGCAATCTGGCAGCTCTAGTGCCAAGTTCTTTGACTGCTTCCCCCGGCTTCAGCTTGTCAGGAGGCGTCACACACGCACAGACGCCCGACGGGAAAGAGCGACAGACAAAGCAGATGGGAAGACAACACCATCGACATGGCCTGACTCAGTGGTGAGTGCATGTTAGACAGACTACCGGCCGGTATTGGCCCCCAATATCAAACAAGGACTCCAGGGGCGTATGGCCGATTGAAAGCGTTCAGTCACACGCGCCAGTCGGGAAACCGTCAACACAACAATACAACCGACACAACCAACAGAAACCCAGTTGCGTCGCACAGGAGTGGGTAGTATTATTATGTACGCCGTAAGTTACTCCGTAGTTACCATGTGCGTGCACAAGGCGCCGCTCCTTGACCTCAGGAATAGATAAATAGATAGATTCACTCCGTCATGTAATTACTACTCATGCACGATGTACGGAGTATGTATGTCGCCAAGCGGCGTGCGTCCGTGTAGTTGTAGTTATCTTGGGGGGACACAAGCAAGGGACCCCTATTTTCTGACTTGTCGGCATGGTGAAGACACGGCGAGCATGCGTGGCAATTCTGCTCATCATTGATGATGCCAACTTGAACTCGTGCACGTCAGGCCTGTCGCCTGTCTCAGGTTGTTTGTCATGCACCTCGGCTTGACTTGCCATCCACGCGTCTGTACGGAGTATCATGGCTCAAGTTTCCATGGCCGACACCTACAGGGCTTGGAGCGTCTAATAAAAGGACTTGCTGATGACTGCTCAACCCACCTGCGTCCTTGGTGGCTTGCAGCATTCCCCTGGCGCCGCAAGTGATGGCCTCCATCGATGATGACAGTATTTGGGGACCATCAGTCAGCTGTCTAGAGCTTTGCGCTCCATTCCGTGCTGCCCGTTTGACAATGGTTATGATCTTAATACCCTCCAGCTGCAGCCCTACTGCACCAGCAAGACCCAGTCGCCAACGCAGGTAGGCTCAACTTCTGTATCGAATCGCCGATTGAGGCAGGCTTGAATCCGATGCAGCCGCACAAAGAGTCCACCAAGTGGAGGGTGAAGGTGTGTTCGGAACTCGGAACCTGGTTTGTCTCCATCGAAAAAAAACAAAAAAAAAACCAAAAAAAAACCTTGTAACTTAGTCGAGAAGTGACACGGCGTGGATGCATACCGCCCGAGGCAAGGGTTGGGTAGAAAGGATTGGCCATGTTGACACCTTCCATGGTCGATTGCTACTTGCCGTGTAACTTCAACCTGTATCTGAGGCGTCATGAGCTGCAGGCCAATGATATTTGTAGGCGCCAGACATTGTCCATTCCGGCCCATGTTCTCCGTACTCCGGACCGATGGCCGGATCTAGCAAAAGTTGAGATCTAGTACCAAGTTTGGCAGCTCGACATGTCATGTTATCATCTCCACTCCGAGACTTTTGTCCGACAAGAATGACATGCTGAAATTGTCAGCTACCACTTCCAACCGAACGATCCGTGTTTCGCGGCTAGTTACCCGCCCGCAAAATGCTCCGCATGACGATCGGCACTGCGTTTATGTCGACATCACTGGCCATGTTTGGATCTCCAGCGACATCCAACGTCAGAGCCGGAGCCGTGTTGCGACAGAGATGCGGATTCCCTGTCCAGAGTGCCCTTTGCAAGCAGTCAAGAGCCCTGAGAAACAAAATCATAGAAAGATATAACCACAGTGAGAGGTAAATTCATGTCGGCCGGACGGTTGGATGCCGAGATGGAATAGACTAGTATATGCCTGGTGATAGGCATTACGTCTTTTCAGGGCTGTATAACTAGCTATTCGTCGCCAACACCTGCGAATGGCGTTGAATTCACCCCGAAACCGGGAATGAAGAACAAGAGGCGCAAATTAAGCGCTCCGCAGCCTAAGGATCGTACTACTACTACTAGCAGTGTATTCCGTAAACCAACTAGTCCGGTACCACTTGGTGGGCTACGGGTGAGGGTGAGACCCTTCCCAGGCGCGTGGGCCTTGGGCCGCATGGCAATTATCCATCAGGCTTTAATCATAAGTTACTCCGTACCAAAAGTCTCTGTCTTCCGGGCGTGTGGGGTTTGGAGAACTAGTGCAGAAAGGGAGGCCAGGGCCAGAAGCCGTGACGCACCGTTTCGAGGAATCGTTCAACTAATCCGCTGGTGGTCGTTGTTGTTGTGGTTGTTGTTGTTGTTGTTGTTGTTGTTGTTGTTGTTGTTGTTGTGGTTGTGTGTTGTTATTGTTCCGCAGACGGGAGGTTCACGTCACAAATAGAGAGCTACCGAGGCCGCCCTGAAGCAGCGCGGAGCTTTCGATCAATCCATCTGAACTAGCATTTCGCCGAGGACGGTCCACGCAGAAAGATAAACAGTGCGTAGGCTAAGCTAAGCCGGTACAGCTCGAGGGATATCTCGGCGTAGTGACAGAGGGCGAACGACCAAAAATCTCACGACTCGAAGGTGCATGAAAATTGTGACGGGTGACCCGACATAGCTTGGAAAGCTCTTATTTATGGCCCTCTCTCACGACCCCCGAACCACCCAGCCAGTGGTTGCGCGAGGGACTCACATCGTATTTGGCGTTTGCTGACTAGTTGCTTGGGCATGACAGGCTCCGTTGTTGCATTCGTATAACTAACCGCAGATGAGATGAGGGAATTCGGAACAACGGTATTGACTTGACTATTGTTAGTCAGTCGTTGATGAAGTTGATGGAGACATCCAGAGGGCCAGCAGAACCCCCAGGCACATATTATTGCACCATTTCAAATGTGACGGATGACCTGGTATTTGACGTTATTTGTGGAGTTGCTGTGTGCAGTACGAAGTACTCCGTAACTTAAGATCAATAACTACCAAGATGAGTCCACTGGGCAGAGGCTTCCACGACCCATGAGCCCACGAGACTGGGCTGAGATCGGGCAGTAACTAACCACCAACTCCTTGGATACAACGCCGAGATAGTAGGTATCTAGGTAGGTACCTAGGTAGGAAGATAGAGACACGGGGAGCAATACCAACGAATGTCCCACACTTGGCCCGTACTTGACCAGTCGACATCGGGGGCCGTGGTCTTCTAAGTTGCCGATGTGGGTTGGGAGCGTGGCAGCCACTTTGTAAGTTACATTGATGGGTTTGTTTTGCGTGGCAAGCGAGTGGGTGACGAACGACAGGGACGGTGAGGAGTTGGCATTCTGGCATTCTGGCCTGACTGGCAGGAGATGAACCCATTGTTTTGGCCCCCGGCTGTGATGATGGGGATGTGCGAGACAAGGACGAGACGATTGGCCGGTTCTGACGGTCTTGGACCATGGCCTTGGATGCGTAGGGAGTAAAAGTTGGCCCTGGCCACTTCCGAAGTCAGAGGTCAATCACCCGCTGGTCTGAGCCGTCACCTACGTCATAAAGTCGACCCCCCGGTCGTTTTCTCCTGGTGACGGCCGCTTGCACCTGCTTGCACCTGCGCACCTTGGGCGGTTGACGTCTTTTCTCTTCCAGGCGCTCAGGGTACGGAGTACGAAGTACTTATCTGGGCAAGTACTCCAATGTTGGGTACCTAGGTACCTTTACGAATACGGAGTACCTCATGGCAGTAAGGAGTAAGGAGATACGTACTCCCAAAGAGACGTTGGAAAACAGAGAGCCGGACAAGCCAGGTGCGCGGAGAAGTGGGAGAAGCACATCATTTTGGGACCTGGAGTGAATTATGCCTCGAGGTCTGCAGGCAAATGACCGCACCCCAGGAATGTATGAATGCCTGCTTTGTTTTGGTCCCTTGGCCGTTGGAAAGCAACGAGCCCGCCCCAGGAGGACACAAGGTACCACACCTCGGTAGGTACTTCGATGCACGTACCCAAGCACACATGTACGGAGTGTACACATACATAAAATTATTGTACCTCCAGCGCCTGGAGCACCCCCCCCCCGCCTCCGTCCCCCCCCCGGTCATGCAGATGCAATGCTGGACACAGTTAGCTGCCCGCTTGTCCACTAGCAGCGCTTCCAGCCTCTAACTACTCGACGGCGAAGATTGGAGCGCTGGGCCTTCTTCCGTGGACGCAGCCTGACGTTGTGTCCGTCTTTGTGTTCGTTTTTTGCGTCAACCGAGTCAACTGGTCACTTCCCACAGTCGCACAACCTGCGCTTTGCTCTCGAGCTCGTGGCTTCTGCTCAATCAAGACGGCCCCAATAGTTCTAGTCTTGAACGTTCAAGGACTGACTGACTCTGTTTTCTGTCACTGACCCTGGGGACGACAGAGGCACCAAAAAAGACCAAGAGCACTCATTCGAGCACCAGAGCTGTTGACCTTCCGTCACCCCGTTGACGGGTCCAAGTCCAGGGCGAGCCAAACCGCCAAACCGCCCAAGTGGCTGCTTTTCAAACTTCTCTGCCTCTCCCTTCATTGTCACTCGCCCCAGCCAGCTTCCAACGGCTGACGTCTCGTCATCGGTCTGGTCGTCTGACGTCCGCCTCTCTTTGCGCTACCTCGTCCATTCTGCTTCTGGCTTTGGCTCTGCTCTGCTCTGCTTCGCGCCCCCCCCCTTGTCTTTCCCGATAGCACTCCTTCGCCGTCGGTCTACTCTCGACCTTGGCCGTGACAGCTTCACCCTCGTCTGGTACTTGAGCATCACGGGAATTGGTCCCTCACGGTGCCAAATACCTTTCCTCCTTCAGCTTCACCCTTTGTCCTCAGACCACGTCGCCCAGTCAGTCTCCTCTCCTCGTCGCTGCCTGTGCAGGGCTGTTGCAAATCAGAGACATCTGGAGCAGTCTGACTGCGTCCCAGGCAGAAAGCAGCTTGCCATCTCCCCCACCTGGTCGTTTGTGCATACGGCCTACATACGTCCGCCTCTGACCTCATGCAGACTGCCGCCCGCCGACCTGACTTGATACCAATCACGGGTCCTCTTATATGAGGCATGCAAAGCCTTGGCCCTTCTTTTGAGAGTAGTGATTATACTTCGCCCTCGACTTGCGTCCATTTGACGACGCCCGACTCGACCCTCGCTTCCGCAGAAGCTTCCATTGTGGCCGCCGACCCTGCCTCTCTTCCGCCTCCGCTGCCCACATCGCCCACGACGTGCAACTCAGCTGCGGGAAGTAGTATCAACAGCGATGGAGTGATTGCGGACAAGTCTGTGCCAGAAGAAGAAGAAGAAGAAGAAGAAGAAGCAGAAAAAGAAGGAAAAGAAGAGGGGGAGGAGGAGGAGGAAGAAGAGCCTTCAGACGTATCTATCGGGGATGCTCGCAACAGCATGGCTCAACGCCGCTCCAGCTACCCCTTCTCGTCGTCTTCCGAACTGTCGGGCAGGGGCCCGCGAGAGTGGCAGAGCTCGAAAGAACAATCCCGTGGCCATGGGTTCACCGGCGCTCAGGCGGCAGCAGAAGAGAAACCTTTGCCTATAGCTGCCGAGCTGCGTGACACTTCAGCCACTGTGGCTACTTCACAGCAACAGCTCGATGAATACCGTGCCAGGCTGGCTCGGGACCTCGAGATTCGCGAGCTGTCAATGAAAAGCCTGCACAAGACCCAATTGGAAAAGGTTCGAGTCTCCCCCATCTTGGAAGAAGAAAACGGCACGCCGTCGTCACCCATGCTCTCAGCTGCTCTCACCTCCACCTCGACGGAGTCTGGCAACACCGTCCGCGGCGGGATGACTCCGGCAGCAATCGCGCAAACGCCTTCGTACCCATTTCCCCGGATGGCCGGTCTTTATTCTCACCAAGTAACCAAAACTCTTCCCTACCAACCGGCGAGTCCCGCGTCACGGCAACAAGCCCAGTCGCCTTTGGAATACCGTGGCTCACTGGACAAGGTTCTATCAGAGTCACCCACACCAGCATCAATATCTACGTTTGAGCCACGAGGCTTTTCGGAGAATCCTCAGGGCTTCGATTTCCCGTCTCCGAACCTCTATGACCTGTCACTAATGTTGTCCGCCGAGCCAGGGTTAGATGCATGGTGGAATACCGTGGTGCAAATTATGAGAGACATTTACAAGGCAGAGCGAGTGACGTTGGCCATTCCCGCCGACACAACTGACATTGAAAATGTACCCTGGGGTCAAAAGGCCACGTACAACGAGCATCAAGAAGACGAGCTCAGCCTAGGCTACATAGCAAAAGCAAGTAGTGCTTCTGATGTTGCAGCGGCCTTCGACGATAGGTCCACAGACCCCCCTTCTGTCCCGCTGCCACGGCCCGGATTGCGAAGCCGTCATTCATTTACCGCCTTTGAGGAAAACAAACACGGGGCGCTAGATCGAGGTTCGATAATAACGCCGAAAAGACCGACCAATCTGACGAGGAGCAAGACGCAGTATCCAACGCCGCTGGTTGTGGCAGAGCTTCATGATGACTACACAAAACTAAACAAAGACGCATTGACAGAGCATGATGCCACAGCTAAGGCGCACCAGGCGATTCCTAGCTGGGAAGCTCCGTTCATGGCCCGCTACGAGGGTCAGGGCCGGGTTCTTCCTGTCCTCCAAGCCCTGGATTTCGAAGCCGACCCATTGATTGACCACACTGGCGTCGTGCGAGTACTCGAGCGAGGTCGCCCCGTCGCTCTGACCCGAACATATCCCTACCTTCCCAGAACCAAAGCCGATTCGAAGCAGACGAGTGATCAAAAAACAAGCTCCAAGGGAGGAAACAATGCAGATTCCAAAAGACCGAAAAGGCAGCGTGCCGAGTCCGTGTCAAAACTGACGACGATCTTTGCGAGCACGACCCAGATTAAGGCCAATGCAGGCGACAAGCCCAAGACGGCCACTATATCATCGTCATTGGATGACCAAGACCCTAGACCGCTCACTCCAAAGTATGAGGAATATGAACAAACGCCATCGTCTCCGTGGTCGCAATCACCCGCTCCCTCTCCCGCCGTCCGAGCCGACCCCAAGGAGAACCCCTTCTTTACAGATGCCATGGTCGATGAAGACTCCTTTAACCCTGGCTCACCCCCCACTAGTTATATAGGAATGCGTCCCCCAGAAGCCATTGGTGTCGACAACTCTTGGACCGTCCTTCATATACCCCTCACCCACGTCCTCCTTTCCAAGCCAACACGGCCATTTAAGCTAGATACGACTGCGCTCGAGCACAAGTCCCATTCGCGAGGTAGGAACGAGCGGCCTATTCCCTCATCCGACGTTGACCAAGTCTCCCCGGAGCAGGCAAAGCGAAACCGGTCTGCGCCTATTGCCGTTCTCTCTATTCTGAGCCCAATCATACCGTATCCTTCCAATTTGAGGCACTCTTTAGAACATCTGGCGCCGCATCTGGCCACGTCTTTCTCTCTTTGCCGTCATTACAGCAACCTTGAGACCGAGCTGGCTGGCATTCGGCGGCGAAGACCTTCGACCACCGGCTTCGGGGCAGTCGCTCCTTTTGGAAGTCATGTTGAGGGTGGCGCGTTTCCGGCATCCGGGCAGAACCTTCTTCACCAAAACTCTCATGGTGGGAGCATCACCAGTCCTAGTGATTACTCAGCCATTTCAAGGAGTACTGCTGCCTCACCATTGGTAACTCCCGGGTTGGAGCATGGCGCTTTGAATCACCTCATGGACCGTCGACAAGCTCTAGGCAGTCCTTCGTCCAGTTCACAAGCTGTGGAGAGCTATTTCGCAACCAAGCAAAGGCTCGTAGTTAAGGAGGCGGCGACCGGGACCTCGACGACTCACCGATCACGTACTGCCTCCAAGGACAACTCCCCCGGCGAAAAAAGGCATTCGGCTCTCATTGGCGTTAGATTTGGGAGCGAGGCTCCCAGTCCAGAGCAAGCATTGGAGAGAGGCTTTTTTGGACCCGAAGACCCTGGAACGAGGTCTGAAAAGGAAGACGAGGAGGCGGAGCAGGAAGTGAGACAGGCCGTTGTATCGAACAGCGGGCACGATGGAGGAGCGTTTGAGCCGGCAGGTGACAAGACCGAAGACGGGGGCAAAGCTGAGCTCAACCGATCCCGCCACGGCCACAGCGTGCTGCATAGTTACGGCGCCGACTTCTCTTCCACCTTTCAGTCGCTTCCTCCGAGCTCTAGTTTGTCGGCCAGGCTGCCTCCCACTCCGGCTCCACCACTGCGTAGCGGCTCTCTGACGTCCATGGCCGGAGACATGCCGCCTCCTTCCGACAGATTGAAAGGTCTCATCTTGGACTCACTGCCCGCCCATGTCTTTGTGTCGTTGCCCCAAACAGGAGAGACGGTGTGGGTGAATAGTCGTTTCTTGTCATATCGTGGACAGACGGTAGCCGACTTGTCCGCTGATCCGTGGGGGAGCATTCATCCCGATGACCGAGAGGCATATCTCAAGGCATGGGGCCACTCGCTTCGGACGGGTGAGCAATTCTCAAGATCGGTCCGCATCAAGCGATTCGATGGTGCATATCGCTGGTTCTACGCGCGTGCCGTGGCGTCAAAGGACAAGAGAGGAGTCATTATGCAGTTCCTGGGCTCATACATGGACATTCATGACCAGCACATCGCCGAGCTGAAGGCTGCCCGGCAGGAGGAAATCGAGGCGTCGGAAGCCAAACATCGACTTCTCGCCAACCTCATCCCGCAAATCATATTCACGGCCACCGAGGACGACGGGATCACTTTTGCCAACGATCAATGGCTGTCCTACACTGGCCAGAGCTTCGAGGATTCACTTGGACTTGGGTTTATGGACTACGTGCACCCTGATGATCTGGCAAGATGCCGTATACCCATTGAGCGCGGAATCAACAGCAGCAACAAAGCGTCGAGTGCACAATCACCCGTAGAGGAAAAGGGCAACAGCAACAGCGGGACATCGTCGTCAGGGACTCAGACTACGCCAACAGGGCGCGGTGCGCAACAGCCGGCTGTCAGAAAGTCGGGGCTGCGTAACATGCAACCTGTACTGTCCAGAGCGAGCAGCTCCGGCAGCGAGTCGATATATTCTCTCCCATCCGCCGAGCTCACAGAACTAGCACGCAAGGGCATCATCAAGGTGACGACGGATACAAGCGGCAGGCTGTCGTACACTACCGAGGTCCGCCTCCGATCAAAGACTGGCGAGTACCGGTGGCATCTCATTCGTTGTGTCGAAATCGACACCTTTGACTTTGGACGCGGCGCCAGCTCGTACTTTGGCTCTGCTACCGATATCAATGACCACAAGCTCTTGGAGGCGAAATTGAAAGAGGCCATGGAATCCAAAGGTCGATTTTTGAGCAACATGTCGCACGAGATTCGAACGCCCCTGATTGGTATCTCGGGCATGGTGACCTTTTTGCAGGACACAACGCTAAACGAGGAGCAGAGAGACTACACCAATACCATTCAGACCAGCGCCAACAGCTTGATCATGATTATCAATGATATTCTGGACCTGTCAAAAGTTGATGCCGGCATGATGAAGTTGAAGCACGAGTGGTTTCACACCCGATCTCTCATTGAAGACGTGAATGAACTCGTGTCGACCATGGCCATTGCCAAGCGCCTCGAACTAAATTATCTCGTCGAAGAGAACGTACCTGCGTGGGTCAAGGGTGACAAGGTTCGAGTGCGCCAGGTCTTACTCAATGTCATTGGAAATGCGATCAAATTCACAGCCGAAGGCGAAGTTTTCAGCCGGTGCAGAATGTATACCGGAGAGGACTCTGCAGCCTGCAACGACAATGAGATCATGCTTCAGTTTGCCATCACTGATACCGGTAGGGGATTTACAAAGGAGGAGGCAGAGTTGATTTTCAAGCCATTCAGTCAGATCGATGGAAGCAGCACCAGGCAGCACGGCGGAAGCGGCCTTGGTTTGGTCATATCTCGGCAGCTTGTTGAACTCCACGGCGGCAAGATGGAAGGCACGGCCGTTCCTGGCAAAGGGTCAACCTTTACCTTTACTGCACGATTTACCTTGCCATCATCCGAAGACCACCCCAACAACCCCGTCAGTCCGGGGTCAACTGCCTCCACTGGGTCAAGACAAGGATCATCCGAGAACATGGATCGACCTACACAGGGACAAACCGCGACGGACCAGCGGCGCGGTAGCACCAGAGAAGGAGCGGCGAGTCCCAAGAGAGTGGACGCAATGTCAAGCCCCGTGTCCATCAGCACTGGTCATGGGCCGGAAACTTCGAGTCGCACTTCGCGATATCTCGCAAGCACTCCCTCCGGCGCGTCTGTCCATTCTGGTCTGGCGAGATTCAGTGAAGCGGCCAAGGCTAGCGGACAGGATCTGTCCCAGATGGAGTTGGAAATGCCCGCGGACAGAGGCCCCCTTTCGAGGACATCAACGCCAGAGATTGACAGCAGCCCTCGACCGACGAGTGACTTGCGCCCACCGCTATACTCCATCCTGATCATCTGCGCGCAGCATCACAGCCGCGAAGCAACGACGCAACACATTGAAATGACCCTACCCAAGGAAGTTCCTCACCAAATCACGCCAATCGCTTCCATCGAAGATGCGGAACCTTACCTCGGCGGCAAAGATGCTGTTCGATTCACTCACATCGTACTCAACCTGGCCTCCGCCGAAGCAATCATCGATGTCATGGACCGAATTACAAAGTCGCAGAAGATAGAGGGAACTACGATTGTGATACTCTGCGACTCTGTACAACGACAGGCCGTTCAGAAGTTGGCTGCTGATACAAAGCACGAGCGCTTCCTGTCGGAGAACCTCGTCACCTTTATATACAAGCCCGTTAAGCCGTCGCGGTTTGCCGTCATTTTTGATCCGGAGAAGGTGCGCGACCTCAGCACAGACAGGAACCGATCTACCGCGCAACAGATGGTTGAGAACCAGAAGGCCAGCTACCAAGAAATCGAGAAGCGCATGGGCAACAAGGGCTACAGAGTCCTGCTCGTCGAGGACAACCCCGTGAACCAGAAGGTGCTGAACAAGTATCTGAAAAAGATTGGGGTGGAGGTCGAAGTTGCTGTTGACGGCGTGGAGTGTACAGAGATTGTTTTGTCAAAGCCTCACAGCTACTACTCCCTAATTCTTGTAAGTTGTCGAGGAAAGATAACCGTTGGACGCTGAAGCTAACGTGTGACTTCAAGTGTGACCTCCACATGCCACGGAAAGACGGATACCAAGCTTGCCGCGAAGTCAGAGAGTGGGAGAAGGCGTCGAGTTTGCCCAAGCTGCCAATCATTGCACTGTCAGCCAATGTCATGTCTGACGTGCAAGAAAAGTGTGTTGCAGCGGGTTTCAGCGACTATGTGACAAAACCTGTTGACTTTATCGATCTAAGCAGGGCCATGGCCAAGTTCTTCTGAGTTGACGGAAGCAGAATATGCCCGGCTATGAGTGCTCACCTTGTTTATACTACTACACTTCACATATCTGGTTTTTTTTCTCTTTTTTTTTCTTTTTTTGTCTTTCTTCTACTACTGTATTCTCCCGTTTTTTCAAAGGGGGAAAGATCCACTGGGACCTTTGGTATGTACTTCAGCGCCGAGTACGGCACGGAATTGGAGGGGGACGGTTCATTTATTTCGTTTCCCTCTCTTCTTGCTGCCTGTTTAAGAGGAGGGCATGCGAAGCGAGCGATGGCATCCCACACCTATCTGGTGCTGTCCGTAACTCCCACGGGAGCATCAGTCATATGATTCGAGAAAGTGCGCTCTTTTTGAGGGTTTGAGGCCCGCCCACAAGAAAAGGACGCTGTTTGGTTTCCATGAAGAGAACAAAACGTTGATGTCATTTTCACAGCATTAGGGTATCATTGTGTGGGATATGTTGTGTTTATACGAGGGGCTGCGTGTGACGTCTTCTAGTTGGCGGACTGTAATGAAAGATGGAAAGGGTTTGATACATTCCCTTCTTGATGGATGTTTCGAGTTTCCCCAGTGCGTTTTCTCAGTTTCTTCTTATTCTCCATGTGGGCATCAAGACGTACGTACGCATGGCATGGCCTTTGCAAAGGAAGGGTACGGGGTGGGCGCAACAAAGGTAAAGATGTTGCTATCTATTTTGAACTGTGTAGAAAGACATCGTCGGGTAGGGCGGCGTTGAGAGAAATGATTTTAGCCCTGGGACCGGCTTTGACACGGACTGTATGCTGTATGTGTTGGCGCTCTGTCTTGTGTGTGTGATGTTTTGGGTGTCTGGGTGCTGGATGGGTTGGGCTCTACTCGACGAGTTCAGGCAGGCCCTGCGCATCTTGTGGCCATGGATTTATTTGGGGTACCGTGTCAGCAGCGCAAGTAACTACAGACGGTTGGTTCTCGGTAGGTCATGGTTTCAGAGAGAGTCGAGAGTCAAGGTTCAGTCAGGTGGGAGCTAGTTCAATCTCATTCATGAACCTATCTATGTAAGCCAGGTCAGGTCATTTGAGGCCAAGTTTATATGCAAGTTTGTAAGGACACCACCCCCCCCCCCCCCCCCCCAACGAACGCCGAAATGCTATGCCCGCCGGCCAAAAAGACAGTAGAAACAAGACAAAAAGAGGCAGAGAAAGGACACAAGGCAAGGTAAGACAAGGTAAGGTTATCAAGTTCTAGTAGACGCTTCCGCAGATGCTCCGGTCCTCCCTTTCAGCAGCGTTCAAGTCGTCCATGTCGACGCGCGAAGCAGGCGGCACGTCGCCCAGGCGGTTGGCACACGCGCCGACGCAGTTGCCGGGGCTGTCGCTCACGTCCACGTCGGCGTCGTCCTGGCTTGGTCTGGGACAGGGACGGCGGCGGGCGTCTTCGGAGTCAGGGTCGGAGTCGTCGGAGCCGGCGAGGGACGTGTGGCCCGAGTAGGTGCCGCCAAAGTCGCGGCCGAGGTGCAGACGTGGGGACTTGAGGGCGCGCAGACGGTCTTCGGCCGTGATGTAGGAAGGCGTGCCGTCGGGCGAGGAGACGGCGTCGTCTGCGCCGCGGGCCAGCTCGTCGTCGCCGTCGCCCATGCTGGCGGCAGATCGGTGCCGGTGCCGTCTGGCGGAGAGGGTGGCGGCGGCGGCGGCGGCGGCGTGACCGCGGGCCAGCTCGTTGTCCTTTTGGCGCAGGGCCTCGAGATCGTGCCGCTTCTTGTAGTGGTTCGTGTGGTTGCAGCCGTTGGGACAGCCGCCCCAGCGCCGGGTCACGACGACGGTGCGCGTGCGCTCGAGCTTGGCGGCGTCGTCTTTGTCGGGGGCTTCTTTGCCGAGGGCGCGTTCCCTGCGCAGCTCCGACCAGGTGCGGAGCTTGGTGTCGAGCCGGAACTTGCCGTTTTCCTCCCTGCGCATGATGAGGAACTCGCAGTGGTCGACGTTGCGGAGGTCCTCGAAGTACTCGACGGTGAAGTGGTACCACTTCATCAGGAAGACGCGGGACATGAGGCCGTGGGTGACTGGGGACAGAGGCGAGGGACGCACGCCTTCGGGTCAGCGACGGAGCGGACGCGGGACAGACAGACAAACAGACAGACAGACAGACAGACAGAGGTAATGCTCAAAGTGTCACTACTTACCCAGGATGCAGACGCTGGCAAAGTCGTCGTCGCCGAACTGGCGCCACAGGCTCTCGTTGAAGCCGCTCACGCGGTCGTAGGCGTCGGCGGCGCTCTCGCCGTTGGGAATACGGTAGAAGAAGTGGCCATAGTCGGCGCGCTCCTGCCACATGCGCTCCATCTCGGCGCTGCAGGGCTGGAAGTTGCCAAAGTCCTGCTCGCGCAGCCGCGGCTCCTCGTAGACCTTGATGTTGGACCGGCGGAAGGGCGAGGGCCCCGGTTCATCCGACGTCAGCGTCGCCAGGAGACCCTCGGTGGTCTCACGCGTGCGTCGGTACGGTGACGTGAAGACCTGCAGCGTGTCGTCCGGCCGGAGGAGGTTGCGCAGTCGCCGGCCCGCCTCGTGGGCTTGCGACCAGCCTTCTGGCGTGAGCTTGACGCGGTGGTCTGGGACTGACTGGTGGATCTCGCGGTTCTCTGGACGAGCCGGTCAGCCAGCTGCGCGCGGGGAATTGGCGGCCCCCGAGGATGGGAACCTACTATTTCCTTCCGACTGGCCGTGGCGGATGAGAATGATCAGCCGGGGCTTCGCCATGGTCTCTGGCGATGGAGGGTGGTGGAGGGTGTGTTTTGCGTATGTACCTGCAGCGAGAGTCTGCGCAGGGGGGGGGGGAACAGGTGCGTTCTGAACGGTGCGCCGGCGGACAGGACGTCGAAGCTTGTTCGAAGCTTGTTCGTAGATGGCTCGTTGGAAGACGCAAAGCTGTGTGTGTGCTTTTGGCGATGCGTCGTCGGAGTGACCAGGCGGATTTAAAAGATGAAGCCCTGGCGGCGGCGCCGACGGTTTAAAACAGGTGGGGCAGGAACCTGAAACGGCAGGACTGCGGTGGGGCCGTTGCGCGCTGACTGGCTGCCTCGTTCTGGCAGCTGTAAACCATGATGGAAAAAAAAGCTTGTCGCAACGTCGAGACGCAGTTCGCCGCTCGGCACTTCTATCTGGCATGTCGCCATTGGGGGCCCTATTCGTGCGGAGGGAACGAAGGGCTCTACAACATCTGACCAAAGAAATACACGTCAACCGAGGTTTGTTAGGTATTTGTCACACCAAGAACATTCTTCAGAGATTGAAGAGCCTTATGGAAACGTAGTTCCACTTTGCTTTTGTAATCTAGATAACCTACACGTCTTGCCTGCCATTTTCGTGTTCACGATGGGTGAGGGCTTCGCTTGAATCTATCCAATGTGGCTGGCTAGTTGAGTTTGTTTCTTGAACTGGTGCAGAAAAAGGCGGGGCATGAACGAATCATAGCCAATAAACGTCCAACCAAGTCTTGCCGCCGGAGAACAGCCATGCCCATGCAAAATCCATCCATCCGCGCTTGCACCGCTCCCACGAAACTCAAACCCCAGACATCCACGACAACAACGCTCCAGAGTAAGAAGAAAGAAAGAAAAAAGACAACACAATGTCCGCGCCAGGCCCCGAATCGATCCCCACCTCCGCAGACCCGCGCTCCCGTCGGCCCGCCAAGAGGCGCTCCCTCTCGCCCACATCCTCGCAAGCCGCCTCGCTCAACGCCCTCTTCGCCAAGCCCGACCAGACCATCGCCGTCCCCGCGTCCACGCCCGGCAGGAGGAAAGCCCACCTCCCCGAGATATATAGCAACGTCCAGGGGTCCTCGGCAGGCGCGGGCTCCGGCGAGTTCCACGTGTACAAGGCGTCCCGCCGGCGCGAGTACGAGCGCCTCAAGGACATGGACGAGGCGCTGAGGCAGGAGAAGGAGCGGGACGAGTTCGAGAGGAGCCGGGCCGAGAGGCTCGGCAGGGACGAGGAGAAGACCAAGAAGAACAGGGGGCGGAGGGAGAAGATGAAGGCGAGGAAGGCGAGGAGGGGCGGTAACAACACCGGTGGCTGCTGTTCTGCTGGTGTCGAGAGCGCCGTGCAGAGTTCGACGGGCCATGAGCCGGATTCGGCCGTTGGCGAGGATACAAGTACGAGGGATGCTGCGCAACGTGGAGGCGGGACGCCATCTTCAGACCAAGCTGGGCTCGTCATTCATGATGATGACTGAGAATATCTGTTCTGTTGCTGTTATAGAGGAGAACATGGGGCATAGCGCTGATTTTGATACCCATATGAACATGATATAAACTGCACTGCACGCCAAACCTCTTGACCTTTTTTTTTTTTGGGTGACGTCGGTATTCTGGTGATGCACACTTTGCAGCGCGACGCCGCGTCACTTTTTTACACACATCTTCTTGCTCCTAATCCGTCGTATCAATAGTCTTTCCAGCCGACGGAGTCGTCTCTCTCATCAGGCTGCCCGTACACCGTTGCATTGTAATAATCTATGGCTGATTGGCCTTCCAGCCCTACCCCATTCTCCTTCATATCGTGCATCGAGTGAGGCGAGGGTATCCTCGTCGTCCCGACGGCAACCATACATGCTCAATTCACTTGTTCCCTTACTTCTTTCTATCATGTAGTCACAAAATCATCCCTTGGTCTTGTCCTCCGTAGCCCTAGCTTAGTCGTCGCCTCCACCAACGCCGGCAGCACCCCCCATCTGCGCCTTTTTAGCACTGCAGATATCGTCTACTCTCAGTAACAAGCATGCGGCCTACCGACAGTTAGTCATCTCTGGCTTTCTTCTAAAGGGATTCCACCTCCGTCGATAACTCACCTCAATAGCAGTTTTTAGACTCTGCAGCTTGATAGCCTCGGGTTCCCACACGCCATACTCTTTCATGTCCACAATAGTACCGGTGTCACCATTGACACCCCATGAGCTCTTGCCCTCGGCCTGCTTGGCGCGCAGGTCTGTCAAGACACGCACCGGGCTCTTGCCGGCGTTCTGGACCAGAGTTCGGGGGATGACCTCGAGCGCCTCGGCAACAGCCTTGTACGGCCACTGCTGAACACCCTCAATGCCCTTGGCGAGCTGCGCAAGTCTGACGGAAACAGCCATCTCGGTGGCACCACCGCCGGGGGACAGACGGGGGTGGAACATGACGTTGCGGGCAACGCCCATGGCATCCTGAAGATTGCGCTCGATTTCGTTCAGGACGTCCTTTGACGGGCCGCGAAGGAGGACAGTGCAGGCCTTGGGGTCCTGACACTTGGTAAGGAAAGTGAAATACTCGTCACCAATTTTCTCAATCTCAAACAGGCCGCACCGCGTACCGACGTCGGAGTCCTGAAGGTCGTCCACCCGGTTGACGATGGTAGCGCCCGTAGCCCGGGCTATCCTGTTGTTGTCGGTCTTGCGAACCCGTCTCAGGGCTGTGATGTTGGCCTTCATGAAGTAATGCTGGGCAAGATCTGGGGTTGCGTCACGTTAGTAATCCTGCAATACGTCTCAAGAAATACACATCTCGACAGTGCGAGCACACAACGCACCTGATACACCCTTCTCGGTGATAACAAGGTCAGGTTTGACCGCAATGATGGCTTCGCACATGGCCTTGACCTGTTCCTCTTCAATCTGCAGGATTCGGTTCCAGTCTTCCTCCTTGCTGATTTCGATGTTGGTCTGAGACTCTCCCTTCTTGTACTCCAACGGACAGTCCAGCAGAACAATACGGGGGTTCTCGATACGTCGGCGCATCTTGGGGTGTGTGATATCCTTGTTCAACATCAGGCCGTCCAAGACTCTGCTGTCCTCAATCTCGCCGCCCGGAACCTTTTCGATACGAGCATAGCGCTTGATATCGACTTCAGTCTTGCCGTTGCCAGCCTCCCAAGTAACAGTTCGCACAGCCTTGAGGGCAAGGTCACACATCTGGTCCATCCACCGGGAAACAAATTTTGTGCCAATGGAGGACGAGATGAGCTGGTTCATGGCTTTGTCGTCGTCGATGTCGATGGGCAACGAGATTTCGTCGATGATTTTGATGGCATCCTCGAGAGCACGCTTAAAGGCGGAGATGATGACGACGGGGTGGATGTTGCGTTCAAGTTGGGGGAGAGCTTGAGCCAGGATCTCACCAGCTGTTGCAGAGTTAGCGTCGGAGTGGGTTTTGCGCAGGAGCAGACGCAGGGACGATGATGACGAGTTGCAGCTCTCTGTTACGTACCCAAAATGATGACGGTAGTGGTACCGTCGCCAACTTCCTCATCTTGTGTCCGGCTGAGCTCAATCATGCTTTTGGCCGCGGGGTGCGAGACCTCGATCTCTCGAAGGATGGCATGTCCGTCATTGGTCAGGACGATGCCGCCCATAGGATCGAGGAGCATCTTGAGCATGGCTTTGGGACCGAGACATGATCGGATGATGTCGGCAACACTATTGAGGATGCGCAGAAAGTGTCAGCAGGCGTCGCAGGCGTCGAGACAGGCGGTGACAACAAGGACAGTTGGTAGCATACGTCTTCGCGGCGGCAATGTTGGACAATTGTGCTTTTCTTCCCGTCTGTCTCTCACCGCTGTTGGTGTCTGCAAATTTCGACGTCAGCAAGGTATGTCGAGGGCATTGGAGAAAGGACAAGTCTTTGAATTCCAAAAGGCCGGCGCGACACCAGGCTCAAGAGCATTGAAGGGAAAAAAAAAAAAAAGGACAGCCAACTCACTCATAACCAGCACGGGAGCTTGCATGGTGGGCAACGTTTGACTCGAGTGATGCGGCTAAGTAAATGGGCACCAAAGTGGCGATGATGGGAGATGGAGAAGAGTTGCACCGCGATCGAGCAGCTCAAGACGTAGGCGAACGATTTCAGATGTTGCTGGAGGAGAGGCTGGGAGTGGATGGGATGAGGCAAAGCAAAAAGGCAGACGCAAAGGCAAGCAAGAGGCGAGTGTGGAGGGGCCACGCGCACACAGAAAATGTTCCCACGATGGGCTAGTTGTGCAGTTGTGCATGTCCGTCCAACGACGGAGCGCTGGGGCGGAAGGCAGGCTTGAAAAGTTGTGGACAGCACCTGCCGCGACCCGGCCGCATGCCAATGGCCGTTTCTGATTCGTCAGTCACCTTGCTGACCTGGATTCATGGTGCCCTCACTATGGTTGGTGGCTTGCATGTTATGGACTGCCAGCAGGAGCTGCGGTGTAATACAGTGAACAGCACGCTAGAACGCCCAACCCCCAGGGCGAGATGGCCGTCTTCGGCCCTTCAATGTTCAACACATTATACTATAGTTATGCACAAGCTGCGGCCACGGCTCCGCTGAAAAGCCACGTCCTCGCCAACCAACGCAATGCAAAGGCAAAGGCAACAACTTCTACGCACGTCAGTCGCCGAGCAAGTTGTGCCCACGGCATCAACTTATGTCTTGATCTTCTATCGCGCTGCAAGATAACTAGTTGTTTCCGAGCTTGGTGAGTTCCATATCTTTCATATACCAACAGCCTTGGACTGAGGGCTCTATTCTTTATTTCTTGGCCATGCGCAGCCTGCTTTCGTATTGTTCGGCAACCTCTTCCTCCAAAGAGGCTGCTTACTATGCTACTTAATCTAAATGATGACTGTGATAATTTGCCTATCGTAAGCCTCGACGTAACCATCACCTTGTAGTTGTCAGATCTGCCCCACCCGATCCTCCAGCTCTCAGCGAACCTCGGTGTGCCTACCTTGAGGCTTCCCCAACGTCTTATTAACCCTAGTCTAAGCTAGCTTCATCTCGAAATTCTGCATCTCAACATTGCACCTGTTTTCCCGTGCCATAGCCCACGCCCCCGTTGCCAATCGCATAGCCGGACCTCTGCCGCACCAACAAGGAGCTGGGTTCCTCATCAGACCTTGCAACCCCTTCTTCTCCTATTCAAGTAAATCAAGGCCGTCTGACATATTGCTCACTCTCCATGATCCAAGGGGTGCCAAATCTGGTCTGGTCTAAGGGACGTTATGAGCCATCAGCCAAGGCGCGCGTGTTCATGGCCTCGTCTAGGCAACAACCTGATCTTCCGCCGGCGAAACAAGATCGGACTCATGAGCCTGCAGAGACCTGGGTTTAATAACTAGGTTCTTCCCGTCGCCAAGGCACTCTCGGGTCGTCCGACTTCCAGTGCCGAGACGGTGCATCTGTTCAGACGTCATGATGCCCGTGCTCAACTGTACCATATAGAGTGTCATCGCTGGGGGGGTTACCTTTGTGGCATTCTAAAGCCGCGGTGTCTAATGGCGCAATATTGTCCCATCCTTCACCAGGGTGAGATTCAATCTCAACAATGCAAGCTGCCCTGACCATGGCGTCTTGAACCTTCTTCCACCTCAAGTGATCTTGGCGACATCGCATTTCAAATTCGGGTGCTGCAGGGAGTTTAGGCTCTGAATCGTCGCAATCGTACCACAAGATTCTTCCCAGTGTGAGGAACTCGTGTCCGGAGTCGGGGTAGACCACTTCAGCATTCTTCTCCGAACTTGCAAAGCTGGGGACACCGCCTTCGCTATAGCGAAGCACCAGCCGCAGGCTCAGCTGCTCCGAGCCGGAACCCTCGTCACGCAAATTGGTCGGTTCTGGGCGTGAAGTTACCTAGTCTTCTTCCCGGATCCCAACTTGTCGACTAGGTATAGCGAAGGTGATCCATGACGGGGGTCCGACAAAGAGTTGATCTGGGTTATCAACCACGTGGAGGGGCTTCTTAATTTCGACCCAGATGCACGGTTGGACAGTGCCTGATGTGAGTGGGCTATTGATGAAGTCAGCGGTCGCTCTTGGGCAGAGATGATACGAGAGTCGACCTACAAGGCAGTTTCGAAGACTCTGATGGAACCTTGGTCGTCGTCGATTGCCATAATCGTGTCAAGTTCGCCCCACAGAGAAGGGATCTTTCCAGGTGTAAAGGGTGCCTTGGTCGTTTTGAAGGTAATAGTTCTGGCGCAAAGACGCTTGCAACCGTATTTTGACGTCGCGCTTTGCAGCCGTTTCCGGTGACTGGAGAGAGACGTTGGTTGCCATGCTTTGCTCGTCCCTATGCAGCCTCCCGAGTCAACTTTCAAGCAATGGGCACCCGACTGCGTTGAATCTGCATCAGTTTGCCGGCCATTGTCCCTCTTCAACCCTAGTGCAGCCTGAAGACGATTTGAAGATGATCGCCTGTCAAAACAAGTCAGCTACTTTGGTCATTTGTTTGCGGCAAGCCCAGAAATCGTACACATGAGGCATCCGCATAACAAAATGCCTGTCAAGTGGAATATTCAAACTCCCAACCGCAGCACCCGCTTTATCAGGGAACAAGCGCCCATTGACCATCTCTTCAGCGTCGGACTGCTCCCTGTCGTCGTTATCGTCGTGAATGCCAAACATCCGGCCGCAAACCCGCTGCAAACCAGCGACATGAGTCAAGTTTTCGTCTCGATTTGGCTGTTGGGCTATTGTAGCCGTCTCCTTCATGAACTCAACACATGCTCGTGCTCTCGTGAGCGCGTTGTGTACTCCCTTTGTAAGCATCTCCTGAGCTCGTCTCGGGGTTCGGAATGGAACAGCCTGTTTCTGAGTAGTACTACTGGTGTATGGTACGGCGGCGGTGCTCTTGGAGCCAGTTTCTTTTGACCCAGCCCTGACCTCGGATCTTGATTCCAGATTTGCAATCGTATGCCGACCATGGGCAGAAGGGGATTCCTCCGAATCGGTCCAACTGCATTTCTTGATACCTGGAAACACGATACTGCGAGATCGTGTTCGACGTTTGACTGTGTACCGATGACGAGCCATAGCGGTTATCAGGTCGAAGAAATAAAATGAAGAGGTGACGATGGCAGAAGTCAGAAGGTTGGCAGAGCGACAAGTGTGCACAAGGTCTGATTTTCTGCGGAGCGAGACATCTATTAATACATCACAAAGAGGTTTGTTAAGCAGGTGGTATGGCCAAGCAGAAGTGAAAAGCTTCCTTCTTTCTTCTTTTTTGGCGACATCGTAGGCGATAAGTTTGCATGGTCAACGTAAAGTGAGTTGGCCTATTGCTGCAAGTTGGTGCAAAGGTTTGGTGACTCTAGCCTCAAGAAAAAATGACGTCTGATGGCGGGACGAGAAATGGAGCCGCGGTGCGCAACTAACTAAGTTGAAGGCTGACCAGACGCGTCTGGGCGTGCGGGCCCCCACTCTCAAGTGCTCAAGTTCATTTGTTTTGTTTGGTGGGGCGCCACGGACCCTCAGCTCCAGTCAAATGTTCAAGTTGCTCTCAATTGCTCAAATGCTCCTCCATATCAAGTCAGTAGCTCGACGTCGCGGTCCTTTGCGCCAATTCCCCCAGCGCCCGTCGTTCCGAGCCAAAGGACATGGAAATGCTCGTTTCGTGATCCCTTCACCAAGACTCTCTCCGAACCGAGCGTGTCTCCCACTCACGCCAGTCTCTCCCACCCAAATGTCGCCATGTCCCGTCTCTCCATAGCAACCAAATCCCGTCTTCCCTCATCGCTGCGCGTCGAATCCTCCAACACAGCTGTCGTCAAGGCCATCAGCCGACTATCTCGCGAAGGTCTCATACTCCTCGCCCTCGATTGGCTCGATAATCAATCACTGGCATACACCGCGCCGTACCTATCGCCCCCGAGGGCCGACGATGACGACACCCCCGACGACTCGGCCGACCTCTACCCGCCGTGCAAGTCCATCGAGGAACTGCACGATCTGTACACGGATCTGCAGCAGCAAAGGGGCTCCAGGCGCGATGTCGTCAGTCGCATATTAGAAGGTGATTGGCGACATGGTCTGTCGCTGTACCAACTGGCCATGATCGACTTTGCGTACCTCGACGAGCATCCCACCTCTCAGAAATGGACAGCGTACAAGATCCAACCGCTGAACCTACCCAACAACGATGCTGGGGACGAGGTCCTGAAACCTGACGACAAGAGCCTCAACCTGCCAAGATTCCATCCGTCCACCTTCCTGCAGGCTCTGCAGGAGCAGGTCCTACCTGACATCAAGGCACACTTCCACTTCTCGCGGCCAAAGAAGTTTCCTCTACTGCTGCTGCGCATTTTTGCCATCGAGTCACCGTACAATACAGATTTAGCCCTGTCAGGCCCCAATGGCAACGGGAGCTCCACCAATTTCAATTCATCACGTACGATCTACCTGGCGTTTCCGGATGGCTCACCGGCGTTGTACATCACCAGAGCACAGGCCACTGGTCCGATCAGTCACGGTGAGTCGAAAAGCTTGCACGGTCTCATTGCCAATGGCGTCCCGCAAGCGCTGTCTCGGCCCCGGGAGCGATACACCCTCAAGCCTACGAGTCTCGTGAGTCGGAACCTAGAAGCTCTCCTGGACAGGAGGGGTTCCGGACGGAGCAATGCCGCAGGGGGCGGATGGAGCATCTACGCAAACGAAAAGGACAGAAAGTCACCGCTGGATACGCTTCTCCCAACGCCGCCGCTGTCGAGGGAATCGTCGTCGAATGCAGAGACGGCTCAGAAACGCCCAAGGCCGTTGTCGCAGCATGAGCGTGCGGCAAAGCGCGCCAAGACGGTGGCCAAGGCGCGCTTCGGCAGCTCGGGTGTTGTGTCTGACGGCAAGGGCATCGAGCGATTCGAGATCATCATGCAGGACCCGTATCCCTCCATAGATGGACTATTTGTGCAGGACTCGGACGATGAGGATGACAGGCTGAACCGGCAGGCGGATAGACGGAGGAGCAAGATTGACACGGCGCTACGACAGGCCTTGGGAGATGATGAAGGCGAAGAAGAGGAGGAACACGAAGTCGGTCCGACGCGGTGGGCGCCGATTGTACGGATAAACTTTCAGGGGTCGCATGTTTTCGCCGGAATACGGCAATTAGTCGAGGCGGGAATAGTGGATGGCGAGCGAATGCCGGGCTGGATGACGGGTGAGGATGGCGTGACGACTGGCGTTGTGAAGAACGGCTTGATACGGGGCCATAAAGGTTCGGGATTATGATGGCATCATGTGCGGAGTTGTTGGCCCTCGTTGTTTCTGTCTTTTATTTCTTGGGTATATGGTGTGTGTGTGTGTGTGTTTTTTTAGTCTCTATCGTTGATACCCCCTTCATATAAATGCGTTCCTGGCCATGTGTAGTCACATTATGCGGACACTTTTACTTTCTACGTCGTCTCCTCCAGTCCGAACACCTGGATGGTATTCTGCCAGGCTGCTTCGCAGACCTCTTGGACACTCAGGCCCATGAGGGCGGCAACAATCTTGGCAACACGCTCAATAGTACATGGTTCATTCCTGCCTTTGACCATGGCACCCTCTTCCCACTTTTCCTTCTTGACGACCTTGAAACGGTCTGGCACTTGAGGCTCCTTCTTCTGGCTCTTCTGTTTCCTGGACTTGTTCGACTCTTGGGGGGGCATAACACCCGCCGGCGGCGCCGTTCCGTTCTGAACAGGCGCCTGCTCGGGCTTCTTCTTCTCTATCAAGTGCTTGTATCCTTCGTGACTGGGACGGACCTCGCACCACGGACCGTCTGTCTCAATCATGAGCCGATCCAGGCGAACGGCCCGCACGACTTCGCAGTTCTCCGCTGTCTTGAAACTGCACCCGTTGATGCCGATGTAGAGGCCTAGGTCCATCAACTCGTTCATTTCTTCCAGGGTACCCGTGAAGCTGTGGACAACGCCGCCTCTCTCTAGCCTTTCTAGCCTCTCGCCGAAGGCGCCTTTCAATATGGCGACAAAGTCGCCGTGGGCGGCTCTAGAGTGCAGGAACAAGGGTAGTTGAGGTTGTAGGGAGGCCGCGAGGCGGAGCTGCAGCTCAAAGGAGTGCCTCTGGATTTGTCGGTTGCAGTAGTTTAGTCGGTCGTAGTCAAGGCCGAATTCACCCAAGGCCACCATGTGAGATTGTTTGGATGACCTTGCCTGTGCGACGACGGCGGTGAGCAGCGCGATGACATGGGCCGATCTGGCGGCGTCAGGATGGTGATCTTCCGACATGGGAGCGTAAGCGTCACGTTCACAAGGTGTTGTGTGCTCGCTCTGCCTCTTCCCGAGGTCTTCTGTGCCGAACATGGCGCTGGAGCACGGATGAATGCCTACTGTTGCGTAGCAAGTTCCGGCTGGTTGCGTGGTTAGTACTTGAATGATGGTCGTGGAGTGGATTCTGCGGAGAGACTTGAGGGTTACACACGGTACTCTTCCGCGAGTTGTAATGCTTCTTGGGAGCTTCTGATGTCTGACCCCGTAACCATGAGCTTGATGCATCCTACCTGTCGAGCTCGGTCGACGACGGCTGTGAGGTCATCCGGGTGTTTTTGGTGGCCATGATATCTGCCTCTGTACATGGGGTCGGACAAATTGATGCCAATCTACTCGGCGATAGGGGTCAGGATAGTATGTACTGAGGTCTGACCGCACTTTGATACGTTCTTACATGGCGTCGTGGTGACTTACATCAACGTATCTGGGCTTATAGATGCCATTGGGCGTCTCGCTGGCAGCTTCAGCCGCCATTGTTGCAAAGCGAATCGAACGACTTGGTGAATAGCTTCTTGGAAAGCAAGTCTTGATTTGAAGGCGTCTCAGGATCATGGAGAAGGAGTTCTACGCCTTTTATTTTCTGTGCAGACTCGTCCGTTGGTTGAGTCATACGAAGTGTCACAGGCAAGTTCCTCTCATGAACGACGCTTATTGGATCTTTTGGGCACAAGCCGGCACGGCAAATGTCTCTTTCTGGCCAAGTCGTTCCTGACGGCAAAGTAGTAACTACTTGTTAGAAGGTGAGGTCAAAACGTGCCCAGTCAGGTGATGAAAGTCGAGCGGGGATCCCCGCCCCGAGAAACATTCATAATAGGGTCTGGATCACGTGAAACCGCGCCAGAGAATTAAAGAGGTTCCCAGCGCAGGGGGGGCGCGTTTACGGCTCATGCACAGTGCCCCACGGAAGTGAATGAACGTCCAGTCTCAAAAGATTTCGACGTCCGAGCCGAAGCACTCGCAGGTCCGACACTGCAACTGGAATTCGAGCTGCGCCGAAATTAAATCACCTATTGGCCCCTTGGTCCACCAGAGACGTCGCTAGGGAAACCAGGGAGACAAATCGCGGCACACGCTCACGTCCATCCATCCTCCCTTGAGTCAGCGAGCTGTGCTTTGTCACCCAACCGCCACCAAAGCCCTACGGAGCACAGGCTCACCCACCAGCTCACCCGTCGAGACGCCGGGTTGGCAGCTTTCAGCGGTCTAGTGCGTGGGGCTCGTCTGGTCCAGTCTCATTTGGTCTGGTCTGGTGTCTGTCTTGTTTAATGGTTGGCAGCGGCTTGACCAGTGCCTTGGCCCGTTAGTTACTTGTTGTCGCGCGTTACCGTGGACGCGTGCTGTGCAGAACACGCGCCGCACTTAAGAAGGCTTTCCGCGTCCACTTGTTCGCGCCTTTTCCTCTTTCTCGACTCTACACAAACCACCGTTGGGCAAGCAATCCTATTTTTTGTCAACTCAACTCTCCTTCCTTGCTCTCGTGGATTGTGGCGGCTGCTGGTGCTCTGGTAGACACTTGCGGTCATCAAGGACGTCTGCTTTGCATTCATCACCCTTTGTTTGCATCATCATCGTTGCCCTCTCAACCGTCAGGGCCACGCTGTCACCACCATGTTCGTCAGAAAGCGCGGTATGTAAACATCTTGATGCGTTTTGAGTCAAAGCTTGCTGCGTGTCCATTTGCTGATTTGCTTTTCTGCCGCAGATGGTCGCCAAGAGCGCGTCCAATTCGACAAGATCACTGCCCGCGTCTCGAGGCTGTGTTACGGCCTCGACACGGAGCACGTTGATCCTGTTGCCATCACCCAGAAAGTCATCTCTGGCGTCTACGGCGGTGTGACCACTGTTCAGCTTGACGATCTTGTAAGCCACTACACGTCTATTCTCTCCTTCTCCCCCATCATCATCATCATCATCATGGCAACACGATGGCAAGTGGCTAATCTCCTGTTAGGCTGCTGAAACCGCTGCTTACATGACCGTCACACACCCCGACTACGCCATCCTCGCGGCTCGTATCGCCGTCTCCAACTTGCACAAGCAGACTAAGAAGCAGTGGTCTTCTGTTGTCAGCGACCTGTACCATTATGTCAATCCCAAGAATGACCGTGCTTCTCCTATGATCTCCAAGGAGACGTATGAATGCGTCATGAGACACAAGGAGGAGCTCGACTCCGCCATTGTCTACGACAGAGACTTCAACTACCAATACTTTGGCTTCAAGACCCTGGAGCGATCCTATCTTCTCAAGCTCAATGGCAAGATCGTTGAACGACCTCAGCACATGATCATGCGTGTTTCTGTTGGAATCTGGGGAGATAACATTGAGCGCGTTCTTGAAACCTACAACCTCATGTCCAGCAAATTCTTCACTCACGCATCACCCACTCTTTTCAACGCCGGTACTCCCCAGGCCCAGCTCTCTTCGTGCTTCCTGGTTGACATGAAGGACGACAGTATCGAGGGTATCTACGACACCCTCAAGACCTGTGCCATGATCTCCAAGATGGCTGGCGGTATCGGTCTCAATGTCCACCGTATCCGTGCCACCGGTTCATACATTGCTGGCACCAACGGTACCTCCAACGGCATCACTCCTATGCTCCGCGTGTTCAATAATACGGCCAGATATGTTGACCAGGGTGGAAACAAGCGTCCTGGTGCCTTTGCCATCTATCTGGAGCCTTGGCACGCCGATGTCTTTGAGTTTCTCGATCTCAGAAAAAATCACGGCAAGGAGGAAGTCCGTGCTCGTGACCTGTTCCTCGCCCTCTGGATCCCCGACCTTTTCATGAAGCGCGTTGAAAAGAACGGCGAGTGGACCCTCATGTGCCCTAACGAATGTCCTGGCCTTGCCGACTGCTATGGCGAGGAGTTTGAGGCTCTGTATGAGAAGTACGAGCGAGAGGGCAAGGGTCGCAAGACCATTCGTGCCCAGAAGCTCTGGTACTCTATCCTTGAAGCGCAGACCGAGACAGGTAATCCCTTTATGCTCTACAAGGACGCCTGCAACAGGAAGAGCAACCAGAAGAACCTCGGCACCATCCGCAGCTCCAATCTTTGCACCGAGATCATCGAGTACTCAGCTCCTGATGAGGTCGCCGTCTGTAACCTTGCCTCTCTTGCTCTGCCTGCTTTCGTCGACTACAATGAGGGACGGTACGACTTCAAGAAGCTTCACGAAGTCACCCAGGTCGTCGTTCGTAACCTTAACAAGATTATTGACGTAAACCACTACCCAGTACAGGAAGCTCGTAATAGCAACATGCGACATCGACCCATTGGTGTCGGTGTCCAGGGTCTTGCTGATGCTTTCCTTGCCTTGCGCATGCCCTTTGAGTCCCCCGAGGCTCGTGAGCTGAACAAGCAAATCTTCGAGACCATCTACCACGCTGCCCTGACCGCTTCCGTGGAGCTTTCCAAGGAGCAGGGTCCTTACTCTACCTATAAGGGATCACCTGCTTCGGAGGGCATCCTTCAGTTTGACATGTGGAATGTCAAGCCCTCCGATCTGTGGGAATGGGACACGCTCAAGGAGCAGATCAAGGAGCACGGCATCCGCAACTCGTTACTCCTCGCTCCCATGCCCACTGCCAGCACATCCCAGATTCTCGGCAACAATGAGTGCTTTGAGCCATACACTTCAAACATTTACCAGCGACGTGTCTTGGCCGGCGAGTTCCAGGTTGTCAACCCCTGGCTGCTGAAGGACCTGGTAGACATGGGTCTTTGGTCTGATGCCATGAAGAATCGCATTATCGCTGAAAACGGTTCCATTCAGAACATTCCTAACATCCCAGCCGATATCAAGGCTCTTTACAAGACGGTTTGGGAGATTTCTCAACGTCAGGTCGTTCAGATGGCTGCCGACCGTGGTGCATTCATTGACCAGTCCCAGTCTCTCAACATTCACATGAAGGACCCATCAATGGGCAAGATCACAAGCATGCACTTTGCCGGATGGAAACTGGGCCTCAAGACGGGCATGTACTACCTGCGTACGCAGGCTGCTGCAGCTCCCATTCAGTTCACCGTTGATCAGGAGGCTTTGAAGGTTGCCGATGCCAACGTTGGCAAAGAGAAGCTTCCCAAGAAGCGGACGGCCCCTGCTGGCACCAGCTACATGACCTCAGTGTCGGCAGTGCCCCGAGCGGCGCATCTCAAGAGGGAAGAGGGCAACAACTCGGTCAACGCTAATGGCATTCCGACTCCCAGCAACACTCCTCCACCTGCTGGCGCCTCTCGCCCCGTTGCTTCCCCCAACAAGCCGGCCGCCATCAAGGCTGACGTCGATGACGGCGACAGCCCGAGGGTCTTGCCTACCGAGCCGTCAGAGGGCGTGAAGGATGAGGAGCTTGTTGAGCCCGGAACCAAACGCGCTGGTCAGTCTGAAGATGGCGAAGACAGCGGGGAGCGCGAGCGGGATATTTACTCTGAGGCCGTCCTTGCGTGTAAGCATTTACTCATTAGCTCACATAGCCAGCCCCCCTTCCTCTTCCGCAGCAATGTACTAACTGATGTGTACTAGGCAGCATTGAGAATCCCGAAGCCTGCGTCATGTGCAGTGGTTAAGTTGGAAGAAATAGAGACATGGGATCCCTAAGGGGATGGAGTGTATGATGATTTTGCTCACGAGTTGGGTACGAAGGCACGGATGGTTTGTTATCGGGTAATACTTTGTTATGCTTTGCTTTTTTTTTGTTCTTCACTTATGAGCATCAAGCCGATCAGTAAGTTTATGATCGAGCGTAAGCGTGCTCTGCTCTTGACGTCATGTTGCAAAGTTTGATGTATGGCTGAGATTTGGGTAACTTGTCTGGTGTTTGCAGCATTGTAAGAGACGGCCCGTGGTACGTCTTTCATCACGAATACATAGTAAAGACGAATCTTGACAAATCGTATCAAAGAGCTGCGTGATGCTTCGTTTACGGGGCGTAGAAACGTGTGAGTTGGTCATGTTTCGTTACCTAGTGCAAGCGAGGCATGTTGGCAGCAGATCCTTTCACAAGGTCGGTCCTTGGATGTGATTTGTTGCACTCGCTCAGCGAGTGACAAGAACAAACACGTAGCAAACGTCATGGACCAAGACGTGGACGGCAACCGGCAAGGTTAGACAGGCCGAGCGGAGTAACGGCAAGGATACGAGACAAGGCCCCTCGCACCTCGGCGCGGGAAAAGGGATACATCCCATCACTTCACTTCACTTCACTTCACTCCAACTCACTCAGATGTACCGTGCGAAATGCGATTGACTAGTTGGCGCCTTCTCTTGTTGAGCTGCATCTAGCACGGCACGGTGGTCGCTAATTGTAGTTCAGCCGTGGCATCATAGAAGGTGAATTGGAAGACTGGAAGTGCGGTGAGAGAAGAAGCCATGGCATGAAGGAAGGAAACCTGGTGGGGATATAAACGGGATCATCCGCATTTTGAAGTGGCAAACGACCGACGAGGGGGGCATCCCTGGGCCACGGACAGATTCTTCGGCGATGCGCGGGCAAGGCCGAATGGCGGTGGGCTTGCAGGTGGCTGGGGATACTTTATCTGCCGATGACGTCCATGATGTGTAATACGGACTTTTTTCCGTTGCAAGTTTGGCTGGTTCGTGGTAGGTGCCGTGGTTACGGACGGCGTGAAATTGGCGATGAGAGGCGGGGCGATTTGTTGTTTCCTTTGGTCCTCTCGGTCGCGAGATTGATTGCTTGACGTGTTCTGGCCTTGACTTGCGTGTCCAAGGTAGCGAGCGCATTGGGTTGTAATAGATGATCTGGTTTCGGCTCATGGTGGGTACGGAGCCGTCGCTGAGGCGGCCAAGTTGACGGCAGAGTTAACTATGCTTAGACTTGTATGTACGATACGGACGGAGTACTTGTCAGCCTGGTACCCCTCGTACGACTGGTGATGTCGTTTGGAAATGTCACCTTTCCAGGTTTTACGTACGACTCGATGGGTAGCTTGGTAAGCAGTCGCTGTTGGCTCGCGTCGCACGATGACATGTTGTGACTACTATGGGCAACCTGGGGGCTAGCAAGTGAGTTAACAACCAGGGCGCGTGAAGGCCTGCTTCTTGGGCCTCCTGTTGTTGGTGGTTATTCACGTGTGCCAAGCCGTCTAAGTCTTCTAGTCTGTAGTTATGAAATACTAGTCTGTATAAGCAGCCCGTGCCAATCGGAATGCAGAGCGCTCTTCTTCTTATACTACTGTTCTGTGCGGAGTACTCCGTACAGAGCACTCACACTCCGTACTCGAGCACTCATAGGGTCGATGCCCGTTACATGCGACTTTCACTTCGGCTGACTCCACGCTGTTGGATCTGGTGGCCGAGTCCTATTCTCACCCGGCGGCCTCTGCAACTATTCCGCCGCTGTGGAGGTGCTGAACCACGTGAACGGGTTGGTGTCTGAGTGGCTCAAGTCGTTGCTGGTGACCTCGTGATCACAAGTAGGCCAACGATGAAGTGACTACGGAGTACTCCGTCCGTAGTTGAGTTCCAGCTGGACAAGGGCTCGGATCGTGTAGAGCTCGAACTTTATTCCGTAATCCATTGACCAATTAGACTGCGAAGCTGGAGCAGGGTCGACCTCTTGAGACAAACTTTTTAATTCAGGGACAAGGGAGAGGGCGAGACTCCTCCCTTGGTTTCCTATCCATGCATGCATGGCCCGCAGAACGATGATAATGTCGATCGGCTTCGTACCACGCTTTGCGGGGGCCATTTTCGTCATTCTCCTAGTTCTTGGCTCTGGTTGGATCAAGACGTCGCCGTGACAATCGGTCGCAAGGGACTTCTGCCAGGCTAGCGTGCAGCTTGTTGTGGCTTTGTCCTCTTCATTTTATCATAGTACTCCGTAGACAACATCAGCTCTCTTCATGCGTAAAGTGGCTCAGGCGAGCTGAAATTGCGCTCATCCTGAATGAACAGCCACAAGAGGTGGTGTAGACTCCATGCTCATTTCTGGCAGGTAAAAATGCCATTTTGGTCGCAAGCATTGGCTCTCAAGTGATGGTCCACTTCAGTCTCCCGTCTTTATAATTTAGCAAAGTAGCAACAGACGTTTCTCTCAAATGGCCAAACACGAAAGGCCATCTCTCGTTGGCTCGTATGTTTGTGCAAACGAATATTTTCAAAACAGTTTGCCTAGCCGACAGCGAGAGCTCCATCTAGACCGAGACCGCCAATGGGATGATCGTGATGAATTCTTTACCTATATGAATAGGAAAGTACTATGGCTGCTGATCGCACAAAGGCTTCATTCCATCTCTATGGAGGTTAACTACACTTTTTCAAGTTGGGCTGTACCTAGAGTCTTAGTATTCATTGGTAGCGAATCCTCATTTTGTGCTTTGAAAGTGGCTTGTTCCTTTGTTCGACGAACTTGAATATGCAATTTCGTCTTGGTGCCCGAGCCAGGTTTCAAGTTGTGGTTGTGGCATGTTATCTATCGTCTTGTTTGTATCTTCTCTCATCTCGCCAACAACTCGTACCTCTTGGCGGATATGCGGAACGACAAACAGCCAGAGGAGTTGTGGCGCGACAGCAAAATCTTTGAAAAGAATCAGCCAGGAGGAGGAAATGAGCTGAGCTGATCCCATCCCAAAGACGAAAGCCAAAGTTTGCAATGGGGGGGGTTTAGTTTAGTCAATGATCTTCGGTAACCCTGAAGGTGGGGAATGAGGGCGACGGTCCTCGATCCACCCAGATTTTTCCCCAGCAAAAAGCATGATAGAAGACTGACTTCACACCCAATTTCCGATGCGGACCAGTTTGTTAGAACGGTGCCGGTAACATCCAGATGTTTCCATTTCTTTGCCCTGTCTTGATGCCCTGCGCGCAATGAGACTACACCCGCTTGGTTCCCAAGCGGCTTTTTAGCCGGTAGCAGCCGAACAGGCTACTCTCCCCGTTTGCGCTTTGGTGTTCCACCGGGGTAGACACAAAGGCGACGCAGCTGTGATGTCTGTCTGGTCTTTCGTTTGCTGCAGATGGATTGGTTCCTGGCCATGAATGCGCTGTACTCCGTAAGCATGTATCTATTGTGCAGAAGAGACTATTTCTCGTCAATTTGATTCGGTTCATTGTCGGTCGATTCGCTGATCAATCAGGGATCTCTCACAAGCAATAAATGCTCGTTTTGCCAAGTCCTCGAGGGAGAGAGGTACATGTCGCGGTGCTCCGTGACACGGTCAATCTCTGTGCAAGTCCGGGACATCGTCCGTTTTTCATCCTATCGTGCTTATTCGGCGCATTGTACTCCGTACGCAGCACTCCGTAATGCTATGCAGTTCAGAGAGGGGTTGTGTTATTGGCCCATTGTCTCAGCAGTAAATAACCCGGGCAATTCTTCCTTTTGATTCAGCATGGAGGCCTGATTCTGAACCTCGCCTAGTTGAACCCAAGCACTTGAACGGGCGCCACTGTATTAAAGTCTAGATGGGATACGCAACTCATTAGTATACGGTTGCCTTAGACGTAACATCCAATTGTGGGTCTATTTTTTAGCTAGAATACTTGGGCAGCGTGCCACAAGACGGCCAAGAAACGCAAATTGGAGACGAGCCGGTGAGATTCTGGTCCTTCAACTTGTGTGTAGAGTGTACAAGCATAACACATGGGAAGGTAGAGGTAGCTCTTGCGTTTGGCGGCAAGACACCACGGTCAACGTTATTGTCACGGCGAGGGCGGTTGGGATTATGACCGTGACACGGCCTGTTTGTGGTTAACACTGTCTCGGAATGTCATCTGGCAAGTATTGCTAACTTACCATAATTATGGATGCAGTGAACGTGACAGTTGGCCGAGAAAGGCGATTGAATTCAAACCAGGTATTTTGGAGCGTCTAGCAGATCATATCGAACTTCGAGCATCGAGCAAAGAGTAGCATTGGGCGTCTTGGGCGAATGGATGGCAGTGGCACTGGACGAGGACAAGGTGCGTCGGCGCGGGGTGTGGCTGGTGGCTAGGGCCCCATGGAGCTAGCTGAGATGGAACCCATAGGCGGGTCCACAGATGCCAGGCTCAACTGCGTCTGAGCTCAGGAAGTTCCAGGATCATTTCATCAGTACCTGGTCCGTTGGTAACCTGGCAAACTTGGGTCTGGATGCCACTCTGGCCAAGCTCCAGCTTGACTGACCTCATAGCTCCTCCATGACGAGCCCTCGAGTGCTTGGCCATGGGCAAGAACAAGGCACAAGTGCGTCCAGTCGGTCCGTTGCCTCAGTTATGTACCTAGGTACTCCGTACTCTGAGGAAGCAGCACTGAGCTGGGCCGCCAGGCAGGTGGCACACGGCTGCCGGCCGTCTGTTCCTGCCGTTGCCATCTGTTCGGCCACCCGCTTGGTGCTAAGCATGCTTTTTCACTTGTTTGAGCTAGTAAGAGGATTAAACCATTTTGATTGCACTTGGGCAACCGCGTCCACATCATAAATCTGCTTCTCGCCCTCCTCGTTTTTTCCCTTCTCCCTCACTCCTCTCTACCCACGCTCTCACCTTCAATTCCCAAGCTCTGCCTTGCCTTCGAGACTCATCTCACTCCAAGTACACTATCCACGGGTAAGTCAACTACACAACACTATCTTCTCATGATTTCTTTGTTTCTGTGTTTGATTTCCTCTTATGCTTCCCTCAATCTCTCATTACCTCCCGCCTTCTCCCTAGCCTGCTCTTCATTTGCGCGGAGTTTCAACCACAGGCCAAATGCAATCCAAGAGCAAGGAAAACAGAACGGCATCAATTTGAATCAGCCTCCAAGGCAGCCTCTGTTGTCAATCCAGTCGTCTTCGTCGCCAAATTCATACTCGAAAAGACCCCTTGTTTGTCGGAGCATGAGTATTTGTAACAGCAGTCGGTCGAATGGCGATCCCAGCTTGTTTCTTTGTGGCGTTTCATTCCTGGGTTTGCTTATTGGTCACCCCGCTACACGCGACGAGACATTATATACGCGCTGAGGAATGCTCTAGATGCTTTCACACGACGATCATCTCAACACTTTCAAGGGGCTTCCAAATTCAAAAAGGCTGACCTTGGTTTCAATTTTCTAGTTCGAACCAATTGCCACCATACCGTCAAGATGAAGTCCGCTGTCTTCGCTCTCACCCTCGTTGCGGCTGCGGCTGCTCAAGATGTCTCTGCCCTCGCTCAGTGCGGTGTAAGTCTTATCGTTTCTTGATATACGGCGCTGTTCTGATACTGACATCATCACAGCAAACCTGTGCCAACAATATGATGGCTGCGGGTAAGGCTGAGGAGCTTGGCTGCAAGGCCAGCGACTTGAAGTGCCTCTGCTCCAATGCCAACTTCCTCTACGGCCTCCGTGACTGCTCGCGCGCCATCTGCAGCGACCAGGATGCCAACAAGGTCGTCGAGTACGGTGTCCGGGTCTGCAAGGACGCCGGTGTCGAGGTTACCGGTGGAAATGGTGGTAATGGCGGTGATGCATCTCAGACTGGCACTAAGAGTGGTGACGCTACTCACACTGGTGAGGGTGGCAGTGGTGTTCGCGTCACTACCATATACGGCACCGAGACCGGTACTGACGGCAAGGTCATCACCACACCAGTTGCTACCTCCACCATCTCGGGCGATAACGGTGGCGCTGGCGGCTCGGCCGTCACCTACACTACCAACGGTTCCCAGGTTGTCACCACTATCGCCACCGCAGTGACCAGCCCAACTGGCTCTGAGAGCCCTAGCGCCACCGAGACGGGCTCCAAGTCTGGTTCAGAAAGTTCAACCAGCGGCTCCGGCTCCGAATCTACCTCCGAAGGCAATGGCAATGCTTCCCGGACCTCTGAGAGTGGTTCTCGCTCCGAGACCACTGCTAGCAGCGGCAACGGTGGTGCCTCCTCCACGAGCACGGGCCTTGCTGTAAGCCAAAACATGCTGTTCTTTTAGTACTTATTTGCTAACCAAGGTGTGACAGGCCCATATCACTGCTGCCCCCGGTATCCTCGCTGTTGCTGGTCTTGCTGCTCTCCTCATCTAGGATGGGAAATCTTGTTCTGCTTTACTTCTTGATGTTTACGTTGCACATTTTTGATACATAATACCCGTTCATACTTGATACTCAAGACGCCACGTCTCAATTTCTATCAGCACGTGCGCATGTTCCCGAGCTGATCTCTAAAAGAAAAAGCTTACCAAGTGGACAGGAGATGAGTTATCTTAGGGTTGTTTACCAAGGGTTGACGGGGCATGTGGTTTATGTGTTCCTTTTTATAATGCCGATGATGAAGTGATCAGGTTGGTGTGAAATCTGGTTTGCGACGTGAATTTATACATGAAAGAAAACCCGGTATAAACAGGACTGATTCATGAAGGGTCACTTGCGTGGCTCTTGATCTATGGTTAGCCTTTCGCAGTTGTCATGATATACCCCGGCATTCTGGCATGGTTCTCCAGGGATCTGGCTTTCTTGCTCTCATTAAGCAACATATTAATCAATAATTTTTTGGACCCGAATATTCACATGTTTCACCTGCGTGGAAAGAGACTTGTCTGTGTGGCAGGACCGTCAATCCACACAAGTCTGTTGGGATTGAATGGACATCAAAGCGTAATGTTTCGATTTGCCATGTCGAATAATCAGTCTATTGTGTACATGATCTATGATACATTGTGATGCAAGCAACCCAAGTTCTGTAATGCCGGGTTGAGGTGTCATGATAGTTCTTTCGGGTTCAGGCTCGATTTCGGCCTCAACCCATCATCGGTTTGCCGATATCGCTCTTCCAATCCTTTGCCCTCTCAAAACCGTTGGAGAATGTCTGATAATCGTGTAAGGCTTGATAGACCTCCTCCTTTGAGCTTAAAACAAATGGCCCATACTGTACAACTTCTTGGTCAAGAGGTGTGCCAGCAATAATGACTGATAACCACTGTGTTAGTGTAACTCACTGATAGAATTGCGCGTGGTCTACAGGGTAGGGTAGCCTGGGTGGGTGACATACCAAGCCGTGTGTCCCTCGTCGCATCAGGATCGGTCTCGACGTGAACCACGTCGCCGTCTTGTTCAAAGACGACATTGTGGAACTGCTCAATCTTTGCGCGGTCATTTCCCTGCCCAAACCAGGCGCTTCCCTCGAGGATGTAGGAGAAAGCGTTCCAGCCCTTTGGCAGGGGTTGCGTGACCTTGGCGCCAGGACGCAGTACAACATCGAGGATCCACACGGGCGTGTATGCGAGGTCCTTGACCGAGTCTACGCCATGGCTCTGACCCGAAATCACCTTGACGGTGGCCTTGCCGCCGTCGACGTCGACGGTGGGGATCTCGTCGGCGCGGAGGTCCCTGTATCGCGGCTCACACGCCTTGAGCTTCTCGGGGAGGTCGACCCACAGCTGCAGGCCGACGTTCGGCCTGCCGTCCTCGGTCCTGCGGGGCATCTCCGCGTGGACGATGCCGCGGCCGGCCGTCATGAACTGCAGGTCCCCCGGGTACAGGGTGCCCTTGTTGCCGGCAAAGTCCTCGTGGTCGGTGGCGCCCTCGAGCAGGTAGGTGATTGTCTCCTGGCCGCGATGGGGGTGGTCGGGGAACCCTGCGCCGGGCGAGACGGAGAAGTGGTCGAGCATGAGGAAGGGCGAGAAGTTGCGCAGCTGGGGGGTGCCGACGGAGCGGCGGACGCGCGCGCCTGCTCCCTCGGACTGCTCGACGGCCAGGAAGGCCTTGCGGATGGCCCGGGGGACGGACATTTGCGTCGTCACCATGTGAGAGCTTGGCGGGGTGTAGAGCGGGATGACGCCGGCGGACTTGCTCGAGGTGATGGTGTATCTGAGGGCGATGGCTGATAGCAGGCCAGCTATGGTGGCTGTGATGAGTGTGTTTCGGAAATGCTTCATGGACTTGTTCGGTTCGGGAGGGACGATTTATATATAGATTTGTTCCCTCTTGGGCGGGACGGGTTTCTTGTAGTGCGATGTAGGAAGACGATGATGGGACGACGGGGTGTAGTTACTCCGTAATGTATGATTAATTATTGGTGAGGCTTGGAAAAGACGGGAAATGTCAGCTTTTTGACTTACACCATTTCTGCGCCGCAGAGAGAGAGCAATGCGCAAGCTCTGTAATGCTTACCCATACGATTTGTGGCAGCTGTTGCTTGGGCAGGGGGGGGGGGGGGCGAGTGCAATTGAACAACGTGATTGGCTGGTAGTCAGTCGATGGACCTGTCTCCATATTAGTCACGTTTACATCAGCAAACTGCGCGGTACGTACCGCGATTACGGAACTCTACGCGGTCTCACGAAATGCGCATGTTGACTTCTTCGTCCCGAAATTGTTTCATCTCGTCTTGGCTCGAACGCCTCACCGTCGCCAGCTACTCGTCGGCGCAACAACGGATCGACTGCCGCACGCCAACGCCCAACTACCGCGTCACATGTCGTCAACACAAGGCACGCTGAAGCAATGATGAGGCGTGCCATCCTTGCAGCGAAGTACTCCGTACGGGCGCCCGATTGCTAGGGTCGGAGACCGATCGGGTGGTCGTACGTGCTGGGATCACTGTGCGGTGCCAAGAATCGTCGGTGGGCTTTCTTTCACATGTGATTTTAAGCACTCTCAACTGGTGTGCATGCACAGAAATGTTTTCTTCTTGCCTTGTTGCGTTTTTTTGCAAACTTCACGGGAACAATGGAATTGGGTCGTGTGTATGCAGTAATCACGAGACTAATGGGGCCATAGTTGGGGACAAAGGACAACCTGTGGCCGGGTCTATTGAGTGTTTTTCATTGGTATTCTTTCGCTTTCTCTTCATCGTCATCGTCATAGCCGTTCTCAACAGGGGTTGCGATCCCTATGCCAAGTCATCGTCCTAGTCTAACTTCCTTTCCACAGGAACAGAAGACAACGTCTGTTCCCAGCCGAGCTACACAGTGCAGAGTCGTATGGGAAGACTCTGCACGTGGTTGGTAGATCTGGGGAGGGGGAACCCGGAACCGTTGCACTCGAAGACATATCTCATGAACCTGGCCATGCAACATGAGTGTGGAGCTGCAAATGCAAAATTTTGAACAAGAAACAAAGGAGAGAAACGATTCGTTGCAAAAAATGCAGATAGCTATGCCCAGCAATCCCGAGGTATAATGAGTCCGCCACCAATTTCGTGCATGACTATCGATTCTTGACATCCTCGTCTTGCGGGCGGGGATTGAGAAGTGGAAGCCAGCAACTTTCAAAAACGCCAACATGAACTAGGTACAAATTACGAACCGCCGGTGGAGAAAAGACCAAAAAGAAAAAAAGACCTCAAAGTATCAACCCCATACACGAGACAGTAGTGGTCATTGTTGAAGTACTCGAAGGGATGTAGTCGTTTTGTAATGTGTCCGCGTGCGGTGTGTGACGACTGCTTTACTGCTTGACTTTCTCCTTGACAACAGTGGTGGCCTCGGCCTTCTTGGCGGCCAAGAAGCTACTCAACCAGCCCAGAGTCTCATTGCTGACAACAAAGGCAGTGGAGACAGCAGCTTTGCCCTGGCCAACCAGGCCCTTTTGCTCAACCTTCTTGACTTCGCTGGCGTAGACCTCGTAGACGTGGTCGCGGCCTTCGATGCCCTTGTTGTAAGGGAACAGAACCAGGCTGCGGGTGTCGTTGTACAGATCGTTGGTGGGCTTCTTGACGACGGGGAAGCGCTCGTCGATGCGATCGAGAGTCTTGTCACCGAGGGAGTCGGCGCGAGCGACGTAAGGAGAGACAAACTCGTAGGGCTTGGCGAGCCAAGGAAGAACGGGGGCAGCAAAGGTCTGGTAGGCAGAATCACCGAGCTTGATGGAGCGCTGGGCGTACTCATTGGCCTTGACAGTGTGAATGCTATCGCTGATCAAGGGATAGGCTAGGAGATGCTGTGATGAATTTCCAATTAGCAATCAAAGCTGGAACAGTGGCTCAGTGACATACATACCTGAAGAAAGGCAGAGTTGGGACGGGGCGAAACATCGCCATTGACCTGAGGGACAGCCATTGCGAGTGTGGTAGGTGTTGCGTGTGTGTGTGTGACACGTAAATGAGAGAGGCAGTGGAGTGGAGTGAGGCTCGTTTTGATGAAGAATCCTTTGTTGGCTTAAAAGCTCTCCAAATAAAAATCAATCAAGCGTACTTGAAAGCAGTGGTGGAAGAGGAGAGAGGGTTCAGCAGTTTCTGTAGAGGGGGGAAGTCAATGGTTAAAAAGGATGGATGGAGGAGATTGGAAATGCCACGGGAAGACTGACGTGGGCCAGATACTTACTTTTCAAGGCACTTTCTTGAAAACACCGCCGGGCTCAGCATTCGCCGGTCAGAGGGCAATGGGCAAATGGGCAGAGGGCACAGAGGGCAGAGGGCACAGAGGGCAGAGGGCACAGAGGGCAGAGGGCACAGAGGGCAGAGGGCACAGAGGGCAGAGGGCAGAGGGCACAAGCGCTTTCTTGGAGGGAGTATCGTCCGCACACAAACCGGGCAGTCCTGGACTCTGGCGTTGCTTTGGGCGTTGAGCTGAGAGAGGAATCAGGACGGAGAGGCGCGGCGGCGAACATGTGAAAGTGACAAAGTACAAGTACAAAGTACAAAGCGACGATCTGGAGCTGGACCTTGGAGCTGGACCTGGAGCGGGACCTAGACAACAAACTCAACAGACCAAGACGCTTCCGACGTGAGTTGAGTTGCATGGGGCAGGCCGCAGACAAAGCAGGGCCGGGGGTGTGGCAGCAAATGTGGGGCACGCCAGAGACTCGTCCCCTCTTTTCCCTCGATCCTCTTCTTCTTTGTCGATAAAACACTCGACGCTTCCTTCACAAGCGGCTCGATGCGCTGCTAAACGCCACACATCCAACTCGAACTCAACAGCCCCTTGACGAACACAGCAGCTTACAGGTAGCCATGCGGGGTGCACGGGTTACCGAACAATACGGCTTAAGCCTGAGAACCGAAGGAAGACTCATCAATTGCTGTGGTGTCCTCTTCCCCGTTTGCCGTCCACTTTGATCTTCGGGTTCACGAATCAACTGTCCCACCGTGTCATGCTGCTCTCGGTCTGGTGCCCTGCCTCTGCCTCTGCCTCGTACTCCGTACCTCAGACGGTGTTTGTTGGTCCAAGTTAGCAAAGTTGGTCGACTATGGAGTCAGTGGCGGTGCGTTTGGCATGTGAAAGTCTGATGGGAACCATCCCTGGCCAACCACCATGACACACCGTATCAGCAAGCATGTGTGGAAGACTGCCACCAGACATGAATCTAATCTAATTCCGCCATTAGCATAACGCCCCACGGAGTCAGACGGGATATTCTGTCAGAATTGCGTGCCTGGTACGGAGTACAGAGTACCGAGTACCGAGTACTTGTTGCTGGTGTGCTAAGTCGGTGCCGCTTTTCTATGTGGCCGAGCTTTGGCGCAGCTTACCGCCATGGCAAAACGAAATGGCTCACATCGACTCTTGACTCTACGGAGTACTGTCCTAGAATTTACAGGCGATTGACAGACTGATTACCTCAAAAAGAAAAAGGGGGGACACACTGCCGAGACGCAATTTCACAAGGAAGCACACGATGCAGTTGCCGAGACGAAAACAAGAATGTAAACCCAGTGCATATGTCACATAAGCTATTCTTCAGGAAAAGGTGGTCCAGAGCGGATGGCATGCAGAGAGATCACTGTCAAGATTGGATGTCACTCTTGTGTCGAACAGCCCATCGAAAACACACCTTCGCATCCCTCTCATCATCCTCTATGGAGAAAAAAATTTCTGGTTACGGCTAACAAGCACGAACATGGATATTCCGGTGCCTGTGTCATGAAAATACGGCTTGGAAGACGGCGACGCGGGACCTTGACCCGGCCTTCTTCTGCTCTGAGGCCTTCTCCTGAACCCCCTAATATTTTTCTATTGTATGATCCGTCCATCATGCAATGTAACAAAGCTGAGAACTATTGTGGAGTTTATCGTAGGCTTGGCCACAGAACCTCGTGGTGGTCGTCCACTAATACACTAAACTAGATCCAGGCGTTGGAAGTGCTCCTGCGACAGCTAGCTGTCCATCTTGACGAAACTACTATTTGGGCGCTCATCGGCAAAATTGGAGACAACCTTCGCCCTACCGATCCAAGGCTGTGTAGCCTTGAATGCCGACCTCCGACCTGGGAGCAGATCAATGCCACCCCGGCGCTTATTAGAGCCTCTCGGCCACTTCCCTAACTGATAGGGGTTGGCTATACAAGTATGAAACAACATGTGCTCTTATCTATCTCTGACGAAGCCAATCCCGAGGTCCTGTGTTTTCCCTGTTTGAGCTATCGAAGCATTTGATGAATCATATTCTGTGGAGCAACATGTGCACCATTATTTTCGGTTCCAGAGCTCTCTCACTTGTGACGCGAATATGGAGTTCAGCCATAATGGGGCAAGGAAGGTCTTTTACAACCAGACATTGGATCTTGGAGGAGAGACGCAAAACAAAGGGGATCAAACTCAATTCGCAGAACAGAGCTCAATTGCATATGCCGGAAGTACGAGCGCCATGCATGGACGGATAATGCGAATTGGCTGTTGGCGAGCCGCGTCTCAATTTCGCGCAAGAGCGACGCTCGCTACGGCTCTCGTTCGCTTCACCTCAACCGCCAATCCAGGCGAAATAGTGAGATGGCATTGGCATAACGAAAATCACCCGGCTGGGTATGGTTAGGTGACTGGCAATTCGATAAGATTTTGATCCTTTTTGGGTAGACCGAGGACGACTCGCTGTTGATTGATGGGTTGGTTTAGTTTATTATCAGGCCCGTTCCCATACAGAAGACGTCATTGGGGTATTATACGGTAATCAGAGCCGACTTTACTGCTCGATATGCAAAGGGTTGCTTTCGACGCCACTTATCAGCTAGGCCGGCATAGTCAAGAACAGAATAAGTGAAACGCCAAACAGCTAAAAGCATCTCCAGGCAAATTAGCCAAGGAAACCCGCGCTCTCGTCGTCTTGGGACATGAACCAACTGTTTCTCGAAACCTCGGACCGGGAGTAAAGATGTTTGCCAATATCAGGCCTCGGATTTTTACTGTTGGCCTAACCTCCTCGGGTCGGCAATGCATAGCCAGCGAGTGGTGGCAAAACGAATATGAACCAGCGTGAACCCTGAGCTTTCTAACTACCTAGGTAAGCTTGTGCTTGTTCCTTTTGCCCTTCGGTCTGGCGCACTTAGGCGTTTACCATGGCCCTTCAAGGGGCTTGTCCGATGAATGTGTGTTTCCGCCAAGAGTTCATGGTAGCTAGAAAAGCTTACTACATGTGCTCTAACCGAACCAACACAACGAGCAATGCGACCACCTCGGAACCCTTCTTTTGGTTTGGGTTTAGCCTTCATCTTCAACCTGCTGTTCGGCCCGTCTGATGCACAGACCGGGTCTGTTCTGTCGCCTCTACCAGCCGCTGCTGTCACATGTCACATGTCAGATGCTCAACCTCGACGTCACGCAAGGACATCTTGCAGTGCTTGGCACTCGCCTAGGAACAACCTTGCATCAACGAGGCGAATTCCGCTCGAAACGCAGCCGCGGGCGGCGAAAGACGTTGTACATGGTGACGGGGAAGAAATTCTGATCCGAGGCTTTACTTTCACGCTTCTGACGTGACTGATGTGCTCTTTCGAACACATGGGACGACATATTGCCACCGGTTCTTCTTTTTGTGTGCAACACCGACGGCACGTGGCTGTAATTTGATTCGGACCCAATACGGAGGACTCGGTACAATGACTCGCTATAGCCAACTTGCACCGGAAGACGGGCGGAAAATGGCGGAAATGAAGGTTGCCTTTGTGTCGCCGGACGGGACGAGGCATAGTTTCCCTGCCAGTTTGATGGATTCCGCCAATTGTGCCTATCATACATGTATCATCGGCTTGACAAGATAGATCTCTTACACACTCTTCAGCATCACCAGGCTCGAATACGACTGCGCAGACCCACAATTACAACAATCTCAAGTCATATTCTTCACGGTACGATGCTTAGCAGTTACAGCCGCCTCAGTCTCTGGTAATGACCACGGTAGGAATCAATGCAGCTGAAGAATCTAGAAGAGCCAGAGAGTCTCACTCCAATTCAACGCCTGCCGCCGAATTGATACCAAACGGATGGGACATGTGAACGTCATGTCAGCCAACGTTCATATAACCATTTCTTCCCCTGCCGACTCATACATGGGAGCGTTGAAGTCTCTAGCCGCTTCTAAAATCACGCCGTACACCACAGAAGCACGGCTCGTATCCGGTTCGTAGCCGTGGTAGTGGAACCTCAGGTAAGCCCAGGTCCCCTTCACTATCGAGGACCCTGCTCATTGCTCCCTTGGAATTGAACACGTCGATCCATTGGTATTCCGAGCAATCCTGAGACTTCTATTTAAGGCTTGATGCAGGTTCTGCCTGGCACTTTTTGAAGTTTGGGGTTTACGGCATGATTACCATGGCACCTTACTAGGTGTCATCAATGGGACGATCGGTGTCATCATCATCACGTGTTTATCGAGCATGAAGCTGATTTACACGATCAAGTTCCTTGAATCGGTACACTTACTCATCTTGGCCCTTGACAGAGCTATTTTTGATGAGTCTCACGGAACCAACTTCTCCGTATAATTCTACTACGGTACTGTAAACAGGCAATGCGACGGACTCACACCTGTAACCACCGTTAGAGCTCGTCTCCTTAGGGTGTAGAACTAACTACAGGTTTATGCCTCATACAGCCACAATTGCAGGCTCGTAGACGGAACAATGACGGGTGGCGTTGAGGAGGAGGAGGAGACATGTGCAGGAGGAAGGCATCTGACGTGGTGGTTTAACGCATGAAACTTTTGAGCTTGATTTTCAGCCTCGATGATAATGTCTGTACCGAACGGATTTAGGTACTCAATGGCTGCGTCATGTCCCCTACAGACCTGTTGACTTGGATGAAATAGATTGTAGGTTGTGCTAATCCGTTATCTAGACTCGTGCAAGCTACATCTATATCCCAACCACATACCGCATTGGTGAGAATAGACACTAGAGCTTCAGAGAGTCGATACGTCCAACTCAAATGCTCATCTCCAGCCGAGGAGAGTGGAACTAAGATCCCTGCGTAATGTCAGTTATGTAGGAACCGAACCAGTTCGGGTCTTTTCCACAGGTACAAGTCAATCTCCAGGCCATAGCCAATGGCACGCGCATCTTGATACCACGACAATGCGGCGATCAAGACCGGCCCACGGGGTCGTCGGTGCAGGCGCGCGGAGGAAAGGGTTCTCGATGACCTCCGTTCGGGGACTCCTAACACCCCGCGTTCTAATGAGATGGCGGCCATGGCGATAGTTGATTCGTGGTATGATGTGCTTCGGAGTGGATGGACAAGATATGGGAAGCAGGAGATGGACATTGGTTCCATGGTGGTGATTGGAGGCACGTCGACTCTGACGCAATGACCCCAGCTCCTGCTTTGTGATGAGATTCTGTCAATGGAGGGTGACATATGGACTGGTCGGTCTGTTTTGGGATCTGCAGATGGGATGCGGGAAATGTGTCATGTCGATAACCCTTGGTGTTCACACCCGGCTATGGCGCTTCCTCGACATACTCGGCCATGCTAGATCATGAACATTGCTACGCGGTTGGTTACTCTGTACAACCACGATCGAGTATGTCTCTATAGATACGGCCCAATTCCGAATGCAGGGGCGTGACTGACGGCCGATACTCGAGATTCACAAAGGGGTGGTTCGTGGTTTGTAAACGCGGCTTTTGCCATCGAAACTGGTGTATAATTTGTTCCGGCCTGCCTGCAGAGAGGCAGATACATGGGCTGCAGATGCACGCAATGCCTGTCGGATGGCACGATGGATGATATGATTTCCTTGCTACGCGCAGCTGTGTCTAGTCCAGTCTTTGCGAGCTAAGCACTGCATCTCCTCCGTTCAACACAGCTATCAGGCGATGGCGAACGGCCCATCAGTTTTCTCCCGCCTTCACACTTACTTGTCTTTTGTCCCAAGGCATGTCTGTCGCACGGCGAAACTACAATCCCAAAGAGAGCACCCGAGTTGCCCTTGTGATTCTAGTTACCAACCTCTCATTCGCGCAACAGGTAACTAGGACGAGTGTCTTCCTAGACCGGATATCAGGCACTTGCTTTTACGCAGAATGTCTCTCCCGTCGGTAAGCAACGGTACACGACTCGAGGGCGCAAAAAAATCACATTATAACGTTACCTGTCTGTCCCCAGAGTCAACGAACGCCACAGACGAGTTCAGGATAAGTTTGCACCGACGACCTTGGAGTTGATCGAGTGGAGTTGGCAGGGAGCGGATATACTGGGCTCAGCCACGTGGTGAACTTCGACAGGGCCTCCTGGATGGTACTGCGAGCTCGATAGGAAGGAAGAAGGAATGGAACTGTTGCGGGTGAGAGATGAGCGGTTTAGATTGGGATTTCTGACGGGTGAGTGAGGTGCCTTGGTGGACGGAAAACAACGACTGACGAGATACTAGCTTGGACCTGGGTTTTGTCCAGGAGATAACTAGTTATACGTTTCGAGGATCAAGAACTACCTTCCATCTCAGCAGATAGTTCACTATATACGTTATCTTTTTTATTCTGATCTACATAGAAAAATGGGTTGAGTATTCTTTTCATCTGCCAAGAAAACAGGTTGAGTTACCAATCAATGCATTCTTGACATGTCAGTCTTGCCATTCTGGCCGTTTGATCTTACTATAGCATACTTCCAATCCCCTCCAACACGAACCTCAACGTACTAACGGAAAGCTGCATGATCAGAGGAAGGGGTGGACAACCCTCTCTATCTATAACACAATCCATGATGGATAATACCGACACGGCTTACAATTTGCCCAGAGACGCAATCCGACTTGTTACTAGACCTGCAATAAGACGAAAGTGCCGACCGAGTGTAGGGTCGGTCATACGTAGCAGTCAAGTCCACGATTCTCCAGGCACGGATATAATAATCCCACCACCATCATGTCACCAGTTTGTACGAGCAGCATCACCGGGTCGACCGGACACACGACAACGCCTTGACTCGCAATAAGGCAGCTGGGACAAGCTCCAGTCGAGCACCACTCAACTCCCTGCTCATCGGACGGCCTCGCAGCGCCCAAACCCAGCTCCCAGGGCCATGAACCCATCGTCATCAAGTAACCACAGACAAGACAAAAGCCAGAGAGCGTTACCTATTCATAGACGGGCCACCGGACGGGGGGCTCAATGAAAAAGAACAGGCGACAATGTCTCACTAGCATCTCGCACATCGATGACCCCAGCACCCCGTGGCGCCAACCACCAGAACGCAGTAACCAAAAGCTCCCAAGCACCGGGTTTCTCTGCAGGCCCATCTCGTCGAACCCAACCCCCCGGGGCCCCCGGGGGGGGGAGAGGACCGGTGACAGTTTCCCGCAAGGACCGCCCTGACGAACCCGCCGCCTCAGTCAGAGCACATGGTCGGCGATCACGACGGGCCGCCTTGTGGCACGAGGCAGAGAAGAAAAGAAAAGGTTTGTCATCCGGTAGGTGGGAGTGTTGATGACACATGAACCTTTTTTTTTTTTTTTTCTACGCAGACGGATGAATCACTTCCCCGACGAGCAGGTTCGTGGCTCCCTCGCTGCCGCGTGCTTTGTGATACGTCACGCGAGTTTAGTTTGCTTTGCCTGGCTGGGGGGGAAAGGCGAGTAGATAACTTACTACATGGGGGTGACGTCGAACGGTTTGCGTCTTGAAGCTGTCAGTGACGATTTATCGTCTGCTCGGTATGTATGTATTGTAGTTATGTGTGCTGCACGACGGAGGGCAGGGCAAACCAGACAGATAGCGTTCAGGGTCCGGAAAGCCCATGCAGAGAGGTCAGTCAAGTCATCTTATCTCTATGTATGTATGTATGTATCGAATCTCGGAGAGAATAGTTACTGACTGTTGCGGAATCAATCTGACATGTTACGCAACGGATACGGACACATGCATCTACATCGACGGCACTTCTTTTCGTGAGAGAAAAAGTTCACAAACACGCCATCCGTTTGGTCGATCCCTGCTAACCAACTCGTAACTAGTCAACGGCTTACGCGGCTGTTGTTCCGGCCTCAGGGGCGTCCGGCATGTTGTTGTCCTCTCTCTCTCTCTCTCTCTCTCTCTCTCTCTCTCTCTCTCTCTCACATTGTGCTCAACGACCCAACAACTTTCTACCCACCGCAGAGGGCCAGGCGGGATGACGTTTGTTCATCTAGTTACCTACCATCCGGAGTGAGGCATAACCAATGCTGACACGACGGAGGAACAATTCCACAAACAGCGTACGGAGTAACTGACGTACTCTGTAACTAGTATATCCCACCCTTATTGCCGCCTTGGCACTCGCCCTTCCCTTCATGCACACACGCACGCCCTGTTGTCCAAGAGGCACGCCCTTGCTGGCTGGCCCTGGCTGGCCCTGGCTTCACCCATCATCTATCATCTACTACCCCAGACACTTTGTGCATGGGCGGCACAGCCAAGTGGCTCGATATGCGTGCGGGCCCTTGGGGATTGCGGAGGAGGGAAGCTTGGCCTGCAGGTGGGAGTTGCATCGTGAGGGGTCTGGACTTTGTCTCCCCGGCCGGACGAATACATACATTACACAGCATACGGAGTAGTTAGTTACAGGCCTGCGTAACCGACCCTGTCGTACTATGTGTGCGCAGGGAGAGACGGGGGGTGAAGGTTGAGTGAGGTGAAGGCATGAGAGAGCGTATACCGGGGCCTCTGGCGGGGGGAAGAACGTATTATCGTCGTCTTCACGCAGGCCGATCAAGTCATGCCTCTTGCTGAAACGGACAGTATCGTTCTACACGCAGCCGTATGTTTGACTTCCAGACAAACAGAAGGGGGACGGGAGGAACGGCTCGACCCCTTCGTGCCAGTTGGGACGCCGGGCCAAGTCCCAGCAAGGAAGCCTTCAACAAGACAATAAGTTATAAACGACGGGGCCACAGTACGGAGTACGGAGTACTCCCGTGGTCTTGTCAACATTCGGAGTTGACTCCGGGTTGTCTCCAGTCGCGGATTGGCTTGAGGCCAAGGAAAAGGAAAACACCGGCGACAACATGGAAAGCCCATGAACCACTGCGCCATCCATCGCCAAACCATCTTGTCTTGTCCTCCCCCCCGCGTCCAGATCCATTTCATGTCAGACAGACCACACCGAACGCTTCCCGTGTCCCCCATAGCCGTTGAAGCCACAGGGCACCTCATGCCAGCCCATCGATTTGTTGCATCTTCTGTCGTGCCATCCGGTGCGGAGTATGTAACTATGCCAGGCCTTGGTCAACCCCAAGCCACGTCTTGCGCCCGCAGGTTCAGTTTGAAACTCGCCCATTCCCGCCGTCTCCTGGAACAAACATCAAAACATTGGACCCAGGAACTATCATAACAAAGCCATCTGTTCGTCTGTTTGTACGTATGGGCAGCAGCTCCCGCCCAACAGACTCACTCGAAACTGCTCCTCACCTTATCGAGAGAGAGAGAGAGAGAGAGGGAGAGAGAGAGAGAGAGGAAGAGAGGAAGAGAGAGAGAAAGACAAGGGGGGGAGCGGGAGTCTCGAAATGATGATCCATTGCCACGCTTTTCTCGGGGTCTTTGAAAATGCGGGGAATGAAATTCCAACACACACATGATGTGTCAGTTTCCGACCACGGTCTTGCGTGAGAGAACCGCCCCCTCTTATTCTATTCTACTCGGTATTCTATTCGTAATTTGCCGAAACTTGGACTGTCCTGAGGATAAGTTCTTGATCTCTAGTTTGACAGGTTGCCGGGTCGTCGTGAAGCAGTGCTACTCACAACAAGCCGGGATGCAATGTCGTTCCGGCCGCAGCGATGATTCCGGACTTTTTGACAGCTTTGCATCCTTGTCATATGGTCGTTCGCATGGGAGACATGGAACAAGGGAAGCTGGATGTTCAATTTAGGCGAACTGGCGCACTAGCTGCAAGGGGGGTCGGTCGTTCAGGAGGTTCGTTCCATCGTTGCCCCGGAAAGATCGTCGCTCGCACAGGCCGGCAGCCATTAACTACTCCATACTCCGTACTTTTGCTTACAGAAGAAGCCAGGGGGGCCTGGGATAGGAGACAAGAAAGCCTTGGTTTGCTTGGTGAATGGCCTGGTAGGCACGGATCACTCCGTCTAGGGTTTTTTATTTTTTTTCGAAAATTCACAGTTCTGTCTGGCGTACGGCGTAGTTGCGCTCAGACACGGGCAGTGTCAAATGTTGCTGCAACAGAGATGAATCAGAGTCTTCGAACTTGTTCGCTGAAGGCATAGGATGAACTAGTTAGGCCAAGATGGAACGGAACGGAACTACCGAGACTTGGCCTAAACAAACCCCGAAAGATCCATTGGTCCTGAAAGAAAGCAATTGACATCCGAATCACGTTGCTGATCAACATGGAATCGACCAATTTGTCGCTGCCGACGTGCTGATACTTGATCCATCTTGAGAAATTACGCACCGCTCGCAAGCACCACGACAAGTCAAGGCTGTTGCCCCAAGTTGAGCCATGGCAGCGACCAGATAACTTGGTTATGCCGTGGCCAATAAGCCGTCTGGCATGAGTTATCCCGGTGGCAGGAACCGTTGAACAACAACCCGAGTATTCGTAAGCCGCTGTTGAATAACTACGCTATGCAAGGTACAGACAGGTCGGGAAGCAGGCGTAAGCGAAACAAGAAAAACAGACAATGCTCGAAACAGAGACGGGGGGTTGTTTTGTTGTTGTCCTGAAGCCTTCCCCCCCCTTCCCTGCATCCTTATGACGACAAAGGCCATGGAGATTGCCGCAATTTGGCTTGTCCTAAGGAATGCGAACCAGGCGGACGGGCGTGTTGGTCAGAAGGACTTGACGGCTGTGAGATGCTGCTTTTTTGCACAAGGCGTCCAGCAATTTCGCCTACGGAGTACCCAGAGAGGCCTTCGGTTCGGCCAAGGGGTGACTTCGGTTAAGTTACGTGCCGAGTAGACGCATGGGTTCAGCTCATAACGTTACTACTACTGCGTATGTACGGAGTATCAGTAGAAGAATACATGCGATCCGTTGCCGCTTCGCCTATCTGCCAACGCGGCATGTAACACAAAGAGCTCACGACTGATCGATGCGCAGGCTCTCACTTCTGCCTTGCGCCCACATACAGACATGTTGACAAGTTGGAATGATTGATAAAAATAAAAACCAAAAAAAACTGTGGTGATCTGCCAAGGACCGTCGGATTAAGATCTGAGCTGGCCCATGACACACTGCCAGCTGGGACCGGCCTTTGCGCCTCGTCCCGCCGACTTGGATTTGATGCATCTTGATGGTCTGGGCCAAACGACGGCGAATTCCATTCTCGTGAGTCGAGTCCCATGTGTTTCCTGTCTCTCTTCCATTTCCAAGTGCGCGTGCGAGCGAGTACAGTGCGTCAGCGTGCTCGAGCCACGGTCCGTGCCGGACATCGGCCGGCTTACCGGATTAGGCAAGTGCCTCGGGAAGCAAATCGGTGGGTTTTGCTGGCACATTGTATCTCACTACCCGTGCTCCGTTGAACCCTGATCCTAGACAGTTAGTTACCCAGTTTGTGATTTTTTTGTCTTGATTTTATGCATTCTCATTCAGGAACCGCTGGTCAGTCAACTGTTGCTCAAACATCAACAGGGGGGGGGGCATATGCTTTGTATTGCACTGCACCATACTCCGTTCGATGTGGTTACTGATTGATGGAGTCAGTTCCTGGCTCTGGGGAAAGCTGTGGAACTAGCATGGGGGTTTGATGTTTGGTGCTACGAGTCGTCTGACATATCTAGCTGTCCATGGTCCATGGTCCGTCTGTTGCTAATATTACTTCGCCGTCCGGAGTGTGGAGTACGGGTTCCGATCCACGGCTCCGTCATACAGACTTTGCAGACCCCTCTCCCAAAACTAGGGGAAAAAAAGTGCATCTCTTGGCAATCGATGTACTCCGTAGGCGATGATGATGATGATGATGATGATGATGATGGGGCTGAAGTTTGCTTCTTCCACCGCCTGGCGGAGTTGCTAAACGGACAGCTTAGCAGCCTGCGATTTGGATGGCACAAGGTGAGGAAATTTCAAAACCTAAAAAAACACGAACCTCTGAAACAAGGGTCTGGACAAAAGCCCTTTCTTCCACACAGAATATACGTTACTCCGTAGACTGCTGCCAGCATTCCATTGCCAAGAAGTTTATGCTCCCTGGGTGACATAGCAAACCCGCACGCAGCCGCAGCCGCAGCCGCAGCTAACCAGCGTTGTCTTAACCTCCTTCGCCGTTTTCGGGGTCCTCTGTCCAAGACACGGCTCGAGCTTCACGCCTCTTTACGTTGACGGGCGCCTTGTGAGAGTTATACGTACCGAGTACTCCGTAGACTTGGACTGTATTGCTGGATCACCTAGTTACATGATACTCACAGCCAACTGAAAAGCAATTGTACATTCGAATGACAGAAAACCAGCAGGCATTTTCATGGGCATGGCATGTTAACAGGCCAAGTATAACCGAAACCACCCATGTGTCGCGCTGGTGATGGGCAATATCTGTCCTCGGTAGTATCTTGATGCAAGAGGACCCCGCGTCGACTTGTCGCTTTTCTACAGAGGGCTGCACAGAAGGGCGAAAGGGCGAAAGGGCGAAAGGGCGAAAGGGCGAAATAAGCCATCTCACTCACATTGACGACCTCACACCCCTCCCAGTCGCCGGCAAGCTCGTCATAGCTGGCCTCGACATCCCGGAGGAGTCAAGGCCTAACCACCACTTCCCCGGCAAATTTCGGTCTGGCTTCACCTGAATCTGGAACTTTGCCCTATAACCGAAGTGAAGAGGAGGTATCGGTGTGGTGGCACTCTCATTTCGGCATTTCATTTGCTCGGTTTCTAGTGTCACCAGTCATCTGAGCGTGGCTGTCTAGCTACAGAAGAAAAGAAATGGTATTGCGCCATCCGCAAAATGCAGGTGAGGATACTCGTACCATGGCCCTGGGATTTCGAATGGTCCGTTCTTCTTCCCAATAAAACGCCATCCAATGAGGGTCATATCACCGTCCTGTGGTGACACAACCAACATCGAAGCCCTGATCAAGGAAGCGCCCCATCTCGCCGCTGTGCTCGCAACCCATCTATTGGGCACCTGGTAATGACCGTTCGACCAAACCGGCGGGCCTCTCCCTCGGCCATTCCGTCCCCTTGGGTTCGACAACCTGGTCACAGAAGTACCGGACGTCAGACTGAGTGGCTTGTGCGGAAAGAGACATGAGCACCCCATGCCCGGCATGTGCGGGAAAAACAAGACATGGTACGGAGTACGTCTGTTGGCTAATCGCACTGGCAAATGAACCATGTCTGTATGTGTGATGTGGTGGATGTCTTTGTCCTTTTTCGTTGCTGCATCTTTTACATGCTTGCAAGTGCAACATGGCATGAACACTCGGCCCGTCCAAGTCGGCCGATGAAGACAGCCCCGAATGAAACTCTATCCCGACTTGTGGCTATGGTAACGTTATTCCTGAGGATTCGATGTGCGGATGTTAGGCTTGTTGTGCAAGACCAACACGCATACTCATCTCGTACCGTGCTGTTAGTGGCAATATATCCGAGAATCACTACGAAGTGAGCAGCAGGGTTTGGCAGCCTCCCGCTCTGACGTCCTAAGAAGCTCAGACTCTCTCAGCCTTGTCCGCTCTCCCAGTAGGCGTGTTCTTAGTGTGTGTGTTTTGAAAACTGAAGGGGCCGAATGCGCGTTAGTGCTTAGGGGTTTGTCTCGGCGCGGTGACGACAATCTGTCGTTCCAGACTTCACAAAGACAGCGTTCCTCTACACCGTACAATGATACGATACCTGCCTTTTGATCAACCGTTGCCAAGTCGTTCATTTGAGCAACTGTAGCGCATTATCAGCATCTAGCAATAAAGCAGGTGTCGAGGTCCCCACATACCGATAGTAAATACCAGCCTGGGAGAACAAACCTATTCTCAGCGGCTGTGTAACGAGATCTGAAGAGGACAGGGGGATCCATCCCCCTTGCTCCTTTCTGAGCAACGGAACTCGCAGCCTACTAGAGGTGGGAGCAGGCGGCCCGCCATCAGCTTGATGGTGGGCCTCGATGAAGATAGAACTTGTCGATCAATGATTCTATAAGTGAGTTCTGGTGGAAAACGAGCAACAAGAACAGAAGTGGTCAGTTGCTTGTGTGATTTGGACATCACACGACGGATCTGGCTTTCCAAATTTGATATCCTTCGTACGCCCAGTTCAAATGGGAGTAGCATAATCGTACTGTGGAAGTTCTTTGCGTCAGCCGTTGGGTGAGATTGCTCCTGATGCATTCCCTCGGGCGCACTCCCCCGGCCTGGCTGTGGGTTGGAACTCTGTTGATGAAATGTGAAGTATCGTGATATCCAAACAGGTCGCCGAGCACCGCCTGGAAACGTCACCACCACCGCAACCATACAAGCCGGCATCAAGCTCGTGGCTTGGCGAACCTTGTGTGTAAAATATCAACGTCGCTGCAACGTACTCCGTAGTTGGACGGACGGGTTAGGTCTTTTACTCATGATCGACCAGGAAACCATGTACACATGGCTGGAGCCATCTCTTCCCGTCGAAGGTTTGTCGCACATTGCAGAAGAAACCTTGCAGAAAAATACTTGAACACCATCGGCTGGGCTAAAGTCTAGCTTGATCGAGATAGACAAATGGAGTTACATATCGCATATCGACATCTCACGCCTCAGTGCCAGGTCTCTTGCTGCTGTGGCTCCTGGCTCATGAGCTTGTCGGTTTGAGCAAGTTTCAAGGGCTGGGTGCCAGATGGTGGTACCAGTTGACGTCTCCAGTGAAAAAGCACCCGGGAAAGACACGGTCAGGTGGCGGCTAGCGAAGTCTCCAGCAGCCTTTGCGTGGCGAGATGGCGTCTGTGATTTGCTCAAAGTCGCATGTCATTTATCTGTGAGGTGTGGACCGAAGTGGCCTAGTGACCAAATAGACAACCACACGACGGCCTGGACCACATGGGGTAGGGGAATGGGCTGCGGCGAGGACGACTTTTGGGGAAAGGCTGGCGTTGTTGGCTGTCAAGTCATATGCAGGAATGGGAAGGCGTTCGGTCAAAATAGGTAAGACGCCCCAAGAGTCAATCCGGGTGTGACGATAATGGGTTGCAATGGCGGGAGAGGCCAAACGCTCGCGGCGCATTATAAATGATAGATACTATCGACCCGTGAGAATGAGAAGGGGTCGTGTGGAAAGAGTTCTTCTCTCCGGAGATGCTTGCTGATGCTATCTGTGCGCTCCTGAATTCCAGAACGTGCGACGATGCGTGATAGCGGTGTCTCACTGATACGCCTCAGGCAACCGCAAATAGCACATGCATTCCAGTCCGAAGCTAACTGGTCTCAGGGAGAAACGGGCAACAAACCAGATTATTGAACTGACGTCGCCGTTACAATGGGATTGCGTCGAAGCAACCTACTCCGTACATGAGTGAAGAGCGGCGAGAGGCAGTGATGCAAGTGCCCGTCACTGGGCTTGATCTCCAACGGTATCTGTTCGTCGACAAGGAGCACGATCGTGCTTCTTCGGTTGAGAAGAGTTGTCGTCGTCTGCGGGGCGATTCAAGCAACAGCCACCAGCCAAACTTGTCGAGGTGTTGAGACAGTGGCAAAATGACCATTCGGCTGCTCCCAAGGGTCTTTGGGAGGGTTGGAGTACGGAGTACAGGATGGCAGCCATCCATCAACGACCAATGACGATGTGCAGAGCAACGGTGTTCTGCTGCAGGTGTAATAGGATGATAGTGTCACACTGCATGCAATGCACGTACTAGATGATGAACTTGTCCCCTCTCGGAACTCATCGTCAGCTCCACAAGAAGCCACACAGCCAGCGGTTCCTGATCCATGGCAGCATGTCTCTTGGTCGCATGAGAGTCCTTCAAGGGTCAGACAGTATTGAAGACAAATGCGAGCGGTTTGGATCAAGTAGCTGTTGGTCCGACGAAGATATTCTTAGAAGGCGGCAACAGACACGAGTCCAGGGGTTATGCTGTACTAGTTATCTCGTTCTACGCTCCCTGTGGGCCTTGCGTTGCGACGAAGGCATAGCAACGTCGATGGTGTCTAGCTAGAATCGTTCGTCTGGTTCATCACTTGGTGGTAGCCCGCCTAGACGGTAGCGTCATAACGGCATCTTGACGGGTCAAACGCCATGTCCTTTTCTAGAGCTGTCTGGATTGGCAAATCCAATTAGTTGTTGATCCCCGGAATAGCACGTCTTTCGCCCTCCAGTGACGCATTATCATGCCATATGGTGCTGCCCAAGGGTGACAAGCGAGCCAAGCACCCAGGGTCTCCGGGAAAGGTGTACGGAGTATGGCGTTCTGATAAGCGACGTTGTTGCTGCAAGCATCCCATTCGGGGTCAGAAACTGCCTCGGTGATTAGCACAAGCCGTAGGACTAGCAAAACATCGACCACGATTACCTCATGCTGCGTCGCCAATCGTTCAACCACGGTTCTACTGGCCTAGAGCACGCAAGGAGCGGGGTTCGTTTGGGTCAATATCGCATGTACGTATAGAGTGCCTAGCGAGCTACTCCGAACTCAGGTAATGATACAACGCAACGACGACAAGCACAAGGGACTTGGTATGTCTGGTTCTTTGACGTCCGGCAGCCAAGAGGACAAGGGCCAAGAAGCGGCGGAGAGCGGGACGCTAATAGTAGTAGCTCTGGTTCACAAGGGAAGCGGACAAGGGCGGGTGTACCAAGCCAAGAGAGGACTAGAGCATCTTGGGTGGCAGACGCCGCTAAACCCAGGCAGGGTGAAGATGCACCAGATGGACATTAAGGCCACCATGTCTGCTTTGTTGCAAGGCTGCCTTGCTGCCTTGCTGCCTCAGGTTGCATGGAAAGGGCAAGGTGAGTTTATCATCTAGCTGTTTGTCTTGGCTCTGGACTTCCTGACTTGCCTTGGAGGGAGTCCAGTTGTCGGCTATTACGACCGTTGTAAGTGAATGGAGCGTTGATGCCGCAGCCCAAGCATGCCATGGCGCTGATCATTTTGTGTTTCGGGCCCAGCTCCCAGCTAAGAGAGTCGCGTTGTAGGGGTCGTTTGACGTCCATGATGGATCATAGGAAATGCCTTCTCGTTAGTCAGAGTCAGAGTCAAATGGTTCAAGACAGACTAGTCTGTATGCTGCACTTGGTCATAGACGGTGCTCGTACCTTGCCATGCGCGATCGACCTCTTTAAGCATGAAAGGAAAAGAAGAGAAGAGAAGAGCAGGGCGTTTTATCACAGGTTGTGCCGGGAAGGCGAAACGTGCAATGAGAAACTGCTCCACTCGCCTTGATGTACGAAGTACGGCCTACTCGAGTGCGCACTTGGCACACTGTGCTTGCTGCCTCACCCTTTGTGCAGACGGGCTTGCATGGGGTACGTATGCATAGTGGGACGATCTACTCCGTACGGAGTATACGTGTGTACAGGTTCAGTTTTGCGGAGTCCCGCGTACTCCGTACTGGCACGGTGATTGACAAAGCCTTTGCCCCCAAGACTGGTACGTACGTAGTAACTTAGGAATGAGCTGGCAAAGAGTGAGAAAAGCAAAGGCAGCATAGGAAAAGGAAAAGCGGGAAAGAACTACCATGGATTGTTTCACAAATGCACAAGACATCGAAGAAACGTGACAGAGCTCGAGTGAGCGAACTGGTCAAGCGTCTGGGCAGGTACCTGGGTACCTGCTGCACTTCAACCCACAAGTCTCATCTGCCCGATGTCGCCATGAGCTCATTGCTAGGTTGGTGCTCGTGACTGGATTGCGACTCGCAATACGGGCCACCACCACACGGGTGACGGGGCATTGGCACGGAGGACCACGGACGCCCCCTTTCTTTGAGTCACCTCACCTTACCACTAGGATGGCATCATGCCACCGTGGAAGCCGGATGCCGATTTGCAAGAGAGCGTTATTGCACCGGGGAATATTGTAGCTGGGGATCCGTGGAAAAATTCAACAAATCACACGCGCATGGTGGTGGTGCGACTAAGGCCTCTAGAATATCGACTAGTCGCATGTACTAGGAGGCGCACGCATTCTGGACAACGCCTTTCATCCTTCGCTCGCCAGCCATTATTGGATAGCCTCGAGACAAAAGGCAAATCGATGGTCAAAGTCGGATTTACGCAACATAATGGTCTGCCGAGGGCTACCTTAACGGTACATATGCCGTGAGCAGCACGGCATCATGTATTTTCGTGTGGATGGGCATTACCGGCACAAGCACAAAAATAGAGGAAAAAATTGCACAAAAAGTCAGCATCCCAAGGTTGGCGGGTAACGCAGTGTCATCAACGGCTCAAGCCAATGGCTTCAAGTCATCTGGAAATACTTTAGCCAGTGGCGCCCCCACATCGGCCCTGTCACGTCCATTCTCAGGCGCTGGCGCTGGCGCATATGGACCAGACTCAACATTAAACAAGCCACGACAAGGCCGTCGCTAAATTCTCTTACAACGTCCACCCAGGCTGACAGCTAGCTGGCACAAGCACCGGAGCGGCGACTTCACGATAACTCGATTTCGGATGCTGCATGTGCTGTATTGGCTACAAGAACCAATTCTCACACCATCACTCCGGACACACACACACCCAAGACTTGCCGCTGCAGCCAGGGCACAGGAAGCATCGAGGCGGACCCGCTCCTGGCTCCATCCCTACCGACTCCAAGGGGCTCTTTTGGCTGCCAGCACTGCCCATGGCTGCCTCTCTACCAGGCCCGCAGGTCTTTGGCTTGCTGGCCGGCCCAAGGCACAGCGAACTGGTCGGCTGTACATGTACCCCTCCTGCCCAGCGACCCCAGGCAGGTACGCAGCTACAGAAGGCGCCAAGTTTTGCACGCTAGCTGTCTCAGCAGAGAAAATAAAAGTGGACGTCCACCACCAGTGCCAGCAGGCGCATGGCTACTACGGTTCTCGCGGCTAGGCTGCACACTAGAACTTAGAAACATGAGCATCGGATTGAACCTGCCTGTGCTCGAAATACCGACCCATCCCAGGTTCTGTATCCACCCCCTGGCTCCAGTGAGCACAGCACATCGAGTCCACCCTTCAACGTACCCCCCCTCCTCTCTCTCTCTCTCTCTCTCTCTCTCTCTCAAGCACACGACGCCAGTCACTACGCACGCACGCCAGTTAGCCGATACATCCCTGTCCATCCATGTCTCTCGCTCTCGCTCCAAGGCTGTCAGTTTCTCTCCTCCCGCACCACACTACAATATGCACACCCTTCCCCATCCATCCATACATATACTCACATGTCCTGCCCTCATCCTCTTCAATGCTCCTCCTCGCAACGCTGCAGCACCCTTTCTCCTTCGTCTTCTCTTGAGCTCTCTTTTTCTTCGTCCTTTCTCCTCAACACAATCGTCGATCCTCTCAAGCTTCTCGCTCTGACAGGCAATCGATTGTGACGGGCACTCCACTCATACAAAACCCGCTACATCAGGCCGTCCCGCTTTCGCTCGACTTGACTCACGATCTCGACGTCCGCACCCCACTACAGCTAACAAAGCTGGCCCCTGGTCTGATACGTCTTTGTTGTTGTCTGTAATAGTCATACGTTCGACTCACAAGCTCATAAAGAGACATTGGGAACCTCCCTCCTCGCTTCATCTGCTCCGATATTTCTCTTCACTTGAAACCAACCCAACCCAAACCAGCATCACGAGTCTTTGAGCTACAATGGCTTTCAATCTCTGGACACACCAATTCTGTCTCGCCTGTGACAAGCAAGTCCAGGCAGACGGTGCAGCATACTGCTCTGAATCTTGCAGACTGGCCGATCAGGAGAAGACCTCAACAACATCGAGCTCGCAAGCAAGCTCACCAGTCTGTACTCCTGCTGGCTACCCTTGGTCGACGCCGTCATCCTGTCTTACCCCACGGTCATCATCGTCAAGACCAAAGTTCTACCTTTCTCCAGCGTACGACTTTAGCAACGCTCAACCCTACGGAACTGCCTCCGTCCGCAGCCTGTCGCTGAGCAGCAGCCACACCGCCTCTGCTTCCGAGCAGTCCATCTCCACGTATGCTGGAATCCTCACGCCATCGAGCTCGCACAGCAGCCTCTGCTCCTTGCAGAGTACGTCGACGACAGGCGAGTCTAGCCAGCTGTCGGATAAGGCGAAACAAGAGCTGAAGGCCTACGCTATATCGTTTGAACATGTCAGGCTCCAACGAAGACGTTCATACTAGACTCATACCTACGATCGAACACTGCTTTACACGTGACAAATTTTATTGTATCTGACGATACTCGTACCACGAAACTCAACTCAATCGAAAACTCAACGCCACACGAAGGGTATGGCCTCGTCGGCCTACTACCCGCACACATACACACCCCACACACACATCATTTCTTTGAGTCAAATTGTTTGTTGTATCAAGACGGCATTACACGGAGCGATGCATATCGACCGCTAAAAAATTATTTTTGTATTTTTTTATTCACCCTTTTGTTTCTGTTAAACACTGGGAAGATGCGATACGGGGCCTAGGCGAGGTGTTCTGTATCACACATATTAGGTTGGAGTCGGTGTCACAAACTGTTTACTACTACTACTAGCATGGCATGGGAGCAACTGGGCTTGAATTGGGGAATATCATGATACTCGGGTTATGGAAAGTCGGCCGACCAGAGAAAAGGGTCTGGCATAGACGGGTTTTGGTTTTTACTGTTACAGAGAATGCAATGGCGCAACGGAGCCAGACGGGGCGACATGGCCCAATATCTGGGAGGGGGAGGGGGCAGAGCTGGCAGCAACACATGACTCCGACATGGGGCACATGAGATTGCATATCAAGATAGAATATGACCAGCAGACAGGACGGATAGCCACAAGCATGAACCGGTCTATGGCTGCTTGATTGTTCAATAGTACACAACCCTTCCGTCACAGCCAAGCAAGCTGGTGTTGGTTCCCTTGCTACCTCTGCAGAGTGACCTGATATTCTTTCTTTTTCCCCCCCTCTTTTTTTTTTAGCGTCCATGGCCAGTAGCAACTATTGCCGGACGGAGGGTGAAGTTTTGCAGAATCGATAGGACCGGTTGGGTTCGAAGCTGACACAGGGCCCAAGACGTAGCCAAATCCATACATAGCAATGCCGCTCGTATGCCGTGGGCTCGTGCATTCTACGTACGTAAAAACCCGCGCATCTGCATAATTCACCAATTGCAGCACGATCTGTGATTGGACAAAGATGCCAAGCAAGGCACATAAGGCAAAGCCAAATTTGCCACCACCAACGAACTACTACATGCCCAAGTTCCGCCCAGCGGCGCTTGACTCTGCCCGTCCGGCTCGATCAGCCACTTGATCCGGCGGGAACAGCAACAAACGGTTCCCTTTTGACGTCCGAACTTGGCCCGTGCCTAACGACGACTTTACCCCGACGGGCTTGCCCGCTGGACAAAAGCGAAGGGAGAGAAGAAAGCCATGAAGCCACGTCGGGCGAGCATTCGCCGAAGTTTGCCCCCCCTCTCCCCGGGGTCTGCTCTCGAGACGAGGCAATGGCGGAAAATAGAGTTGGCGTGGCTACGTTCTCGACTTCTGCTGACAATTCAATTTCGCAGCATTTCAGAAGGGGGTGGGGCCGTAAGACTTAGATAGAGTTGGATGATGGGGAGGGGGGGGGAGCCGCAGATGCCCGTCGCAGGGCTTCCCGACATACGGAGTACATGAAAACCCCATGTAACTAACTACGGGGGCGCGCCCGCTCCCGAATGCCTCTTTTACCTAGAGAGGAACTAGGCGGCTGTTTTTGTGGATGGTGGGTAACTTGATGAACCGAAGTATTGGGGATTTTTTTTTTTTTTTCGCGGTGGCGACTAGACCGGAACTTGAGGAAGGTGAGGGCTCGATTGGGCTGATGGGATCATCAGGGCGGCGTAAGCAGAAGTTGAACGTGAGGCGTTTTGCGTGAGGCGTTTCCGCCTGGCAGCCGCATGTCTGCGCCGGGAGCGAAGAGGGCATCCCGATGCCCCATGGCGCCTTGTTGGTCTCTAATGTCTGGCCTTGGTTGTAGACGGCAGTCCAATTTGTGTTTGCATCGTAAGACGTGGTTCCCCTGGTGGACTTTGCTGGAAAGGAAAGAACGGGGAAGAATTGAAGGCAGGTAGTTGGTTACTCCGTAGTTACTCCGTAAAGGTTAACCTGCGAGCCAGTGGACAAGGCGGCGGGACCCGCTGTTTTCTTTTTTAAACTTCACGACCGCAGCAGAGAACGTTCTGCATGACTTTTTTATGCTGTTGTTTCTGTTCGTTCTGTTATGGCCTGGGGCCTGGGATAATAGGTTGGTGGGATGGAAGCAGGGATTGGCGGAAAACGGAGATGGGCCTCGGGAGATGGAATCCTTCCCGTGTTCGGTTGAGTTTGCAGGTGGACTATTCCTGACGTTTGGGCGGCTCGACGGGGTGCTGTGCAAACCCGCCTGCAAAGTACAAATTTTGGGAAGTGCAAGAAATGGGGCCCTCGAGGGGGAAGAACTTTTTTTTTTTCGTGTGTTTTCCCATTCTTCTTTCATCCACGGGCTTTCCGGGCTAGGCGGTCCCTGATTTGGCCTTCATTTCCAGTCCTGAATGCACTAAAATAGCCAGTGCAGGCAGGGTTCCTATGTCTTTGCGGGTGGGCGATGTAAGGGAGGATACTCCGTAGAATGTCCACTCTCCCCTTGTTCGCAACACAGGGGAACACGGGAAGCGGTATACTGTGGAGACGGGCGCTCGTCGGGGTATTGCGAGAAGGCGCTCGCTCAATTGAGGGTGTTTTGTCTCTTATTGAGAGATTCCCGGGCCCTTCGGCGCTGCTGATTGTTTTGTAGATGCTGGTGCCGTGTGTGTTGAACGTTGAGGCTTTGTTTGCGCACGTCGGAAGCTGCAGGTGCGTCGTGACTGGCTGGCCGAGGAGCCGTGGGACCTGGCTGGGCCCTTTTTGTTCACGGCGGGGACGACCAGGTCCGTTGGGCGGTTTAACCGCAGCATCGTGCCCAGAGCGGCATGACGGCGCGCGTCCCAGCCGGAACTCCGGGGCGCTTCACAAATCGTTGCACTGGACGCAGCACAATCACAATACGTTCTCCCAGGCCCATTGGGAGAAGGGACAGTTTTCCGAACATACGAGGAATGTACGGGGTACGGAGTACGACAAAAAATTAAACCGCTCGCAATGTGATTTCGCGCTCTGGCATAGAGCAGCCGACAATTCGCATCCTGTTCAACTGGAGCCAGTTGATCGCTCGGCAGGTCCCGCCTGCCGTGGTGGACACGGCTACGCTATGCAGCCCGACCGCGTCTCCGGTTTTTTTTCTTTCTCCCCAATGCGCCCAATGCGAACCCATCGTCTATAATTGTCTTTGTGCTATATGAACGATAGATTATTCAATGCACTTCTGTTGCTAAAATAACTAACAAGAGAAGAGGACATTTTCTCCGCTGGCCTCTCACTCCTTGGCAGGCTAGGTTTAACCACTACTTACGGAGTAATAACTAACTAGTCACCCAGCGCACTGGCATGGCCCACGTTTGACCCGTTCTCGCCTCACCCAGCAGCCCACTTGTTCAGTCGGACAGACCAAGAGGGATGGGGCCGCCGCACGGCAGGCGCTGCAACATGCGCACGGAGCAGGAGACATCACTGGCCGTACGTGAATGTGTTGGGAATAAGTGGTAGGACAAACCTTCTTCTTCTTCTTTTGTTGCTCCATTGGCTGGAATGGGTAGATTTTCGGGGGTGTGAATTTTTGAATTTTTTTTTCTGCCCTCCCTGCTTGGCGGCGATTGGGCCGGTGCATCGTGGGAAATGCGAGTCTCATGGTGGTTTTGCCTTTGTGTCGCTTCGGCCCCCACTGTGATCTGATCGAACGGGCCACGAGGGATGACGAAGAAGAAGCAAAATTTTCTGGTGTCAAGTTTCAATGTTTTGTTTTGCAGCCTCTACCAGGGTAAGTTACTCCGTACAGCCCTCCCAGAAAAAAAAGCAAGAAACCTTCACCATGGGTGTTATGTTCTTCTTGTGTGCCAGGACAGGGGGCTTGCAGTGAAGCTTGATGCTGATTGCTGATGCTACTCCGTACGGAGTACTGAAAAAGTTATCGAAAGCCACGGACGACGCCGTGTGGCTCAATTGTTTCCAGCGACTCAGCTCAACTTTCCGTTGGTTTCAGATGCCGTGGCAGCGTCGTGTCCACGCCGTAAGCAGCAAGCAGCACGCCCAGCTGGCAAATCCAATGCACTCGCCTCCAAGTACTCCGGTACCTAGACCGCAGTCGTCGAGCCGGCTAGTTAGTGCCTGATCGTCTGAAGCTTCTCCTGGACGTGCGGGAATGACGTCGAATGCTGCACGCTAGCAGTAGCTAATCTCGATAACCACCAGAGCCCCGGGACACAATTGTCACAAACACGGATGGAAATTTTTTCATCTACTTCCTTCTTTCCTTCTTTCCTTCTTGAGACAGCAAACACAATATTTTTCTTGCTCTCGTCCCCCAGGTGGTTGCACAGACGCTGAGCCAATCCAATGCGCGCGACATATAGTTACCTAGGTAGTTAGTTGGCTCGCAATTCCTGAGACGAAGTAACTTTTCTCCTTCTAATATAGTACTTTCGTGGGCTGATTGTGCCAGTACCGAGGCAATTGGCGTTGGTTTCTTTGCTGTTCCAATGTTTGTTTGCTTACTTGTCGGGCTGCGACTGTGGACATTGACGTGCATCTATCCATGTACCTAAGTACCTAGGTATCTACCTAGGTGCACATACGCATGCACGTGTTACAGTAAGTACCTACGTAGGTTGGTAGGTACTAGGTAGCTAGCACAGCACATTCACACCCCCCGTCCCACCTGCAAGTGGTCCCAAAAACGTGGCCCATCGAATCGCTCACTTGTTCCAAAGCTCTTTTTTCACTGAATCAAGAGCTCTTTGCACTTGCCGGAGGAATGAATCATGATGATTTCCTCCCCACACGCCCGACTTACGCCTTCTTTGGCGCCAGTCGACTCGTTACACTCATTCTACGCCGGGCACACCCTGCGCAAACAAAGCTGAACTATTGCCTCGTCCACAAGCGCCTTCTCATAATGCCTGCCCCCGTTGCGTTGCGGCTCAACCTTGTTTATCCGTTTCAAGCCGCGAGGGAAGGAAAGAAGGGGGGGTGGACTGTTTTCGTCTCAGCTCGAGATTCCTCGTCCACAGTGATGTGATGTGTTCACCTACGGAGTACTGACTGTATCGAGGCAGACGGACCAGTCGAGCAGCATGATGGGCGCTGCAGCATGACGTTACGGCCTGTTGTTTCGGGTACCGTTTGTTCTCGGAGCGGCATTAAGCGCGACGACGGTTTGGATGGCTCATGGTGCGAGTCGCTCAAGGGACGACGCGTATGCGCATAAACGGCCTCCAATCGAGATCGAGACCGTTTCGCAAACTCGACGCCCTCGGCCACGAGCCCATGTTATTCGTCCACGGCATAGAGACGCCCGCAAGCTACTGCTCTGTGTGGACATGGCCGTTCCAAACACACGCCTTCAGATCCGCTGTCAGACCCGCCCGTTTCATCGCCAGTCTCCATCCTCATGTTTCCCCCCCTCACGTTTTGGTACAGACCTCGCTCGCAACCGTTTCTATTTATTACACCTTGACTTTTGCTTCCCGAGGTGGAGCGTATACTGTGTGCGTTGTTAACGTAGTAACTGGGCCTCATCGCGAGCATGAATGTATCCCGTCCAAACCTTACCGCTCCCCAACGAAACGAAAATCTGCCCGACCCATCCCAATCCCAATCCTTCGCCGATGCAGGAGAGAGTCCGTTTTGCCCCAGTCTTCTCTGCGGGCGTCGTGTAATGGTGTCGTTGGTGGTGCCACGACGGACACAGGACACACTTTGACATTCCAGCTAGCTTCGTCGCGGAGGGATTTCCCTTCCTTGCCTGCCTTGGTGCCCGTTGCGTAGCGTGAAACGAGGCAATCCTGTCCCATTGGGCGTGGTCGATGGGCTCTGGGACGCTGTGTATCCTTATTTTCTGCTCATCTTAGGGGACGGCATATCTTGGAATGCAGATGCCGTTGTTGTCGTGGCCATAGATTGGCCTGGTCAATGATTGCTGACGTTGCTTGGCGGCTGGCACGTTCTTCCTCTGGGTGTTGGAGTATCCGGCTGCGGGATCAAGAATTATTGTGCTGTAGAAGGGCCTGGGTTGGCGTTATGGGGGGATAGATACAAGCAGTGAGAAATCGGTGCCCAATCGTGAGTTCCTGCGTAGCTGGAGACGAGAGATGAACGGTACACTCGCGTCAGACACGCCCTTTGCATTGACAAGTTGCATTGCATGAGTGTCAACAGGTAGAGTCTCCTGGCAACGTTTCTTGCAATGCACAAACTCGACGGGTTGCGAGCTCCCCTTACGGCGACACCAACCGACAGACAGCCTGCGTGTTTCACACTAAACATTCAGCCGTGAATCACTGTGTTTTTATAGAACCAACTAGCTTCATCCGTCGATGTCTTGTTTCAACCGCACCATGACTGGAATGCTTGCAAGCGACTCATGCCTTGCTAGGTCCAATCGCGAGGCTCAATCCGCCGAATGAAAAGCCACCGTAACTGTACTTTAGATGAGCGTGACGCCGTGCGGACGGTGTCCTTGCTGGAATTGCAGACTTATCTCGGAGGCAGCGGCGGTAGTTTGTAGATTGGCGTGCTCCTGGAGTGCACGCTTCTTGCTGAGAATGCAGGCCCAGAAAGGCACTGCTATTCGGGACAGATTCGCCGTATAAGGCATAGATTACTGTAGTCAGACCGTTTGTTAATGAGGAACTGATCGTTGTCAGATAGTGCAACTTGGAAGAGCAGACAGTCAACTCACCTTTGTCCTTCTGAATATGTCGTGGAATCGTCGCTGGAGTCCTATTCACGTTGCTGTCGTTCTGAGCGAGCATCTTCGTCTGCTGAGCCGGGATTTGGGTTCAGTGGGCTGCTTTCCAGGACGGAATACTTCCATATCAGAACACAATCAACGTGTGAGTATAATCCCCTCAATCGGACTTAATAGATATCTATATAGCGGCCGTATTCTAGCTAGCATCAAGTTGGAAAACCGTCAAGAGAGAGAACCCTATAGGCACCGGCATGTGAAAGCCAATGTTGAGGTACAAGGATGAAGTCGCATGACTGATCGATACCTATAGTCTCTGCCTTCACCGCGGATAACCACGACAACCTGATCCTTAATTCGTTTGCGTCCAGGGAGATTTAGGCAACCTTCTTCAGCTCGATGTCGCTGCAAAAAAAGCATGAGCAATCCAGTAACACAGCCCGTTCGTTCTTCAGGTCGGGACATGACTTACAAGATGAGGCTCGAGTTGGGGGGGATGACGGGAGGGTATCCGCTACAGCGAAGCCGTTAGTACTTTGACGATGCTCTTGGGCGACAGGGCTGGTATGTGTGCGCATGCTTACCGGGCACCGTAGGCAAAGTCGGGGCTGATGTCGAGAGTGGCCTTCTCGCCAACCTTCATCTGAGTGACGCCCTGGTCCCAGCCTGGGCGAATGCGCTGTTAGTATGTTTGTTTTATCCCCCGGAGCTGCTGAACGTACCCTTGATGACCTTGCCGACGCCGATCTCGATGACGAAATCGCCACGGTCGACGGAGGAGTCAAACCTTGGACACGCGTATCCGGTTAGCCATGTTACCCTTTGAAGATGGGGAGGGACAGGCTGGCTGGACCTACTGGGCTCCCTTGTTGTCAGGCCTGGCGGTGTTCTTCAGCCAGCCGGTGTACTCGATGGTGACGGTCTGGCCGTCGGTGGGCTGGGCGCCGGAGCCTTCCTTGAGAGTAGTCTTGGTAACACCCATGATGACTGTAGAGAAACCTCGAGAGAACAAAAGAGACTTTTTTGGCGGTGAAAGTGAGCTTGGCTGGACTGGAAGGAATGAGTTCGGGTCAAAACTTACGCGGTGACGGGTGGATAGCAAGAGTCACGGAGTCTATCGGGATCAGACGAGAAACGGTGCAAGTTCGATATGGTTTAAGTTGGAGGAAAAGAAGCTGAAAACCCTTTTGTACGGTTTTGCTATGGAAAAGGCTCAAGAAGAGGGGCAACAAGTTAAGTTAGGTAGTCGAGGACCCTGGACATGGACCAATGGCGTTCGTTGGCTCTTCGCCAGGAACGCGGGGCTGCACGTCATCGTCAGAACGCAGGTACTCCGTACTCGCACGTCATTGGCGGGGAGGGGAAAAAAGGGGACGACGCAAAACTTGATTTCTTCGCGGCAAACGGGAAAGCATCAATTCAACTCAACCTTGGCCTGGATCGCCTGCGCTCTGCAGAGTTGCGGATGCTGCAACTCAAGAAAGCCGGTGAGAAAAAATGGTCATGCTCGTGGATCGAAGAACGAAGTGCTTGGATGAGAGATCCCGGGCCGCGTCGGAAGTTTGCAAGGACACACCATTGGAACAACCCGGCATAGAAGAAGGACGATACGGACCAGAAAGTATTATCTGCCGCTGCAGTAACTCATAGTGGCATAACTGAACCACCTTTTCCTAGGGGGAAGACCTGCCTGCAGAAGGAGAGGCTGGACATCTTGATGAACCAGTGGACTGTGAAGTATAAGTTATGAGGGCGGTCAGTTACACAAGGAATCTGATGTCTCACACTGCAGTTTATGCCTGATAGCGTCAAGCCGCGCATGCGTTCTGACTATTTAGTAGAAGGCAGTAAAATGCAGTTTGCGGCTTGGACGCAAATTCGGTGTTCTCCCACCAGATTCTCTATCAGAACCTACGGCTCTTATACATTATATAGAGATTAGGCAAAGGGCTCTTGGGTAGTAGGGAAGTTCTTCGGGTTCAAGTTTTTGCATGGTGGCACCAAAGCAACAAAAACTCGAACCCCTCTCATGCAAGACCACATGCAACTTTCCAATTTGAGGCGCATCAGACGTCAGATGAGCTTCTGACGTTTCTATCTACCCGAAAGGGCCTCCGACATAAGTTGCAAGACTCCGGACTCTCCGTTGATTTCAACAACCTCGGTTTCAGTCATCTTGAAGATCTCGTCTGCCACTATAAAAGAGCAGTATGAACGAAACAATGACATCGTGGGAAGCAAAGGCTGCCGCCAAACGAGAGAGCACGAGTGCCAAGATTCCACCATCATGGAGGCTGAGCGCAGAAGATCTCCAAAAAGCCAAGAATCAGCGAGATCTAACAGGATCCTTCATTCAACAGTTTTTGACAGAACATGACAACAATATCACCTCCAAGAATAGCCTGGAGTTGGTCGGGTCGCTGAGCTGCGGCGACCTTTCTGCTCTTGAGGTCGCGACAGCATTTTGCAAGACAGCCGCCGTCGCACACCAGATCGTCAGTTTTAATCTACACCCGATAGTATTCATCACACATGAGAGGCTTACACTGCTGGCTGATAGAATAACTGCCTTCACGAGATATTCTTTGATGTGGCCATCGAGCGCGCAACGTATCTCGATGCATACTTTGCTCAACACAAAAAGGCGATAGGGCCACTGCATGGTCTCCCAATCAGTCTGAAGGACCAATTTCACGTGAAGGGTGTCGATACCACAATGGGATATGTGGGATGGATTGGCAGCAATTTGGGTGTCACTCAGCCGAGCCAGATACACAAACTGGAAAGCCAGAATGTCAGCGAACTGCTGTCTCTGGGTGCTGTGTTGTACTGCAAGACCAGCGTACCGCAAACACTGCTATTTGGCGAGACCAAGAATAACATCATCGGCCAGACTCTTAACCCACACAACCAAAACTTATCATGCGGCGGATCGTCAGGGGGTGAAGGGGCATTGCAAGCGTTGAGAGGCAGCACCCTAGGAGTTGGCACAGATATTGGTGGCTCTGTCCGCATCCCGGCCGCTTTTAATGGAATATTTTCCATAAAGCCAACCCCAGAGCGACTATCATATCGTGATGCTGCGAATACAAACCCTGGACAGAATACCTACCGCTCCACGCTTGGCTTTCTCAGCACCTCGCTAGATGGTCTCGAGCTCATTTTCCGTGCCGTCTTATCTACAAAGCCGTGGCTTAAAGACCCAGCTGTTGTTCCGATTCCGTTTCGTCAAGCTCTCATTGATGAGTACATGTCTCGGGTACAGCCGAACGGATCATTGAAGGAGCTTGAACAGCCGATAAAATTGGCTGTTCTATGGACAGATGATGTTGTCCAACCACATCCTCCAATTACTCGTGGCTTAAACACCGTGGTAACTGCACTCCAACGAGCCGGCCATCTGGTATGTCATTGCTTACTAAAAGCATGTTTGCAATGCCTTTCTGCGAGACTGACCATCAAAACTTGGACAAAAGGTCGTTAGTTGGGATCCCCCTTCACATATGACAGCCAACGCGGTGCATGTAAGAAGAGCAGATGAATGGTACAAAGCCTCCAAACACAGCTCACTGATCACTGGTCTATAGGTCTCGTTCCTCAAGGCCGACGGAGCACACGACATCCACAGCCACCTGAGCCTTTCTGGAGAACCGCTAATACCGGATCTTTTGGAGTCGTTCAAGCTGAAGCCTCCAATGGGACTGCTTCAATATCAGGAAAATACGCTGAAGGGACTTTCTTATGAGAAACAGTACTCCGACTACTGGAACCAAACTGCGAGCGGAGACGGTAAGCGTTCTAAGCCCGTGTTGACCAGATGCAATTAAGGTGTAGAGCCTGACTTTATCACGGCCTAGGTCAAATTGTAGATGCCATCATCATGCCCGTGGCTCCCCACGCGGCTGTAATACCTGGGAAATATCACCATACCGGTAAAGTTCACATGCCAAATCAAGGCTACTGATAGTTCAAACTAATGATGCTTCTAGCATATACCGAGGCTATCAATCTGATGAATTACAGCGCGGTCGTGATACCCGTGACAAAGGCTGACAAAAGTATCGACGTTTTCGATGGCACTTACTGTCCCAAGAATGAAAAAGACAAACGAAACTGGGAAGCGTGTATGTTCTTCTGGCATGTGCCATTGTGAAAGCAGGCTGACTTAGTTTTTGCAGACGACCCCGAGATCTACCACGGGGCTCCGGTCGGGGTCCAGCTAGTTGCTCGAAAGTTTGAAGAGGAAAAGATCTTGGCGATTGCAAAGATAGCTGCGGCTGCTCTTGAAGAGTCAAAAGTGAGCGGGAACAAGTAGTCGTGAGGTCGATTCAGCAGCTGCTTTCTCCAAGCAGAGTCGAGTCATTCTGTATCTATCGTGACGGCAATCAACGGTTGTCGTTCCTGCATCCGCCCCCAAGATTGTCCTTGCTACTACAACGGGGTGTCTTGACTGATAAAAAGAGCTACTGTTACCTAAAGTTCTCTCTTTAAGTGAGTAAGTGTCCGTTTTGGTAGGCACACCAGAGCTAGCCCAACGCCTTGATTGTCCCCAGATGCCCGTAGTACCTATTCATATTGAAGCTAAATTTTAAGCTACAGGGATCTACCCTACTAATATTGAAAGACCTCTTTAATATATTATTAATCCTAATAATAATAACTACTTATCTACGCCTAAAAAGTAGAAGATTAATAAATAGTAGGGTTAGTAGACTATATAGTAGCTCTTTATAAGAAATATTACAGCTATATAGTTCAAGAGGATAGACTAGAAATTACAAGCACTTATTAGAGAAACATAGAATTCACCTTCTAGCTATAGCTTAATAGATTTATCTTTTGTTAGAAAATGCCTTAATTTCTAATACCTGTTGAGAAGCTGTAGTGATAACGAAAAAGGGGTCATGACGATGTCGTGGGTCGGCACGTTAAAGGCGTCAATAATCTGAGAAGGAAGCTAGAGGGAAGGCTAACTATATATATACACGAATTTGGTCCTTAAGGCCTAAGGCGGCTAGGATGTCTGAGGGCCGAATATCGTGTAACTCTGCCTGCAATCTTCCTGCAACCTTAATCTACTTGCATCATCGGTCAAAGCTTGTAACTAATACCTTATCCCTGAGCTGAGGCCTTTGTTGACCGACGTTTCCGTGTAACAAAGAGCGCCACTTGTCCTACATAGTGCAATATAGTAAGTTGAATGGAGACATTGCCAGACTGACTGCTACCAGGGAAACTTCACTTATGGAAGCTAGGCACGAGATCGCAGAGTCCATCCGCACAATGTCACGGGTTTCTCATGCTTAGCCATAGTACTCGGCGTTCTCCGCAATGAAGAAAGAAGTCTAGTGGTCGTGAAACTGATGGCGTTAGATATGGGCTCAACGTCAATTTAAGGTGCGACTTGGGAGTGTCAGACGTATTCTACATCTAGTTAGTTTCCTGCATGAGATGGCACGATTCTACAGCTCATAAATGGCCAGGTGATTTGTGACATTCCGTCTGACCGGCTCGAGTAAAGGTGAGCGGACACGAAGCAGGCAACAACCCGTATCAACAGCTGATTGCTGGAGGACCAAAGCCGCTCATACGCAGTACTCCGTAGAAAGTAGTGAAACCAGAATCGGCCCAGACCTGCGCCATCTTCAGCTTCACTTATATGTCTCAGACATGCAGAAATTTTGCTATGATTACCACACCGATCACGTCAGAGCTACTACAAGTCTTGACTCGGCTTCATATTGCAGGCAGGAAGTGATAGTTATCTATAAAAAGATCCATCCGCCCCCCCCCCTATCTTGACCCAAACCCGGATTCACTCAAGCACTCTCCGAACTGGCCAACTTCCTCCTTCAATCAATCACCTTTGTTTGGCTGCTGCAGTGATCATTCAGCATGACATCCAAGAAGGTTCCCAAGAATTGGGTTCGAACAACCTCACAAGACTTCTCTCCATCGGGGGCTCTCTCTTTGGGGCAACTTATGACTGATCCCTTCAATCCAGACTCTTGTCTTATTACCACGCCGTTGCCATCTATCCCGGCCGGGGGATGTTATGAGGAAACACACAAGAAAGACGTCGCCTACAGATCTGAATTTTCCGTCCGGACTGGATTCAGGGGTTGGCTGCAGGATACGTCTGGCATCCTAGCAGCTGCCGGTGTCGAACAGGATCGCAGGGGCAAGGATTGCTTCAGAATTCGCATTGAGAAGCTATTGACAAAGATATTTCTACCCGACGTGGACTACGCCAGGAAAGCAGTCGAAGCAAGCAAATACGCCACCGATAAAAAATGGTGGGAACTGCGGCCACGATTGTACATTGTGACTGGCCTGCGGATTGCTGAAGGGGCCAGATCATTCACGAATGATTATACAAGAGGCCATAATAGTGGACAAGCTGCAGCTGGTGACTTGTCTTCAGCTGGGATACCTCTTGCAGTGGGCTGCAGTGCCAATGGGAAGTCCATCTTCGATCAACACGAACACGCGGCAGAAATCTCTCCGTTTATCGTCGCCTACAGGCTCCATGAGGTTTTTTGGACCTGTCTATTTAAGCCCTTGCTCACGACGAGGCCGTTTGTAAGAGGCATTATTCAATCAGCTGAGAACAGCACAGCTGCAGATGAGGAGATTGGAGTCATGGAGATGGTTGGCTACGAAATCGATAATGTGGCATCACAGGCTTTCGACGGCGGTGCTTTTGACACGGAACTGATGAGCGAATGATATATTTGTAATGTTTCCTTCAACCCAAGGTGGCTAAATTCTCTGCCATGCCACGCACGCACGCACGCACTCATGGGTTTAGAAGATTCCACCTCTCCAAGTTCCCGTAACAGATTGTCGCAAATAGTTATAGGCTCTAGTTCAATATCTCATACAGAGCTACTCCATCTAGTGCTGCAAGGATTCTTTCCTCCACCCACTCTGCCGCGGAATTATCAAAAAGATGCCACGGAAGAGGGTAGAAGGTTTTGCTTGTAATGTCTCTCTCACACGAAAGCATGCATAGACGAAAGATGCTAAGCATCCCCTCGGTGGTAATTCTCGGATAATCTCTCTGTTGGCGCCGGTACCAAAGGTTGCGAAACTCAAGCACTAGAGCGGCCATGCCAGCCATTATTGCTGTTGACATTGACGTGCCAGACTGGCGCTTCTCGTGGTTACCGTAATTCAGTCCTGGAGGATAAGCGACACAGAGATGCTCACCGATAACACTGAAATTCTTGAGAGTTTTGGTACAATCGAATTTCGGGCTGAAATCTGATTTTTCTCCTTTATACGTGCACGAGTTGACGCGAATCACCTCGTCCAGTCTGGCTGGAAACCCGACTTTCGGCCAGTTGGCTGCAGCGGCGAAGAAGATGACTCCCTTGTCCCTCCCGAACTCAATGGCGTCGGTGATGTTGGTCTTCTCGGTTCTGAAAGCGAGTGACATGGATATCATGTCCACCTCCCACTCTTCAGTAGCCATGCGGATTGCCTGGACAAGATGGATGACGGCCAAGGTGAGCAAGTGAAACAAGGACAAGCAAGGAAAGGCATGCTTGCGGGAGAATACTCACCTTGACAATTCTCTTGCTTACCACGTGTTCATATGGACTTTCAGACGAAAACCTATAGTAGTCCCAATAGTCGAAGACCTTGGCAACGTAAACCATCGCCGTAGGGCAGGTTTTCAGAAGTAGATGCGTACAGCCGGTGCCGTGGCCGAGATTGTCGTCGATGACCTCGGCAGCGTTACTGACGGTGAAGTCTTGACTGAGCTGCGGTCCTATTTGCCCAGTCTTGATATACTGCTGGAGAATCGGATGTTTCATCTCAAGACCGGTGTCAATGACGGCAATCTTGACTCGCTTCTCGCATGTTCCTTGCCGTATTTGATTCAGGGTGGCATGGACCGTCTCCATCTTGTCGACGTCAGCAAAAAACCTGTCCGCGCCAAGTTGTCTATGCTGCTGTCAGATCCCGATGGTTTCTCAATAGTTTAAGATGGTTCATACAATTCTTCTGTTGAAACTTGACGATGATAAGGCTGTTTCAGAGCTCTCTTGATCTTGTATTCAACACGCTCTTTCCAAAAATCCTTGAAGCCTTCAATGGGCTTGTCGTTGACTTCCCAAACTTCAGAAGAGTCAATCAGAGTCCGGACCCAACTCGTTATACCGTAATCATCCGCAAGATGATAAGCCGTCTTTTCCGTAACCCATAAGTTGCCATGATCTAGCGCGACCTCTCCATATGCGGCGGGAAAGGCTCGAATGTGATTCTCTTCAGCAATTCTTTCATCGTCTTTCGCGGAAGGAAAAGCAGCCTCGAACATCATCGACGCCGAAATGAGGCCATTCTTATCTCTACTCAGCAATGAGTACTGCTGTTCATTCCCTGGATTGTGTGCAGCCTTTCCTCGTGGCCTAAGCTCGAGCAACGTGTAGGCCAAAGTAGAGTTGTCATCTAGACGGATAGTGCCCCTGCATTTGCTGTGCACACAATCACTGGCTACTTTATATCAGACTCGGTTGTATATGTCTCACAATGGGGCACATGATGCACGTACCTGGCCTCGTTGCCAGAAGATTTCCTTTCCATGGAAGGCCATGGGCTCTACGAGGTATTTGCGTGAGAGCCTCACCACTTGACATGGTAGATTCAGGCAGTGAAGGTGCAGGATAGAACAATAGGCGTGATGAACAAGTAAACAGCGTCGAAAACAGCTCGGTAGCGATGCCTTTGTTCGACAAGATTCAGGAGACGTCGGCGAGAACTGGGTTTCAGACGCAGAGCACACAGTATTCCTGAGTATATTTTATCTTGTCCCGTCTCAGTCTTTCGTGGGCTCGCGTAACAACGCTGCGAGAGGTTGTTGATACTATACTACTTCCCTCGGTATTGTGATAATCAACTTCCAACTTCAATCGACAAGGCCAGACAGATATTTAGCCAGTTCCACGCAAGCAAAGATAAAACTGACTAGCGTCTGACAGGGAAGGACAACTCGAGTGAAAACAAGACGCGACAAGTTCAATCAGTAGTTAGAGTGCCACTCGTGAAGAAGTAAAAAAACTGACATGGTTGGGGTGCGGAGGCTTTGCGTTTGACTTCAGATAGACCGGAAAAAGTCTCATGCTTGCAGCTATAAATAATACCAAATGCCGGGTCACAGCCTCAATGTCTTCTGGGTCTTTGCCGCCCGTTATTGAGAGTCAATGAGACAGCGCAAGGCTATAAGGAAACCGGGTCATCGGAAACTTGGTCGTCGCAGGAAGTCGCGAAATCACAAACCAGCGCCAAAGTAAAACCCATCGGAGCTCGTATTCCAAACAGCCACAATCTCTTGGTCATTTTTCTCCCGACCCTGGTAGCCCATCTACCTATCCAGTCCGCAGAAATGCGCCCCGGAGGCCCAGAAGCAATATTGTTTGCGTTGTCGAGGCTGAGCCTGACGCTGAGAAGGGACCGGGAAAGGAATGAAAACACCACACCGCCTTCTGCCACAATGCTACACGTCAACTCATGAAAAGAAAAGTTCCATCCATGAATGTCTTGAAGCTGAAGGGCCAGTTTGCTTCAACATGGCCATCTGCAGCCACATACTTTGTAGCAAACAATAAATATCGTTATATCATCCGAAGAAGTGTCATATCTCACAAACTTATACTCAGATCCAACCATGCTATTTGGTGATTGGAAGTGTGGTAATGCCATTGCGAGAAATACCAGGGTCTAACTTATATCCCAGCATACGGGTAGGAGACCGGAAGTCAGGGCGGGTAAGACAGTAGTTATGTCGTGCCTCACTCAACCAATGGAATGTAGATATGGCAGCCATTGAACATACCTAATCTCACTCCGTACTAATGAAGCCTCATTGTCACCGTACTTTTACACGTGGTCCATGTTACTTATCAGGGCCGTTGATTCTGGCCGGACCGCTCTCCCGCCAAGGGGCTCCGTATTCAGTTCAGCTTCTCTTCCTCTTCGACACGAAGGTGTGTAATTCAATTGAGAGGACTGCTGTTTTTGAAGACCTACAGAGAGATTTTTTTCTTTTCCCTTGTACTAACTATTAGGTTAGATCAAAGAAACATTAGGATATGACTTTACGTGAGCTTGTAGGACCGAGGGGCCGATACGCACTTACTCATTGCAACCTGGCAGATCAATCTCGATACGAGACATTCACATCTCAAACGTGAATTGATTGGCGCTGGTTAATCTAATATAACAAGTCTAGAAATATAGTAAACGATCTACTACTATAACGCATATTTGCCATGATAATTCTCAAACGTATCGCATCTCTACCTTGGCGTGCCACTCGTATCATGTTCTTCGCTTATAATATAACGAATAGCCTCTATGCGCTTGGCAAACAATTCTGTGAAAACCCTAAAATAGACTTCATAACACAAGTTGAGTAGTTCCAAATGGTAATAAAAAAAAATGCTTGCCTCAATTCTCACATGGCTCTTTTTATCTTTCAACTTTTGATCATAAACTCGACGAAGAACAAACGTGATTTTACTCTCATCTTCTAATTTTCAATATAAGTATACTACAACTACTATTTTTAGACGTAAAACCTCTGTAATCTAGTATATTTCCAAAGTCCTAGCAATCTATCTAGTTATAAAAAAGACTTGAACCTACTACCTGGAACGATCTACTGTGCATGGTATCCTTTTTCTTCCATGGAAGAAAATCCTCGCCTGACAATCACCACTGCATTTCAGTCTCTTGTCGTGCTGTGCTGGCCGCATACCCTTTTCCACTTCGCCCAGTCACGATGCCTCTCACATGTATAACATCCTCTATTCCATTACCAATGGGTGCAAGACAACGAATTGGCCCCAAAGGACGGACAAGTGACGTATAAAGATCATGACATCAGGTCGGTGTCGTAACCGCTTCCGTCGAAAGGCTCATCTGCCACGGCTTGAATTTCGAAGCTTTCCCCTTCACAGGGACTGTCTTCAAGAGAAGGACAAGGTTTCCAGAAAACCTCGTGGAGTCTATAGGCAAATATATAGGGCTTATCTGTTTTTCCGATTCCAATGTAAATGGAGGGGACTCCTGGACAGTCCGAGGCGGCTGCCTGGGACTCATCGCCAGTAACACCCCCTTTGTCATGTCCACAGCTGCCATCGGATATCGACGAGAGTACCGGCCCTTCAGCGATGAATAACCCAGTGACGACATATAGTCGTCTTCTCTTCTCAAGCCAATCGTTCGTAGTGTTCATCGTGCAGTTGTACATTAACGTTTTTACATAAGAGATATCAGCTTCGAATGTGTCTACATACAAGTTCTTAAAGTAGATTTCGAAATCAGCCCGACACTCTTGGCTCCCGACTTGGTTCCTGGACAGAAAGACAGCTGCTAATTCTCCAGTGTTTTCTTTGACCCGAGCTTCATATCTAGTTTTAGATATGTTGTGCACAGGAAGAATTCTGTTCGTATAGGTAATTAGATAGCGATTTGGCTGCTCAGGAAACGGTGTCGTCGTGCAAGTCATAAGAGCACTTTCAGGGTCCAAGGGAGAGGTCAGGATTTGCCCTAACTCCAGGAGTCCTCCCGGTAAGTAGTGCTCTGAAGCTGTTTGAACCCAAATCTTGCGAGACGCGTTTTCAGCCATAGCTGATGCTTGACATGCTAATATTCTTATAGCAGACGACTGTGCGAGGGATAATGCTGGGTCGTCGGGAACAAGAAAGATACGAGGGAGACGGGTTCTTATAGGTCATACTTATAGCAAGCAGCATAGGAGTACGAATATGACAGTTGTTTTCTTTAGTCACGCGTGGTTCGCAGCATTATGTGTGCATTTCTGGTACATATAGCATGAAGCTTGATAATAACTGCTGCGCTCTGCAAGTCGGTGGTGGACACAGATTCAGCCTTGATCTAGCTTGAAAGAACATCCTGATGGAGTCTGGCCATGATTATTGATCTTTCTTATGAGTTTCATGGCCATTCTTACGTCAAACATACTCCAAAAGTCTTGCAATCAACATTCTAAACGCAAATGACATCCCTAAGGGCTCACTACGACATACGACCTGACCTTGAACTTGCTCAAGTACGTGGCAGTGATTGTACGAACCTGTTTAGTAGCTCTAGTAATCGAATATATATCTTCACCATGAGGTCAAATCAACCGTCATCGAAGTGGTCTATCTTGATGATAGATAGTAGTGAATAGGTAAAGGAATATCACCAACTTTCAGTAGTACGAGACTGTGCCTGTGCCTTGTAAATTGTACATGAATTCCCGAGGATACACGATGGTTCTTGAGCTGTTTCTGCAGTGCAGTGTCTTGTGCTAGTCTCCATAGAGTGCTTTTTGAAGCTGCTGCAGAAGCTGAAGTTTTGATAAAAGAAAACTTTGAAAGAAGGGTGGAATCAATAGCAACTTTTAAAGGCCGTAGCATACAACTTCATTGAGAACTAATCCATTATTCATCTTTCGTTGATAACAACCTACTTCGTGAGAACCCATCGTCGCATGACCTACGTTACTCCCGTACCACTCCGTGGAAACTCACGTGGGCCTTTTTTCACATTCAATCACGGCTACTTTTGCTCTGCCCCTGCATGCAATTGTCTTCGCCGTGTCTCTTATCCGCTTATTCTTCGACTTCATTAGGTTGGCTTGTATGGATGGCTGTGATGCTGTCCTCCATCAGAGACTAACAACCAGGATGGGGTGCTCGAGCCCAAGCATGTGAGACAAAGAGACATTAACTGTGTGATAACTATAACATAGACCAACCTAGTGAACTGCAAAGTGGGAGTGGCAGGACTCAAGGGTTGTAAATATGTGCAATGAAAGAACGAGAGCTCAAAAAAGTCTCTTCAAGGCACGGTTAGTTGCCATTGAACGACTCATACGACCGCGCGCCACCTTCACGTCGACGGCTGCAGGAAGATGGGAGATGGAAGATGGACTCAAGTAGTAGTAGGCGAAGTTCAGGATTAGTTTCTTGTTTGCATTCACGCCATGCTGAAATAGCCTTCTTACAGTAATTCAAAGCCAAAGTCGACAATACTGGCTGACTGATAGACTGACTAGCTCCCTGTATTAATGAATGCCTTCTATTCCAAGCTGTTCATGCAGATACAAGGACATTTAACATCCTAATATCTTTGAAATGATATCTTTGCTCTCAGCCCTGCATCACAGCCCTTGTCACAGCGATAAAGAAGGAAAGTAAAGCTCACGTCTCTACGTCCAGACGGCTTTTCGCCTCACCAAATTAGGAAACCATGGTGGCTTCATATGGAGCCTGTTCGTGTGACTATATGTTTGCTTATTGAACAGTTGCCATTTAGTATCGATTTCTACAATTATTTTACCTCTCTCTTGTCATCTTAGATATTGTATCTGCCGCCCTACAACATCGCTTTTTATGGATACTGAGAATTAGGCCGGCACCCGAAATTCTTTCGGACCGTACAGCAACGTTCATGAGTGTGTGGACAGGCGTCATCCTCTCCGTCACATATTACAATAGAGGGACGTATTGTAGTGCACTTTTAGAAGCAAGGACTTTTACATATCACATATTAATGTTCGAATGACGGTCAATCGTGCGAGCCTGAAATCGACAGGCCCAGCGTCAGAGGCCGCGCCAAGCATTCAAAAACGTATAGTAACGCATTTATTTGCAGGCACTTTGTTTTGGAACTGACTTCGAGCTCTCAAGACATCGCGAAGGCGCGAATGAATTTGGCAAGCTTCTCTGCACCTTCAAGGGGTATCGAGTTATAGTTGCTTGCTCGAATTCCTATGCGGTACTCAAAAGGTCAGTGTCACTCATCCAGTATAAGATGACGTGCATGAAAAATGCTTCAAGGGTTTATTATCGAATCCTCTGGAGTCACATACCACCGAGCGAACGATGTCCTTTTAACCCAGTCAGTCCCTGGGCAGTACCATCATTCAGAAAGGCTCTCTCAGCAGCCTCAAGATCGTCACCTTTTGTGACTCTAAAGCAGATGTTGACACGCGACCGTACATCTTTGTTAGGAATGATCCTGTAGATCTCGGGAAATGCCTCAATAGCATCATATATAAGCTGGGCTTTTTTGTTAGTCACGGCTTCTTGTCCTTCGACCTTATCAGGATAGGTCTGCAATAGCTTCTTGAGAACCTGGCCGGCAACGTATACACTATGACTATTAGCATTGCGCTGAAGAAAGATGATGGACCCAGGGAAAGCTTACTCGAAGATGCTCAACGTATTGTAAAGGCTGTTGTTCTTGGCAATAGTCTCGTACTGGAAAATGATAGGCGGCACAGGTAAGCCAAGATGTCTCATCAAGGCGACGGAAGGCTGAGATAATGTAGGTGGTAGGAAGCTCTTCTTGATGACCACCACGGTAATACCAGTCATTCCAAGGTTTTTCTGGGCGCCGAAGAAAATAGCTGAGAAGTTTCTCACTGGAATATTTCTTGTGAGGATATTCGAACTCATATCAGCGACAACGATTGGCCCTTTTCCATCAGGCCTTGGCTCAAGAGCTTTTGGAAATGCAGGGAATTCGACACCATCCACCGTCTCGTTTGAGCAAAAGTAGACGAGAGCAGCATTGTCGGACAAACTCCAGGTGCTCTCATCCGGGATAGTCCCAAACTTGCCGCCGTTCGTCTTCCGAGCATCTGCCGCACTAGCAAAAGAGAATAAGCCAATATACCCAGCACATGACGTTTGATTCTAGCGTGAGGCGTAGAAAAAATAAAATCAACCTGTTTCTGTTACTCACATGTTAATATGCTTCGAGCCCAGGAGCCGCTCGGCTTCGACGGACGCCTTCTGAGACCCTGGTGAGGAAATATGAGTTAGCCTGCCACTGTCATTATACCTAGAAACGTTTCACGGTTCTAGGGGGATACAATGAAGGACAGAACTTGTTTATCTTACAGCTGCCGGTGACAAGGTAATCAATTTTAAGATCAGTATCCACGGCTTGTTTAAGTTGCTGAATCAATTCAGGGCGGTCGGTGGGATCGCCTTCAAAATGACCAAAGATCTCTTTGTACTTGCGGGTAACCCATGCTCCGACGAAGTTATATACTGAAGCAGAGAATTGTCCCTAAAGACATGAGATCAGCAATTCTTACTTGTGATAGATGGATGTACACACAGTCCCACCGCCTTGCATAAAGAGAATCTCGTAGTCATCCGGAATATCCAGGCAGGAGGCTAAATCAGCTTTAGCTTGATTTATGATATCAACTGCCAGCTGTGAGCGATGAGAGTGCTCAGCGACTGAAAACTAGAGGTTAGTTTACTCAGTCAAGACAGCTGACGGAAGGCGATTCCAGATATTGCCTCTTGAAATACGCTGAAAGGGGGAATGAGGTCTGTGAGAGCTTCATACTGCCTAGCCCAGTTGCATTATAATTGACTAGAGCCTTGGCGGCTTCCTCGACAACTTCGGTAGGTAACCGAGCTGGTCCGGCGCCGAAGGAGGTGATATCGGACCTGGAGGGCATAGTGCCTATACAACATGTAAACTCGACTGTGTCGTTGAAGCTGAAGAAGATGGACGAAGGCGTGGAAAATCTGCTTCGACTTGTCGGAGGCGGGGCTTGCGGATATATCACGTGCAGACCTAAGTACGGACGGTAAGTTAACTATCTCCCGTGAGTCACTGATGACCCACAACCTTGTTCGCCTCGCGAGACCGACCAAAGAGTGGGGCATAGCACGATTAAGTACTAGCTTATTGCGCGTGTGGGTCGCACAGCGCAAAGAAATCAAAAAGAGGCCATCATCACCGCCTCCCTACTTTCACATATACCGCTTATCTGACAAGCAGTCACTTGCTTGCAGTAAAGCCCCTCCGCGACAAATTCGATTGCGCGTCGCAACTTCCATTCTGCATCCTAAGACTGTATTTTGTGTTTTGATAGTTCATGCATGATAGACTCCAGCAAGGCAAAGCGTGGGCGCTCCCTTTGTTAATTGCGGCGACGTCATCGAATTTATCGACTAGGCCAATTAACCCAGAAAGCTCGTCTCGCACAGAATGCCAGGCACGTATCCATCATGGCTCCTGACGGAATCCAACGCCAACCTTTTCACTAGTTCATCTTGGCTGGCTGGAGAGTTTCTGGTTCTTACACTGCACCCTGGAGCAAAGCACCAGCATGTTCTTCGTGTTTCAACTCACCAAAGTGTCCTAACTAAGTTGGCACTAATAGCTTATAAAAACCCCTCTCCCGCAGAGACTAGCTCGGAAAAGGGCCAGAAGGCAGTACGAGAAGCACGGCAAGATTGAGTGTTAAGACGCTCTTATAAATGGGACAGATGACTCTCATTATAGTTACACGCATAGTTCTACGTGGGTGGTGAGAAGTTGCTCAACCTGCCTGCTCCACACCCAGTGGTCTTTTCCAGATGCGTCACCACTTGCAAGCTGCCAGGAAGATGGATTATCCCTATACTTTCTACTGTCTGAACATTGTGTCATTCCCTCTGGAGCAAAAGGTTAGCCTCTACGACGCCGACCGTAAAAACGCATTGATGACCATTTAAGCATCTATTATAGCCCCGTCTAGAACAATGCTGAATTAGCCGACGGTAGTGAGAGGTGATGAGTATCTTTTATTTTAGTCCTAGTCCTTTTTTGCCTAGTTTATATTTACGTTTCATCCAATGATCAATAGTCTACCTCAACTATACCAGGCCTCGCACTTGTTTGGCTCCAAGTTCTTGTACTTGGTCAGCTCCCAATTGACATCCCCTAAAAACTCGCGGCTGTTATACGGGGTTATGCAGCCGTCGAAAAACCTGCGCCTGTCTCCCAGACGCGTTCTTTTAGCTGCGGGAAACTCCTCTTCCTCCTCCAAAAACTCGACCTCGTCTGCCGCAGGGACCCCATCGTCTTGGCCGTCACGGGGGGCTGATCGCTGTTTCTTAGACGGATCGCCGGCCGGCCGCTGCGTCAGGTCGCGCCCAGAGTTTGGCGTCATGGCCAGGAAGGTTATGCCGGTCAGAGGCGTGCTGCCGCCGGAAGTGCTGGCCAGGCCGGCGCCGGGCGTGCTGATCTGGCTCTTGGCGTTGGATGGAGGTGCTTCTAGATCTGGATAGGCTGCGGCCATGTTCTCGATGCAACACATGTCGTAGTGGTGCCGCAGCGCCCTACGGTCGATATTCAAAGGCACGGTCGCCTTGCGGCCGTGGTAGGGTTCCAGGTCTTGATATGGCACAAAGACACGCACCAGTAACGTCTTCGGGTGGATAGAAACGAGGCGCGCATCGAAAAAGTCGTGCATGTGCTTCATCAGCAAGATGCCGTTATGAGGGCTCCATGTTTTTCGCCACGCCTCTTGCAGGAGACGTGGATTGTATCGCATTGTCTCGTCAGCGTCAGAGCTCGACGCATTCGTCTTGGTTATCGGGTAGAGATGATAATGCTGTTGCGGCACCACATGGCAGGCTTGGATGCCCGGACCGATCGGCTGGCCTAGGCACCACGGCGCGCCGGCGCCGGTGATAGCGCAGCATGCGGACCTGTTGATGCACGCCATTCTGAATTCGCTAACAACTTTGCGCGCCTGGTCCATAGCTATGTCCATGTTTGCGGGAGCGACTATGTTGGCGTATTCACCGTCGGCGTATTCACCGTCGGCATCGTCGGTTGATTTCTTAGGTGAGCTGCGACCTGACGCGCTTCGTTTCGGGGGTGACTGCGAGCGAGCCTTGGCTTGACGCCGCAGCGGCATAATGTTGAGTCTCGAGTCAGACGGCGTCTTATTGTGCGGTAGATAGGCAGGATGGCGATATCGATCGGGGGTCGGCAGGTGTTGGGCGCATTTCGCTGTTGAGCCGTAGTGTCAGCAAAGAGACATTAAAGAGACACTGACAATAGAAAGGTCAAACCTTGAAGGTGGTCCTTTAATGAGGAGCCAGCTGGTAACAGGCAACGGCTGTGCCGCACGATGTGATATTTGATGGTCCTGCGTGCTTTAATGGGATCGATTGACGGCACGCCGGGGGCGATTGTGTCTATGTTTTCGTCTGTTATCCAAGCAGGATATTCAACATGTTCATCTTCGCTTTCAGGCTTGGGTGTCTCGATCAGGGCAAACGCGATGCCGCCCCACGGCTTGTTGCGTGCTGTATTGCCGCCATCGCCGTTGTTTCCGCCGTCGCCGTTTTTGCCGCTGCCCCTGTTGTTTCTGCTGTTGTTTTCGTCGTCGTCGTCGTCGTCGTCGTTTCGATCATTGTCCAGAGAGCTGCCGTCAAAGCACAACGCCAGCTCGGCGCGCACGTCAGCAAAGGTCACGGTCGGCTTGCGTGGGTTCTGGTGTATGCCCGCAAAGTGTGGGGGGAATTCGCCGTCGTCGTCGTCTGGTCCAATGGTGAAGAGCACGTTCCACCCGACAGCGCGCATCGACGCTGTCGCAGCCGCCGACATGGCTTTTGCTCGTTTGGGTGACCCAGGTTGAAGGTTTCAACGAGGCCTTCATGATGCGGCGCAAGTTGCTCCACGACTTGGGTGACTAATCCGCCGTTGTCAGGGCAACGCCACAAGATAAGTCGCGACAGGCCAGGAAGTAAAGCCGCCTGTAGCTACAAAATTAAAAAGAAATGGAAATATACAAAGAAGTAAGCAAAAAGAAAGGCTCCTCTGCATCACAAGGTCGTGGGGACTCTGATCAGCCTCTTTGTTCTGTGTCGTGTCACTGGGAGCGCTTCCTCTTGTTCCGCTCTGACCACCCCGCCTGCGTAGCTGACTGGTAGGTACAATTAGGCTGCGATTTCTTACACAGCGTTGCTTCGCCTTCGAAATTACGAAAAGATGAAGCTGGCATGGTCTCGTACAACGGCTGTTAGTATTCTACTAGTCTAAGGCTATCTATTTGTCACAAAAAATGTGACATGGCCACGCCACTTATAATTTGTACCTTAGACCCCCTTAAGCAGCAACGGGCGCCGAGGTCAACGCGGGGGCACCTGGTGGCTACATCCCATTGATGATAGCTGCGCAAAACGGCCACACAGATGTCGTGGAGCTGTTGCTTGAGAAGGGAGCCCTCCTCGCTACCAAGGCGACCAATGGATACACTGCCCTAGACATGGCCGCGCAGAACGGCAAGAACGATGTCGTCTCTTTCCTACTCAGCAAGGGCGCCAAGGCTTGCGAGGATCTAGACCAGGGCGCCTCGGCACTGGGTATCTCTGTGGAAAGCGGCGATCTGGAAGCCGTGCGATTCTGCATTGAGCAGGGCGTTGACATCAACAGCCAGGCATTCAAGGGAAGGACGCCGCTCAGCATTGCCAAGGGCTTGGGGCATACTGAGATTGTGAGCCTTTTCTTGGCAAAGCATGCTGTCGACATGGAGGATATCCCTCTAATGGGAAGAGAAGGATACAGGGCTGTAAACGTCACGCTGCCATATCCGGACATCATGGCACTCGTCAAAGGGACGCTATGCTGATGATCCAAAGAGGCATGGGCTCTTTGCCGCCGCCTTGTTACCCGTCACTGCAAGTCGAATCACCCAGACAGACCACCAGGGAAAGCGTGCGTACACACATCTACACCACGACCAACCAAACGCTATTCGCACGCGCCGCCAAGACGAAGACGGGAAGGAGGGACAATTTACGCTGTTTGAAAGGTTCCCCGAGGAAACACAGTACCATGTCTATCAAGGAATAGAAGGGAACCCGCTATGCTTTCAAATCGCTGAAATTTCATTTACAAATCTTAGACTTATAAACACAAACAATTTAGAAGGAGGATCAGTCTGCCACCACAGCAGCACCCAAGCGCAGAATCTTAGAGTAGAAGACGCAAGGTCATGGTCGCGCAAGAGGCCAGATAGAATCGTCCCGATATAGACTATAGAGCAGTCTCGAATTATGTACATGTCTGCAACAGAATACAAAGGCGTCCCGTCCCGTCTCCGTGAGCCAGCCAATATGAGCATGTCCCGTGGTAAGTACAACGACGACGAAGCATCTTCCGTAACAAGCCGTCAGCAATTTACCAAGATAGCAGGAAACATGCAAGACTGTCACACCAAGTGGCAACGCGTATACGCCTTTGGCTAACTGTTTTATTGCTAGCTATCTCATGCATCATCGTGTAACTTTTCTGTCCATGTTGACATGACCATGACATTTTCCCAAGACCAACGTATATTTCTTTTGGTCTTGACCCAAACTATCAGTCCAGTGACCAACCACTTTCTTGTCAGGGTTGAGTGCAACTCGCCCAGACACATTCATCATCCTTGACTTCACCTACTACTGCCCCGTCACATCCTCTGCCAGCCACCTACTCCGCAGCCTTCTTGTGCCTAGAGCAATATGTCAGAAACCCAATCAGTGAGCGCAGAGTTTTCCACAGTACGTACTTGGAAACAACCCTCTCTATACCATCCAGCCCCATACGCAGCACGTCCATTCTTGGGCCGTACGAGAAGCGCACAAAGTGGTGGCACGGGCTGTCAAAAAGGTCACGACGCCGCGAGGGGTTCAGATCGAAAAAGATGCCGGGCACGACAATGACCTTTTCCTCCAAGCAGGCCTGGAAAAAATTGAGGCCGTCGGCGATGCTTTCCGGGAGGCCGTCCAAATTGAGCCATCTTGTCCCGCAAGGTTAGTTTCTTGGTTACAATCGCTGTTCAAGGAGCAGGTAAATAGCGGTGGCATACAGATAGAATGTAGAGTCAGGGACGTATTTGATGACGAAGCCCATTTCGCGCAGGCGGCGCACAACGTAGTCTCGCTTGTCCTATGAAAGCGTCAGAGACATGTCTCTCGGCGGCACAAGGTAACACGTACACGGAAGTGGCGCTGTAAATGGACCATTTCGTTCTGGACAAGGGTTGGTTCCAACATGGGGATGGCGGCATCCTGGAAGGCGTGGCAGGCGCCGCCGTCTAGATAACTGCCGCACGAACCGATGCTATATGTTCCGTTAGTCCGATTGACATTGTAAAGCACCCTTGCAATTCACATACGCCGCGATGTATTCTGCGAGCCCACGTTAGCCTTGGAAGTTCCAAGATGCACGATGTCAAGTCATACCCTTCGGTCCCAAAATCCATGCAATTCGCCATCCCGGCAATCGGAATCGCTTTGTGAGGCCGTCGATGATCAAGACATCATCCTCATCGACATCCTCCACGTTCTCGGCAGCAGAAATAGTGGTTCCGTCGCAGTTACTCGTGTAGTTGTAACCAGAGTAAAACTCATCACTGATCAGAGTGGCGCGACCTCGGCAAATATCCTGTATCTCGGCCAGTTCGGGGTTGGCAACGACGCGGCCGGTCGGATTGCGGGGATTTGAGGTGAGAATCACAGAGGTGCCGCGAGCGATTTCTTCGGCAATCTTGTCGGGATGGATGTGGTAGCCGTCTTCCTCGGATAGAGGAACTGGAATGGCTGCAAACTGTCGGGTGTTGTTAGCATTCCTGCTCGTCTTGCTGCCATGCCCTTTTCTGCCATCCTTCTTCCATCTAAAGGAAGATTCCGGGGTCGACGTACATTCTTGAACAAGCTCAACATTTCGTTGTACGCGGTATAGTCGGGCAAGAAGAAACTTAGGTAGGAATTGCCCAAGACGGCCGCAATTCGAATCAAGCCGGCACGACCACCAGGCACGATGGCCACATTCTCCCACGTATACTGGCTATCCTTTCCCTTACGATGCATCTCATTGTACAGCTTGGCAACAGCCTCTCTCAAGGGTCGAATGCCGGCCGTGGGGCCGTACTCTCTCGCGGCGACAGAAATGTCAATAGTCTCGGGACGCTTGAAGCAGCCGGCAATGTCATCTTCGACCTCGGGCGCTCCCTGGCCCAGGTTGGCCCAGGAGTCGGGGTCGTCGAAGAAACCAAGCTCGGCGGCGCGCTCCGTGCACCAGATGACGCCGGTGGAAGCTCTGCTGGCGTCGAGACCAGCGTGGGGTAGATGGCCTTCGTGGGCGTTGCGGAACTGTCGATGGACCTTGGATTGAACCTCTAATAGGGTGTTAGCCATCCACTATTTCCATGAGGATATCACATTCTACATCCAGCAGCCCTCCTCTAAGTGGTGGTTTATTGCCGGCCTGAAAAGCTCTGCGAGAAGAGACGTCGACATGCGGGGGAGGGGTCTGCTGGTTCTTTTGTGCGAGCCGCTTCATGCGTGATACACCCGCCATGGCCATTTTCCTCCTGACAGGCGAGATGACTGCATCGGGACGACAAGGGCGAGGATTGCTTACCATTTGCGCCAGGCTCGGCGTTGCTAAACCGGCGAGCCCTGAGCTTCGGAGCGCCAGTGTGGCGGTTGAAGGAGAACTTACGGCCGCCGAACATGCTGGCGTTTCCGTCCTGCTTGAGCGGCGGGTATCGATACAGACGGGCAGCTTTCTTTTCCTGGGAGGGAGATTCGTCCAAGAAGAGCAGACGATAAAAATCAAGAAGAGGTCGAGGTGGGGACGAGAAGACAGCCTTTTGTAAAAAGAAGAAGACTGCCGCTTAAGCATCAGAACTCTCGAGAGGCAACTCGACAATGCAAGTGGAGAGAGGCCCAGGCAGTTCTGATAAATAAGTGGACTTTCCGTGCTGCTGAATGGCCTCACTAGCTGCCCAAGTAGAGTAAGTACGGAGTAACCTCCATGGCTTGGCTCCCTCGTCACTATTTTTGCCTTCAATGTTGCGGGCGGGATGGGGAGGAAGGGAGGGTGGCCTCTTGCATTGACTGGCTGTCGTCCGCAAGAGTGACGAGGCCGTTCGTCTTAGCCTTCACCGTATGTATATGTCACTTGGGGGGTGGACAAAGGGGGCTCAAGCTCAGTGCAGCAATGCGTGCGTGGGAGGATTTCACGATGCGCTTGGTTTCGGATTCGGTGGACGGGCCATGGGCCAGACTGGTTGGTGGCCGGCGAGTCCCGGAAGTTTGAGACAATCCTGCTCAGCATATTCCCGGGGGTCTTTCAGTTCAGGCTCGACACTGGACACTGGCTGCGGCGCACGTAACTATTGTAGGTACCGATGGGTTCCTAGGGCGAGCAATCAACGGTTTGATCCTTCCGCTCCAACATTGATCCAACCAAGGTCGGGTTACCAGGTGCCGCGAAGTGAGACACTGACCGGAACTCGGCACCAGACGTCAACGTCACCCGCGCCTGTCTTTTGTTTCTTGCCTCTTCCAAGTGTTGGCGGCTGCAAGCTCTTTCAAGGCACTTGACAACCGCCTATGAAACGTCAAGTGAACAAACATTGAATGCTGCATCGGTCGACTGCATGTCAACCAACTGTCACCAAGGAAGACGGCATCGAAAAGAAGCGGTGTCGTAACCGCCTTACCAAGCACCAAACCACATCCGTAACAGAATCCCGCCCCACGTGAGGCCCCTGTTCCCCCGTCCCCAAACCCAAGGTCCCCTTTCCCACACCAACATCACGCAAACCAGCCAAGATGACGCTGAATCAGCTCACTGCCCACTGTGCGACGTCCCACGCGGCGGGCGACGTGCCGGCCGGCTGTGCATGGATTGTGAATCTAGCGTAGAGCACGCCTTGTTCCACGAGTGACCTTTCTTCACCTTGGATACGACTTGTCTACAAGGCAGCTGATCACCCGTAGCTAATTCTCGTGAATGTATACTCAAATATTTAGTGTCGTTGAGATACCAGTCATGCGCATTCTCGTCACCATGAAGGTAAGAAGCTACAGCCAAGGTCAGACGTTCGAGTGGATCCCTCTGCCAATCTCACCTGAACCTCATGGCGAAAAGCTCCCACCAGCGACATCAACACAACAGACAAGGTTCTTCAACAACGTCACCGAGCCAAGAGCCCTTCCCATCTCGCCGGATTCAACACTCTCGAGGCCGCACCACAGGAACATGCTTCTATTCTCCCGTCTCCCCAGAATCGCACAGCTCTCTTCCATCCAAGCCATGTCGTCAGCCAAAGAGACCACGGTCCTCTCGCCCACCTTCTACTCTTCCTCGTCCTCGTCAGACACCTCATCGTCTCCATCGCCAAACAGCAACCGCGGCCTCCCTGCCCCGGGAGATTCCACAACAGCAACCCTTGACGTCTCCGGAGACGGCACAACCGTCCGGCTAGACCACCTTGGCCCTCTCGTCGTCAACATCGACGGGACCATGTCTCGCATTTCGAACTGGTCTGAGATGGCCGAGATTGAGAAGCAGAATACCCTGAGGGTGCTGGGAAGACGGAATAAGCAACGTTTAGAAGCATTGAAGGGGGTCGATAAAGAGTAACTTGGATTACAACATCACACGACTCCGTGCAACGCGGTAACAGAGGGTGTGCGGATGTGATATTGACGTCACGGGCGTCGAGATATAGCATTCCCTTGAAGCCCAGTAGTTAGAGATTTAATACGTCGAGCCTTTAACGAGTAGAGTAATAATGACATTGCAGCAGTCCGTTTCAAAAAGGAAAGCCCGCGTCAACAGGAATTAGGCCCCAGCCTCAATCTCAAGAACGGCATAAAACGTAGATTCAATTCACATCATATCTAGCCACCCATATCTATACGCTCGTCATATAGTTATAGATCATCCACGTAAAAAAGGACAGTCCTCATCATTTGTCCGAAATAGATGCAAACCACCGCCCAGGTTCTTTTACAATGTCGAAAAACGCCCCGAAAAATCAAGAAAAACAAACGCCCCTTGCACTTCATTTCGTCTATGAGCGCGTCAATACAAGTCATCACATTGTCGTCCCAGGTTGACAACTAAGGAAATGCGCCGCGCGCTCCACGTCATCGCTCGTCCTTGATGTCTTCTTTGGTAGATGACTCGGCAGACTTGGACTTTTCGCTGCAAGGCTTGGTGAGCTCTTTATCGTCACTGCCCTCGTTCTTCTCGACGAGAAGGTTCTTCAACCACTTGTTCTCGGTTTCCAGCTGGGCAACCTTGTTTTCCAGGGCAGTAACCTTTTCTGTCATCTCCTTGGCAGACTTCTCAAGAGCCTGCTCCCGCTGCTTCTTCTTGATTCGAAAGCGTGCGCTAGCGGCGGTGTTGCGCCGCCGCTTGTCCTCCTCGGCAGCAACGCGTGAGGAGTCCTCAAAATTCATCTGCTGGGGTGCGGGAGTGGGAGCAGCAACCATGTTGTCTGGCTTTCGCTTATCCCCAGCTCGCGCATTGCCTTGGCGAAACTGGGGCTGTTGATGAGGAATCTGGACCTGGTGATTAGGCTGGAGAGGTTGAAATCCCTGCGCGGAGTCTGGGAAGGTGTTCATGTGTGGTGCGGCAGCATATCCGTTGTTGAAGTCGGTAAAGTTGAAGTCACCTATTGATTGCAGGTAAGCAAGTCAGTCAGGTTCATGTAATATCCGAGGCAATATATGAGGCATGTCTAGGCATAGTTTGGGTGGGCAGAACCGAGTGCAAGTCATAATCTTGTCAGGGTAGATAATGGCGATCCTTGACAGGAGGGCTGACCAGCAGTGAGGTCGCATTCTGTGATGCCGGTGCTAGTGTGGCCGGGAGACGTATGACCGACCAAATGCGCGCGGACAATCACGAGAAATTGCACCATCGCTGACCATTTGTCATCAAGAGATCCCCCCCCTTCATGCCCCACATTCAGCAGACGAACCGCCCCAAAGCCCATGCCAGCAGAAGTCGCGGAGAGGGCGTGGTGCAGAAACGGCGGCGAAAGAGTGGTTGCAAGGACGCGGGGAACTAGGAAAAGGGAGGGATTGTGCATATTGTGTGCTTTGTGCATTGGAAGGACATGTCCTCTCTCATGTGCCAGCCACCCCGCCTAGAAATGCCAAACGCCCGGACGAGTAGCCAAGGCGTCGAATTCGAGCACAACGGGTGAAACCCACGAGGGAAGAGGGAATGAGATGGGATCACCTACCAGACATGAAATCCAGGTTGGGCATATCGCTCAATGTAGTCTGGGCGGGTGTCACGTCTCCGGATGTCGTAGAGCCATTTTGGGTGGTGGCCTCGACATCCACCTTGACGGGCTGGGCCTGGAAGTCGGTGTTCTGGCCAGAGTCGAAATCGAAGAACTGGGTGTTGGTGAAGAGAGCCAGGTCATCTTCCATATTGAAAACGTCCTCGGCAGGCGCAGTAGCATCCTGTGGACTGATCGTGTTGAGATCGCGGAGGTATTGCGACACGTTCGGGCCGTGCCTACCGTTGTATGTCGACATTATGGCGTGAGGGTTGGTGAGAAGCGAATAAATCAATTCCGTGTTTTATATTTCAATCCAAGAGTTGCCGAGGTTCCCCAGACATAGAAGACGGGCCTATGATGCAGCCGAGTCTGTGTCCCGATGTGCTATCGCTGAATGACGCTTTTCCTTAACAAGTCAAGTTTGATAGTTGCAAAAACACTGCGGCGATTGAAGCCGGAGGAGTGAGTGGGTTCGCGTGGTCTGAGTCTAAGCAGAGGCGAAGCGAAATTTCGCGCGGTAGAAATCAATTTGTCAATCTAACCTGATGTCGCGCAGTGTTTCGCAGCGACAGGAGCAGGTTTACGTGGTGATGGTGGTTCCAAGTTGGACGGGCGAAGATACCGGACCGGTGGATTGATTATGAGTCGTGCGACATTTGTCGTCCAGCGACATCCAGCCGAGGGGCAGCCGAAGGGGTCTCCGCTCGCAGCGACGGGCCACTTTGCAAACACATACGAGTGGTACGGAGCGGAGCACTCCGTACCAGACAACATTACAGATTCACCATAAGAGCCATTGTATGATTAGCAATCATAGCACCCAGTGGACCCAGGCCCCCACCCAGATGATCCACCGTGGCCAATGGGCATTCAACCTTGTACCCAACTTCAGCCACTAGCAACACAGCACCTGCGCCTCCTGGCCTTATCTTTGCCAGTTTCTAGACTTGTCGCCAGTAGCAGCATCCCAGGATGGAGCCAATGGAGGCACCCACTTCGAATCCGGAGAAACTCGGGGCTCCATTCCAATCCGCTCATGTTGTGTTTTATGACGCATCCATATTCCGCGTGGCAAGCCCGTTGACGTCCACCCGTCGAAATGACCATGGCCATGGTGAAGCCGCGCGAGTAACTACGGACGTACACCACACACGTCGCCCCGATCTCCTTTCGCAAGATCGAGTTTCCCGGTCGGAAGGGCAGCAGTCAAGAGACCATCCAACCATCGTGATTCGTGAAACACCCCGCAAGCTGAAAGGTCTGATGAAAGGCCAGAACTGTCAACGACCCTGCAGAGATCACGACAGATACCCAATTGTACTTTTCCGTTACAACAATAGCCGACTTGATTCGCAGAACACTCAAGACTAGGGCCAGCGGCAGTCTTCTGGCGCGATCTGCACACAAGGGGGCATTTGGATATAAATGCTCCCTTGCTCAGGCTCGGCTTCCCCAAGGATTTCAGCGCTTCCAGAAGCGGTGTTGGTGCTGATATACTCTAGGCAAACGTCTTTATTCTTCTTGTTTTAAGCATTGAGTGGGATGTTGTCTGTGTGTGTGTCCTGGCCATTCGCCCTAGACTGCTTCGTAATTGGTTCCTTGGCAAGTATGTCAAACCATCACCAACCTCACCAATGACGATACGCCGGTATTACTTCTATGCTGTGGCTGGCTCATCCGTGTGTTTGTAGCCTCTGTCTGATAGTTCATACCTAGCACATTGCATCATTGGTGATTCTCACAACCATCCTCTTGTCAACTCGAGATGGTGCTCAGTCTAGGATGCACCTCAGCGAGACCCTCTCCTTTGTGGCAACCCGACCCTCCGCCAGCAGATGAATTGTTTGGCAGAAAACGAGCTTGAAATCACATGGCCTGGTCCTCTGGATACAGTTGACGAGCCAGACAGTCATTTCTTCTCAGCAACCAGGGCACCCTCGCGCTGCCCTGTGGCGTGATCGTCGCTCCTTCAAATTTCGATATCTCACCGCAGACCTAAACTGTAAATCGCATCCTGGTAAGGCCTAGCCCTTGTTCATCCTACCGCCAATTACGAATCTTCCACGTGCTGAACATTCCGGTTCTCGCGTGCTGAACGACTAGATTAGCCCTGTGCCCAGCTAGACACCAATGCCAGCTGAAGACGAGGACTAACACGTCAGTTGCGGGCAGCAAATGGGTAAGAAATGATTGCCACGTCCATATATGGGAGCCGGGTTCCAAAAAAACTTGTACTTGGTGGCCTCTTTCAGCTTATGGAACCATCATCGTCGACCTTGTTATCGTTTCCCCCCTCGGCCTTACCCGTTGCTATCGTGGCTCGCTCCCATCAGTTTTGATTATCAACCCCTTGCCGTGATCTTGCTCCATCACCGTTGTCACCTTGACGTCTTTTGTTTTTTATCAATAAGGATCCTCATCCATCACTGGAGATGTGCTACTACTTTATAGGATGCTATAGTATAGCACGCGATAACTAGGTTTGGATCTACCCGAGTGACAGTGACAAGCACGCCCTACGTTCGGGATTAAAGAGTCGTCTGGCGTTCTGGAACAGTACTCGACTTTGCAAGTCATAGACGAGTCATGGCATATTTGTCGTTGAGTGGCGGAGCATGGCACAACCGTACAGAGGACCAGGATCCCGTAAACGAGACATCGGCGACATTGTTTCGCTGTTGCAGATTCCCTCCATGCAGTGCGTGATATTGTAGTAGAGGTCCTGAGTAGCGAGTAGCGAAATAGATGTTCGCAGGGTTGTGGGCAGAAGAAAATGGTTCTCCAAGAGCTTCTTCGTCAACCAGCCTATAGTCCAGAATCAATTATGATACTATATCCATTTTTTTCTAGGCGAAGAAAGCCTCCGACTGAAATCCGGTAGAAAAGGGGGCAAGATGTTGGCGATCATGGTGTCAGACGACTTCACTACCAAGAGTGAGGGTACGACCTCATAGTGCTGCTAGTTGCTATTTCTCCATGCTTAGGATGGATGTCAGTTCTGTGGCAGCTTAACTTACAACAAGAGGCCTCCATATGATTTGCATGCGCCTGCAAAGGACGTGGAGGCTCATGGATGCCCTAAACATCCACATGTTCCCTTTCAAAAAATAAGACTACATCAATAGAACGAAACAGCTGAGCATATCATCTCTGCTACCCTACACCACAGGCACAATTGGTATGGCATTCATTCGCCAGACTTGGAGGAAGGCAGCCTCCGAGTATTTGTATTGGCTTGAGAATAATCCAGTCTCAATGGATTCTAGCAAGGGTTCACTATCTTGCAACATGGAAATACATCATGACTGACGCATTGCACATTTGACGGATCCTTGGAGTAGCCATGACGAGTTGCCAAAAATATCCAATCTTTGACTCGTCGGTTCGGTTGCGGGGCTTGCTACTCCCAAGAAAAAGAGGAGGAGCAGTCAACGGGTACGTACGTACCTGACAGCGCGTTCATCGAGAGAGAGATGCAGTTCTTCACTAACCACCCAAAGCGCTGCGAATAGCTACGACAGAACTGTATCTACAAGGGAAGGAATTTTGGCCATGAGGTTGTCAGCCTTTACACCTGCGGACACGTCTTATCTGGCGACAACATTCATTCTCCCCTGTCCCACGACCTACCCTACACGACATCAAAATCCAAATACCTTGTTGGCTGAAGCACCGAGTAAGTTAGTATCACTGGTGAGTGCTTCACGCCCGAGCGCATGCTAAAATTACGTGACGCAGGGCCGTGATTGCCCCTCATGAAATACACACGGATACACAGGAAGCCCACCTTTGGTCGCGCAAAAACGCATGGTTGTCAGACTAAGCTGCGTACAGGGTCCGACGGGGAGACACAAGAAGACAGACAAGACAGCCTTCGTCCGTACGACCAATGTGCGACCTATGAACCCTTGCATAGAGAGCCGAAATCCGACGCGGGAGAATGTAAGTTAACTACTATGTACTCGGTACAGAGTACGGAGTACTCCGTACATTCTTATTAAAGATGACTTACCCCTATGCAGGCTGCGAGCGCCTAACGCAAATGCGAAGCAGATAGCGCCCGAAGCTGAGCGTGTATCTGCGATGCAAGATCAAATCTCAGCTGCATAGACGCAGCACAACATGCCTTGCTTGGCTTGCTTGGAAAGACGACTATCGAAAAGTCGGATCTGGACCCTGTCCTCCCCCGAACCTGGCACCTGGATTACAAGGGACTCCTCATTACAGGTCCAAGGGTAACTATTTGTCGACGTTTACCCAACCGCACCCTGCGGTGGACTTGTGTGTTTGTATTCGTACCAACTCGCGTAGTGGTACGGAGTACGGAGTACTCCGTACATAACGGGATCATTGACTTGTTGTTCGTCATATGACTGGTAAACTCACGCCGGACGTTGCTCTATTTCGGTCCATCGCCATTTCCCACCATCATAATTCACGCCCACGTACTCCGTACATTGCAGGGTCATCATCCATGGCGCCGCCGGCAGCCAGTCGAGCGTATGGAACACCAACAGAAGGACACACGGCAGCAGTCCCGTTGGGAACACAGGCGGAATTGCGAAAGTCCAATGTAAAACAGCGGAGGCGGGGATCGATGCATGTTTTAAACATGTGTTCTCCTGATCCAAGACAAGTCACAGCTGAGAGCAGGAATAGCTGGAGCACAAAGACGGGGGTTTCTCTTCTTCTACGGAGTAAATATTGGAAGAAACGACAGCCATAGGCACCCTTGTCTACCCGTAACTAACGTTACCAACCAAGATGGTGTCGGTGTCCATTGGCCTCGAAAGAAGCCCTGAAGCTGTCGTCTCGAAGACTGGTCTTATCCTGCATTGACCTGGAAATGACTGCGCATCGCTACCGAATATCGCCTGCTGGTCTGCTCAGTTCAGTTGGTTGCAAGATGATGTCCGGGCTGATGAGCGAAACCAACCGGAACTAGAATGGAACTGCGCCAAGCCGTGGTTGTATCTGTCGTTGTATGTCCATTTCCTGAGTCTATTCTTTCATCCTACCAAACCAATCAACCCGATCAGACTGTGTAAACAATATCATACTTGTATATCGTGTCAAATAAATGTAGCCATCTGGCACTGGTATATGCTGCGTCAGACGTAACTTATAGGCTGAGTGATTTATACTTGCTTTAGGGTTGTGAGCGGGCAATTATTCTCTTCCTTATCCTTGTTCCGGGCTGTGCCAAGTCATTGAAAACCGGCCAGCGAGTTCTGAATTGAAGTCATGATACTCCGTACTCCGTATCTGTTTCGCATTCGGCTTCTGATCATTACATTCATCATTACGCCGGGGGGGGACCGCAAATGCGGACCCCTTTCATCTTTACACAAGTTGTAACTAGACCTCAGTGACACCCGAAATTTCCCATCTCTCCCGCTGACTAGAGCCTTGGGATGGAGCTAAACGGGAAATACCAGCCAATGATGATGGAACATGGCAAAGCAAGGGGACAGAAAGCCGACCCTGACATAAATGAACCCTGACATGACCCTGACATGACTAGCCAATCGACGCGCAATGGGTGTTATTCCGTCAAACGGATGAGTCGTGGGCGATTTGAACAGGGCTGCTCGGCACAGGCTTCCATTATACAGTCCTTTGCACTCCTTATCCAAGCACATAATATTATACGCCAGAGTGTGATCTACACGGTGCAGGAACCCATGTCCGCACGACGCTCTTGAACCTCTGTTTGCCGTAGCGTGGCTGCTCTCATCATCATCATGTTACGTCGTTATGTGCGGAGTTGCCTGCAAGTAAATTATGCTGTAGCATTGGGTCACAACAACAACACAAGCTGCAAGATTGTGACCAAGGGCAGTCACTGTACTTGGGCCCCTTGTTAATGCCAAGGCCATCTTGAGGCGTCTATACTACGGAGTACGGAGTACAGAATAGAGTAGGAAATCAGTGGTGCCTTGATGGCCAGTGGCGCTGAAACATTTTTGGAAAGATTGATCGAACCCGTCAGGCGAGCTTCCGTAATCCCACCGCTTTGATACGTACGCAACGAAAAGTGAGAAGCAACGTCAGAATGATACCACTTTTCGCCCGTGCGCAGAGATGCTATGAGATGACACCGAGCCTCCTGTTGAAGTGGATTAGCACCGCATCCAACAAGCTAGGACCTCCAAGTGAACACGATACTGCTTCGTTAACGTTGTGGTATGTATTCCCAAAGCACAGGCAATATTCAATCTCTGCTATTGCAGTTATGGATGATGGCTCCAAACGGAGGCCTTTCACTGCCTGGCTTTGAGCCTTTTGACTGTAGCCTCTTCTCTTGTGGTGGTACATACGTACGTACGTACGCACATTCAACCAGACCTTGATGCGCAACGCCCATAACCACGATACTCCGGAGTGGGGACTCCAAAGTGGGAAGGCGTTTTGTAACTCCGTACTCCGTAGTGCTAAAAACAATGTAACTATTCAGCACCTGCGAGTGGAGGCCCCTAAGATGAACGGGCGGGAACCATGTGGAAGAGCATCAGACCGTGCAGCGTACGTGACAGCATCACGGGCTATTGAATGAAAAGGCGGCTGTAACGTTCACAATGATGGGCGATAGGACTCGGTAATATGACTGGTTAATCAATTTTCCCTTGCACAAACAGAGCCAAATGGTATAGTGACAGTTGGAAGGCGGAACTGACTTGCTAAAATTTACGAGGCACTTCTCCCTTGCATCAATCAATATCCGCTGCCGTTGAATGGTTTCTTTCTTTCTTTCTTTTCTTCCTTCCTTCCTTTTTTCTCTCCCCCTGGTGCCGAACTGACGATGACTAGCCTTGCTTTTGTCGAGGCCGCCCAACAGGTTCCACGACGATGGAAGTTGTGGGCTGAATGTTGAATGCGAGCATTATTCCACCCCTGGGGGTTAATTTGCTTTTGCTGGTCTGGGGTCTGTCTCTCTCCCTTCTCGTTTGGCAGACATTGCTCCGTATCTTCACAGTCCCTGTGCTGGCAAAGACAATTTCATTGGTGGTGACGGTGGCGACAAAGGGGTTGTGCGTCTGGGGGCCCTTGCGTTCGCTCAACGGGTGGGTGCAGACTTGTCCCACCGCCCACCAGGGCCGATACCAGCAAGAGAAGAAGGTCGAGGTGCTTGGTACGGTGTAGAGTAGGATGGCGTTGTGGATAATGCTGTCGAATAGCAGACGGGCATGTTGTTGCTCAAAGTGCCAATGCCCATGAGTTAGCGAGTACCTACGAGGTACTTGAGCGAGGCAGAAGTAACTCCCTTGGTAGAATGTGTATGGAGTATCATGCAGAGAGAGTTCCAAGTTTTTTTTTTTTTGGCCTTTCTTTTTGACAGGGACGTCGTGAATTGGGGACTTTGCCGTCAGCTCCAATGTCTGGGCCATGCCTAGAATCTGAAACATCGTACTGAGGACTTTGTTCTACCGAGGGTCAGCTGTGCCAAGGCGAGTAACCAAGACTTTGCGACCTGGTCCGGATAGACCAGCCTCAGTTGCAAGTGGCCTGGAAGCTGCATGACCAACTAGCGGAGACCCCACCTCCTCCCTTCCGTCAACGCCGCCAACGCAACGCCAGAACGCCAAAAACGCCGCAGCTATGAAGTGTCGTTGCATCTTCCCAACTTACCCCTGACAAGATCCCCATGCTCGGTCTTGCTGAGCCCAACCCGAACTGGACTGCTCGACGACTCACGACGCACCATTCGCCACACCATCGCTATGGCTCACCCGAAATGTGGACTCCTGAGATGCAACATCCTTGTCTCCTCCATGCAGCCTCGGGCTCTGTGCTCAATTCTTGCGTCCGCCATGTCCGGCTATTTTCACTCTACCTGCTCGCTCCGCTGCCGGGCAGAGAGAGAGCCAATGTCCAAGTACAAACAAGCATCACTCGTGCAATTGTGGGCTCCTGTTCAGTCTAGGGAGTAATGATTAGGTTGGTAGCTCGCGCTTTTGGGCCTTCGTACGTACTTTGCAGCTCCCATGTCCTGGATGCCCCTGGGATCTCAACAGGCTCGTCCCCAGTCAGTCGCTCTCTTTCTTCATTTTCTGTCTTCTTGTGCCTCGCCAGTCCCTGTGTGTCTGCCTACTTCATCCTCACGGTTCTGAGAGGCCCTTTTTTCGACCCAGGCTGTTGTTTGTTGGGCTTTCTTTCTTCTTGCGTCTTCTTTCTTTGCGGGTTGATCTCGGCCACGTCCAACGATAGCGGCATTGCGCATCAATATCATCCATTCGCTCACCGTCGAATGGCCAGTCGGGCGTCTTTGATTCTCTCTCCACGTTGAATGCGAGAGACCGCTCGATAAAAATACCGATACTACATCGCACAAGCACCAGATCACGGCAATTGGCGACCCTAATCATCCTCGATGGCTCCGTCGCTGAACAATCATGCCTCTTTTACGCGTCCTCGTACCGGCGACCGTGAAGGACGGCCCAGCACTCGCGACCAGGCCGGCGCTGATATGCTTATTCCCAGCCGTACCTCGTCGCTGCACTCTCGTATCACTCAGCCGATTCCCTCGACTCTGAATGTCAAGCCTCAACAGCGAACTCCCAAGACTCTCACTCATGCCTACATGGTGTGCGGCGTTGGCCGCGAGCCGTCGCAATGGGTCAAGGCACCGCCTCCCGCCCAGGGGAAGGTTGGTCACATCAAGGGCGCTGTTGGTCAATTTTGGCTTCCAGAGATTCTCGGCAGTAGCCCTCGTCTGGAGCAGGATAATGAGATTGCTCGCGCTCTCCATTCCGCTATGAGGGTCAGTATTGGCAAACGCATATTTTCTGGGGACCGTGAAACCAGCTTTTTAACTAACGCGACAACAGGCTTGCTTTCCTCATGATGTCGAGATTTGTACTGGCAGGAGTCAGCCCCATTGCGTTCATCATGCCTTTGTCCTCCAGCAGGATTCTTCTCACACTCTGTATGGCATCTGTCTCCGCGTTTGGTCGCGAGCCGACGAAAAGAGGGCTGAGACCATCCGTGACTTGCGAAAGAGAACCGAATCCGACTTCTACGACAACCCCGATGAGACTTACTGGATCCCCTACTGCTTGTCTTTTCTGTCACGCTATCCGCTTTACAACCTTCTGGGTGACTATCTGCGGGGAATGTGGATTCATTGGAATAAGGCTACCAATTTGTTCCACGCCGAGGAAGTCTCGCGTATTCTCAGTTTCCCAGCTCCAAGACTGAATGACTTGGTCCGCATCGATATGAAGGACTATGCTCTTTGCTACCAGTTTCCTTCCTCACCCACGGGGTTCCAGAATTTCTCCATGTGGCCTCTTTTCAACTGCCTGTCTATCCCCAACATTGTTGGCGTAATTGAGGCGGCCATCTCCCCCACTCGACGAATCATCTTTGTGAGCCATTACGCAGCCATGCTCACAATTGCCGCCGAGACGGTGCGATACTGCGTCCGAGTCTACGAATGGAGCGGCCTTTACGTTCCCGTTGTACATGCCCGCCATGCCCAGGAGCTTGTCCAAGAGCCCGGCCCTTACATTCTGGGTGTGACCGCCGAATGTCGATCTCTTTTTACTGCGCCAACTGACGCCTTGGTCGTTGATCTTGACCGCAATTTCGTCCTCACATCCAGCCCACCTACTGCACTGACCCCTGGTCAGCGCAATAAGTTTGTCACTCGACTCACCCAAGCTCTTAACGGGGATGTCACTCCTGCCGGTGTTCCCCACCATCTCCGATCAGCTTACGGTGGAGGCAAGCTGGTTCCTGCTGGCCAGATTATTGTCATGCGTGGGGAAGTTGAATCTATTCAGGACCCTGACTGGTGGAATCAGGACGCAATCATGGCTGTCATGGATCATGTCTGCGAGAAGACGGGTCGCAACACAGGTATCAAGGCCGTATTTGGCGGCTCGGTCAAGAAGCCTCTCATGACCAAGGTTTCAATGAGGCATCTCAACGAAATTGTGCGTGAGCGAAATCAGTATTCCCGTGACGCTCTCGAGGCCTGGCAAGACTTCATCAATCTGAAGGGCCGCATGGATACAGAGCTTAGCAAGGTCAACAAGAGAAATAATTATCTTGTGGAGGAGCTTGAGAGCTGGAAGCAGCAATTCCTCAAGTTTCAGGCCTTTGCCGAGCAGCTCACCAAGGAGACCCAGGACCTCAAAGTCAAGATTGAGACTCATAAGAGGGAGAACCGCCGCCTCACTGGCCTCATTGATCAACAAAAGGATGATAATGCTCGAATGTCTGTCCGTCTTATTGGTACCGAGAAACAGCGTGATGATGCTCTCATGGCTCTGGTTCTTCAACAAGAGATGGCGGAGGACCTTGAACGTGAGAGACAGAGAAACAAGAAGGAACTCGCCCAGCTCAGTCATACCAACTGTACCCTCACGCGGCAGCGCGATGAAGCTCGTCGTGTAGTGATGCACCTACAGAGCTTGATTGGTGGTCAGAGTCACCATATGGAGCATCTTATTCATTCACTTACCAAACCTGACGAACTGGTCGCCGAGGTCGAGGCTGGTTACGAGAGCGATGAGCACGAGAGCTCAGATGCTGCTTCCGGCGACGACGGTGCAGGTCGGCTGACATCTTCGCGAAATAGCAAGCGACTCTCCGCTGCCAGCTTCGCCGATGTCGCCGATCGTCATCTGAAAGATAAGACTGATGCCATAGCACACATAGTGCGCAATATTGCCGACCAGTGTCAGGCCGCTGTGGAGAGCTTGCAGCTGGCCCACGACGCTGAGTACCGATCAAGTCGACGTCACAGTGGCCTTTCTATTGTACACAGCGAGGACGGACACGACGATCGATCCGTTGCAACTTCGGACAACGGCGAAGAGAGACGCCTCCAGCCTGGACGCACCTCAAGCATTCCGCCCACTCCAGACCTGATCCCCAACCGCAGTAGCACTGCCATGTCCTTTGCGTCGGCTACTACTACGCCAGAGCGATCCAGCCAGCAGTACAGTATGAAGGATGACATTCCCACAAAGATTGTCGAGGACGACGAGGAGGACTATGGGGAGAATCGCAGCGAGGGCGGCGCGGCCACAAATGAGAACGGCACTGTAGCCAAGCACACCGAGTCGCTGTTACACCGACCGTCCGGTGCCAGAATAAGTGCTCTTGGTGGCAGTGGTGGCCGATAAATCAGTAGAGCAGCGCTAGTTTGGGAACGAGTTGACGTGGAGGACGGTATTTGTGCCGGGTAACAAAGAACTTGGCTCCTCGCGATTAATGGGAGCAATGAAGCCGACGACAGGCATACTTCTGCCAATGGTGTTCACTTACGCATCTGTCGCCACACATTTTGTATTTGCCTGTTTGGACGACTGTTGTTGCAGCGATCCACCGATATCCGCTTGCGTACTGCTTGCTGCACGTTTGTTTTTTCCTTAATTTCAGTTCATACTGACGACAACGACAAATCTGGGTCCTAGTGACTCTATCGCTTGTTTGTCTCGGGGTTGTACTTGTGTACCTGTTGGGTGGATGGAAGTGTTTAAGATTTCGAGGCTTCTTCTTGGCCTTGTTCATGGCAATATACAATTTTTCCAGTTTGCAATCTGGTGGTTTTATTTGTAATTATTTTTTCTACAGCCAGCCAAACTCGCGACACCTAAGACAAAAACATGTGTGGCTCAATATGACGTGTTTAGAGGTTTCATACAACATTATGATTTTGAGGCTACGTACTTGATGAAAATCTCAAAAAAATCTTTCAATGAAAGTACACGACCGATCATGTGATTTATGTATATTGCTGATAGCAGTATAACTAACTGTGAGGTGCAGTAACTCGTTTGAGACATACATGGGAAGGGGTCGAGGACCCATAGATTTGCTTTTGGCCCAGAGAAGGCTTGAAGTGGAAAAAAAAAAACCCCCCCCCCCCGGAAAAAGATGACGTCGCAACGAACAACATCCATCATCTTCACAGCTTACCGAAGCCGCGCGATTCCCGTCGCCAAGGCATCAATATGGCAGACCCCCCCTTAACTTCGCTCTGCCCAATATGCCACGTCTCGCCCCCGAAATACAAGTGCCCCCGGTGCAATATGCAAACCTGTTCCTTGTCATGCATCAGAAAACACAAAGCCTGGTCCGAATGCAGCGGCCAACGCGATCCAACCACCTACGTCCCGCGATCGAAGCTACGCACCGCTGCCGGCGTCGATCATGACTACAACTTTCTCCATAACATTGAAGTATCCGTCGAGCGCTCAGAGAAGCTTCTCATCGAAGAAAAGGGGCTCGTGCAGCCGGAAGAGCTGAGGCCGCTGACGATGCAACAAGTTCGATGGAAGACGGGGCGTGATGGGAGGAAGAGGAGAGTCCTGGTCACGAGAGCTTTGAGAGAGGCCAAGAGTAGGACGTTTGAGAAGGGGCTGGCGCAGAGACTGAAGAAGCTCAATGTGCAGATTGTGTGCGTGCCGCAGGGGATGGCCAGGCAGAGGGAGAATTCGACGACACTGAACCGGAGAACAGGGAGGGTTAATTGGCAGGTTGAGTGGATGGTGTTTGGAGGAGGAGACGCCGGTGGGCATGGGGATGGGAAGAAGGGGTTCTCAAGGTTGTTGAGCAAGGTCATGGATGACATTCCGCTTTTCCAGGCCTATCCGGCAATGTTGGAAGCAAAGGCTCGCGCAGAGCCAGGATCGCGGAAGCAGGAGAGGAATCTACAACCCGGGGAGATGCAGAGCTCAGCAGACTCAAGATGGCATCTAGGTTCTGATTGTATCCAGGACCCTGTTGACGAGAAATGGACGTCTTTTGCCGGCGGACGTGTCGACGACTGGCCTGCGGACAAGGAAAGGGCGCAAAGACAGCAATTCCAGTTTCTCCTCGCAGGGCCCCCAACAAGGCTCGATATGCCTACACGAGTCACGGCACTAGAGTCCGGGGAATGTCTCCGCGATGTCCTGGTCAATACCCGCGTCCTGGAGTTCCCGACCATTTACGTCCTCAAGCATGGCGAAGCGCTACCTCCACGACTTGTCTTGGGACCAAAGGATTCTGTCTCCCCTCAGGATCAAGGCACGAAACGGAAAGATGGGCCCGTGAACAAGAAACTGCAGGGGTCGGCAAAGCGCAGGAAACAAGGTGGCATAGACCGCGAAGAAGGGGAATTGAGCAGTGGTGAAGACGGCGGGCATGGCACGGCCGAGGAGACTGGGACTAAGGGATTCGGTCTGGAGGCTGGGGAGGTGATTGCCGAGCAGAGCCTGGGAGAGGACGACGAAGACGAGGAGGAGGAGGAGGATACGAGTAGCTCTGGGTCGGACAGTGAGTCTGATTGACGCAGGCAGTTGGAGAAGAGGAGGCGGAGCTTGGATTAAGTCATGATACCCGAGTTTTGTAACTGTACGATGAGGGCGGTGCACCGCATGGCGAGCATAAATATGAGGAGATCAATTCCCATTCTAGATTTGACGTTCAAAATACTGCGCAGTCTACCTCATCCAGATAACTACCAGATAGTTACGTGAGCATGGGTCATGCGTGGCGACTTGCCTGGTTTGACGTGACCAGGAGGTTAGGTCACGATTGAAGACTACGGAGTTACAATCTTTCTTATCTTCTTATCTGGTCGACACGTGCCCCACCGTGATGTGCAGAGCGGCGGGCGCAACACCAACGCAGCGACTTTCCTCGCCAATTATTTCGACGACTCACTGCCACGCAAGAGACCTTTCTTCTACCATGGCATGATCACCACCGCCATCGTCATCGCCCGCCCGCCCGCCCTCCACAATGGATGACGGCCCCGTGCCCAAGCTGTCCGAGCTGCTCCGACATCCCGACGACCTCGACAAGATCCCCGCGCTGAAGCTGGAATTCTCGCGCAAGAAGGGCGCCATTGACGGTCAATTACGAAATGGCCTCCGCGAACAGCTCGAAACCACCCAGTCGGGCATGACGGGCCTGAGCGACGGCCAGAAGACGGTCCAGCTGATCAAAGAAGAGATGATGAAGATTGACCGCCTCTGCTCCGAGTCCCAAACCATGATCAAGGACTTTGCCAGCATCAACCTGGTGTCGCAGGCCCACAGGAACTTCGTCGCCGTTGAAACCATGAGGCGCGACCTGGAGACCTTCAACGACCGGCTGACGGTCGTGGAGAACATGATGCGCCAGGACGACGAGGACCAGGAGAACATGCCGAACCTGCTGCCGTGCCACTACGAGCTCACGCAGCTGCGAAACATCCGAGACGACGCCATGGAGCAGATCCAGAGGGCCGAGGACCCCGGGCTCGAGTCGACGCTGGAGGACTACTTCGCCCGGCTGGACGATGCCATTGACTGGTTCGACGAGCACGTGGGCCTCCTGGCGATGAACCTGATCAGCCTTGTCGTCAACGACAACAACGGCCTGGTGGTGCGCTTCGCCGTCGTCATGGAGGCCGAGGAGAAGAGTGACCAGCGCGTCCTGGCACTGCAGGAAGCGCTCAAGGACCACGAGGAGTTGGCGGCGCGGTTCCAGAGCATCACGGACGGCGCCAGAAAGGCCCGCGGCTACAAGGACAAGTTCCTGCAGGCCATCCGGCTCAGCGCCGAGCAGCAGTTCGAGCAGGCCCGCGAGGAGTTCCTCGACGACGCCTCACAGCTGGAAAGAATCATGAAGTGGTACTTCAACGACCTCAACGCCGTGCGCGTCGGCATGACGCCGCTCATGCCCAAGAAGTGGAAGATTGGCAAAACCTACGCCGACATATACCACCAGCTCATGCACGACTTCCTGGCCGGCATCATCGAAGACCCGCAGGGCACGTCGGCCCACAACCTCGAAATCATCAGCTTCCCCGAGAAGTACTACAGGAAGATGGCCAAGATGGGCTACCGCCAGGAGGACCTGAGCCCGCACGTCCTGGACAACCGCGAGGCCGAGCTCGTGCGCGACTTCCGCCAGCTCATCATCAAGTTCCTGGACGAGTGGATGGACCGCATCTTCAGCCAGGAGAAGAAGGAGTTTGCTGACCGCAACACCGAGGGGTCCAACCTGGACCAGGACGAGTACGGCTACTTCCGGACCAAGAACCTCATCGCGCTCTGGCGCATGCTCCGCGAGCAGATCGACGCCGGCGCCAACTCGAAGCGCTCCGACGTGATCGAGGGCGTCATCGACGCCATGTTCCTCCGCCTGCGCACGCGCCAGCAGTCGTGGCAGCGCATGCTCGAGGACGAGGCGTCGCGCTACGAGACAGACAAGGTGCCCGAGCTGGAGGGCTTCCAGGCCCTGCAGGACTGGCTCGTCGCCACGGCCAACGACCAGATCGCCTGCATCGACGACAACGACGACGAGGCCCGCCTGGGCTACCTCTCGTCCTTCCGCGCAAACTTCGAGCCGCACGTGACGCCGCAGTACCTCGAGCGCGGCGAGGCCGAGGTCGGCGCCCTTCGCGACCTCTACGTCGACTTCTCGACCTGGTGCATGGCCAAGTTCGCCCACCTCATCTTCGCCGTCGACTTCAAGGCCGTCATGCCCGACTTCTTCACGCCAAAGTGGTACGCCAGCACCGCCATGAAGCAGATGGTCGTCACCTTTGACGAGTACGTCGGCGACTACCGCCAGGTCCTGCACCACTCCCTCGTCGACATCTTCATCGAGATCTTCGCCGACGAGCTCCTCGTCCGCTACCTGCTCTCCGTGCGCAACAAGGGCGCCCGCTTCCGCCGCGCCGACCCCTTCCGCGACAAGCTCTTCAACGACATCTCCACCGCCTTTGAGTACTTTAGCAGCCTGCCCAACCCGGACGTCGGCAGCTCCATCAAGCAGACCTGGAGGGTCACGGAGCCCTTCCTCGGCCTGCTGACCTGCGACAAGGACGCCGTGGCCGACCAGTTCGCCGCCTTCAAGGCCGCCTACTGGGACTTGCAGCTCTCCTGGGTCGAGGCCGTGCTGAGGTCCAGGGACGACTTTGAGAGGAGCATGCTGAATGCTGTCAAGGCGAGGGCCGCCCAGGTAGGTGCCGTGAGGGGGCCCGAGACAATCATGAGCAAGGTCAAGTAGAAAGTAGATAGATGATTTACGTCCAGAACACGACGCTGCTGTTCCCCATGTACGATTATTTGTGTGTCGAGTAAAAAAGGAGTATTACTCTGGATGAACACGAGGCAAGGAGACGGTGTGCGCGACTACTGTTACTTCTACAAACAAGAAAAATGCGTTGTCTAACGTACAGTGGACTCAATCTTCCCTCTCAACATGCCCAAGTCCAGATAACTAATAAATATTCTCTTATCCATCAATATCAAAATAACATCTCGCCCTGCGATTAAAAAGCCCTCTGTCGCTCGAGGGGACAGATTGACAACGGAGAACGAACCCCCCCCTACAGGGAAGACGCTGCCATCTCACAAATGCTGTATAATTGGTCATATGTTCCTCCCTGACTGTAGGCAGCTCGCCTTGCCAGTCTTGTGCAGCCTGGTGGCCTCTATGACCTGCTCGCAAGATAATTGGCGGCCTGAACCGCACTCTCGTTAGCATGTGACCCGGCTGAGGGGGGCGGCATTTGACGTGTCTCACCTTGTCCAGATTGTAGTCGTACTTTTCCAAAGCAGCCACCGCATCAGAGCGGGAGTAGCCCATATCGGTGAGGCTTTTCAAGATCGGGTCATCGTGCACTCCCTGCTCAGTAAGAGATCGACCAGGAGGCGCTGGGCGCTCAGTGTGCTTGTCACCGCCATCCTCTCCACCAAGGCCGGGAAGGGTGGGATTGCTAGGCGAGTCCAGGCCAGCAAAGATGGCGTCCCAGTCGTGAGAATCGGCAGTCTTCTGCTGGGCGGTGCTGCCGGCTGCAGAGCTATGAGACACAAAGTCGAACGTACTTTCATTGCCAAACGCCGTGGACTCACTCTTGGCTTGGCTGGCTGGCGGGCTGCTGTCAAACACGGGGTTGAAGTCATCCCGAGAAATGTTGGCAAAGTCGTCATCGGCGGACCCCTCCTTGGCGTCTTCTAAGCCCTCGAAGTCGTCATCCAGGACATCAAACACGCCCTTGGCAGCTGCCTTCTGTGGCATGGCAGCCGGAGTAGCAGTTCCGAAGATATCATCAGCAGTCAGCGTCGGCTGAGAGGTGTTGGTGGTCGTCGCAGGTGATGATGGCTGTTCAGAGCTAGAAGTGGTAGTTAAAAGCTTTAGCTGTTATCCTTTTTTTTTTTGGTCGATTAAGGGTAACCCGGTTATTACTCACCTCTTGCCAACATCTTCTACAGGTTCTTTAGCAGGCACCTCGGGTGCGAGATTCGGAGATGTTTCGCCCGCCTTCCCATCCTGTGTGGCTGCTGCATCCTTTTTAATGACATCCTTGCCTGCAGGCGAAGCCGCAGTGAAGTCATCGTCGAAGCCCCCTCGCTCGCTTTCAGATTCTGAATCATCAGCGGCCTCTAATTCGGCAATAGGAGGGAACTCAGTGCTGAAAACGTCGGTGGACTTGTTGATATCAGTTTCGCTAGCAGCCTGGCCATTGCCAGAGGCAGTAAAAGCGGCAAAGGCATTTTCGAAATCGGCCTTGGCTTTGGCTTGATCAGTGCTGCCGAAAGGGTCGGGCTTAGGTGTCGAGTCGATGACTTCCTCGCCCTTTGCCTTTAGTGCAGCTTCGTTGACCGATATCGCCGGTGGATCAGCAGCAATGGGCGTTGCTCCAGGTGTCTCGCTTTTCTCGCTGTCCTCATCGGCCGGCTCTCTATTACTAGTGGCGGAAGGATCATCGACCCGGGAAGCAGGCGGCGAGACATGGCGAGACGAAGAGAGGGACCCAATGTTGTCGGAAAATGGCAAGAAGCTTGAGTTGATCTGCCGTGACGCAGGCGGCGCAGGAGGCTCCATGTTCATAGTACCCTGCCGGCTGATACTGGGACTGGACCGGCCAGTGTGAAAGGACGATACACTGGCCGCAGAGGTTCCTGTATGTTGTTGCTGTTGGAAGGCGGCTGGCGGCGGGTTGGCCGTGTTGCCCGCTGCTTTGGGAGAGGGTCCGAATACATCATCAAGAGATTTGTCAGTATAATTTCTCGTAGAAGGGGACGCAAACGCGCCCATGATATCGGTGCTGGCCGTTCTCTTAAAGAAGGGATTGTTGTCACTAGCAGCGGACAAGGCCGGGCTCACAATCTGTGCTGGCGCCGAGTTTGGCGAACTGCTGTCCATCTGCCTGCTGGCAGTTTCACCTCCTTTCGCTAAGTCCACTATCTCGCTCTTCAGCCTGTCTCTTTCTCCCTCGGTTGTGGCCAGCTGCTTCTTGTTGATGGCGACTAGGCCCTTCTGCTGGCGACTGTCCGACTTGAGCTTCTCAATTTGGGGCTTCAGCTTGGCAATCTCGCCGCTGACAACGCGGATGCGTTCCCGCAAGGTTGTATTCTCCTGCTGGTCTGCTTGCAAAGCAGTCGCAAGTTGCTGGTGCTGAATCTGAACATCTTTGAAGGTCCCCTCAAGCGCCATACATTCCGATTGGAGCTTTTGCGTCTCAGTCCTAGATTTCCTCAGCTCTGCCTCCAAGGAACGTGTGCCTTCGGCCTCTTTTTCGTAAAGGGCCCGCAATTGTGTCAGTCGCTGTTCGAAGTTTTGCTTCTGGGAATTCGTCTGATTAAGCTCGCCCTGGGTCGTCAGTCTTTTACTTTCCACGTCCTGCATTTGCTTCGAGAGTGTCCCAATCTGGTTGGACAAATTGGCCAGCTCCGTCGTCTCTCCCGTAATATTCTTGCTTGACTCCGGGTCATGATCTTCCAAGAGGTCCTCCGACCTGTTGGGAGTCTCCCCTTGAGGCGGCGGTCCGGTCAAACCCCTGCCAAAAGTGGAAGAGGGCACAAACGGTTTGAAAGTGGTGCTTGATGTGGTCGAGCGCACCGGAGATGATGGGGGTAAAATGGTTGAACCACCGGCAAATGGATCGTGAGCATTGGAACCCCCCGTTGACATGGTGGTTTGCAACGGCGCAGGCGCAGGGCTAGGAGACGAATCAAGTCCGAACAAGTCGTCCAAGGCTGATTTGGGCTGCGGAAGCACTGACCGTGCCACAGGGGCCGGGAATTGAGGTGGCGGTCTTTGGATGCGGACACTGGGAGGGACAAGATTATCAGGCAGTGTTTTAGGTAGTTCGCCGCCAGTGCCGCTTCTTTGCTGTCGAATCAAGTACATGGCAATAGCAAAGCCTTCTCGAGTAAGCTGGCCCTGATTGTTGTAGTCAGCGAGGTTCCATATCTGGCCCAACTTGTCATCGTCAAGCTTTGACTGGCTAAAGAAGGACACGGCCTCATCTCCGGATATGTATCCCTTATTTCCTTTATCAACAGTAGCGAAGTTTTGATCGAACCAGGCCTTGTCAGTGGGAGATATAGCCCAGTCGCCGGCGCTTACGGGTCCCATTGGTGGTCTTCCAAGGGGACTGCCGGCTCTCATGTTGCTCGAGCCACTCAACTGCCTTGGCATTGGTGCCATGCCGGTGTTGCTTGGTGATTGCCTCGGAGCAACGTCGCGCCTCATTGCGGCTTCGTACAGTGCAGGAGGCAGATGCTTTGGCACAGAGCGCAGGGTGCCAGACTTCATACAAGTGAGCAAATGCATGGCAATGACAAACTCGGGAAGTATGAGGGCGCCTCGCTCTTCAACATCAGCCAGTGCCCAGATATCTCCCAGCGTATCGATGGATAAGCCGGATCGTTCAAAAATGTTCCTGGCGGTTTCACCGGAGAGTTTACCGGCCTGCAACGGGAGGCCCTCGAAGATGCCACTGTATTTTGCGACATCTTTTGGTGATGGGTAGGGTATTCGATCGATACTGCCGCTGCCGCTGCCTTGAGCTTGTAGCGGTGCTGGGCTTGAGGAGGTAGGCGAAGCGAGGGATGGTGGTGACCACAGGCCCTCGAATCGAGGCAATGGGCCATGCTGGAGGGCCAATTCAGCTGTTGGTTTCCGTCCGGCCTGAGCATGGCCTATCAAACGTAGGAAAATACCAAAACCTGCGTGGGTAAGAGAACCGCGGTCCTGGCTGTCTGAGATCTGCCATATCTGATGGGGACGACCGTTAGTCGGATGTAGCGGAAAGCTAAGGAAGTCGCGCGCGACTAACCGTTTGGAACAGTTCATTACCAAGCCTTGTCTTCTCGGATAACCATAAGGCTGCTTCGCCCGTGACAAGACCAGTATTCTTAGGATCAACTCGGCCGAGTAGCTGGGCACGGATCTGGTTCTCCTGAGGAGTGAGGTTGAGATCCGTCGGCGCTGCAGGCACGAAGAGTTAACTTGGGCCACATGGACACTGAAACAGACTTGGGCAGGGCCAGTCAAGATGGTTTCATCATCATACCAGAGTCAGCGCCGATTTCAGCAGCCATTCTGAGGCATAGAAGCTCGAGGGAGCTTCAGGTGACGGAGAAGCGGTGGGAGGTGAGCAGTAAGTAGCTGGGTGTGGTGTCGTCGTCCTTGGGGGTCGGTAGACTGGAACAGTCTGGTGGTATGCCGTACCGTCTTCGCCTTGATGATCCTGATGGCTGCATTCGGGTGCAAAGAAAAAAAAGCAGCAATCGCTATGCGCCAAACGACGTTGGACGACCGTTGGGTCGAAGCGCTATGATGGAGAAGACGCCAGCCAGGAGTTGGGGAACCCGAACGTTAATCAGGTTGGAGTTGGGAGTTCTGTGATCAGCTTCGGGGGGCTGGACTGGAGTTGGAGAGCTGTGATTCGGTGGCTGTCACTGAGACGAGCGGTTGGGGGAACAGACCGGGGCCACTGAGACCAGTTTGCCAGCTGTTGCCCGTGCCTTGGGTGTCTGGAGGTGTGCGTGGTGTGGCTGGTGAGGAGGCTGATGTGGCTAGTGGGGGCGGCGTCATCCCGAGAGCCGTCGCTGCAGCCTTGTCGCCAGTTTCAATGTCGACCATTTCTGTTGATTCGGCCAGACCTGGCTCACGGTGGCTGTGACTTGGGCGTCCTCACGCAGCTCGAGGATTGGTCGGAATTCTCTCAACTTCATGTCGCAATTTGCTTGAGCGTAAATATCCATTTCAAATCATTCACACACACATCTATCTCGGTCACTTGCTGCCGTACGTCCCACGTAGCCCTCAAACAACAAATTACTCAGCCTACTGGATCTTTCCATCCCCCACTCATCCGGCGCTAGATCGGAGTTTTCGGACAAGTTCACGAGTCACATCCATTGATTCATGTTCAACCTTGGGTGAAGCTCAAGTGTTTTTGGCCACGGATAAAAGACGTCATTGCCGTCCAACCCCCACCCCATTCTTGGGAAATTCAAATCTGGAAATTCCATCGAATTGCGCATCCTCGTTTTACGCCAAGACTTCTTTCTCTCATCCTGAGCTGTGGAAGCTATTCTCTAGTACGCAAGTACATTCTCACGCCTCGTCGTCCATGCGACCACTCGCCCTCTTGTCCCGCACCTCAAGAGCTGCCCCGCATCGCATAGCTTCTTTCTCCCGCCATCTATCTTCCTCTGCTGCGACAATGGCTCCCATAACGAAGGAAACCGACTATCTTGTCCTTGGTGGCGGCAGTGGTGGTCTTGGCTCGGCCCGTATGGCGAGTTCCAAGTTCGGCGCAAAGGCAATGGTCGTCGAAGCCGCCCGGCTTGGTGGTACGTGCGTGAACGTCGGGTATGTTGATGTCCTGCTTTCGTATGAGCAGAATTCATTGTAATCGAGGATTGCCTACTGACTGTTGGTGTCATGGTGCCATAGGTGCGTCCCCAAAAAGGTCACCTATAATGCCGCTGCCATAGCCGAGACTCTTCACGAGGCCAAGGCCTATGGCTTTTCCGTCCAGGAAACTGCCCCTTTCGACTGGACCACGTTCAAGACCAAGCGAGACGCCTACATCAAGCGTCTGAATGGGATTTACGAGCGCAATCTTGGCAACGACAAGGTCGAATACCTGCATGGTTGGGGTCGGTTGCTGTCCAGGAACCAGGTCGAGGTCGCCCTCGATGACGGCACCAAGGTTGTGGTCCATGCCAAGAAGATTCTCATTGCTGTCGGTGGCCGCCCAAGCTCTCCTCCGCAGATTCCCGGTGCCGAGCTTGGCATCAACAGCGATGGCTTCTTCGACATTGACAAGCAACCCAAAAAAGTTGCCATTGTTGGTGCGGGCTATATCGCCGTTGAGTTTGCGGGCATGTTTAACGCCCTTGGCACGGAGACTCACCTTTTCATACGTCACAAAACCTTCTTGCGCCATTTCGACCCCATGATCCAGGAGTCGGTTACCAATGAATATGAGCGACTGGGCGTTCATCTGCATAAGGAGTCACAGACCACCAAGATCGAGAAGGACGCAAAAGGCAAGCTCACCGTCACATACACGGATGCTGAGGGCAAAGAGAGCTCCGTAACAGATGTCGACCAGCTCATATGGGCTGTTGGGCGAACCCCCATGACCAAGGACATTGGCCTGGAGGAAGCCGGTGTCAAATTGACCGAGAACGGCCACGTTGAGGTGGATGAGTACCAAAACAGCAGCGTCGAGAACATCTACGCTCTCGGTGATGTCAGCGGAGAGGTTGAGCTCACCCCCGTCGCCATTGCCGCCGGCCGTCGACTGGCCCAGCGCTTGTTTGGACCTGCGGAATTCTCCACGCGAAAGCTCGACTACAGCAACATCCCCTCTGTAGTCTTCGCGCACCCCGAGGTTGGCAGCATTGGTCTCACGGAACCACAGGCTATTGAGAAATATGGCAAGGACAACATCAAGGTCTACAAGACGGAGTTTACTGCCATGTACTACGCCATGATGGAGCCTGAGCACAAGGGCCCAACCAACTACAAACTGCTTGTGACTGGTCCGGAGGAGCGTGTGATCGGCCTACATATCATGGGCCAGGGCAGCGCAGAGATGCTACAGGGATTCGGCGTTGCCATCAAGATGGGTGCTACCAAGGCCGACTTTGACAGCTGCGTAGCCATCCACCCGACAAGCGCCGAGGAGTTGGTCACCTTGAAGTAAAGGGCGATTAAGGATGCATACAGTATATAACTAGAGCAAAAGAGCGATTCAGGTTCAATGAAAAGCCGGTTACGTCGTCTATAACTCTTTCTTGTTGCTATTTCCTTTCTATATGCTCCCTACGAGATCATTCTTGTCCTAAAAGACCTGGGGCCTGTAACTTACACCAACGACAGAACAAGGGCGAAATTATAATGAGCCAGTTTAGGCCGAGCGGCGCCATGTTTACTTGGACGTACATGTGAACAACCTCACCCAACCGATCCGAGTGATGGTAGCTTACACCGATATGAGAATGTCGCAGATAGCAGGCAGTTGAAGATGAACGATGGAGATCTGCGCACGCTTTCTTGCATGTTTTACAGCCTTCCCCCCTTCTTCTGAGCTGTGCGTCTCGGCTGACAGCCACAGCCACAGCCATCGGCGGCGGTTAACGGCCGCATTTCCGACGGCGATCCGTACGCACACTTGCGCAGTTTCGACACCGTTCTTCTGCTGATCGATGATTCCTCCTCCATGACTATTGACAGGCGCTGGGGGGGAGACGCAACTATAGCTCTAGCGGCCATTGCCGGTATCGTCACAGAATACGACGTGGACGGGTATCGATTTGTACTTTTTGAACCACGAGTTCTAAAAGGACTCGGCGCTTAGGCCAAGCCAGGGGCGGGTAATTTTACATTACCACAGGTTTCGACGTACATTATATAACTCGACAGAATCCGTCCGTCCTGCGAGCACTACTCCCACGACAAAGAAATTGGACCGCATGATCCGCCCTTACTTGGTGCGGTTGAAATCTGCGAGCAACATTCTGGCAGTCAAGCCCATGAATCTGATTTGTCATTCCTGACGGGAGATATGATTGCTGCTTGAGGGATACAATCGAGTATTACGCCAAAGTCCTCGACGCACCACTCTACCAACTTGGCATTCAGTTTTCCCAGATCGGCAATGACAAAGGGGCAACGGTCGAACCTCCAGGCCTTGGACGATGGGCTGAAGCAACTAGGCATTCGGGACATAGTCGACACGACGACGTGTCAGTGGGGCGAGGGCGGCCAGACATCCAAGGTCGAGCTTACCGGTGCAACCATCTTGAAGACAGTATTAGGTGCAGTGGACAGGCGACTTGATGCGGTCAAACTCGGCAAAAGTCACTAGTCCCGGTAAACAGACATGAGGGGTCATATCAGTCGATACGAGATCCAGACCGGCTGGCTGGGGGTAAAGGGCGAAGGAAGAGGTGCTGATGGAGATCGGGGTAGATCGTTAACTACACGTTTGTTCCTAGACCAAGGCTGTTTAATTCACTCGACTCTGACTTTTCTTGACAAACCAAGCTCTTCTTTGAGGTCTGCTCATGTCTATGCACTGTAGAAGTCTCCACTGATGTCCATGCAGTAAAGTAACTAATACGCCAGTCAGTTGTTAAGAAATGAAAACTCTATCCACGCCGACAATGGCTGTCCGGATGAGGGTTTACTTCCCGACGAGCCCCGCTTTTGCCGGTGCACATGTTCCGATGCTCTCCGGCCCGCATGCTGCCAGCTCCGCAAGTCACCCAAACTAACTACATAGATTACGGAGTAACGTTGTCTACAATCCAGTCTGGTCGAAAGCGTGTCCCCAAGTCAGCATTTCTACGCCCGTCCCATGCGCCACGCCAAATGGAAAAAGAAGCCCAAGACTCATACAAAGAATATGGCCTGACAAGCTACCGAGTACATCTTGCTCCTGGTGATACAAAAATTGCCCACACTGCGAAGAACCTCAGCAGCTCCAGACAAAGCTTGTCGTCCAAGCTCTCAAAAGACCCCAGTTCGCACCAATATCAAAAAGTCCACATGGAAAAGTTCAGAGCAGATTCGAAATTTTAACGCTCGGAAGTCGCACGGGTCGTATATCACAACGACGATGCTTGTCGCAATGAGATATGAGGGGGTCTAATGTACAAATCGTCGTGGCGTGGCCATGTCACATTGATTTGTGTTGCTAAATGCACCCGTTGCGTAGAAAAAGACACACACACACACACACACACACACACACGCACGCACGCACGCACACATACACATAAAAGAAACGAAAAAAAAAAGAGAAGCCCATGTAAAATCATCTAAGCTCAGGTACATTCTCCAGAACGACAGACCAGACGTCTAGTCGCGTTTCTTTCCCCCCCCACAGCACGAGACAAATAATAACCTAAGCCCGCAAGCCGAACAGAAACCCGGTTCGACGCTCCATAAACTTCATATGACATGGTAAGTAGCCGCGCGAGAACCCCCAAAAGCCAAACCGAGTTACAGATGCAAAAAAAAAAAACAAAAAAAAACCCCCCTTCTCATGACCGTCGCTTCCGCAAGTCGGAAGGAAACCGCCCGCTTGGAAACCAATCCCCGTCACTGCATACAGTAGACGTCCGCCAGCGCGACAGAGTGTGCAGAGATGTTGCTCCCCGTGTCGTTGCGACACGTGATGACGGGCGTCGTGACGAGCGCCACGCGCCAGTGCTTGGCTTGCAGCTCGGACGGCTCGAGGGCCGGCCAGATGGGCAGCATGCTCTGGCTTGAGAAGCGGGTGCCGACTTCGGGGAAGCGGAAGTCAAAGGTGAGCCGGGACGTGAGGATCTTGGATGACAGGTCCCAGGCTAGCTCGGCGACCTGCTCGAGGTCGCGGTATGCGTCGGCCGGGTTGGCGAGGCGGTTGAGGAGCGGCTGGATGGTGGACAGGAGGGAGGTTGTGATTTCGTTGGTCCGGTCCTTGTGGAAGGATGGCGGCTCGCTTTTGACGATTGCCTCGAGGATGTGGGCTTGGCGGTCGAGTAGCGGCTGACGCTGGGCCGAGGGTTGACCTGTTTGTTTGTCATGTGCTGGTTAGATTTGAAGTTGGAGTTGGAGTTGGGAGGAGTGGGATACTAGTAATTTTGGTGGGAAGGGGGGGGGAAGGCGAGCTCGTGGTTCCTTCTTACCTTGTGTCTTTTCGAGATCCTTCTCTAGCTCGAGGAGTGCGTAGGTGCAGTCGCCGTCGGAGCCGATCCACGCGTTGGGCACCCAGACCCTGTTGACGATGTAGTCGATGATGACGCGGGTGACGAGGCAGCACTTGGGGTTGTCCGCGCGAAGATGGATGTCCAGGTACGACGAGGCCTCCTTGGCCGAGAGCGGGTGATAGGTAGCCAGCAAGACGGGCCACAAAGGCGTGGCGCTCATTTTCATGGCCATGGCGGGATCGGGAACGTTGGCATGACGCTCGACAAAGGCGCGAATCATGGCGTAAAAGTCCATGATGGACTCGTTCCACGCCGCCACTGTCCGCTCGTTCATGTGAATCAGAGGGCCGGAGACGTTGCAATTCCGAACAGCCATGGTATTCCCCGTCGAAGAGGGAGCGCTGCCGTAGTCTGACAGGTTCGGTTCCGCGAGCCTTCCGTACCGAGAGCGAGACGTCGGCGTCTGGGGATAGTACTCGCGCGAAGGCTGGTGATGGCCGAACGCCGTGCCAGGACGGACGGGAACTTGCTCGGGCGCGCCGCCGGGCTGGAACTCTGGAGCGGTAGGTCTGTAACGCGTAGGGGCATGGTACGGCTTTCGAGCAGGCGGGCGGCTGAACGACGACGTGGTGTTGGCGTAGAATGGGTTTCCGGTCTGCGTGGCTCGCCCCTGACCTGAGCCCCAGGAAGACACGGAGCCCTGGTATCGGCGCTCATGGGAGAATGCAGACGGCGCCCGAGGCGGACCGGCTTGGAGAGGGCCGAACTTGGGGGGAGCAGCGGTAGAAGATCTGCTCGTGGGTTGAAAGACTGACGCTGGACGAGGCGGAGGCGCCATGTCAATGTACGGACGGGTTTCCGTCTCCCCCTGCGGTCTGGTGTCTTGAAAACTCTCTCCTCCGCGCGTAGCTCTCGACTTCATTGACAGTATGGTCTGTTGAGCAACCTGGTTCTCCTGCACGGAATCGGCAAGCGTCTCGATAGCACGAGCCACAGACTGCGGATCGGGATGCTTCATGACCCAGAGCGAGCGTCGGTTGTTGACTTGATCCTCCAAATGGCGTATTGTGTCCTCCAGTCCCTGTCGTCACGGTATGAGTGTTAGTCGGGTCGTCTTCTCGACTTGGCAACTGACAAAGACAAGATCCCAACCTACCTTTACCATATCATCACGAGTGTCCGCATCAGCATCCTCGTCCTTCCTCGCCGCCCTCTCCTTGACCTTTTTGAAGTCCTCCGTCAACCCGTGGAGATCACTCATGACCTCCTTAACATCATGCTCCGCCTGCTCACGCTTCTTCTTCTCCGCATCCACCTCGGCGCGAAGGTCCCTGATAGCCTGCGCCTTGTCGTCGGTCTCGGCCTTGATCAGGGTCGCCTCGAGGCTCATGCGGGAAAGGGCCTTGTCGGTTTCTTCCTGGTCGAGCGTCAGGTTCATCAGCGCGTCGACCAGCTGGCTCGTCTCCTGGCTGATGATCTGGCCGACCTCTTGCAACTGAGCGACGATTTCGCCCGACTCATTGGCTGAAACGCCGGGCATGCGGCGGAGGGCGTGCTGGATCTTGACGAGGATCTCCTGCGTGAAGCGGGACTTTTCAAACGCCGGCTAGTTATGACATGTCAGTCGCGTCGAGGCGTGAGGGAGTCAGGAGGCTCCGACATACGTGATTATGCGACATTTGACGAATTCGCTCAGCGCGAGCCGCTCCGCCAAGAGGAGTAGAGAAGTCTACAGAAAGCATGCCTCCGCCTTGATAGGACGTAGGCGGCTCGGTTTCCAACTGTTTCTTCAATAGTGCAACCAAGTCCGTGGATTCATAGACACACAGCCTGTCGGAGCCAGCCATCTTGCAGGCCCGTGATAGACACGCTGCGGATAGCGCCGATTTGTCCTAGAATCACAACCGATATGAAGAGAAAGCAGTAATGATTGGTCCTTGCTGGGATTAGAATCGTCCATATGAATAGATGCCAACCAAAGCACTGTTCACGTCCCGTCAGCAAGCATCCATCATGATTGATCTAGGGCAAGAGGGCCACGAAATGAGAACTGGTCATGTACATGTACTGAGCCTCGAACAAGCATGCCATGTGAACATAAAGTGGACAACAAGTGTCTGTGAATGCCGGAATGTCACCAGTCTGTGAAGACACCCAAGGAGGACTTCAGATGGACACGGCCAGCACGCGCAGCTACTGCGTAGAGCCCTTGAGGATGAGCAACACGTATGAAACAGCTCAAAGTTTTGAGAAGAAAAACTGTAAAGAACACCGCGGATTTGAAAAGACTCACCAGAAATGATAAGTGTCGTGAACCCAGTTAACCGTGCGACAGCAATCGTGTGTGAGAAACAGCTTGAAAGTGAAGGATTAGAGGGCAAGCTTGTCAGGGAAAAAATGAAAGCAGAATGATGTGTGCTGGTAGGAAGCGGTTGCCACATGGCAGGCTTTCATTTCACGTTGGAGTTGACATGAATGTGAGGTGAAAGTGAAGAGACAGCTTGCAGAGCCCCGAAGTGCAGATCACTCATCAACAGCCGATGCCACGACTAGGCCTGCAAAGACAGTGCCAACTCTACGTTCTAGTCTGCGATACATGATGAATCTTGGCCCAGCATGGTTGGGAAAACTCGTCCAAGGAGCCGCCGAGCGAGGTGAAGGAAGGGGGAACATACTGCAATGACACCGGTTGGTTGATAGATACCCAGGTAGGCTGCATAGTAGTTATTCCATTCAGCGCAGTTTGAACTCATGTTACCAAAATAGCTGGTTAGCTCGCGGAAAGACGCCCCGGTACCTAGTATGTATGACTCGTCCATATTGACGTCTAGCTACCTGGGTATATGAGAGCACACCACTGGTTGATTCCACCATGGCCACATGCAAAAGAAACAATTTATTGTGTTTTCAACAGAGGCAGAGAAGCCCTCATCCTACAGTACTAGAATTACCATAAGACCGCCACAGACAAATACTCCCTCTTGGCAACGTCGACAACGTTCTAGTATAAAATATTAGAGTAACGGGAGCGGGGCCAAGTCACCAGGAACCACGGGAAGTTTGACGGACAGTGGCCTCGTACGCGGTTAAGGCAAGATGCCATCAAGGAGAATCTGCAACATCATGTCTAGCTTAGCTTTTTGCTCGTCATCAGGGCATGGGTGCGGTGTGGCAGAAACTTTTGCGAGTCGAGACTCAAAGACCAACGGCTGTATCCTGAAACATGAGAGTTGAGTCGAACGAGAAATCGTACCAGAGTAGCACAGGGACAAGTGCTGCAAAGTTCAGTCTCAGTGAGGGCCCAAAGCTCGCCATTCTCTTGCAATCTTGACTAACCTGCTGAATACCTAAATAAAGCGAGGGCAATGCCAGCCATGTTAGCTTTTAAATGGCTCTGGTGCGAGAAAAGAGACTGCTGTAGACAGCATCCACAACTGGAGATGCGTTAATCATCTTGCCACCAAAGTATCTTCCGTTCAGGCCCTTGATGGCATTTTCACCGCCTTGAACCTTGTCGAACTTGAGATACACGTCACCCTTTGTGTTAGGATCGACGGCAATATGGACGACATGGCCATATCGACTCTCAGCTTCCGCTCGAATGTCGTCCTCGAGTTCCTTGACCCAATCATCGCCTTCCTCCCTAGTTATGAAACAGTCAGCACAACCCTCCAAATAGAACAGAGCCGGCAACAATCAGATCCACTTACTCCTCGGGATCGAACATGTTGTGAAGGACAACACAGCGACTAGCCATGTTGACGTTGACAGGAAGCGGTTTAGCTTCAGTCTTGGGTTTTACAACGGCCTGGTCTTCTCTTCCATTAGATGCTTCGTCGGTCCTGGCAAGTTTTCTCATCAATGCATCGCGACTGTAATTATTGAAGTTTACTCCTGCGACATCTGTGTCGTCGAGGGCGCTTGCGCCACCAGCTTTATCGCTGTCTCGACCTCCAGCTCTATCAAACGTAGAAGCCTGGCCACCGCGGCCGCCCGCTCCGGAGAAAGCAGAGCCTTGGAAATTGTTCTGTCCGGAAAACCTATGCATCAAGTTGGCCGTGCTCTCAGGGGTAAACTTATCGTTGCCCAGGCCGACTCGGATGGGTCGGCCTGCAAGATCGAAGCCGTTCATCTTCTCCAAAGCTTCCCGGGCCTGGGTTGCATCGCGGAATCTAAGGTGCGGAAGTTAGATTTTGGCTCGGAAGCATTCGTGGCCAAGATAAAAGGCGGGGTTTACGTGACGGAACTCACTGAACGAATCCGTATCCGCGGCTACGACCATTGTCGTCCTTTTGGAGTTGGACATACTCCAGTTCGCCAAAGGGCTCGAAGACCGCCTGCAGGTCCTGTTCAGTCACGTTGAAATGAATGTTGCCAACATAGAGGCGGTGGAAGGGGACAGAGTTCGAGTGTCCAGTGGTCGACTCGGTGGTACGGGCTTGTCGGTTCTTCTCGGCTTCAGTGAGCTTGACAATGATAGGAATACCTGCCAATGGCTTTCCAGTGAGCTGCAATGCCTTTTGAACCGTTTCTTCGTCTTTGAATTCAACGTAACCAACTCTGAAGATGTAGCTGTTAGCAAAAAAGCTCGGTCACAGCTAGAAACTCGACTCACCCCTTAGATCGTCCACTGATGCGATCCTTCACGATTTGAGCTTCATTTACTGGGCCAGCATTCTCCTCGAAGAACCTTTTCAACTTGTCGCTTCGCAAACGAGCAGCAAGCTGCTGCACGAAAACTGTGCGGCTGTCTCGTTCATCTTCATTCAATTGTGGTGAGCGAGATCGTCTGCCGGGAGATCGATCTTTTCCTCGACCGTTTTCGCGGCGGTTGGAGCGGTCGCGGCGATCCTTACGATCTCGGTCATCTCGAGGGCGGTAGCGCCGGCGAGGAGATTTTGAGCGAGAGCGAGATCGACCGCGTCGTCCACGATAGTAATCACCGTCCCTGTTTCGGCGTGAGTTGTACCGGTCTCTATCCCGGCTTTCACTGCGGCGTCTACTGCGGTGGCTTCCAGTATCGCTCCGTGGAGTAGTTTCGCCAGGAGTGCCCTTACGATGTCTTGGAGTGGTGTCCCGACGATCGCGTCGACGGCGATCTTGGCCAGCCTCGCGGTCGCGGCTGTCATCGCGCTCAATTCCATTTTGGGCGCGACCATTTCGGTCGCTTCTAGAAGAGTCATCGAGCTGAGCATTGGAATTCTGTTGCGCTGAACTCTGAGCAGTAGCCTCCAAGAGGGCTTCAACATCTAAGCCAGACATGGTCACCTACTGTCCCGGGGTTGGCAGGTTCGGCAACGATGCACTTGCTAAATAGATGTAGTTGCGTTAAGATTCAGGTTTCGTATATGGCGAGTAGATGGGTCTCGAAGCGTCGTACCCTGCGGATAAAAGCGGTTGAACATGGGGTGTGTATCTGTCAAAGTAAGAAGAAATAGTCGTCGGGCTTCGAGGTGGAGGAAGGTGGAAATGTGGTCACGTGACGAGGTGGCTTCGGTTTGCAGTTGTGGCTTGCGGCACATTGAGGAGAATGTTCGTACTTGACCGAGGGGCTGCTACAGTCGAGAAGACACGGCAAGAAAGTGGACGGGACAAAGAAAGGTACTGCATTAAGGTTAATCTGTAGTGTTCAAAAACTAGCTGATAAGCTAATTTCAATTTCTGACATGAGCGTCTCCGCGTTCATCATCGTCTGCACCTACCAAGCGGCGCTCTCTTCGAAATCTTGCATGCTGCGCAGCACCAGCGGCTATTATTAACAATTATTATCGTCATTTTGTACACCAACTAAACGAAACCGTAGACTTCATACCGAGCCAGGCAAGTGTGAAAAGTGTGAAGAGCACGCACAGAGGGGCTCAAAGGTCTAGTGGAGATTGTCCTGCTCCCGTGCCCATCAATGAACTTACTTCGTCTTGATAGACGTTTGTAGTTCCGTGCCAAAGATTTGATCCCAAAACTTGCTGGTGACGCCGAAGCCCAGCTCGTAGTCGAGGAAGTGATGGGCAAGGTGGTACTTCTTCAGCTGCTTGTACCACAACGGCAGGTTCGTGTGGTGCAGAAAGTAGTGTGTCAAATCATAGCAAACGTAGCCGAAGATGCCGCCACAGTAAACGGCCGTAGCCGCAAACCAATTGTGGAAGAAGATGGCGTGGGTCAGCTTCCAGAATGGGGAGGCAAGGACGACAAACAGCGCCGGGGGCATAACTAGTCGATACTTGTCCATGGGGAGATAGTGGTGGATTCCGTGTAGTAAAAAGTGCAAGGTGAGGAATACGCGGTTGTCCGGGAGGTAGCTTTGCCCGGTATTAGCGGCCTGTTGCGCGGGGGCAGGGTGGTTGAAGATGGCGGAACTTACTCATCTAGATGGAAAAGGAATCGGTGGAGGCAGTATTCAACAAAGGTCCAGAAGAATACACCGAACACCCAGTAGCCGCACACGGCGAACGGGCTCTGGAGCCCTTGACTGGCAATATAGGTTCCATACGCGACACAAGGCAGCCACAAGGTAGGGACGAGCCACCAAGGAGTCTTGGTGAGTGGCTCTAAGAAATTGCCAAACAGAGGTGCCGACTCGCCACCCTTGTAGTGACGAGGGCGGTGAACTTGGTCCAAATAAAAGGCCTTGCTGAAGCCACCATTCCAGATCTGCAGAAACAGAGGTTTGCTCAAGTCCAAAAACTTGTGCTTCTTGAAGTCCTGTGTGTAGTCGGTGTCCTTGCTAAGATCTTCTTCACAGGACATACCGGTTCGCGGATGAACGTGATGGGAATCTTGGTGCTTTGTGGTTCCATTGGCGGGTTTAGCGCAGCCATTTGTGGCAATCGGCTTTTCATTGACGACAAATCCGACAAGTGAGTCGTCGAGAATTTCATAAGCAGCCTCAGAGTGAGGGTGCGACGTAGGGTCCTTCAATATGTCGTCGACATCTTTGCCAGCATACTCGACAATCAGGCTGCCGCCACCGGGGTGATCGTCGACGAAGTCTGTGACATCGTAGACTTTGGATCCGATGGTGACATAGCACGAGGAGGCAGAACTGTGCGCTTCGACCTCTGCGCGAGTAAGATTAGGCAGCGTCCTGGCTGGCATCGCGACGCTTGGTGAGGCTCGGTGGGCTCGCGATGAACGGAAGGGGAGGCTGATGGTTCGTGGTTCGTGGATGCGATAATGAGGTTGTTCACAGGTGGTATGCCACAGGGGGTGAATGAAGGGAGTCGACAACCCGGTGCGTTTTCAGGGTCTGACAAGCCACTCGAATAGGACGGAATCAAGCTTGCGAGAAAGAGAAAAGATGAAGAAGAAAGGACAAGACAAGTGCAAAGCACGGGGGTATTAAAGTGGGCGAGGCATGAGGTTTGATGTTGAGAGCAAATCATGCGACAGCACAAGACAGACGGGAGGATTTTAATGACGATGGGCTCCTTTAGTATTAGCGGTGTCGCGGCCCCTAATGACAAAGCTTTGGGCAGGATGGATGAAGCCTGGCTGTCGTGGAGCCACTTTGGTGTCACTTGTTATTTGGGGGGAACGAACGGAAGCCGAGGGGGTAGTTACCAGGTGGCGTTACTCTGGGTCGATCTGGCGAGCAAGACGCTGGGGGTTAGGGAATTGAACGCACTTGGTACGGAGTACGGAGTAACTGACTAACTAACTACCATACACTCACTATAAGTTGGTGAGTCTGTGTGTATGTACAAGTTTAAGTACGGAGTACTCGAGTTATGGAGTACTCCGTATTAGGTGCCTACCTCGGTGATGTTGGACAAGTTCCCAAACATGGGCTACCAGCTGTCAAATGGAAAGCCGGGCAATCTCCACTCCATGCCTCGCGTGCCTCGTACGGACATGCAGCATCCGAAGCGGCCGAGAAGGAGTTCATCAGGCGGCATGCAAACCCCCTAGTCATCCGAATTTTGCAAGTACTACCACGTCCTTGCCTTAAGCCTCATGGTCTCGCGAGAATCGACAAGAAGCCGAATCCTTCTTCACCCTGTCTCTGGGTGCGTGGCAATCAAAATACACTCTAAAATGCTTGTATTCCGAAAGTGAGTACCCATGAAGATGCTTGAACTCGAAAGGGTGACGACGAGGCTCGAGTATTGATTGCAATGTACGGAGTACGTCGACCAAGATTTCGACTGAAGCACTCTTCCAACGCCCATTTCCGCGGCTTGTCTTTCCATTGCGCTCAAGTTGGCAGGTGGCGGGGATTACAGTTAAGTCGAGGGCTCCATGCGGGGCTGAAAGTAGCAGCACAGCGTTTGAGAGCTTGAGACGTGCCTGGCGAGCATCAACCAGCGATCCCAGCGTCCAGATTCCTTCGCTGAAGCCATGAATCGCACTCCCACCCATCACCGCGTCTGCGATCCCCTCGTCCTCGTCAACCTCCGCGACCCATCTCGTCTCCCCGCACTGAATCACTGAATCCCGCATCATTATTTTGCCACAGCCATCCAACACTACCTACCAGTTGACCTTCAGCTACGTCATGCCATCGCTTCCTCTGCCGCGGGTCACGTGGCTCTTGGTGCTCGCCATCGGCTTGGTGCTGCTGCCCGGCCAAGCCGCCGCCTTCGGTGCTGGAAACATCCCGTCCATTGCTCAGGTACGACGAAGACATGCATTGCCCAGACGCGTGCCTCAATTCGCACAGCTGACAATCGACACCAGGTCGAGGGCCACAACTGGCGTCATGGAGGTATGTCGGTTTTGCAGGACCAACGCTCCGCCAGCAAAACACTGACTCGAGGCGTGCGTGTGTGCTTGTAGATATCGAGGACATGCTCGCCGGCGTCGCTTTTTTGCACGGAAAGAAATGGACGTCCATGCTGATCAAGCGAACCTACTTTGGTAACTGGCTCCGCGACTACTCTCAGGCCGTCGACGTCGGCAGTCTGAAGGGCGTCAATGCCGCCACCGTTCGAATTCTCGTGAGTCCCACCATCAAACCACACGGCACCTCTCGACACAGCTGACACATCACATCGGGAAATCGCAGGTCTGGGTTCTCTCATTCATGGCTTTCGGCTATGCCACGGAGGAATTCGAAGTGACAGAAGAACGCCTCGGCTGCTACCGCCCAGAAGAGCACATCGACAACCCCCTTGGGTACGCAGACGGCCTCGATGCCCGTACCTTTGATCCACGTCTCCGCGGGCCCGTCGAGCCCGTCGAGACGGAAATCGACATGAAGACCGGTATGAAGAATTACATCGCCAACGAGACCGGGCAGTGGGCCACGAGCGCCGGATATATTCGCTTCAGCTTTGCGCGCAGCATCCACTTTGGCCGCCTGTATACCTGCGGCGAGCGCGGCAAGGGCAAGGACGAGAACCTCTGCGAGGCGCTTCGCTGCCTGGGTCAAGCGCTTCACTGCCTGGAAGATTTTGGCGCCCACAGCAACTACTGTGAGCTGGCTCTCCGGGAACTCGGCCACCACAGTGTGTTCCCTCATTGCGGGACCCAGACGGAAATAAACGTCCAGGGCAAGAGGATATACCCCATCGTCACCGGCACCTTTGGCGCCGTCGACTTCTTGCACTCCGTCATTGGAGAGGCCAACGACCACTTTACTCAGTCCGAGGTCGACGAAGTTGATGTAGCCCTGAAGAATGCCGAGGGTGCGAGAAGCGGGCCCGTGGCCACCGGTGATAGGGGGCTGTTTGACGGCTCTGGACCAACCGACTTTATCTCCTTGCTCTCCAAGCTGCCCGACATGGGAACCGGGTTTGCGTCAGAGGCCAGAGAGCTCAAGGAAGCTTCCGAGGCGCAGGAGCGGGAAAACCAGCAATCTCAGCAGCGAGCCCGCGCCGACAACGTCAACGTCGTGCCGGGGATGAGCCCCGATTTCGACCCCGTCAAGACCGCCAAGCGCATCTACCCGATCTTGGTGTTCCGCGACAAGATCGTCAAGGCCATCAGCCGTGGTATCGCCAAGGTTCCGGGCCTGGAGAAGCTTCTCGAGCACATCAGCGAGACCCTGACCGCCTTTGTGCTGGGTCTCCTCGCCCCCTTCATCCGACCCATCATCAACTCCGTCACCAAGGTCTTAAAGGACGGCTCTTCCGGCGTCATCAGCGCCAGCTCCAAGTCGCAGCTGGAGCCGTGGGAGAACAACCGGTGCTCTGACCCTACCCACTCCATGCTCTCCAAGGACCACTTCACCAACGTGCTAAACTCTTGCGCTGGACGAGTCGCCGCCACGATACTCCAATACGCCGTCCCGTGAGTCCCCCGTCCCGTCAGGTCAACAACCACTAACCTTGCCCCAGCCGCGTCGTCTTCGCCTGGGAGAACCCAAACGTACCGGTAGACGAGGTCGTCAACGACGTCATCCGGGCCTTCCACCACCCTGCCCTGCGCAACGATAGCATCGAGATCCAGCGCGACATGTTCAAGACGGTCCGCGCGTGGGCCGACCAGCACCCCCGTCGCCACGAGATCGATCGCCTCCTTTCCTCGGAATCCGTCAAGGCTGGCAAGAACCACATCCTCAACGGGGCAAAGTCAAGCTCCGGCGGCGGCGGCGGAGGCGGAGGCGGAGGCGGCCATTCCCACAGCGCATTCGACACCCTCAGCCAGCTTGGCCACGGCAAGGTCGCGGGCTCGCTATGGTCCCAGGTCCGCACCCGCGATCTGGACTCCATGTCCGGCAACGACGGCAAGCAGTCGGCAAACTACGTGTCCAGCTCGCCTGCCCCCGATACGAGCAAGATGCCCACCCCGCCGTCGTACACCTCGATGAGCGGCGGCGGAGAAGCAGCCTCGTACATGAACGAGTCGAACACGTTCCAGGCGGGCTACAACGCACCCCCACCCCCGGGACAGTACTACCAGAGCTACGGCCAGCAGCCCCCCGGAGGTCCCCAGGGATATTCGGGGGGCCAGTGGCAGCAGCCGCCTCAGGGGTACGGCGGCAACCCCGGGTACGGAGGTGCGCCTCCGCAGGGGGGATATCCTTACGGACAGGACCAGCCGCCTTCTTGGAACCAGTATCCCGGCCAGGGACGCTACTAGATGCAGACAAGGGTAACATTGCTGAACGTAGATAGTGCGGGTAGTCTCTTATGAGGCGATGAGGACATGTGTAAAAGGTGTACGCGAAGTCGATTTACAGGAGACACATGTAGAAACGAGAGCTATGGAAAAACGGGTTTATTCAATTCTAGACAAAAGACCTAGAGGCACGCCAAGGCCACCGTGGACATACAGTCGCCGAGAATGTACCCAGCCAACATGTCCAGTCGCTGCAAGTAAAACTCCGGTAATGCACCCGTAAAGTCGACAGAGGGATTCACCTCTTCCCCCTCCGTGGGTCCTGGGCCTCCGCCTTCCTGACCTCCCGGATCTCCTTGGTGCCCATGCTGCCCAGGCCGCCCTCGGAACGTCTCTCCCAGCCGCCTAGCCGGACGACCTGGCAGGTGGCGTTGTCGCCGTCCCTGGAGACCTCGGTGGCGTAGTCGACAACGTTGCGGGCACCTTGCTCAGGGGTCTTGGCCTCCTTGACGACGTCGACGATCTCCTGGTCGCTCAGGGTGCCGGACACGCCGTCGCTCATGAGGACGAGGAAGGAGAACTCGGCGGGGCCCATCTCGACGCGGGTGATCTCGGGCTCGGCCGACACGCCGATGCGCTTGGAGCTGATGTCGCCAAAGGCGCGGGAGTTGGCGAGCCCGTCGATGCGCTCCTCGCCGAAGGAGTCGCCCGTGACCATGGACCCGGCGGGCGCGTACCGGCGCAGGCGGCGGCTCTCCGTGGGCGTCGTGGGATGGTGGTCGGAGGTCAGGGGGTGTGGGAGGCCCGTGGCCGTCTCGCACAGCAGAATGCGCGAGTCGCCCACGTGCGCGGCCACGAGGGTCGAGTGCGCGGCCGGATGCCAGAAGGGTGCTGTCGTGGGCGTCGATATGAGGGCCACCGAGGCCGTCGAGCCGCCCTTGAAGCGCGTGGCGCCGCCGATGCCGTGGCCCGACGGCGTCGCATGCGGAGCGCCCAGGATCTCGTCGTCGTTCAGCGGCTGGTCTGAGTCGTCCGGGTCGGCCTTGCGAGCCTGCGCCGACACGAAGTCCAGGTCGGCGCGGAGAAAGGCGTACGCGAGGCTGGATTCGACGTTTATGGAGGCCTGCGTGCCGGCCTCGGGCGACATGTCGAAGTGCTCCGGGCTGAAGCGCCGGAAGTAGCCGCCTATTGTGTTGCTGTAGGCCCCGACGAGGTCACGCTCCAGCTGGATCGCCTTTTCGATGTTTTGCGACTCGGCCGGCGGTGATTTGGTGCCGGCCAGAGCCTCCCCGTGATTGGGGCGGTCGTGAAATAGATGCTCGTCTGGGTCGGAGACGTCTATTTTTGCTTCCACTTCCTGAGCGGATTTCATTTCGACCGAGTCCAGGGCTCGTCGGTTGTGGGAGGGCGCTGGGTTCGAACCGGCTATCGGCTTCTGCTTGTCTCTTCCGGGTTTGCTCTTGCGCAGGCTGCTCTGCAGGCCGAATCCGATGGCGGCTTCCTCGATGTATCCGTGGAGCTCGTCCCTTAGGAAGTGGGAGCACTGCGTGCCTCCGTGGCCGTCAAAGACGCCGAAGTAGAAGATTTGAGGGTCGCCCAGGACGCTGTCTGCCGGGGTAGCTTCGCCCGGTTTCTGTCTCACGCTCATGGGACCCCTCTGCGCGAAGGCCGGTATGTCCACGGTGCCAGCCTGGTCTGTGTCTTCGTTGTACGGCCTGCTTCCCCGGGCAGTGGCGGCGCCGAAGTGGTGTTTTGCCCTCCGCAACGGTATCCGCACGACCGTCAAGTCTCGGCTCTGCATGTTGGGGATGGACACGGCGGCGGGAGACGGACCGGGACTGGGTGTATGAGGCGTTGAAGCATCGCGAGGCAGTTTGTGCCCGGGTCCGACGACACGATGCGAGTCCGGGTGAAGCGACGATGAGGGCAGATGCGTGACGAAGTAGGTGTGAAAGTATTGGCGTAGCTGCTGGTCTGGGTATCGTGGCACGAGCACGACGTCGTGGATCGTCACGAGCGGAGAGCTGCTTCCATGTGCGGTGCGAGTCTGTCGTGATCCGCGAGCTCTCGAAGCCGATGACATGGAGCGTGTTGCGGGCGCAGGCGGCTTCGTATGTCGTAGTCGTCGGCGTGCAGAGTTGTTCGAAAACGACGTCCTCAAGGCTGAAGCAGCGCCAGCACCTGTTGCTGACGCGATCGGTATCACGACGCCATCGGCCGCCAGAAGAGCTGCGCACCGCGCCGAGTGTCCCAGGGAGGCCATTGAAGGGTCGAGTAGAAGTGATGCCGTTGGAGAGGAGGTCGACGTGGTGTTGCCTCAACTGCCCCGGGGTAACCGAACACAAGCCAGCCCGCTGCGAACTATCACAGCCATATGTTTGTGATGCAGAGCCCAAGGAGTCGATGGTGGTTTTGGGCAGACGTTGTCTGCGAGCCCGAATGCTCAGTCAGCTCCCGGCGGCGGGATGTCGACGGATCTTCAGCTGAACAAAGCGTCTTGCGGGGCGCAATTGCGTGTGAATGCAAAAGGCTGTGAACGAGTCGAATTGGTGTTTCGACTCCGACCGAGTCTTGGGATTGGGCTGATGGCGCAGGCACGGGGACCAGGGGAATAGTCGGCGATGGCAGGACGACGAGACGATGGGACGACGGGATGACGCGATGACGCGATGACGAAATGATGTGATGACGGGAGGAGCAATGTCGAAATGGACGAGTCTGGTGAAAGAAATGTTGGCCGACTTTGTTGGGTCTGACTGACCCTGACGACCTGCCTAGCTTTTTTTTTTGCTGTGTGCTTGGCCCAACGTGGTAAAGCCGTCAATGTCTGAGACAGACATCCGCCTGTGTTCCCACGATGACGAGCCGCAGCCATGGGAAACGCCAGGCTTGGCATCCAAATGCTGCTAAGTTGACATGGATATTTGTAACGGCAAATGTGTGTGTCAGTATCAAGGAATCCTTCGTCAATGCAATCGCAGCGAGTGCCCGGCTGTCTGTCTGGTCGCAAGTACGGAGCACCGACCCTGGACCCACTTCCCGCTCGTGCCACCATGGACAAGCAGGCATCTCGATCCCTCGAATGAGAGAGACATGAGGCACGCCAGTTGCCACTCAAACCATCTCATAATCTTTCAACCTCGCTCACCACACATGAGCCTCTTCACAGCCGACTGATCTTGACGAAAACTTCGATGCCATCCCCTACCTCATCATGGGCGAGTCTGCACCCTCCGCAGACTGCGACTCCTCCGATGGCCCCCCAAAGCCCAGCGAACCAGACGTCATCAATATCACGCCCACCGGCGACATCGTTCTCTCCGTAACCTTCGAAACATCCCCCGAGACACTGAAGAAAACACGAAAAGCAGTCCTATCTGCCTCCGGAAAGCCCGCTATCGCCAATGGCCCGGCCACGCCGCCACAGGCCTTGAAGCCAAAAGTCACCATCGCCTACCGTGTACAACTGGACGTGCTCACAAGACACTCCAAGTACTTTGCCAATCTTCTCACGAACCCGCAGTTTCGAGAGGCCGACCTCATTTCCACCACGCACGCTCACCTAGCTGCCAGGAAGTCCCGGCCCTCGGAAGCAGGGCCGGCTGAACTACCTCGTGTCAAAATCACAGATGACGACGAGGCCACGCAGTCTGCGGGCAGGGAGGCCGTCTTCGAGGACATGCTGCGCATCATCCACCAGGTGCCCATCAAGACCACCCGCGTTGTCATGTCGTACGTCACTACCTTGGCATTGCTAGCGGATCGATTTGACTGCGGCGCACCTGTGTCCAGAGCCCTGGCGGACATGAAGTTCAAGTGGCCCGTGACCAACACCCGTCCCTACAAGGACGAAGCAGGACGCTTGACAGAGACAGAGAAGGTCCTACGCCAGAAGATCCTCGTGGCGTGGCTGCTAGGGCAGCCAGTGCGTTTGCACCAGACTAGCAGGGAGCTGGTCATTCGGGGCTCGCGACTCTGGAGCGTCTACGGCGAGGAGCATACACATGGTGGTGCATGGTGGCATCTTCCCGAGGGCATAGAAGGTGAAGAACCGTCCAGCGAGCTTTTCATCTGTCACGCATTCCAAACAGCATCTAACCATCATGTAGAGGAACTGCGGTACCGTCGCGATTGTATTCTTAATACCATATCCTCTATCCAGAATCACTTCCTCACCCTGTACGCCTCTCGCGACCGCCAATGCAAACTCGGCTACGACTCCAGCACCGCCTGCGACTCCTTTCAGTTCGGCCAAATGCTGAAGTTTCTCCTTTCAAAGGATCTTCTGCACCTTGTCGACTTTGCGCCGTCATCTGTGGACACCGTGCCGGATTGTTCCATGGTAGACATCGACGAGCTGCTGGGGACCTTGAAACGGTGTCCTAATTATCAGGTTGACAAGCACCATACAAGCTGTGGGCTGAGGATCCGGATTGAGCCTATCTTGGATTATGTGAGGGCGATGGTGGGTGCTGGTGTCGTGGCGATACCGTGGGCGGATTGGAAGAGGCGGAGGGGAGATGTGTCTTGGTCAAATGAACCGCGTGGCTTGGATGCTGGGAGGAAAGTGGACGAGACCTGCAAGGTATTTGCATTTACGAGAGCATTGGCGAATGATCAGCGACTGAGGTATGAGGGCACTATATATGCGGATAAAATGGCGAGGGAGCTATTCACTGCGGGCGATTGGGATTGGACACCAGAGGCTTGAACTTGATCAAAGGAGCGGGCGGAATTAGATGTTGGATTATGTTCAGCGATATAGCGTACTAAACTTCAATAGAACCACTATGTATATATATATATATACGTGTTGATCACTCGTCCCCGCCCTGATGGCTAGCGAAGTTGTGTGAGATGCGGATGGATTGACTACGCAGTCACAGTCTTCTCCGTCACATCAGTCGTCTTTCCAACCACACCACCCTGTCCGCTGGAGCCGCTGCTGACGCTGTCTTCCCGGGAAGCGGGGGCCTTGGCCTTCATGAACGGCCAGTGACCCTTCGTCTCCTTGAATCGCATGAGGATGAAGCCGGCCGTGACGAAGATCCAGTAAATGTTGTAGGAGAGAACTGAGCCGTAGGTGGCGGAGTTTTGCCAGCCAAGAATGGCGTTGAAGATGCCCCAGGCGCCCTCCTTAGCAGTGGGCGAACAGCACTGGAGTAAGTCATCAGCAAGTGTTTGATGGATTGAAGTGCATACACAGGGGTATGGATGGTTACTTACATTCACGTGCCAGACACTCTTGTCGATATCGTATGAACCTGGGCCACTGCCAGTTTCTGCCGCGTCACCGCCGACGGCGATGTTCCACTGTTGGGCTTCGAGGTGCCAAACACCACGGGAAAAGAGACCGGCAGCAACGAGATACAGAAGGCAGGTTGAGGCGACAAGGAAAAGCTGCAGCTTGGCGGTAGAGCCACCCCTAGTGGCAAGTTAGACTAACAACCACCATGGTAGTTTCTTGGGATAGCTTACTTGTACAGGAGGTAGCCTATCAGGATGCCGACAAGGAGGCCGATCACGGCGGGCAAAGGGATGGCAGATGCAGGAGCTGAGAAAGTAACGCCTGCAACAAACACAACGGCCTCGATACCCTCGCGAAGAACCGTAACGAAGGGTAGGACAAACATGGAATACTTTTCCAGCCAGTGAGAGAAGCAACCTCTGGAGCCAGCTTTGATGGGCGACTCGATAGCCTTGGCAAGCTTGACACGCCATTTGGCTTGCATCTTGCCGATTCTGAGAAGGGCAGCACCCATAACGGTGATGATGACGGCGGCGAAAAGACAAAAGGCACCCTCATAGTAGTTCTCGTAGGTATCCCAGGAATTGGAACCAACCGTGTAGAATACACCAATCAAGGCAGAAGCGACAACCATGCAGAGGAAGAAACCAGCAGCAACACCAAGCCATACCTGTCGTACAAATTAGAGCTGTAAAAAGGGCGGCAAGAAGCGTGGAGTGTACCTGGCGGCGAAGCGTTTTGTACGCCTTCACATCTTGCTCCGGACCATCGAGGGTCTGTTTCAGGAAAGCAAGCAAGACAGACACGATGATTACCGTTTCCAGTGTCTCTCGAAAGACGACGAGGAAAATCGGTACCGAGAATACGTCCTTGGCCATGATGGAGGATAATTGCTAGTGAGTGTGTCGGGAAGCAGTCTTGCTCGACGCCAGGGTGCCTTTCGGGGGAGGTCAGATAAAAAGAAGACCAGATATTTTTCAACCAGCAAGACTCTGCTCAGTAGCACCGCGGCTGTGATAAAACACGATCCAATATTCGCAGCTATGCCAAGAACGGACCGTCGCAGGAGAGAGTAGGCGAGAGCCGAGAGAGCCACGTTGCCAAGTGATTGCCAAGAGACCCAGCGATGGAGATTGTTCTAGTGTCCTGATCAGATAACAACAATACGGCTGCTAATAACTGAAATTATGGCGCATCAGACCACCTGGTTGATTAGACAAGAGACAACTCAGCCCTAGTCCACGAGCAGCCCCTCCAAGTTGCCATGCCGTTGAACAAGGATGATGACTTATCGACCGAGAAGAATTCTGTTCTTATGCTCCATGTTATTGTCGGTTAGCGCGCCAGCCACACGGCAAAGGTCTGTTGGTTGAAAGGGGATCGATATTTGGAGGAATATTTGGTGTAACGACGAGAGCCGAATTTGCACAAATTGACATCGTCACAAGGGAAAAGATACGGAGGTCTCACCTGACAGAAGCTTGAGCCCTTTGGGGGGTCTAAGATGCCTCAAACTCTTCAAACAAGATGACGACCTGGCGACCTCGTGGCCAAGTGCAAACAAACATCCAGGCCCGCTATGCAGGATGCGGGCATGCATATGCTGGTTACCAGTCGGATTCTCTGGGAGCGGGGATGAAGGAGCTCAAACATTTTCGATTCGCAGAGCATGTCCGAAGACCACTTGGGATCGACCCACGCCGGGGCAATTCAGTTCCCATTTTCGAATCCCAATCTGACTCTGCCACATGGACCTTGACCCAAAAGTCGCCTGTCACCCTGGACCCGAGAGTCAAAATCTCGGATTCTGATTCCATCTTGGGGGTTTAGTCCCATTTGTTTTTTTGTTTCTTACTGGGTCTCTGGCATGTTAATTTGGCACGTCCATGCCTGGGTTCAGTAGACTAGCCCTAGTGTCATTGATCCGCTTATCAGATGGGGTCATTGCTTTTTCAGCCAGAGTTATCAATCAATCAATTAGTACAATCCAACGGGGCCATGCCAGGGATATCTCGACCCATTTGGCTTTCATCCAATCAATGACTCAATTGAACGCCCAATTGAGGGAGTGCTCGACTCTTCTGGCGCTCGAGCTTGCTTCTCGAAAGGGTGTGATGAGCGGATAGAGCGCAGACTGGCCGTTGCATTTGCCCACGGTTTACCGAAAGTCGTCGTAAAAGTCGGGAACCGACACCGAATTTGATGTTAACCTCATTTCATACCCTTGTCAGGTCCAATATACCTGAGTGGTCCAGCGGAGGAGACAGGCAGTCTGGCTTTGCCGCGCTCACTGGGATCCTGGCTTATAGCTGTGGGCGAGAGAGATGGTTTCTTTTATCCATTCGAAGGAGAATTCCGTTCCAGGCACAAGAATAAACAGAATCGACTAGAAACATATGACTGCAGCCAGGGTACAACCTCGTGCGGCCGTTCTTTCCCTCTCAGTTGTGCGCTTTGGGCCGGCTTGTGAGCTTATTTCTGCAAGTGCTCCAGTTCCCTAATTCAGAAGGTGCAACTGCACTTTCCCTGCCGTCAAATAAACCAACCTTTACTCCATCGTTGTAAGACTCACTTGAGCACATATTATACTGCGTTCTTGAGCACGTTTCTCCCCAGATTGCCTTCGACTGGTTTTTCAACTACAGAGCAAGGTAGAACTCTGGATCTCGATGGCGGGTCTTGCGCGACTGACAGCCGTGTTGGCTGCATCACTCAGCTTGGCGTCGGCGGCGACAGTTAACTATGACTTCAACGTCACTTGGGTCAGAGCCAACCCTGATGCAGCTTTTGAACGACCGGTCATTGGCATCAATGGAAAATGGCCGATTCCCAGAATTGAGTGCAACGTCGGTGACCGCATAGTTATCAACGTCAACAACCAGCTCGGAAACCAGTCCACGTCCTTGCACTTTCATGGTTTGTTTCAAAATGGTACCAACAACATGGACGGGCCAGCGGGCGTCACCCAGTGCGCCATCCCGCCTGGCAACTCATTGACTTACAACTTTACCGTAAGTCAGGGCAATTAGTGAAATGAAAGAAGAAAGAGATGAAGACGTCTCGTCGCCCCCTATCCTCCATTTCCACGCCTACGAACAAGCGCACTGACCGATATCTCCTCTCTCTTAGGTCAACCAACCCGGCACGTACTGGTATCACTCTCACAATGACGGCCAATACCCTGACGGTCTTCGTGGTCCTTTCGTCATCCACGACCCCAACTTCCCCTACAAGAAGGAGGTTGACGAGGAGATCGTCCTCACGCTTTCCGACTGGTACCACGATGAAATTTCCACACTCATTCCCCAATTTATGGGCAAGACAAACCCAACTGGTGCCGAGCCTGTCCCCAATTCTGCTCTCATGAACGACACTCAGAACTTGACCGTCGCTGTCCAGCCCGGCAAGACATACTTGTTCCGTGTCGTCAACATCGGTGCCTTTGCCGGCCAGTACCTCTGGATCGAGGGCCACAAGATGAGAATCGTCGAAGTGGACGGCGTCTACACCAAAGACGCCGAGGCTGAAATGGTCTACCTCTCCGCCGCTCAGAGAGTGAGCTTCCTCCTGACAACCAGGGACGAAACCTCGGCAAATTTCCCCATAGTCGCAAGCATGGATACAGTAAGCCCATTTCCCGCAAACCCAGGTACATCACACAAGACGACAAACTAACCCAGGATGTGCGTAGACCCTGTTTGATGCCTTCTCGCCAGACCTCAACTACAACTCCACCGGCTGGCTCAGCTACGATAAGTCCAAAGACCACCCGGCTGCCGCCCTCGTCGACGAGCTAGAGCCCTTCGACGATATGACCCTCGAGGCCTATGATGGTATGGAACTCCTTCCGGAGCCCGACCGCATCGTAGAATTCAACGTCATCATGGACAACCTCGGCGATGGCGCAAACTACGCCTTCTTCAACAACATCAGCTATGCCTCCCCCAAAGTCCCCGCGCTGTACACGGCCCTCTCTGCCGGTGAACTAGCCAATGACCCCAGGGTATACGGCGAATACACGCACCCATTCGTCCTCAAGAAGGGCGAGATTGTCCAGATCGTCGTCAACAATCTCGACAGTGGTCGCCACCCCTTCCACCTCCACGGCCACAACTTCCAGGTCGTTTACCGCTCCAACGAGTCGGCAGGCACATTTGAGGACGAGGGCGGCGCAACGGGCAAGACTTTCCCCAAAGTCCCCATGCGCCGAGATACAATGGTCATTTGGCCCGAGGGGAACATGGTTCTCCGATTCAGGGCCGACAACCCAGGTATGTTCCATCCGCGCCCATCCTGCCCCCAGCTGCCATATGTGTATTGACCAGGGCTTCCAGGAATCTGGTTGTTCCACTGTCACATTGAATGGCACGTCGTCTCAGGTCTCATCGCCACATTCATTGAAGCACCCACCGAGCTGCAAAAGACTCTCTCCATCCCACCCACCCACCTCCAAGTCTGCCAAAAGGCCAACATCCCCACCGAGGGCAACGCAGCCGCCAACACTCAGAATTTCCTCGACCTCAGCGGCCAGAACGCACCGCCTGCTCCTCTCCCCGATGGGTAAGTTTCCGTCCCTTGTCCATCATCACATTATTCCACCTCTTCTGAGCCTTTGAGTTCCCCCTTCACCCCTGTTGTTCCTCCTGGATTCACTAACATCCCTAGCTTCACAACCCGTGGCATCGTAGCCCTAGTATTCAGCTGCATAGCCGGCATCCTCGGCGTCTGCGTCTTAGCATGGTACGGCCTCTCACAGCCCGTAGAACAAGCACCCCAGGCTGTGACGAGCATCATCCGCAACGCAGGCCAACGCGAGTCCAATGACAGCCAGAATGTAGCTGCCGGCACCAACGCCGACAGGACAACCGCGTAGCATCATTCACCAGGCAATGGAAAGGATCGGGGGGGTAATAGAGATACAAGTTAAATGTAGGATGGATTGATTGATTTTTAGCTTTTCATATTGCAATATATCCACACCAACCAAGCCTTGTCTTGAAATCTCATTCCTCCCATAGTGTTTTTGGTTTTAGGAGGTGACAAGAATGCGACTGCTCAAGGAACAGCCGACAATGAGTGCATGCTAAAGAAACGCAAATAGAAGGAAGTACATGCCCCTGCAAAGAAACGAAGAACAGCGAAGGCCACTCACTGCCTTGCAATCAAGATGAATAGGATCGAGAGCCGGCTTCTCCCATACAAAGCCACTATAATGATGATTACTCATCCGCCCAAAGAAATAGATCCCATAAAAAAGATACACAAGACATGGTGTCTTGCAAGGACCGTCGGGCCATGCTGCCTGCCTGGTGTGATGAGAAAGGAGAAAAAAAACACCCAGAGCCTTGGAGTAGGTGCGATGGCCATGCCGTTTTTTTTTTTTCATGCCACCAACCCTCTCCTGTATCCCAGACGCCAAATCCATGCAGTTTTAAAAAAATTGGTGAGACACTACTCAATTATGCCACCATTGCGGAGGTCAGATGCTGGGCGCTGTTTCTGGCTTTTAGGACGTCTAAGACGTTCTATGCGCCAACGGCAAACAAGATGCACGAGGTTGTTGATTTATTTCCCCCATTCCCTGGGAACCTAGACCAACCTCACGCATACTGACCCTTTAAGACACAATCAAAGTCATGCACCAATCACCTTATTTCGTAGTATTCTCTCTCTCGGCTATCTCTGACGCCTGCGCCGGGCCGTAGCTTATCGCGCAAGGGGCTACTTTACACTTGTTTGGCCTTGTTCTTGCGTGGGAGACCCTTCTCTTTGCGCATTTTGACATCAACGTCGGCAAGCCACTCGCTGGCATTGTACAGCTGGACTCCGTTGATGGCCTGTTTGACGACCATGAAGGGTAGGCTGATGCCGGCAATAGCCCAGGGTATGAGAGAGTCCATCTTGTTCGCACGAGCGATCTCCAGCGCCGACGCACTGAAGGGGTCTGGGAACATCTGTCGGAGCAGCGAGGTGTTAACCGGAGCACCGGGGTTGATGAAGCCACCGCTGGTCTCTTCGACGCTCTTGATCAGGTGGGGAGATAGCCAAGGGGAGGAGAAGGCCAAGAGGTAGAGCCCGATGAAGAAGAGCTCGTTGAGAGCACACAAAGTGAACAAGACATTCTGCAGAGGAAAGAATATTAGCTCAACCGCCCCGCACCGCGGTACATGGTATGATCTTGCGTACCTTGTTGGTGTAGTACAGGTTGAGAAGCCAGTTCTGGCTCTTGTCAATGTTCTTGTGGCTCGAATCCGAGCCGCCAACCACGAGGGTGGCATACATGTGCATGTAGTGGCTGGAGAAGTCAAGTGCGATCAAGCCCTGGAAGAGGATAGCCCATCGAGGGAATGCAGAGGACAGGAAGACGAGCAGGCACGAGGTCGTGCAGCGATCAGTGACCATGTCGAGGACGGCGCCGAAGCGGGTAGACTGTTCAAAGACGCGGGCAGCATAGCCATCGAACGCATCCAGAAGGCAAGAGATGCTATACAGAACTGAGCACGTTCGAGGATGGACAGGCATGTAGTACAGGGAGGCAATGGCAAGGACGATTCGAATGTAGCCTAGAGATGCGCGATGTCAGCTGGGATGCTGCAGAGTAGGACATATTCCGAAACGCAACAGTCAAGTTTCCTACAGCGTACCAATAATGTTTGGCCAGAACAAAAAGATGTTCTCGTCTTCCTCGACATCCGTGACTTCCGAGGTGAGGTGAGTAGAGCCGTTGCCATTCATGATAATGGACTGCTGCTTGTCGTCGTCAGATGGGGAAGCGGCAGCTTCGGCAGCAGCTTCGCGCAGTTTGGCGGACTTCCTTCGGGTCTGGCGATTAGACATTGTCGGCGAATGTGATGGCAGCGAATGGCAGAATCAATCAGATCTTCCGTTGGCGTGAGAGAAAGAGGATGTCGAGACTCCGGTGCAATGGCGACTGATGAATGCGACGACTAGAAGTGTCCGGGTGGGCAGGGTTTTGCTGTTTCGAGGTCGACCGGGCGAGCTGGAGTTTGCGCGACCGAAGGGGCCGACAGGGTCGCAGGGTGACGAGGCAGAGCCAAAAGGCAACCAGAAAAAAAAAAAAAAAGTTGGGCCTCCGCAGGAGGAAGACGAAGACAGAGATAGATGGTGGTCAAGAGCGCGCACAACTTGAACAAGATGCTATGAGTTCCTCAAAATAGGGACACGAAGGGACCAGTGGCTGGCGGAAGGAGTAGATGATAAGGGAGCGACTTGAAGAATTGGAGACGTAGAGAAAGCAATAGGCTGCAATAAGGAGAGGCGTGGTTGGTGGTCAAGGGAATTGCTGGATTAGAAAAGCTTGATGATGACGACCAGCATCAAACTCGATCACTTGGCCCCTTGGGCGCCCACTCTGATTGCTCGCTGATGCTCCCCGGTCATGCTGAGGGCCCCACTTGTGCACCAAGTCGATGGCTAGTTGAGGTTCTACCATACCTACCTCCTTACGGAGTACCTAGGGTAGTTACCACCGCTTTGTTATGTCTGGAGTACCTGAGATTGTGTGCGTGCATGCCCCAGCACTCCGTACACATGTATGCCTCAAAGTCTCCCGAGATGAATTACCGGATCACTCAAATGACTTGGTAATTTAACTACCTCTACTCCGTGCCTCCTCCTAAGGTTACTAACTAAGGCCACTTGCCTATCCTTATTCGCCGCGCCTAATAACTTCCAAGTCTAGCACTTGAATCTTGTCAACATGAAGGGGTCACTTGCACCAGCCCCTCTCCTTTTCCACTTGGTTCATTCTTCCTGAAGCACTTTGCACAAGGCTGGGAGACTAACTCTCACCACCATGACGGTCTTGATTGGCCACTCGCATATTCTTAATTGAACTAGCGAATCTCCCCGTCTGCAAGCACAGGCTTCTGGGACAGCCCATCCATGACCGTGATGAGGGCTCTAATCTGTACCTAGGTGGGCAGCCGCGTCTCTCCGCGTCTTGATAGGGTTGGACAAGATGGTTATGAGAGAGTCGCCAAAAAGCATAGTTAACATGTAGTGATGTGATGCATGCCATGGTGTTAGGGCGGTCCACGGCCACACGCATTCAATCGCTCAATCGCCGGTCTTTCTGTCAATGCTGACATGTAGTTGCACAGTTGGCACGCAAACAAATGTCGACGAACGCCCGAAATGCATCGCCAGGCATACTCCCTCGAGACCTGGGTTTGGCTTGCAGCGACAGAAAGCAGACGGCTGTCTGCTGTCTGTGTTGTCAGCAGTCTATGTAGAAGGACAGCATTCACCGACAGCATTATATACGTGACACTCTACCTCGTGCACTCGCAACCGGGATTTCGTATGTAGGAAGTCTAGGTTGCGTGCCTGTGGAAGTAGACGATGAATATCTGGGCCGGACAACACGTCTTTGAACCTAAATCTCTGACATCTCAAGTGTACGAGGTCGGTACTACTGAAACTGAAAGGTCCGTCCTGGTGGCGATTCTCTTGTTGCACAACATGCTGCTGTTGCTGGTTTATAGTTATACGCCACGGTCAGGTTCACAACCAGATACCGATAGGAATCCATCCCCCCCCCCCATCGTAAACATGATCATGTACTCCGTACAATGGCGTCCTAACCTGTGTTCGTCTGACCGTGGCAAGTCAGCGTCGTCGCCGACGTGGCGGTATGGAAATGGTGTCACGCCACCAAGCTTTCTGTAGCGGTCCACGTAGCTGGGAAGTAGACGCATGATTGACATGATTGACAAGTCAGTGCAAACTACTCCGGATGTTGGACAAGTGGACGGTTCTTAGCTCGATGTGCGAACCATCAACTACAAAGTGACGGCCCCCAGCAAATGGATTTCATGACTGGAGTCAGATGGCCCGTGCCGTCTGCCTCAACCAAAACTCCACACGTCAGTGCGCAACATTGACGCAAACATTGAGCATTAGCATTGATTTAAAAACGCCCCGTCCCTGTAACTTACCTTCTACATAACGCATGTCAGTCAGGTTCTGATCCTTCCACCCAACTAGTTATGCATCACACTGCATCTAACGGATTATGGAGTACATGAATGCGCGTTTCACAATCCGAGACAGTCATAGCTTTTGGGGCGGCTTGCAAACCCTGCTTGTGTGCATGAACCTTCGAAATACTCCCATTTTTGGACCTCGCAGACTAAGTTCTGTTGGCAACGCGAAAATGGGTTTCCGCTAGGAAAGAAAGAGTGTACAGTTCCTCAGAAGAGGTACGCCGCAGAGCCCATCGGACGAGATGCCGTCATGATCCATGCTTTACCAGTAACGGTGCCAGCAGCATTGGTTGTCATACCGAAAAGTACTCAATAGATGGATCAAGAAAGACGTTTGTCAATATATCTCGCAGCGACGCAACCCAGAACCGACAGAGAGGTGCCTTGTTTGCGATGCCTGAAGAACAATGCAATTGACATTGTGTTCTTGCCCTTCGTTTTCCTTTGCATAAAAACATGCCTTTTACAACCAGACCACGTCGTCGCGTAAAGTGAGACGTATAAATTGTTTGATACGGACTGCTGTAGCAAGCGTCGGAAACGCCGAGATGACCACTCTATGGCCTTTGCCGTCGTCCATATTGAGACCTCTTTTGGTTTGGACGAAGTTCCCTTGGTAGATGCGCAACAACCGAAGAGGCGAAAATCAAAGACTATAACACGGCAAAAGCTGCAGGCATAGCAGAAACGGGACGGCACCAGGAAGCCCTGCACGGTGGTTTCGATCCTCGGCGGGCCGGAACTGATTCGGCCACGATGTCCGCTGGCGGAGCTGCCTTTTTTTTTTTTTTTTTTTTTTTTTTGCAGTTTGATGCATTTGATGCATCTCATTTCGTTCGCGCGGGGAGAAGTTACAGCCCTGACGCTGGGCGACAAAGGGGAGAGTTGTTGGTGGATGCCGTTAATTAAATCTTTTAAGATTCATCAACACATCGGCGACGTTTCGACCGTCCGCGGGGTGCTGGGTGCGTAGGACTCCGTACGGAGTGATGAGATGGATCATCTGGAGATGCGAGTCCCCATCAATGCTGGCTGGCATTCAAACCCTTGGCACCCACACACACACACACACACAGCTTGACTCCTTGTGAAGAGCACCTCGCTCGTTCACTTCTCACACTTACCACACAACTTGGCACGCCACCAGAGCGGCTGACACCACCAGCACATACCGTGGCTTGGGGTTTGCACAACAACCTCGAAATTGGAACTGGGCGGCTACAAATGGATTCCGTATGTTCGTGCGCAATGCTTGTTTGCCATGGTCTTGTTTGTGGTCTTGCCTTTGCGGTCGCAGGCCTTCCTGAATCCAATTCAAGTCTCTTGTCAGTACTCCGTACTCCGTACTCGTACTCCGTAGTCTTGGTCTCGCAGTTTCTCGTGCTCGGCGTGCCGCCTTTGCCCTCACGGGTCGCTTCAACTTGCACGCTTCTACTCCATGCGCATCGTCAGAAGAACGGAGTACGGAGTACGGAGTACTGACTGACTGTTCCTGTTTTTGGCCCTTGGCTCGTTTAGTGTTGGCGAGTCGGCTTGTTCCTCACGCTTGTCCACTTGGAACCCCAGTGTCCAGTCCCACGGATCCAACCCGCCCCAAGCGTCCAAACAAGACGATCCATGACCACTTGGGCTTGGGCACCCCTGTTGCTTGCTTTCCGACTTCTGCCAGATTGATTTTTGATCGCTCCTCTTTTTTTTTTTAGCTGGCCTTTTTTCCCTCTCACAGCTCTTCTTCGTATAGGAAACTGCCAGCCTGTTGCCGTGTACATGGTACGAGCTTACTAGCTAACGTTATTCGCTAGCTTGAGTCGGATAGTCTCTGCGCCTCGACCAGACCATTCGGTCCGTGGCACTGGCCAGACCTTTTCTGGTGGCCACATCCCAAAACTCTACTCTACTCTACTCTACTCTACTGTCCCTCTTACCTCGATCACGAGACTCTCTTTTCAATCTCTTGAGCCAGCTGGCCAATCCTATACAGAATCGCGACCCGATTTGAATTGGACACGACGTCTCTTCCATCTTGTTCTCTCTTTCACTCCTCCGTCATTGCATCGCAGAGTGATTACCTCCTGCTCGCCTTGGACCGCACCTGTGGCCATATCGCCACCCATAAACCGAGCGCACATCGGATCAGCATCAATCAGTTCCGCCTCATTGTACCTACGAAAACACACACCAGCAACAGACCTTGGACGTCCAAGACGGTGAAAGGGTCAAAATGACACGACACCATACCCTCAAGGCGACTTACGCTTCCAGGGCTCAGACGGCCACACATCCCCTCAATGCCTATCTCTTTAAGCTCATGGATCTCAAGGCTTCTAACCTATGCTTGAGTGCAGACGTCACTACTGCCCGAGAGCTGCTCTACTTTGCGGACAAGATTGGGCCGTCCATCGTGGTTCTCAAGACGCACTACGACATGGTCTCTGGATGGGATTTCCACCCTCAAACCGGCACTGGCGCGAAACTGGCCTCGCTGGCTCGCCGCCACGGATTCTTGATCTTCGAGGACCGCAAGTTTGGTGATATTGGCAATACCGTGGAGATGCAGTATATTGGCGGCTCGGCCCGAATTATTGAGTGGGCGCACATCGTAAACGTCAACATGGTACCCGGAAAAGCCTCAGTCACTTCGTTGGCAAACGCTGCTACGCGATGGTTCGAACGCTACCCCTACGAGGTCAGGACATCAGTTTCAGTGGGCACTCCCACCGCAGAGGAGTTTGAGGAAATCGACGTAGGCTCCAGCGGTCCTGACGACGTCCACGGCCCCGCAACCAGACGGAAAGAAGATGGACGAAAGGGGAGCATTGTCTCTGTCACTACTGTCACGCAACAATACGAGCCCGTGAACTCTCCACGTCTGACCAAGAGCTTGGTTGGTGGTGACGAGGTCCTCTTTGCCGGTATCGAAGAAGCCCCCATGACCCGCGGCCTACTTATACTGGCGCAAATGTCCTCGGCAGGCAACTTTATGAACAAGGAGTACACGCAAGCATGCGTGGAAGCGGCCCGGGAACACAAGGACTTTGTCATGGGATTCATCTCACAAGAAACTCTCAACACGCAACCAGACGACCAATTTATCCACATGACGCCTGGTTGCCAGCTACCCCCGGAAGACCATGACCAGGATGAACATGTCCAAGGCGACGGCAAGGGTCAGCAATACAACACACCTCAGAAGATTATTGGCATCGCCGGAGCTGATATTGTCATTGTCGGCCGTGGCATCCTCAAGGCAGGCGACCCGGAAGGTGAGGCAGACCGATACCGTTCAGCAGCATGGAAGGCCTACACGGAGAGAGTCCGTTGAGCTCAGCGACAGGAAGCAACTTTTCAGACGCCTGATGTCAGCGCGCGCGCAACATGGTCTCCCCTTTGAACTGTTGTTTTTTCCCCTCTCCTCTTCATACGTTTTCATATTTAGCAGTCTCTCTGCCAAGGTGGGACTTTGGTATTTATGTTGGGTAGCAAAAATGGATTCCATATTGGGCGAATGTTTTACTTGGTTGGACACGAAATGTGATGGGTTTGGAAAGAAACAGGAGGCACGATGCAGAAGTAGAGAGCTGATGTGAGAATTGAATGGGGAACATCCAGGTTCGAGATACTGGGAAGGCTGGAGGGCAACCTTACAACTTTGGGCTCATGCTTTCTTCGCTGGACAGCGTTTTCAAGGAAAGTTTTCCTCTCTGGCCACAGAGCCAGCATCAATTGCATTTTTTCTCCCGAGCCAGTCCGATCTGCCCATGCAGTCGGGGATTCTATGTACAGGGGCCAAGCATGGCACCACCTTGGCATCTCCACATTCTGATTTGCCTCGCTTGATGTCGGGGAAAATATGTGTCTTGTGTTTCCCCCATGCCAGTGCCAGCCTCGCAAGGATGCCTGGCGTGTGGGAAACGGGGAGGCAATCATCGTTGGACAGAATGGGGATGGATGGCAAAAAGGTGGGTGGGCGTGTACGGAGTAGACCTCGTTCAATTATTTGACAGGTTCGATGTCACGCCGCAACTGCTTGACGTTGGACACTCGGTCTGCCGGCCAAAACGGTCGATGTTACTCCGTACGGAGTACTTTATCAACATTGATTGCTGGGACGCTGGGACGCTGGGACGGCTGGTCCGGAGCCGCCCACATTAACTCCGGCCCCACCCGCCGGCAACCCCATCTGGCTTTCAGCTTGAACGGATAGCGGGTGGCAGTTGACTTGTCATCTCGCACTTAATCTCAACTTCTAATGGAAGTACGTCACACGCCGTCTCACTCGGCATTTTTTTTTTTTTAAAAAAAAATTTGGCGACGGAGAAGCTGACTGTTTCTCAACTTTCTTTTTCCCTTCCGACACATCATGCTTTTGCCGGCTGCTTGTCGAACGGCATCGGCAGTCATCAGACACTATCTGTGACCGCAGACTCGGGAGGTGAGGAGGTGTCATCTTGAATTGGAAGCAAGAGCTCATCTACATCATGGGTGACTCGATGCTCGAGACGGAGGCGCCAGCACAGTCCGAACGAGCTCCTCCTAAGAAGAGAAGAAGGATCGTTGTGTCGTGCACCGAGTGTCATAGGAGAAAGCAAAAGGTCCTTGTTCCACCAGCGTCATCTTATGTCGTCGATTTACTATACTCTGTACTCCGTACTCTACGGAATAACTCACTACACACCATCTCATATGGCAACTACGCCAGATCACTGCCCGTATAGTTACGGTATGACAAGTCGTACTAACGTGCCTAGTGCGACCGCGAACTCCCTTGCGCAAACTGTCGCTCCAGGAACCGTGAAACATTCTGCTCCTACGACCGCAGCGCCCTTTCGTCCAACAACAACACCGGCACCAGAGTACCATCTTCCACCCGATCCTCGCACGCCTCATTCTCTTCAACAGTCTCCAAAATCTCACAGCCGCTCTCGACCGTGGCCGCTACATGGGGCTACGGCCAAACTGGACCATCAACCATCTCCTTCCTCAAAAAAATCGAGACGGCCCCTTCATCATCATCCGAAGACCAGTCCTCCCTCTCTGCGCTGTCGCCAACATGCACTTCCCGCGAGGACTTCGCCGCGCGCGAAAAGTACAAGAGCCTCATCCGGCTTCTCCCCGCCAAGGTCTTCATTGACAAGCTCGTGGCCATGTTTCTGCGCGAATTCAACTGGCAGTACTACTTCGTCGACGCCGACATTTTCCTCGCCCAGCTTCAAGAGTGGAATGACCTCCCGTTTAGCATATTCTCCACCGAAGGCCCCCGGGGCATTTCACCCGACTTGAGGGTCTTTCCGGCCGTGCTGTTTCAGATGATTGCAGCAGCGCTGCTGGTTCTGCCAGACAATGAAGAGGAGGACTTTGTTACGCTCAAGTATGCTGCCAATATGACTTTTGAGGACTTGGCTCGTGATTACAGTGCTAGCGGCGAAGAAATTGTTGGGCTGTTTGGGAAAAGGGGGCTGAGTCTCACGACGGTTCAGGCCGAGTTTCTCAGGGCGTCTTTCTTAAAGTACACGGCCAATGTCACTGAATCGGTGAGTTCCCCCGATGAGTCGCTTCATAATATCATATCTTTGCTGGGTCCGACGTTGACAGCCCTGGGCGTAGTGGCACATGGTCGGGATTGCCATCCGGGACGCTCAGGAACTGGGCATGCACCGGGACAGCCTCGACCCCAAGACCGCAGAAACAGGTCTGGGGCCCGTTCTTGAGAACCAGTGGCTTATCGAGAGACGTCGCAAGATGTACATGATCCTCGCTATGTGGTATGCTCCCCAGCCCGCCCACTCTTCTTGTCTTCTTGGGAGAAAGCAACATCGGCTCATACTATCTAAGGGATATCAACATGTCTCTTATACTAGGCCGCCCCGGAACCGTGGATTGGCGACACAGCTTTCCGTCCCTTCCGGTCGACGCGGCAGCACCAGTCGATCGGTCCAGGTCTCCCATCATCCCTCGCAATGCCGAGAATGACCCTCCTACGCCGCTCACTCGTGCTCTTTGGCTACACGAACTGTGTCTGCCCCTGCGAGACATTCAGGACCTGGAGCGGGAGGGCCCGTATCCCAAGGATTTCTCCAGAGTCGACAGACTCCACCAGAAGATTATGAGTATTCACAATTCAACGCCCAGCATGTTCAGGCTGCGGGATCCCGATACGCGGTGGGATAGCGACCCCGAGGTGGGAGTATGGATAGGAGGCTCGCGATACTACGGCCATCTCGTCCACGGGTTCAGTCTCATGGCGTTGCATAGACCGTACCTGTTCCACAGGAAGGAAAGCCGAGTCGAGGCCCTGAGGGCCAGTTTGACGATGCTAGACATGCAGAGGTCCATGTTTGGTGGGTTGTCCTCTACATCGTGGAGGAAGTAAGCTAGCTCCTCTACCAAGGTTCTCCACGTAGTTACGAGTGCGGGGCGGCTTTTGGGAGGAATGGGAAATGCTAATGGAATGAGTAGTTTCATGCTCTTCTTTGGAACGTTCGACGCCATCGTCCTCATCGCCTCCATCTACATCCTCTTCCCGCACGACCACTCGGAACACAAGCACCTCTCCGTCCAACACATCCACTGGGCCGTAGAGCGCTTCGCAGCAATGCAGCATCGCAACCCGCTCGCCAGGGCTGCGCAAGGTGTTCTTCGTGTCATTCTTGGCAAGTTCACAAGGGCACTGGGACATTCCGCGTCTCCTTCCAAGGCTTCGCAGACGCTGGGCTCTGTGAGGGACATGTCGGACAAGACGACGGCCAGCGTTTCTGGCAAAGCAGGGACGAATCCAGCAGTCAGCCTGCCGGCGAGTTCACATGCGAGAGAATGCACGGGGCAAGGCGGGTTCGAGGGTGAAGATGTGGGAAACCCCGGGCTAGACATGCCAGGGGAGACGTGGCTGTCCCCGAGCGAATGGGGAGTCGCGCCGGACAGCCTGTCGAATATCATGCCGCTGTTTGCCACTTCTGATTTGATATACAACGATCTTTCGGCGGTCCAGCCCGGCGGCGGCGTGATGGCGGCGGCGGCGGAGGAGGAGGAGGAGGAGGAGGAAATGGGTATCGGCGCAGGGGGGGTGTCGCAGTGGCAGTTTGGGGGGGACATTGCCGACGGAACGCTTTGGCAAGTACTGAACCAGTTCCAGCCCAGATGAAGGTGCATGTAAAGGATGTGATGCGGTATCCGTAGGCGTTGGTTGATTTGGGCAGACGTGGTCCAGTTTCTGGCCACTTCTTAGCAGGCGTAGTACATCTTATCACTGCATCATGATGGTGTTGATGAGTATGATGATGATGACACAAAGTTCTGTGCTTACGATCTCCAGAGTCTGTTCCAGAAATACAGGCGAAAGCATAGTTAGTGCTCGGGCAGAAAATTCTACAGGGCCGTGATCTCGATGACATGCGTCAGATGAACGAACGGCCGAAAGGGCCAGCTAAGTTCTTTCTGCTGGGCGACAACAAGCGGTGCGCATCTGCCGAGCTGGAGGAGATTCGATACGAAAAAAAAAAAAAAAAGCCGCCACAAGGACATGGGGCGTCCAATATTGGCGCCTACCGAAGCGAATTCCCCGGGCTGTACGGAGTACTCCGTATGTAGTAGGTTCATCAAAGTTGCCATGCCAGGCACCAGACAGCAAAGAGTTATATGTTCCTTCCAAGGGGCCACCACGGGTGAACTTACTACCTGGATGGCGGCGGGCGCACGTGCAACTCGACGACGCGGCCGGGGAAGGGAGGGACATGGAAGGCAGCGGACGTGGGAGAACAATGAGCAGCAGACCAGACGGCGCGAGACAAGACGTGCGTGCTTGCAAATGGCAAGATGACGAGGCGTGGCTGAGGACGATCGGCTGCTCGTCGTCACAAATCAAGTTTCTGCAGGGCAACAAATATAGCCACGGTACTCCGTACATACGGAAGTAACTAACTAGTTACTAGTTCACTACCTAGGTACGGAGTAGTTAGAGGCGAACGACGACGCCGCAAGCAGACCAGACGTTCAAAGACGGGCAGGCGGCGGGCGCTAAGCAAGCCGGACAAGGACACAATGAGAGTTGCCGAAACGGCAGAGTAACACAGAGTTTAACACCGCCATGGCACTGGTCGTTGGATCCCGTTCCATGTTGGCAGACTTGGGCGTGGAAGGGGGATCGATCGATCAGATCAATTGATGCGACGCGGTTTGTGGGTGAAGAAGGAAAGGAAAGGAAAGGAAAGGGATAATGCCACTGGCTGTCGACAAACAAAAACGCAGACGCCCATGCCTTTTCGTTTTGGGAAAGGGACACGCGAGCCGGGCGATTGGACTTTTTCAAGGGTTGTTGCACAAGGGCGGCGCTTTTGTTTGCGTGCGTCGGTGTAAGTTACTCCAGAGTAGGCAGGGCAGGGCGCGTAGATCAGCGGTTTGCTCGAGTCGACGGGATGTGAGCATTCTGATTCCTGGGAGGGAGGGAGGCGAACGAGGTCGATTGGAGGAAGCTCTGAAAGGCAGCGAGCTGGTCTATGGCTTGGGTTGAGAGCGAATGCGTTTCAGGACAAGGCGATTGTGGTGATGTCAACCCGGGGGCCTCTTGTTCCTTTTTTTTTCTTCTTTTTTTTGTAATTCTTTTTGAAGATGATGCTCTGGCTGGGCTGTGTGTCGTCGGCGCCATCACGAGGGCCTCTCGACGGGCGAGCCAGAGGAGCAATCGGGTGGGCGTCAAATCGTGACAACAAGTCGATTTTCATTCCAGGTCCAATGTTCCAGACGCCAAGGAATCCCCCCCCCCCCCGCCTTGCCGCCCGCAAACACCTGTAACCCTGTGCTCCAGTGGCTGAGGGCCAATTGGCCCCGCGCAACTCGAGCCACTTGAGCCAGTAGCCGCCGGCCACTTGGGGAGAGACGTCGAGAAACGCAGGGGGGGACGGACAGACACATGGATGCCGAACCACTTGTCTGGTCCCCAAAAAGAAAAAAAAAAAAGGTTTCGCCTATCACTGTTCAGCTTTCTCTCTCTCTCTCTCTCTCTCTTACTGCTCCAAGTCAAGAAGGAAGGGAAAGGAAGGGCGGAAAGCCACACACACACACACACACACACACACAACACACAAAATACAAACACGACCCGAACTCGGCCCCTCGTCATCGTCACCGCTGCCCATTTAAAAAGCCTTCCTTTCCTGTTGCTCCCTTTGAAGTCTGGCCGTGCTAAAGTTTCCCGTCGTCTTTCCTACCCCACGGCCTGCGGAAACAAGAGCAGACAAGCAAACACATGCTTTATACACACGCCTGCGTACTTGCGGAAAGCACAAAAAGTCTTAGTCCTTGCAGCACTGCCTCAGCATAGAGCCGTCGTGTCGTCGAGCCTGACTTTGCCTTCTGTTCTCTGCTTGTCTCGCACCGCGAGCTGCCTCTATTCAGCCCTCTGTTGTCTCTCGCCTGTCGACCCCGGACCCAAGTCTTGAACCGACCGGGGTGTAGGGGCTTGTTTGAACAATACTCTTGTCTCTGGTCCCTTTTTTTTTTTTTTTTCACTTTCGTCAGAGGCGTAGTTAGTATCCAAAGTCTTACTTGCTCTTCACTCTTTCTTCACTACCGACTTTACAAACACACACACACACACACACACACACACATATATATATATATATATACATACATAACTCTTCACTGCTACAAGTCGTATCCCCTAGGAACATTCACTTGGCATGACATTTGCATATACACATACACATATTCACACACACCGTCACCACGATACCCTCCGTCAGGCAACATGTCGGCCATAGCATCGAATCTCGTCGACTTCGTTCAGCGCTTCCGGACCATACAAACACAGCGAGACTCGTCAGACCAGTTGATCCAGGTTGGTACACACATCTCTCTTCTCCCCGGACAACAATGATCGGCCCGCTGACCGCCCCCGGCGCAGGATGTCCTCATTTATTGCAACAACCTCGAAAGCGCCATGCGGTTCCAGAATGAGGAGCTGCAGACGTGTAAGCGCGACAAGAGACAGCTCCAGACCCAGCTGCGAGACAGCGAGGCGAGGACCGAGTGGGTTAGCAAGGAAACGGAACAGATGAGGGTACTGCCGACGCCTCTTTCTTTCACCTCTTCATCTTCTTCTTTGCCGTACGGTAACTGAACTCGTTGGATAGTCCATGAATGCCTACATCTTCGTCGTCATGGACGGCGACGGCTTGCTCGTATGTCACCTCCTACTCTGGGCACGGTCAGCATTCGGATTGGGATGCTAATTCTGGGAACAACTAGTTCCGCGACCACTGGATCAAGCAAGGCGTCGAGGGGGGCAGGAAGGCCGCGTGCGCACTGCGAGACGCCATCATGGCCCAGTGCGACGGACAGGAAGTCGAGATTGTGACAAAGGTGGTGGCCAACCTCGGCGGCCTGGCCAAGTCGCTGGGTCGCGACCTGTCCGAGCTGAGAGACTTTGCTCTGGGATTCACAAGAGCCAAGGCTACGTTTGACTTTATCGACGTCGGCCACGGAAAGGACTGCGTGTCGTCCAAGATCAAGGGTACGTATGCCCGGCGCAAACGAGAAACAGGAGAAGACTTGCATTCGTCTTCCCCCCCCCCCCTTCCTTTCCCGAGTCTGCTGACGCTCGAAACCCGCAGAAAACATTCAGTTCCATCTTGGAAACTACAACTGCAGGCATGTTCTTCTGGGCGTCTCCCACGACGCCTCGTACGCGCCCTTCCTCGAGGAGACGGCCAGCGACCAGTTCTGCCGCCAGCGCATGGCCATCCTCGAGGGCATCCCCACGGTACCCGAGCTCGTCGCCACCGACATCCCCCGCCTCGACCTGGGAAGGGACCTTTTCCGCAGCGATCGATGCCCTGATAGAAACATATCGTCGGCCTGGTCCCTCGGCACCTGGGCCGCCACGATCCGAACCGCCAGCCCTGCCACCAGCATCGGGTCGGCCAGCACACCCAGCCGCTCGTCACTATCATACGCCAACGCCGCCAGCAGCAGAAGCAGCAGCGGCAGTCCCCCTCCCGTCATCTCGCTGCCCATTGCTCCCCGCCTCGCGGCCAGTCGGGCGCACAAGGCACAGTACCAGCAGATCCCCCCCCAGCAGCCGGACTGGAACCCCGGCCGCCACGGCCTGGACGAACCCATCACCGTCAGCATCGCCGCCATGGAGAGCATCAAGAAGCGCAAAGAGTCAGACAAGCTGTGCAACAACCACTTCCTGCGCGGGCCCTGCATCAAGGGCGACTCTTGCTTCTTCGTCCACGATTACAAGCCCAGCAGCGAGGAGATCAATGCCATTGCCGTGCTGGCCCGTCAGAACCCCTGTACCAACGGACAGGACTGCGAGTCTGACGAGTGCATTTACGGCCATCACGTAAGTCGCCTCTATTCCAGACATGCTCCTGCTCATTCCCATCGTCCATGTCCCGTGGAAGGAAAAGATGTTACCCAAAGAGTCCCATGTATCCAGGCACATACGCTAACACCCTCAACAACAGTGCCCCAGCATCCGAGACAACGTCTGCATACACCCCTTTTGTAAATTCAGCGAGGACGCCCACCCACCAGGCACGAAATTCAAAAATCCCAACATCAGGGCGAATTAAATGGGGCATTGGAAAGAATTCCACTCACGACAGCACGTAGTTACTAGCATATGAAATAAAAGCGCCCCCCGGTTATACAGGGGTCGGGTTGGTTTTTTTTTTCCTTTTTCTTTTTGGGCAGGACGGCAAGCGGCGTCTTGATTAGGCGGGGCAAACATATTCGCAGATTGTGCGATTTGGTCTTGGGTGACGGGGCCAACGTGTTGTATATAGTGCTTATTAGGCCATCCCATCTAATGAAGGAAGTTGCGCACGGGTTTGTGTCGGGCGTGTTGTGCGGTCACTGCGTTCTGAGAACGTACTGGCGTCTTGTGCCGTGTGCACCCCTTGGTGCCCCAATACTTGGGACCGGCCTCGTCAGTACTCCGTACTTCTGGTGTTGTCTATTTGAGCTTCTGCCCGACTGCTCAATGTGAGTCAAAGTAGCCGTGGCCAGTTTCAAAGGACAATATACCGGGCCATCCTATCTTGACGCAAGCCAACTTTGCGTCGTCACCACGCCGGGTCCGAGAGAGGGCTGAAAGTCGGAGGGTCGACATAATATGACCTTTGGGGTTGTATCTGCGTGAGATCTCGGTGATGTAGGTTCTGCTGATGGTTATTTGGCGGCGGCGGGCAGATATCGAGCCCATGATGGGGAGGTCTCGTTGAAGGAATATATATATTTGGTTGGTTGGTTGGTTTCCCTTGAGACAAGTCCCGCCTGCGGCGCTCTGAATGCACACAGCCCCGGGTTGACGTAACCAAACGATCTCAAAATTAAGTCGACGTGAATACGACAGCACCACGTGTCAATGTGATCATGAAGTCGACAGACGACTGGTTAATCAGATAGGCTCGACTCGACCTTCTCGTCCTTAACTACCTAGGTAACTACCCTGTGTGCGTTTTAGGTCCCAAGTAGGACTAGCGCCATCTGCCCCCTGTCGACTTTAGCCCGATGTTCCTCAACCCCACCAGAGATAGACTCCACCCATTCGACTACATCGGTTCAAATTCGCAGCCGACACAACCTCAACACCAAACCTCACCCCATCACCACGTCCGTGGGCATCAAAAGCAGCCCATCCTCTCCCGCAAACCCCTTTAACCACCGCAATCCGACTCTTCTCCTCGACTCTGCACTCAAAAGAAGAAGGAATGTCTCATCCGCAAGTGGAAGAAGTCTCGGACAGCGACCCGGACGTCGCGTCCGACCCCGAGGAAGGCGACATCGACGACTTCATGGATTCCGACATCATGCGCCGCGTCCCCCAGCAGCAATCGCAATCAAGACACGCAGCATCCGAATCCGCGCCCACGATGCCCTCCGCGGGCATCTACGACCCCTCCAGCCACCCCGGCCAAACGCTCGCCCACGACGCCGACCGCTCCGCCTACTCGTCCTTCCAGTGCATCTACCCCGTCTACTTCGACGCCAGCCGCACCCTCTCGCAGGGCCGCCGCGTGCCGGCCTCCCTCGCTGTGCGCAGCCCTCTCGCGCGCGAAATCGCAAACGCCTGCTCCCGCCTGCACCTGCCCACGCTGCTGGAGCCGGAGAAGACGCATCCCAAGGACTGGGCCAACCCGGGCCGCGTGAAAGTCGGCCTGAAACAGACGCCGCGGAACCCGTCGGGCATCAAGAGCAAGCACCACCTGTACACGCTGATTGCCAAGCACCTGCAGCAGAATCCCACCACCGGGGACTCGCCCGGGCTGAGGGTCAGGATGGGCGGCCAGGTGCAGCCGCCCGAGGGGAAGCCGTACCCCAAACCCGCGGTGCCGAGGGGCTGGAAGATGGGCGAGTACCTGCCGTATCTGAGCCCGGCCATGACGGGGGGCGGCGTGTCGGAGAACTTGTTCAAGGACATGATGAAGGAGATGCAGAGCGGGGGGGATCCTATGAGTGCCCTGATGGCCGGTGCCGCGGGGCAAGGCGGCGATGAGGGGGGCGGAGGGGCAGGGGGGAAGAAGAAGAAGGATAAGAAGGGGAAGGGCAGGTCATGATGAGGACTTGCAGCATGCTTCGCTGTTGAGAGGACAAGTGTGCACATGTGCGGCGGGCAGGCAGGCAGGCCGGGAGGAGCTGAGCGTCAAACACGACATGATAAAAAAGCTACGTGTCCGGCCACGGGAAACATGGGCTGAACTGATCAAATAAAAGTACACAAGGGACCGCGGAACTGTCGAGGAAAGAAGGTACGAATACTGACTGGACTTGGGGCGCAGCATGTGCATACATTTCCCACTCGACAAGCGCTTCCATCCAAGACGTCCCGTCGTTCCCCTCCCGTGTATGACACCCACTTCTCTCGTAAGACAAAGCCGCCGATAACGATGAACCCAAAAGAGCAAGTCGAGCTCCACCGCAGGCCCCAACCCGCATCACAGACGCGCGAGTTACAAAGTCGTCCTCGCGTTCAACGTGATAGTTTTACCGAGTTGCCTCGATTTAGTCACTACTTGGCGTAAAGTAGCAAATCGATGACACATAGCCGCAACGGCGGCGTCCCAGTAAACTTATGTAATAAGCTCCAGCCTACCCTGAACAGAGGCACGTCCGAAATTTCGAAAACGTCATTCTAAAAGGTTACCCTTAAACACTGCATTTTATAAAAATGATTTTCAGCCCGATGCTTGCTGGGCCGCCAATGCCCTGCCCGGTTCCAACCTTGACGCCCGCCCAGCTAACAAGATTAAAAAACAAACCTTGTACAGAGCATACCCCCCCCCCCCTCCATCTCTCACAGGGATTTTACTTTACCGCCCACAAGGTTTCTGCCCCAACACTGAAATATTTCCCAAAGGGTGGGTGCATTAATTCATAGGACGAACCTCGTAGCCCGGGGAAAATGCAGCACAGTGTTTAAACTCAATGGCACTGGCGCCGGTTTCACGAACCCAGAGAGCGGGAACTACGAAGTACTCCTCCGTACAGAGTGAACTTATACATACGCCTACCTACCTTAACCCTACCCTACCCTAACCCACCAGACTGGACTCATTCATTCGTGCAAGCCGCCGACAGACAAAGATCGCATTCGAAAATGTCGCATTCTTGTCTGGTCAAACCACCGGACCTCCTCCGCCCAAACAAGACATAGAAGAACTCAACCGACAAAAGACCGCCCTGCAAGCACTGCAAGCAGGCTAGTTAGTTAGTTAGTTACCATACAAACCTTACCCGCCCTATTCACTCCCTCGCTCCCTCACTCACTCACTCACTCGGGTTTTCAGCCGTGCGTCCGCGCGTGCTTTTGTTTTTTTTCCGCCCCTTTTTCTTTGTCTCGGGACAAACACGCCGGATCAATGAATGAATGACCCAGTGGGCCGTGATGCACGGCCGACCGCTACACAGGTTGTAGTTGAGAAACTCCCCCCCAGGAACTGAAATTAGCTTTACTACGTCGATTTACAACAAGACAAGGTGTACTTTCTTTGCCTCCGCTCGTTGCAATACAAATAAATCGTCAGAAACTCGTCTTGTGCGCAGATAAAAAAGAGACAAAACAATGACAACTCGACAAATCTCTTGACTTTCAAAGCCGGTTGTTGCCTGCATCAACTTGGCACGACTAACTCCAATCACCGACCGGATGGACGACTTACTATTGTCCGAGTCTCTCGGCTTCAACGACACGTCAACATTCCATGCATCAAGTGAATCGGTGCATCATATCCTTTAACTACACTATATTCAATCATCCCATAGCCTATGGCCCTGTAGCTGCTTCGGCCCGAGTGTGGACTCTCTCTCAATCTTACAAATGCACAAAAACTATTGCATAGCCCGCCTGCCATCCCCCCCATATTAGGCCTGCAGTTAAAAAGCTAAGGGGGGTGTCTGCTATGGCCATTACGCCCCGTCGCTCCCATCCTGAAATCCTGCCTCCGGTAAACGCCATGTCTGGAAGTGACCAGTGCAAAATAAACAGCAGAAGAAAACAAGGGCAGACCCGTATCGGGAGCCAGTCATGGCCGACTTGGTAACACGCGAGTGAAGGATCAAAGCCAAAAAAAAAGTCAAAAAAGGAACATAAAAACAACCACACAATGGCGGCGAACAGTGATGGGGGGGGACCAATGTCATTAGCCGAAGCCGAACCCCCCAAAAAACATCAAAAAAACAAAAAGTTTAAATATGCAAACGCCAATGCAATTATTCTCGCTATTCTCAAATTCTCCTCAGCCACTCTTGAAACTCCATCCAGAAGACCCAAATAGGCCTCTCAATTGGTAATGCAAAGATAAGAAAAGTATGTCGCGTATATAGTATGTCGGCGTGAATTTGACTCTTTTTTAGCATCTCATTTGTCCAAAGTAGAAAGTGCATCAGTCCAGAACATCTAGTTTTTTCCTTGGCTGGCATGTCGGGTCGATATGGGCCATTGCTGGCGCAGAACGGTGCCGAGACGATCCAAAGGATTCTTGCTAGATTGGGCTAGCAGACACCAAGAGTCGCAAGATCCCCAATGAAGACAAACTTGAAAGATAGTACCCAAGTCAGCCTTGCTTTACTCAAATTCGGCCGGGGGCATCTATAGACATATCTTCGGGATCGCTTAGATATGCCAACTGGGCCCATACTCGCCAGTGCAAAACGCCAAGATGAGCCAGCCGAGTTGCCATGTCCTCAAGTCCTCCCTCGTCTTGTCCGTCCCGTAACAAGGATTCCGAGTCTCGACATTGGGAGGAGTGGCTGTTGTTGTTGGTCACTCGACCACCAGTAGCAACGGCGAAGAGCGAAACACCCGACAGATTTTTGAAATCACGGACTCGGCCCGCCAACGACGTCATCAGCCTGCTGTGGAAAGCCTGCTCGACCTCCTTGTACATCTGCGAATCAACCTGACAAACATTGTCCGTAAGCTTCGCCTCAAAGGTTGGTAGCAGCTCGGGTGGCGCATGAGTGTATCGGAAGATTTGCAGAGCCATCGAGGGCGCCATAGTCTGCCATCGATTACAGTGGCGTGACGATGGAGGAGTCGACTGCATCAGGGCCACTAATGAGTTGTACACTTTCTTGGCCTTGGTTCTTGATTCGCAGTTCTCCGGTGCGACATATGCAGGCATGTTGAGAGAGGAGCGGGGAGAAGAAGAGACGGAGCTAGAAGTGCTAAATACCAGGCTAGACGGCCTGGAGTTGGGCATTGGCGTGTTAAAATTAAACTCTGAGCTTGGTGTAGTCGATAAGCTCAGGGTATCCTCGTCAAGGGGCTGGCAGTTGCGGCCTAGCATTTTTGAGCTATAGCGTGCCACTCGCTCGAGGTCCTCATACATGCGCATGCATATGTCCAAATTAATGGCGTCAACCATGTCGGACCGAAGTTTCATGACTCGCTCTTCATCAAAGAGAAAAGTGCTAGGTACTCGCTTGTCTCCAGACGAAGGAAGGACCAGGCGAGAAAGAGCTTCGAAGAAAACGCTCATGTCACCAAAGCTCTGCGTGTTGTTGACAAGTGCAGCGGAGTAAAGTCTTTCAGACTCTCGATACCATTCCCGGGCTCCGGTGATGTCCACCTTCCGAGACTGAATCTTTTTGAGGAAGAACTTTTGCTCGAATTGTGTTGTATCCTCAATCAAGACAGGTCGCAGACAGCGAATCTGGTGGTTTGCAACGTCTAGCTTCATGGCTTCCAATACACTTAATAAGCTGCGCATGCCTGTGACGAGTTGATCAAGGTCAGAGTCGCGGTTGCCGTTGCTAAGCTGTGTATACATGGTGTCAACCCAGTCATCCCGCATAGGCGCGCAGTGAGACTTGAGCACCTGTGAAAGCCAGAGAGCCATCTTTTCCAGATCGGCGATACCCTTGTGGAATTGCTGCATCAAGAGTTCAATATTGAAACCTTCGTCCAGGAATTGGCGGTCCCGCTGGGGAACCAAGGTCTGAATGATCTCCTTGACGGCCTTGAGCAGTGACGGAAGCGTCCAGTCGTCGGTCTCACCATGCTTGGTGTAGAAGGAAGGACGGTCTGTGATGAACTGCGTCAGTTCCTCCTTCAACGCCCGCCAAAACTGGTTTGCCCTTTCTTGCTTCTTTCGCCCCTTTTCTCCGTCCAAGTTCGGTCTAAAATGCAGCTCCGGGTCGAAATTGATGTCGTGCCGCAACTTGGGATTGTGTATTATTTTCGAGACGTCCAGCTCACTCAGAGTAGACTTTGTGACGGGTGGCTCAACGGGCGGAGACTGGTGGAGAGAGTGCCGCCTTGAGTGCCGAGTCGCTACCGGTTCCGGTGTTGGCGTAGATGACGATGAGCTGCTGGAAGGGTTCCTCGATAACACTGTGGCACCTGGAGGTGAGGTACGGAGTGCCGGATCGCACCGCCGAGGCGACTCTTGTGATGTTGATTGGGTTTTACCCGAGCTTTGCGTCTCGTCTTGAGGGGCCTGTTGCATCTGAACATCGGCGTCTTGTATTTGCTCAGTCTCGTTGTTAGGTCCAGGGGCTGCCGAGGTTGAGAGGTTCCTGCGTGATCTCTCAACAGGACCACCAGTATCTTGTTCCGGTACCATGATGGAAAGAAGTATGCCTTTTGCTCTCACTCGAACATCCAAGACGTTGTAGGTTGTAGAGGACTGGGTGTGTTGTCCTCTTTGGGAAGTCGTTGTTGGCTTCCGGGTTTGGTCTTCTGAAAAATCAAGTACGTGCCAAAACTAACCACGCTCGTTCTCTTCCAACACTATGACAGTTTCCGGGTTAGCTAGGAGAAGACTCCCGTATTTCAGAGTATGGAGCATGAAGATATGCGAGGTGCGAGGTGCGAGGTGCGACGCAGCCAAAGGTGGCAGGACACGGCCAGTTGCAGGCTCAAGTCGCCTAGCCTAGGGCGAGCTGCAGCAATTTCAGGTCGGAGCCGCGAGAACCATAGGTTGTCAACGGGAAACCCTGTCGATTTTAAGGCACGAGAGCGACGGAGAGTAGACGAGAGGAGAGGGATACGAGACAGAAACAGGAAAATAGATGGCAAAAGAGAGGGACAACAACGTGAGCTGGGTTGTTCTGCTTACATCGGGGTATATATAGGCGGTGTGCTATGAAAGTGACTAGTCGATTGACCCGAGTTGGGTGCGCTGGGTGAAAGAGGTCGAGTGCTTTGATTTTCTGGCTTATGCGTACGGGTCGCTTTGCTTTGCCTGGTGTTTCGGGTCCTGCAAATCGTGTCCCCTTTCTATTTGTCCGCAAACACAGGCGACAAACAAGTTTGTGGTGTCGAGGTCGAGAGAGGCCTGGCAAGATCGGGTCGGGTGCCGTTGGGGAGGAAGGCCTGCCCCCGTTGCGTCGCCCAAAGAGGGAATCGAAGTGGATTATGCGATAGTAAGTCTGGTCTGAAGAGCCCCAATGAGCGAGCAGGTCCTCGAGTACTTGGGATAGGCTGGTTGTTGGCTTGAGAATGAGAGTCTGGAAATCAAGATACCAACGTAGAAAGGGAAGAGAGAGGTAAAAAGACAAAAATAAGAAATAAAAGGCAAGAGGTGTTGTGCCACGCCAGAGAATGGGAAGGAGGGAAGGAGGTGAAAAGGAAAAGAAAAAAGAAGTTCAGACGGGGGGGGGGGACCGCAAAGAACAAAAAGTGTTTCTGAACGGAAGGAGCAACGCGGACTTGTCCCTTGGCCCTTGGGATTCTAGTTGGGACTGGGCTGGTACTGGGATTAGGACTGGACCTGGAGGGAGGCGATGGCGGCGTCAGGGAAAAAGTGACTTTGGAGGAAAGGAGGGCCGGGACTTTCGCAAGGGGACGGAGGGTGATCAAGTCCACTTTGACCTGCGCATTGAGTGGGATTGGCATTAGCATGGGCGGGCGGCCATGGACATGCTCCCGGAAGTACCTCGACTCGATCCACGGCGCCAACGAGTACCGAAGTACCTAGGCCGAACTTGGAGGTTGCGGCGTGCGGTAGGTGAGTACTTGCGTTCATTCATTGCGCGACCACCGACCACTGGAGCCCCTAGTGTGGATGGATGGGTTGTCTGGGTTCGGTCAAGCAATGGAATGACTAGCGCAGGGCAAGCCGCCACCGGCCACAGGCGCTCGAGTACCCAGGTACCTGGCTTCACACTGACTGACTGGAGCGCTTGGAGTGAGGGAGGGGGCGGCGGACTCCATCATTCACAACACATCACGCATCACGCATCACGCATCAGCATCACGCATCACAGTGCCCGGCTGGCGGTACGGAGTACTTGGTACGAGTAATGTATGGGAACCGTCCACCCACCTGCGCACCTACGCACCTGCTCCTGCGCGCCTTCGCCCGGGTGTATGAAGTGTTGGGGGCTTCTGGAAACACCAGCTGCTATTGTTCCGTTCCATATGACGCGCCGGCTTGTTCATCTGCACCAGCTGGTGGTGCCGGTGGTGCCGCCATGCCATGCCATGCCATGCCATGCCATGCTTGATGCTTCATTCTGCCGAGAACGTACTGGGCCGGGGTGCACATCAGACCAGACAGGTTTGGATACTAACTTGACTTCGATGTCGATGCCGGCCATGCCTCCAGTCGCCCTGCGTCCGGTGGTGCCCAGCGGGTGCCAGTGGGTGCAAGCCTGGACGGGTGCAGCTGGGCAAGTCGAGAAGCATTCAATGTTCACTGCATCCGCCCGGCACATTGAAAGTCCAGCGCGCTTGGCCAGGTGTCGCTCGCTACCTGCTTCGTACTCGTACTTGAGTCAACTGGCAGTTGCATTGGTTACATGTACTTGGCATGCCCGACGTGTGTGGATTGACGCCAGGCGCAGGCGCAAGCCTCGCATGCTCCGATGCAACTCGGCCAGACTGCAAACATGGAACATACTTGAAAGCTAGTCCGAGTGTGCTCCACGTCCGTAAAGCCCAGCAGCCGGCACCACCGCTACTGCCCACCAGGTAATACTCCGTACTCCGTACGGGGCACCTAGTTCTGCTGTGCTGTGCTGAGCTGCCTTGCCTCTCTCTGCTCCTAGAAGCCCCCAAGTGGCAGGCTGGTGCTGACGGTGGCATCCGCCATGGCCGGCAAGTCTCTGCATGTGCGTTCAACAACTTCCGTGTTGCCCACTCCTTCATTACTTCATCAATTGATTTGATTTTGTTTCAAAGAAGCAAAACAGTTGCCTCCGCAGTCGTTACCAGTGCACCGACAAACGGAGGCTCCCCACCAGCAATCGTCCGTAAGTGGCTTGTCCGTCGAGCGTTGCCCCCGTACCGAGACTTACTACTAACAGCATCGATGCCAGCACAGCCAACGGCGGCCCAAGCCAAGCAATGGCAGCCAGCCAGCGAGCGTCGGCAACATTGAAACCGTCGGTGGCGCCCCGGCGGCAGCAAACTGTGGACACTGGTGCACTGGTGCATTAGGGCCATGCCACACCCAAGTACCGCTAGCGGGTACTCAAGTACCTGGGTACATTGTTGCTGGACGCGCTGCCCGGTCCGGCCCAAGTTCCCAGCACCAGCGCTGGTACTTTGGATGTCACCTCCGCTCCAGTCTCTTTGCGCCGTGTTGCTTCACTGTTCTCCTCGCATACTTTTAGAACTGCCCTTAGTAAGTTAACGTTAAGTAGGGGACGTGTGTGGCACGTTTGGCTCTGGCGCTCGTCCGGCAGTGTGGTCCTCCTATGTACGCCCAACACTGAAGTCTACTGACTGCAAACTCTCAAGCCTCCAACAAGTTTGTATCGGGACGAGTTTAGAAACCCATGGCCACCGGACGTCCCGGCACCGTCCCAGTCTGAGGCTGCCAAGTGTGCTGCTACATCCCAGCTCTTCCTCTATTTCGCAAGATTTGTATAGCTTACCCCGTGGAGCCTCTTGAATGCTCCGGGGCGAAATTGATTGTTGTCTGGCAGAAAAGAGATGCTACCAAGTGATGACGCGGTGGTGCTTCCTCCTATCGCCGTTCTCCCGTGGTTAGTTACCTGCCTGCCAACTTACATGCTTGAGTAGGCACAACACGTCTGGTCCATGGCCATGCCTTGCCCTCCTTGGCAAGGCCAAGGGAACAGTGGGCGTGTATGTTGGCTTGGGTGTGGACTGGGTGTGGACTGGGTGTGGACTGGGCGTGGACTGGGCGTGAACTGGGCGTCTCCTTGGACCTCTCTCATGGCCCAGGACCACGCAAGCACAAGAGTAAATGTTGGCAGGTGAATAGGTAGGCAGGTACTCCGTAACTACTCCGTACTTCGTTCTTCGACGGCAAATGAGAGAGCCTTGAGTTGGCGCCGTGGTCCGTGGCCAAGGACGCGGAGACCGCCATGGAAAATATGGACACAATACTCCGTACGACGCAGTCATTCTTTGCCATTGCCCAACAAACATGACTTATTTTCGTCTGTGCCTCTTGAGCAGTGACTTGAGCAGTGAGTCGGGGGGAAGGGGGGTTGTCCGGCAACCGGCTTTGAGCATCCCGTTGAGCCATGGAGCGTGTGTTTCAAATACAAGCATCCCTATGTCCTTCCTTCTCATGACTGAGCACTTATCCATCGCTCTTTGACACCGATCCAATTGTCCGATGCTTACGCATGTGAGGGTTCATGCTGTGTGCCCGTGGGATGAACCTTTGCCTTGTCCACGGGCCTGCTTCACGAATGTTCCAATCTCCAAAACACCACCCCTGAACCCAGCGAGACTTGCCCAACTCGCCGCAATCTCACCTTGCAGATTGTAGAGCCGCCAAGCGTGTTCAACTTTGGGGCATGTTGGTCCCTGGCCATGTCCCGACGTAGACCCCGGGCTTCGGTCCCCCGGCAAGAATACCGGTAAGTTACTCCGTACTTTGTCCAAAAAAAGAACATGGACAAGTTGCCAAAGTGACATCTTTCTCGTCCCCGTGGCAAAGGCACGGATTGATGATGCACTCACTGCGCCGGCATGTGACTTGACCTATGAGTAGCCTGCCCGATTTGGATGGGACTAGTCAGTTTGTAACCTCCGCCTAGAGATGAGCCTCCCTCCCTCCTTGGCCTGTTCAGTAAGGTGGGTCAAACATCTGAACGCCAGCTCTTGTTCAATAAGGCGCAGTGACTAATTATCCTCCTTTCGAAAGTATCAAAGCCCGCTTGAGCCTTTGTACCCACCACGCTCAAGTGCTCAAGTGCTCAAGTGCTCGTGTGCTCGTGTGCTGCGACTGTGGCGGACGCTCCGATGCCGCCACTCGAATCGCAACCGACGGCATTGCCATTGCGGCAAGTTCATGGCAGAGGCGCACAGAAGGCAAAGGACCTCTCAATGAATGTCGTCACATCACACTCATTCACGGGCGCCCCGTTAGTCGGTGGTCATTTCAAGTGCGGCGTACCATCGGTCTGGGACATCCGAACAAGTCTGTCTTGTTTTGTTTTTCCTAACAAATGCTGCACCATGAAAGGTCACTCACTGTTGTGTGGTGTGGGTGAGACTCTGGTAAAATGTGACCTGTTTGAGCCCTTGATTGATGATGCCCTTGCATGTCTCTGTTCCAGGTCAGGGGTGTCAAGCGTACATCGAAAAATGTCCACCAGGGGTGCGTGCTCCAACATTGACATTGAAATTGCTCCAGAATGCCCCGAGGTGGTTCAAGTGGTTGAGGGAGTCATGCGTTCCAAAGCGCTCCCACGCCAGCCTACGGATTGTTGAGGAGAGAGATTGGTGTGTCGTGTTTTCCCCAGACTGCTGACTTGGTTCCGATGCGGCCAGCGTGATTGACGACAAAGGACCAAATTGTGTAGGAAGAAGGAAAGAATGAGGGCACTGGTGCGCCAGGGCAACAACCCCAAGGACGCAGTCACGATTGTATTGAAGTTTGCGTAAATCTGAATCATGTATGCACGCCGTGCCATCCGCCCTTGGCGTCGAGGGCTGGGAAAAGAAACATCGCTTGATGGCCGCAGAGTCGTAGATGATGGAGTCGGATCACCAAGCGACTTGTAATATCGATTGAGGAGCCGCGTCCTGTGTGTGCGTACTCCGTACGAAGTTACTCCGTATTGGTTGGGTTGACTTGCACGTGCAGTTCTTGTCAGTCAAAATGGGACCAGAAACTGACTTAGTCAATGCCAATGTCTATGCAGTCAATGGGCAACAGTGCTTTGTCTTGTTTGTGAGACGTGCGAATACTAGCCGGCATCGCTGTGTCTGCATGCACTTTGTGTTGGCTGTTCATGAGATACATGACGAGATCCCGCACGTGCAAAGGTTGGCCCGGTCGTCGTTGTCATTGTTGTTGTTGTCGTCGTCGTCGTCGTCGATGTGATAAGCTGAGCTGAGCTGAGCTGAGCTGAGCCGAGCGGCCACTTTACAGCAGCGTCATGGTCTGAATATTTCCAGTCTCCATCTCAGCCTTGGCCCGCCACGTAACTATAAGTCGGCAGGCCCTGCATGACTTGAGGGTTTACGAATAGTAGATCGAACCAGTCGACGCCTATCGGTGTCAGCTGGCTCCATCGAGTCGGTAACCGTCCCAAGGTTGATGTCGATTCGGCGTCTTACGCGAGCTCTGCGCCTTCCTTCCGTACTACTATTAATCCAGATATCGCTCGTTGGTCGCTGTTCGCTGCGATGGGGAAGGAGCAGCCGACTGGTCGTACAAACTATCCACATCTGGCCGGCTGGCAAGGCTGGCGCTGGGCCCGGTTGTTCAAGTACGGAAACAGCAGCGATGCCTTGAATGGAATTCCTTCAAAGTTCCTTCCCATTTTGGGGTGAACGAACAGTCGCCGTTGCTTCGGACGAACCACACCAGACATGACTGGTTGACGCTTCCAGTCCACACATCTCGTCCACTTAGTTAGTCGCTGGCGGGTACGGAGTAACTACCAGGTAGGTAGTTACAAGCCCCGAATAACTACAACAACTACGAACCTGCCCGAGGCAAGCAGTCAACCACAAGGCAGAAGCAGCCCGGGAGGACTGACTCGCCCTCCGCGTCACCATTGCAGCCAGGCATTGGAGGAAACCTTGGTTCGAACTCTTCCATGCCCCATCGACAATTGCAGCCGCTCATGTTCCACATGCTTGCTGTCAGCAGACGGCGACGGACCGCACTCATTCTCGCGGGTCACCACGGGAGCGCCTTCGTTTCTTTGTTCGCGCTGGTTGCTTGGGACTTCAGGCCGGCAAGCCAGGTGACTCTCGCCTCTTTGGCCGTGCGGTGCATGTTGCATGGATAAGTGTCCCTCCGTCCCCCTCCATCTCAACTTGGGGATGGCAACATCCGATACTCCGTACAAGCCTGCAGCTTCCTCGCAACTCTCTAGCCGACGTGCTCTCAGCTGTTACGGCCGCATCGCAAAGCCCGGCGACTCTGCACCGCGTACGTGCTGTATGTACGGTTCAATGTTCCAACGCTCACGCCCGTCTGGTCTGGTGTCTATGTCCACCCCCTGTCCGCTCCCCTCTCCCCCAAAATAAGTCCTGTACGGAGTACGGTACGGAGTACATGGCAACTACCCACCTTAGTACCTACCTAGGTACTTTGTACTCCGTACGTTCGATGGGGTTTGCGGCGCTCGCCTCGGGACAGGGGCGCCACTCTGGCTGCCCAGCCTGGCACAGATCTGCCATTCCCGCGGACATCATTGGACACATTGACCCGGATCACGGTGGGCCCCCTGCCAGCCATGTTACCAGACTAGGTCTCCCGCACTGCTGGGACTGGGCAGAGCGCGGAACAGGGATGGCTGCGTTAAAATGCATTCAGATGTTGGTTCCACGAGTCGCTGGTCAAGCCTCTAATCACGGTGGTACCAAATTGCACCCGGTTTTTGAGACGAAGTCATCACAATACTCCGTATGTAAGTTATGTATGTACTCCGTATATACATAAATGCCATGGGCACTTCCTACGCCGTCCTCCCCATGATAATTATCAGGTACTCCGTACTAGTCATTCATCGATGCTCTTCGGTGGGGCCACGCTTCAACACCATTATTCCTTGCCGGAACATGATGGGAGAAGACGCAGATCGTGGCGCGGTTGCGATGCAGCCGATCCCTACCTATGTCCTATCTGTTCTCTTCTTCGAGACCAATGGGTATGGCAGTGTGACAACAACGCACCGCAGGTATAGTAGCTGCAATACCGGAAGCGTGTCATCTTCGGTACCCAGTAGTAGAGTCCTGGGGCAACACGGGAGCTCGGCTGCTGAATGAATGGTGCACTTGCCGGTTTCCAGTGCCTTGGTCGCCATGACCTACCTCTGCGCATGCTAATAATCTAAACATTGGATTTGCAAGTCACGCTCGACCCGGCGTACCCAACGAGCCCCCCCAGGCAAGACCTTCATTTCACCCATCACAGGTTGAACGATGTTAGCGAGAGCCGGCGTCCATTTACCGAGAGGCCAAGGGACATTGGATCCCGCCCGTACTTTCAACGTGGTGGCTTGAAAGCGTGGGGTGCGTCACGAGTAATGGAATGTCTCCGCACAGTTTTGCGTTGGTCTCCCTGAATAGATGAGTTCCATGCCCTGGCCGAGAACCGGCGTCAAGTACAGAGTAGATGAAAGGAAATGAGGCACATTCGTTGAACGGAGATGAAGGATCAAATCAATGCCCACGATGATGGAAAATTGGAGGTTTGGCCAGATGATCACGGGTGGAGTCGATCTTCAGCTATGGCACGGCCACTGCTGCCAACCGAAGGTGACAACTTACTCACACGGCCAGATGAATGCTCCTACAGGACCTGCTTATGTTCAGTGATGTTGACCAAACACAACAAGACCGGGGGGCGGGGGCTGCGAGATGAACGGACCGTCACGTCGGGCGGTCCATTCATTGTCTGCCATTGTGGTGATAGGTGATGAGTTATTATATGTATTATATGGCACTCCTTCAACGCATACGTGATGAACTTATAGCTCAAATGGCGAATTGTTCACTGGCCGTCCCGCCGTTTCGCCAGACTCGGCCTCGCAGATGAAGTCAGATAGGGCAAGTCGCAGCAGCCGAGCCAGTTTGTTTTCCAACTGTTGGCCGTGCAGGCGATTGAAAGAAATCCATTGTTCAAAAGACATGTATGTCACAGGGAACGCACATCGCAGTGTAGTTCCCCTGACGTGACAAGTCATTCGCACAACAGCCCTTCCGTCTTTGAAAGTAACTATGTAATAGACAAGGGGGGGTGTGCCGACCGATCAGGCCTTCAGGCCATGCGAAGGTTTTCCCCGGTATGAATCGAACAAGACCTCTTTTTCTGTGGATTCTTAACACGACCAAATATACGGCTTTGGTTTTTTTTTGGGGGGTTTTTTTTTTTTTTCAAAACGAGTCCATGTGTCTTGTTCATGTTCAAACGTCAGCAGTCTCCTTCTTGTCGGATACCACACTTACTCGGCGTCTGCGTGGTACCATCAAAGGTGGAGGCCATTGCAGGGCAGGTCTCACCATCGTTATGCAAGAAGTTCATGCGATGAGGGCTAGGCGCCAGTTAACTATCAGATGCAATCATCATATTACGGACGAGTCTCTGTCTCTGTCAAAGGATGCGTCTTCTCGTATCCCAAGGGGCAACGGCGACTCTATGACATGGCGCACGGTAGCTGACACATGAGATCAAGCACCTAATTAATGACACGGGGGCTCAAGGAGAGGAGGATGGCTTCTGTCCGAACTTGGACAAGACCAAAGCCAGCCAGGCCAATTGAAGGCCTTGTTTTCCGGTGTGTATTTTTTTTTTTTTTTGGCGCGCCGGCGACCATGTAATGTAGGTGGGCAAATTTCTCCTTGTTGGAAGCCGGTTGCAACCACTGGCAGAGACGGCATTACGAGCCGAGGCCAAAGCAGAAGTAGAAGAAGAAGCGGGAGACGCGACAACTTGGTGAGACGTTTTACCGGCGCAGAGTTGAGTCCCCAATGTCACGCTGCATCTTGGCTAGATCACCAAACCAGCAATGTATGTGAGGTAGGCACCTAGGTGATGTGTATAGCTACCTAGGCGAGGTATACAGGCAGCTAGGTGATGTATATATATGGGTACCTAGGTGATGAGTACATGCCCAGGACTTTCCCTGCAATGCATCGTCCAGCGTCCAGCGTCCACCCCGGCTGGGCCCTTTAGGCATGCGGGAGCCGATAGTTACTGCGGTGCGCTAGTAATGAGGTTGTTCTCCGTATGTACTCCGTAATCTGCTTGCTTATTGATGCGTGCCATGATGTGTGATGTGCTTGGCTTTTGGCGACGAGGCGAATGTGGGAATGGATAAAGCCAAGTTTGAAGTCGGTGACCAACCGCACATGTAACTAAAGTTAGTTAGTTACGTACGGAGCGAGCTTGGTGCACGCAGAAAATGACCAGACAGACACATTGGCCCGACAACTTCTGCCTTGAGTGGTGAAGTTTGCACAGTTTGCAAGTTCCAACGCCAGCAAATTTGACTATAACTATGTGCAGCATGTTGCTTGCTGTTGAGGTTGAGAGCCAGCCCGCTGAGAACGGGGGCTCCGCCTGTCCGATCCGTTGGTCCCAGGGGTGGGACGATCCGGTCCAGCGGTCGCATGCGGTGATTGTTAGGACATAGGACAGGACAACAACTCATACAGACGGACACTTCATCTCACTCTCACTCATTCATTCATTCAACCTGCGATGCGCTCTTCGGCCTCGCTTACCTTTCAATGGGCCAAGATGACTGAAACAACAACGGACCACCCGTCATGTCGCTTTGACGCCAACTTCATCTTTGTTGGACAATCGCTCTGCCATTACTTCCGTACTTCCGTACAAATGAACTGGTTTGATCTCCCCCTTCAGTCATGCTACTTGTGGCATTATCCAAGTGATGAAACCGAGGTCGCCCGTCGCCATCTCATGACCCGTACCGAAGCAGCATGTACCCGTCTCGGCAAATGAAAGAGAAAAAAAAGGGTTGCCGGCAAACCAGGCCTGGCCCAGTGACTGTCTGTCTACTTCGTACGATGCGATACAATAACTACAAAACAGAGGTGACGCATCAAGTCATCCCAGCCGAGCAGGGTTCAAGCCTCGGTCCAGAGATCCCGTGGACTCCTGTGTAACCTGAATCCCGGAAACGAGAAACTGACTGGCTCAAGTTCCGTTGTCCTTGTCACATGAGCCCTCGTCATTGTTCGGAGTTCCCAAGCACTTGGCGCCAACTCGCCACGTTTTTCCTCCCTTGAACGAGTCCTAGTTGGGCCGGGCCGGACGACTCACGTGGCGCACGACATTCTTTTCAAGTTCAAGTCACAGCCAAAACGTGCTGTGGGATGGATGGGTCCGAGTCCTTCTTGTTGTCGGCGGCAACAGGGTTTGCGCCTCATCGAGGGGCTCCGGAACCGTCGATTGAGTTTTTTTGGTCGATTTCGAAAACCCTTCGCGTTCCGCAACGACGAGACACCAGATGACCTTTTTTTTTTTTTAAAAAAAAAAAATCCCGCCACAACGCAATAAAATACCCAGCCAGTCAGCCTCGGTGGGTTTGCCGCATCCGTCCAAGCCCGTGAAGTTTACGGTGCCACCCAAGGCGCAGCATGGTTTGCTGCCCGCACATCTATCTTTACCTCGGGTTCGTGTTGAAGATGGGCGACGGTGTGCGTCGGCGCTTTTCTCCCAGTTGGGCAACTAACTAACTCATCTTCCGGGAAGAGGGTTATCCGTTCGCCGGCTTGGAGGGTATTTGCTCCCCGGTTCGTTCGACTCATGGTGGCGGCATGTTCCCAGCGACGCACGTCCATGGAGGAGAAGATAATGCGACGGAGCAAACCCCTTGCGTATTGCGTATTGCGATGCTGCTCCGCTGCTCCTCTGTTCCTCTGTTCCTCTGTTCCTCTGCTCCTCTGCTCCTCTGCTCCTCTGCTCCTCTGCTCCCAGTCTCCGTCCCCTTCGCATAGAAATTCTGGAAGCCCCCAGCAAACCAAACCCTGCTCGTTCGTTGGATCTCCGGATCTCACGAATGACGCAAGTTCCAGGGTGTAAAGGAATTGCTTGGACGAGTGGCCAGGCCGCGCCGAGGACTCCATCTTGCCATGCCATTCGGCGACTTCTGGAATTGACACGCATACTCCGTGCTTATTATGAGCTGGGAGCACCAAGGCGAGGATAGCAACATTCCCAAAAGTCGTGGTCCCATGTGCTCGTATTTGGACAAGCTTGCGAGTCGTGTTACAATGGAGCGTTTGCCGGGCGTTGGTGTCTCGCAAGCGTCAAAGTGGCCAGCCAAAACTTTGACCCATCATCTTGGCCCATCGGATGCGCCGACCGCCCCGTCTCCGGGTAACGGCTCCACCGGCGGTCAACGAGCTCAACCCGCGACTATAGGGTTTGCGGCTCCTGTGCGTGGCTCAGCAGCTTGACGGTGACGGCGATGGCGACGGCACCGTGGCGCAAGTCAAGCTGGGCATGGCGATAGCCGAGAACATCGCCTTTTCCCAAGGTGGTGAATAATAAAAAGAAGGGCTGAATGTTACTTGGAGTGCAAAACTTGTCACTATCACGGTTCAAATGTCTAGTATACTCCAGAACCCCGTCCGTTTCGCTCGATATTGCGTACGGAAACGGTCCTGACAGCCGGAATGGGCGTTCAATTAAACTTTGCAGTAGTCGGCCATCGTTTTGAACTCAATAATCACAGAATCGTGGTAACCTTGACCGCGACCGCGCCCGGATATCCGGGCTTGTTCGGATTACAAACTCCCAACCCGCCATATCTCCGTAGCAAAGACGGTCGGAAGCCAGGCTTTAGGGTAACCATGCTGCATGCTGATGGCATGATTCCGAGATGTCGCTACGCATTACTGCAAGCTCCGGTCCGTCCGGCCTTGTAGTACCCTTCGCATTCGGCATGGCACGATTTTTTCCCTCCTTCTTGACACCAATGAGTACTTTTTGCTGGCGTGGACGATGGGTTACCGTCACTAGCGCGCGTTCGTTTTCGTGCAATCCACCCTCCTGACATATACATTGTATCCGCATTCGCCAAACTCCATAGCAATGAGCACCAAGTTCCAGTTAATCCACGTGCATCGTAAACAAGCAAAAACCTAGTTCATCAGGATGGAAGCCTGGGTCACTCATCAGCTTCATCCGTGCACTGCAGCCAGTAGAACCTGGCGAACTGCGGCAATAGCATATCGGAGCATGTCTAGTCCCACTTACGGCCATGAGAACGCAGCATATGCATATGTACGGACTAAGCCGCTCCCCTATCCTCGCGCATTTCCAAAAGATGCTCATGATACTGCTTCCGTCAGCTCATTTCGTATTCTCGTCTTCCAGCGGCGCAATGGTGCATCACTCGTGAGCTTGCTTGTAAGGGACCGTCGCATCATACCCATTCTTGTTTCGGTCCATGATCCCAGGTGTAAAGTGGTGGACGTATGCGCTCGTGCAAATCAGTAGCAGGAGGACGAGGAGGAGGGATCGAAAGTTGAAGAGTGCGGACTATCGAGATAGTTTGTTTGTTAGCACCTGATGTGATGGCGTGGTTGCGTGCAGAGCGTGCAGGGCGTGCGGCGCGACATGAACAGGGAGCTCACCATGGCTCCTATATTGGAGTGATGGAGATGAAAACAGGAGATGCGGAGGTCAGTGAAGCGCTGGTTGCGATGCTGAGATGTTGGATTTCGAATGTTGGCCTTTCAGCCTGGCAGAAGGCAGTAACCACGAGTGTGGGGAGGAGCAAAGATTCGCCGAGCCGTGAAGGTTGGTGGTGGTACCGCCCGAGATCCGCGCTGCGACTTCCAACACGAACACGAACTTGACCACCACTCGCACTCGCGCATTCATCGTCTCCGTCTACGCAGCGTGTTCTGACAGCTGCCTGAATTTGTATTTCCGTTAGACGAAACGCACGGTTACGAGGGCATCCATCTCCATCTGCACCCTCGCCACGTTCATTGAGCAACTCGTCACCGCTGAGGCGGCACAACCACGATCAAGATGGAACCACGAGCACGAGCCGGCAAGAATGTCGGCAAGATGAACTTTTCTCACAACGAACGTGCGCGTTTTTCCTACCCTACCGCCGCCGTGATTAGCCCGTTGCCAGCATATCGTTCCCCGGAACTAACCTACGCGCAGTCGCCCAGCTTCTCTATGCCCACGGCGACGTTAAAAACCCTCTTCCCGAAACAATCCGCGTACTCGACGAGATCCTCACCGACTTCATGCAGTCCATCGCCTTCGAAGCCACCCGCGCAGCACACTACTCGGGCCGCCAAAAGATCAAGTATGAGGACTTTGAGTTTGCGTTCCGCAAGAACCCCACGTTCCTGGGCAAGGTACAGGAGGTGTTTGAGAAGCAGAAGGAGATCAAGAAGGCGCGTGAGATTCTGAGAGACGGCGAGGATGAAGTCATGAAGGACGCCGCCGAGGAGGAGAAGAGGAGGGAGAAGGAGGGTGCTGCGGCCTCGGGGATAGGGAAGGGAGCTAGGGCGGAGGAGGAGCTGGGGGAGGCAGATGATGATGCCGAGGCTGAAATGGACGCCTTGGGGAAGAAGAGATGAACCTGTTCCTCTGTTTGGCGGCTGAATCAACTTTGGGCACTGACGGTTAGCGGCATTGATGGCGTTGCTGGGTTTGGTAATCACTGCATTTCGCCAACTCGTGTGGAACGAGCGGCATTGGAGTTTGGCGTTGCGTGTGCTCGGTTTGGGAATCAAGGGCCTCCCTCTCTTCTTAATGATGCCAAATTCGACTTCGTACTCGTAACTGCAACTGGACGGGTCGAGGGGGGTCTTCGAGATGGTGCATCTACGCGGCCGTACGTGCGTGAAAGAGTGTCTCACCATGGCGTAAACTGCTTCCATTCAAACACCCCAAGACGACCCCCTGTCACATACGACCACAGCTCCACATTCGGAGCATGTCTTATTCGTTTGTAGGGGGAAGAGTGGCCGGTTTGTAATCTACTATTTGACTTAAGTGTAGGGTAGTTTGGACAAGTTGACCGCGATGTTGCTCTGACAAGGTTGGCTGGTATGACTGACTATATCTGGGTTCAAGTAGGATGGCGTTGGTGATTAATGGGCCGAGAGAGAGAGTAAAAGATGTTGCTGTTGTGGTGATTTGTCGATCGAGAGTTGCAAGTACAGATGCTTGGGATTCTGGTTTGGGCCTACAGGCATCACATTTCTCATCGGCAATAACAAACAATACCATCAATGCACATAACTGATTACATCTAGCCAGCTTTGAACGAGAGCATTCTTTGTCAAAGCAACACCCCAAAGTGATAAATTGTACTCGGGAAGCAGGGATCAGCACTATTCTGAAGTGATAGATTGTACTTGAGCAAGCAGAGGTTGTGGCTGCACATTGTCGCCGATCAGGAAAAAGCGTTTGACCAGGAAATGGGCGTAAATGGGAATTCTGGAAAGTCGACTTTGAGACATCATCGAATCAACTTTTTTTCTTCGTGTTTCACCCGATGTTAGCAAAAATATTTGCTCGCAAGCTTGTCAGGAGATCTGATCACGCTGCGCTTGCGATTAGCACCAGCACCAACACCAGATGAATGGCATGCCCAATGCTTCTCGCGTCCCGGACAGGCTTTGAAGCCAGCAGAGTTCTCGGTGTGAGTCACTCAGGCGCAGAATCCATCCTTTCAAGATCCAAGTCAGGGTTAATATTGTGGGCAAAGAGGGCTAACCTTTGGCGGCGCGAAGCCGGGCTTCCTAAGGTGCGCAAATACGGAATCCAGCCCTGATGCAATAATGCTGGGACGAAATGATGGGAAGGCAAAACAAGGAATGTTGACGTATAGTTCCCGCTAGTGATGCCTAGTGATGCCCCGAGGGAAAACCCATTGTCAGCAGAACGAGACCCTCAAAACCCACGTAATCGTATGCGTCGTTAATCAGGATCGTAACCACCGAACCCGAAGATTTCCCTCCGCCTAGGATGCTGATAGACTCGGTCGACGGGAACTAGTACGTCGATGGCTTTTGTTTGTGTTTTCCCTCTCCTCCCACATGACATGTCCGGCTGGACTGCTGGCAGCCTTGGTTCTCAAGACTTGAACACAAAATTTGACACCCATCGTGATGCGTTAAGTGTTTTGAACTAAAATAAAACAAGGTTCGTGATTATAGCTTAACTTTACCAGCATAAATTGATCATAATAAGCTCTCCAACTACATCAGAAGAAGACTTCTATATCACGTGCAATTGTCCTTAAATAGTTGTTCCCCCACGAACCTTCTCTCCTTCTCCCTCTCCTTCTCCCTCTCCTTCTCCCTCTCCCTCTCGCTCTCTCACGCACACACACAAACGGACACAATCGAAACTTCACACATGAACATCATGAGGCGAACTTGGGTGTTATGTGTAAGCTTATTGAATTCCGCTGGCTGACTTCGAGAATAATTCACCAATCGCAACACCTGCCGCCATTGAACCCTCTCGGCAATGTCCTGTCATCACTTTTTGCCTCCTCCCGCTAACCGATCCGCTTCAGATCATAGACAGACCGTCCGGCGCGGTATACAGCAGCCTTGTATGTCGAGAATCGCAGTCTCGAACGTTGAGCATCGCTTTTTGAAATGGGGCTGCAACAGCATCAGTGACTGCGACGAATACGCAACCCAAGAAACAGACTGACCACAACGGTTCGGATCATGCGGAGAATCCGGATGGAAGTCGCTGAGCTTCCCGGAGAGCATTGTGAATTGATCCCTCAGGGACGCTGAATAAATGCAGGTGAGTTACCATGCCATCTCGCTATCTGCTCCGAGCATGTTCAGAATTTGTGTGGACTCAGCGACTGCATCTTATCACTCACCTTGACGTGTTTCGCGAATCAAAAGCCCCTGAGCACAGTCAAGCGACGTGCAGGGTTCCAACAATCGAGCATCGTTCCATCGATTAGCGGATGCTTCATTGACCATTAGTGACCAATGATGAACATGGGACTCAAGGAAATATCTCACCTGAGGCGTGGGTGACCTTGAGGACCTAAACTGAGGTTGCCGGAAATCCTAAAGGAGAGTTGTGGGGTTATCAGCCAAAAGGCTGAGTGGGTGCCGATCAGCGTTACCACAGGGAAGGAGCATATCATCACACAAGGTTTGACCCAAGTCAGAAGTTGCTATATTTCATCATGCACCCACCTTATATCAAAGCCTGTGATGACAGATGCGTCGTGTTCTTGTGCTCCGAAGTTGGCTGGCATCCTGCGGCCCAGGTGCTGACATGACCGCGTGGACTGAGGCAAATCTAGATCTACAATTAGGGCAAGATGATGACAAAGGATGTCATCAAGGAAGGAAGTTGTGTATACCGTGTCAAAGTCTGTCATTTCTAACGAATTCCTTTATGAAAGGAATCCAAGGGCGGAGATTGAGATCCACCGGAATCGAAGGCGCGGTGAAGTAGGAGCAGACGCTCATGGGAGCAAGGAAGATGGATGCCAAGGGGAGGTGGGAGGAGAAGGCGATGAAAGATGAGAAGATGGAAGGCAGAGCATGATGAAAGTGAGGAGAGTAACGACAGTTGAGAGATGATGAGAGATGATGAGATATGATGAAAGATGATGAGAGATGCAAGGAGGAGAATTGAGAAGAAGAACGACGAGAGGAAAAGGGAAACTATTGAACGAAAAGCGATGGTAAGAGGAGAAGAGACAAAATGCAAGAAGAGCAGGAGGCAAGGAATTTCTATACTTGATAATAGCAAGTACATCTTGGACGACGGGAAGGAACACCGTGGTATTTGGGACCTTGATCGGTGAGCCAAGCAAGTGAAAGTAACTAAAGGTTTTCCAATTTCTAGAGGGAAAGCGCCTCTGTCTTACAGTTTTAAAACCACAGCATTCAATCACACATAATGTCAGACTGCTCGCTCTTGGCAACCTTTACGCGAGGGCTGTTGCTGGACTCCATGTACACGGACTGTATTTCCATGAGCCTCATCAGGAGATATCGAAGACGGGATATTCGATCAGTAGATGGTAGCGGCTAGGGAAATAGTCAGTAGACGACCGCTTTGGATCTCCCAAGGGTTTTGTCTACATTCTTGGGTGATCATCTTCCATCATGTGCCCCCTTTTTAGCCCACGTCGTTGATCAACGATCAAGGTCAGCCGCCGTACTCAACACACAAGTAAGCAAGCAAGCAAGCAAGTAATAGCGGACAACAGAACAGATAGCGGCTATGCCAGTACGCGAGAGAGATGGGAGGATATTTTCTTCAGTCCTTCTCAAAGTCACGCTCTTCCCTTACGTGACTTTCAGTTCCCGTCTAGATATCGTGTAAGAGACGCATTCTGCGATGCAGCGAGTGTATCTAGATGCAAATAGCTCCCTCCATGTTTGGCTTTTCAATCCAGTGTTGGAAAACATTGCAACTATACCTAGCTAGCAGCATAGGCCAGGGCCTAGCTCCGACTTTATATATACATACATACTCCGTATGTACTCTCTAAATCTCCTACACATAGTCTGTTTGTTCCTTGCGCGAGCTGAGAAAGCTTGGCCAGATATTCGAGAGACGCCCTGTCCTGCGCAGTAGCACTCCCCATAGCTTGTCTATGTGCTGAGCGAATCCCGGACTTTGTAGTCCATGCGTTATCCGAGGGAGGATTAAGCTCATGCCATTCTTTTCACTCGGCAGAAGGTTTGCTTTTCCTTGTTGGTGCCCTGCGTAGACAAGGATTGCCAGGCTTCTTCTAAACACTCCTGGGTCTTGGACTTCACAGGTGCGAAGCAGGAGTAGCTGTAGGCGGCGCGATGCCAGATGGAACAACACTTGTAGACCCGTGTGTCTCTTGATATTCATGATTGTTGTTATTGTTGTAAAAAGAACTACAGAGAAGGACAGGAAGTAAGCAAGTACAAGTAGGTATAGACCTGCAAAAGAGTAGTAAAGAGGACACCAAACTACAAGTATTAGTTAGACGTATCATACATAAGTAGAAGGAAATAGTTTCTTATTTTTACTCTGATAAAAGGCGCAAATACATGTTGTCGCAAACCACGAGATAACGTTAAAAACTCTCATGTAGTTATTTGGTCCATTTGCAGCCTGGCAAAGCGACAGGCCAACATCATTTTCAAATGCGCGTTTCAGGTTGTTACTCGTTTTTATCCCAAACATCCGCTTTTGCGATAGGTCTGAACTTATGTTTGGTTTATAAGCGGCAATGTCGTACACAGTAGCGGGTGGGTCCAAAAATACAACTTCTGGTTATTGATTGATTGATGTTGCCTTGACGGCGCTTATTCTATTTCACGAGTCGCCATTATATCTCCATCTCTCTCTCTTTACCGAATACCCGCCAAAAAATCCTCAAATGCTTTGATGATTGGGTCATATAGTACCTTGGGCTCCTGTGGTGTGCCAGTGAACAGCGCACCGTCGTATACAGGAAATAGGATTCGCCGTAAATCCCTGCAAAGCGGCTTGACGCAGTCAAACTCCGACGGGAACTCCTTCAACACCAGTTCAAACTTACCCAAATCGCCAAGCTTACTTCGTGCCATGTCCTTGTATGTTCCAGTATACCAATGCGAAAGGATAGAGTTAGCTGCCACTCTTCTTGAAGGTTCAACTAATGCCCAACCGCGACGGGCGTATAGCCAGATGAGGACATAGAAAAAGGCCTCAAGGTCGTGACGATACGTGTGCGATATTCCGAGAAGCACTTCGATCGCCATAAATTCCATCGTACCAGTTCGATAGCAGGCACCACTCGGGCCCGCTTCTTCTTCCTTGGCAAGGTCTAAATCGATGAGCATGCCCCTAAAGCCGTTGGCTGTTTCTGGGTCGGTGATGATGATGTTCTTTTCCGAGATGTCTCGGTGTAGTATCTTCCCATCCTCATAGAGTGATCGGTGCACTTTGATAGCATCACAGAGGCCTTCAAGGAGTTCGGTGATAGATTTGAACTGGCTGATGCATCGTCCCGCTGGAGAGATGGCCAGTACGCGAAAGATGCGGTTGTCGTATGGCAGGTCTTGATTTTGCTGGATAAGACGAGTACCCTCTGGTTCTTTCACGCGGTCATTGGTCCCGTTCTCTTCATGTTCAGCCTCGGCTAACTGGCTGTTCGACCGGCATCTCTTAGACGTATGGCTTCCTTCTTCTATAGACTTTCGCTTTCTGAGTCCGCTGCTGGCAATACTAAAATCGTGAAAATGGCTGAAAGAACGACTTAGCGGGGGTTGTGATTGTGAGAAGAACGTGTTAGCGCTATGCGAAACGCCACGAAACTTGTGCGAAGTCGAGAAGATGAGATTCTCACGCAGCTTGCTTATGCTAGTGACTTCCTCGTAGTAGCCAACTACTTTCGCTAGGCCCTTCACACCGCGTTCGTTTGCCTTATTTAGAAGGTCTGCCTCAGGTGGTCGCATGCTAGAAGTCCAAGAGAACTTCACGACCTTATCATACTCATCGGCTCCTATAGTTTTAGCAAGAAAGCAGGATGTGCCGCGACAGACAATCGCTCGCTGACAGGCGATCGGGTTGGCATTGAGTTCAAGCTCCTGCTTCTGTTTCTTCTCGTAAGTATTAACAGGCATTGTGATAAATAGCTTGTTATCTTTCTCCCTGGTGAATATATCTAAGCCTAGCTCTTCGTTGCTCATCATCAGATAACCACACATGACCTGGATGAACTTCTCGGGCTCCTCGTGAATATCAAACGTGGCCCCACTATACGGTCCAGAACGGTCAAAGACCCATGTCTCCATCTCCGTCCCAGTCAGAGTAAAGGCGTGCACAAACACGCGTATAGGCTGGCTTGCGAACACATTTCGAACGGCGCTGCCAACCTGGAGCCATAGGGCTTGATTTTTCTGGTTAGATTTTTTGAGCTCGCCGACTACTAATATATGTTTCCAGTCGTGGCAGTCGTGGCAGTCGTGGCAGTCGTGGTTTGCGTCAGGTGCTTTGCCTCTTTTCATTTTCACGAAAACATCCAGGTGACGTGATGCCTCGGTCCCAACCCTATTGCCCGCTGCGCTCCTATAATATGCAGCTCGTTCGTTTGCTAACAGCTCGCGCTGTATTCCCAGCAACCAGTTACACACCTCATCTTCGCTTGCGGCGTTAGGAAGCTGCGTCCACCTCTTATCGCTGTTGCTATACTGACTTTTAGCGCTCTGCCAGACTTGCTTAGCTCGCCTGTTCCATTTGTGGCCTTCGAAATATTTCTCATGGAATCCTCCGACGGCACGGTGGGTGCAGTGGCGAATCTCCTCAAACACGCGGCGTTCGATCTTCTGCCGCGTCTGTTCTGAGCCCTGCTGGGTGGCAGATGAATGGGTAATTGGGGTTTCAGAGGAAAGTGGAAAATTTGATGGTGGAGTCAAATAGGGAATTGCTTCGATGAGAGCGACGACGGCAGCCCAAATATCAACATCAGGTGCTTGTCTGATTACAAGCTGCGATAAAGCACGAAAGTGTCGATACTTCAAGTCGCCCTTCTGGATTCGTGAACGAACAACTGATAGATCAACAAGAAGAGAGTCCCTTCCTATTCTAGAAGCCAATGCTAGAGAAACCTTAGACCCAGAGAGAATGTAGAACAATTTGCCTATCGCTGCCACGAACAGACGTGGTCGTTCTGGCGAGTCTGCCCTATCATCCAACTGAGACGCTTCGGTGGGAGTACTTGGTTCGGCGTCGCGCAGTGCTTCACGAACAGCGCTGAGCGAGTCACCGAAAGGGTTTTGACCGATAGTTTCGAGCTCGTCTGAGGTAAAATAAGCCATTCTGTAGGCTGTAAGAAACGGCGGAACAACGTGAGTGTCAGGAGAAGAAGTCTGAAGAAAGGAAGCTTCGAGGATGAACGGCGCCAATCATGCTGAGTAAGCTGAGCAGACGGCGGGCAGGCCAATGCAGCGGCGCCCGCATACGGAGTACACATCAATTACTTGGCCCTTTGACTGAGGGTACAAGTGAAAAATCGCTAGTATAAAAATATTTAAGAGTTTTGAACTAGAATAAAATATGCCTTTAACGCCTAAATACTTTTCTCCTATCATTCACACTGCTATTACGCATTTAGAGCAAAAGGTGCACTACGGAGTAATTCGTTTTGTACGACCGCCCAAAGGGCTACCAGCAGCGGTACGGTTCAGGGGAACACAAATTGTGAAGGACTAGCCCGATTGGGCCATCGCAGGTGCAGTCATCCCCATCGCCCAAGGCCACTTGTACCAGCGAAGGCAAAAGAGTACAAATTGAACAGATCGCTTCTTATCTGTTCAATGGCACTATATAGGTGACCTTCCGCGACCGCGCACACAAAGGTCGGGCTTACAAGCCCAGACCATAACAGGCGAGCCGCTTCACGGTGCTCTTCCCGATGTCAAGCAGTGATTTGGATCGCTTGTCTTACTACCTACCATACCATTCGATGGCGCGGTTTCGGCTCGAAAACAAAAACTTTCTACGGCCACAGGGAATCTATAACTATAGCCTTAGACAGACATAGAGGATATGTCCACCGAGCACCGACGTTCCATGTTGCCAAGTCCGCCCGATGGAGGCTAAGACGGCCGTAAGCAACCTTAACTCGCTCCGACGACTTTGCTACTCGAACAATGATGGAACAAAGCAAACTTTGTGGATTCCCTCGAGCAAAGAGTGGCGATGGCACTAGACCCAACATCGATCAACACACCTCCAGCCACGTGCAATTCTCAACCGCAAGGACTCCTCATCCCCGCCATTTCCAAGCCTGCCAACACCAGCACCCTTCCTTATAAGTTACTCGTTCGGCCTACTTCGCAAGGACTATGGTTGCTTTTGCTCCACTTGGACGCCCGACGTTGGATTTGCCTCCTTGTGACTCGTTGTATTCTAGACACCATGTTGGGCCAGGGCGAAGACGGACCTTGATAGAGTTGGAGCCAGGCCGTTGCCGCTCCTTCGAAATGCCGGCTTGCATGGCATGGACAAAACCTGGCCACGGTCCAAAATACCGCTCACTGGCCTTTCTTTTCTCCTCTTTCTCCCCAACTACAACACCGGAAAAACCACATGGCTTCGGGAGGGGTTTGGTTTGAGAAGCATTTTTTGGCTTTTGCTTGACTTGGTTCCCGTCGTTGAGAGCGAAAACCCGCCCCGGCCGCCGACAAGCTGCTTCTATTTTTGCGTTGTGGCGATTTTGCAGAATTCCCCGCCTGGCTGAAGAGGTCATGGACCGACGACTGCCCATGTCTCCTCCGCTTGAAGATGCGGAGGGCCGGACGGGATGGGTCGCGGCAACAAGCGACGCCGAGGACACAGCGTCACAGAACGGATTCGGGTTCCGGAACACATTATTGCCAAATGCAAGTCGGAGTGATAAGTCACGAGCCGTCGCGGCAGACGCCATACGAAGCCTTTCTCCAAGTCCAGCCTTCAGCGACCGACCATCGTCCATCATCTACGGACCGTATCGTCCCCCGAGCAGCATATCCCTCGGCGCGGAGGCGAGGCCGTCGGCGCTGCGGAGATTCTGGCTCGCAAACAAGCCTTCCATACTGGTTGCGCTGTCGCAGTTCTTCGGCGCCACGATGAACCTGAGCGCCCGATTCCTGGAGCTAGAGGGCGAGGGCATGCACCCCGTCCAGATGCTCCTCCTCCGCCAGAGCGTCACATCGGTCTGCTGCCTGGCATACATGTGGCGGACCAAGACGCCCGACTTCCCGTTTGGCAAGAGGGAAGTCCGCTGGCTTCTCCTGGTGCGCGGGTGCACAGGCTTCTTTGGCATCTTCGGCATGTGGTGGTCCATGATGTACCTTCCGCTCGCCGACGCGACCGTCATCACGTTCCTGGCCCCGGGCGTCGCGGGCTTCGTGTGCTACTACCTCCTCAGGGAGCCTTTCACGCGGCTCGAGCAGCTCGCCACGCTCGTGGCCTTTGTGGGCGTCGTCCTCATCGCCCAGCCCGCGGCCCTCTTCGCCCCGACCGACACGGAAAACATGACCAAGATCCGCCGCGGCTCTATCCCCAGCGCCGACCACGAGCCCACGCCAAGGGAACGCCTGCTCGCCGTCGCCGTCGCCCTGCTCGGCGTGTTCGGCGCGGCCGGCGCCTTCACCTCCCTCCGGGCCATCGGAAAGCGGGTGCACCCCCTGATCTCGGTCAACGGCTTCGCCATGATCTGCACCGTCATATGTGTCACCGCGCTGTGGCTCGGCCCTGCCCTCGACGTCGGCCAGCCTTCTCTGCGCTGGGTCGCGCCGACGAGCCTGAAGCAATGGCTGCTGCTGCTGTCGCTCGGCGCGCTGGGCTTCGTGATGCAGTATCTCCTGACCACAGGCTTGGCCGCCGACAAGTCCAACAGGGCCAACGCCATGATCTACACGCACATGCTGTTCGCCGCCAGCTTTGACCGCTGGATCTTTGGCCGCCGCATGGGGATCATGAGTTTTGCTGGCTGCGCGCTCATACTCAGCAGTGCCATTGGCGTCATTTTCATGAAGAGGGGATCTCCAGTGCCCAAGGCCGAGCATATCGAGGGGCAAAGCAATCTGTCTGGCGAGGCGGAGGGGTCACCAATGCTGGTTGGCGTTGCCGGACATGCTGAAAGCGTCAATCTCGAGAGAAATAGATAGACAACATAGTGCCGTGTACGAGCTCCATGATACATTTACGTTGAATACGATCAGTAGTTACTCACCATTGCCGTCGTATGTAACAACAAGGCAAAAAAATCCCAATGGTTGACAGCTAAGGAATAGCCACCAACCCATGAAACATATCCGGGATACTCCGTACCAGAGGCGTAGAAAAAAAAAGCAACATCCGTGTTACCATCACGATACAGGGTAAAGTGCCGCCTGCCAACGCAGTGACCACATCACGTGACGCAAAACTGGCAACCCCGTCCGTCGCGACACCTCAAGCGCCAGGGAGGCTGCAAGGCTGTAATGGAAAGGATTTAAATCGAAAGGCATTGCAGAAACACGTCAACGAACTGGCCGGCATCCCCTTCGATTCTCGAATCCCCAGAGCATGACACAAGCGACCTAGAAGCTTCTGTCTAGCATCGAATTCCGCGCGACTTTTTTTTTTTTTTTTTTTTTCACCAAAAACCTTAGCTGCAGGGAATCGTCAACGACAAAAGGACTGTTCCTGGCAAAGGTATTGCCAAACCGTCGCGATGGTCCAGATCAGCGAAGTCAAGGGCAACAAGCGGGATAATCGCACCGCAGCTCACACACACATTCGGGGCCTTGGGTTGAAGTCTGACGGGTTCGCGGAGAAGAATGCGGCTGGGTTCGTGGGCCAAGTCCCTGCTCGAGAGGTATTGGCGGGCTCCTTTGATTTTTTTTGACATGTCTTTTTTTTTTTTTTTCCCTAGCGACCGGTGGGACAGCTTGCTGACTTTATCTTCTTTGTGCTTTTCTTTCTGGGAATAGTCGTGCGGCATTGTTGTCGATCTGATTCGAGCTCACAAAATGGCCGGACGGGGAGTCCTTCTCGCGGGAGGCCCCGGGACGGGCAAGACGGCGCTCGCGCTCGCAATCAGCCAGGAACTGGGAACCAAGATCCCGTTCTGTCCCATTGTCGGCAGCGAAATCTACTCGACCGAGGTCAAGAAGACGGAGGTGCTGATGGAGAACTTCCGGAGGGCGATCGGCCTCAAGGTCAGGGAAACAAAGGAGGTCTACGAGGGCGAGGTCACGGAGCTGACGCCAGAGGAAGCTGAGAACCCGCTCGGCGGCTACGGCAAGACCATTAGCACACTGCTCATTGGGATGAAGAGCGCCAAGGGGCAGAAGAAGCTTCGTCTCGACCCCAGCATCTACGAGGCGATCCAGAAGGAGAGGGTTACCGTCGGCGACGTCATCTACATCGAGGCCAACACGGGCGCCTGCAAGCGGGTGGGCAGGTCAGACGCGTATGCGACCGAGTTTGACCTCGAGGCCGAGGAGTACGTGCCCATTCCCAAGGGCGAAGTGCACAAGAAGAAGGAAATCGTGCAGGACGTGACGCTGCATGATCTGGATGTCGCCAACGCCAGGCCTCAAGGCGGTCAGGACATCATGAGCATGATGGGCCAGCTCATGAAGCCCAAAATGACTGAGATCACGGAGAAACTGCGCGCCGAAATCAACAAGGTGGTCAGCAAGTACATCGACCAAGGTGTGGCTGAACTCGTTCCGGGTGTCCTGTTCATTGATGAAGTAAGTCACAATGCATTCTCGTCTCCGGCCCCTTCATTCTCTCCTAGTTCCCATGTTTCACTATTCTGGAACAAGCTCAAGGGCGACCATGGGGAGAATGATTGACCCTTTGGACGAACCCCCCCCCCTTTCTCTCCTCTCTCCCTCCCGCTCTCTCTCTCTCTCGTGAGACCGAAAAAATGCTCATTTGATTGTCCTATACATAGGCACACATGCTTGATGTAGAGTGCTTCACCTACCTGAACCGGGCTTTGGAATCGCCGATTGCGCCGATTGTGGTCCTGGCGTCAAACCGCGGAATGTGCACAATAAGAGGCACTGATGACATTGTCGCCGCCCACGGCATTCCAACAGACTTTCTCGCTCGGCTACTCATAATCCCTACAGCCCCGTATCAAGCGGATGAGATCAAGCAGATTGTGCGGATACGAGCCTCCACCGAAGGCGTCGCCATCACGGATGCGGCTATCGACAAGATTTCGGACCACGGCGTGCGAATCAGTCTTCGGTATTGCTTACAGCTACTGACCCCGGCAAGGTATGGACCTGAGATCTTTCCTTTTTTTCCTTCCTTCACGTAGTTTTCCTTTTTCTTTCTTGTCATTTCTTCTCGAGAACCCCTGCTTGGGCACATCTGCTTAGCCAGGCGCTTCTTTCTTCTCTCTTGTTTCTCTGTTCCCACCGAGCTGCCTACCGCCAAGTAGTAGTGTTATTTACATGGGGTGCGCGGGTGGTCCCTCGGGACAACTTCCTTGGAGGACGCTGATTGTGTCTGAGACATTGTCGCTGACGAAACAACACAACAGCATTCTTGCAAAGGCCAACGGCCGCTCCCAAATTGACGTCCAGGACGTTGCTGAGTGCGAGGACCTATTCCTCGACGCTCGACGCAGTGCCTCGCTGTTGAGCAGCGAAGCAGGACGTGGCTACATCTCGTAGAGCAAAATTTGTTGAGCTTGATTATTTTTTTCCACTTTGAGCTGCATCCAATCAATAGCCGCCGCTCATTGGTCTGCCGCCTAGATTTTAGAGGAAAAAGTCAAAACGTGCCGGATTTTACTTTTTGTGTTTATTACTGGAGATTTTCGAGATGGCGCCGGGATAGGGCTTGATTTTGCCTTTTTTTTTTTCCCCATCGTCTTTCATCACGCTTGTCTGTTTCTGCACATTTTGCGCTGCTGGCCTCCTTTATAGGTACTAAGGGATGACTACTAAACAACAAGTGTACGTATCGGAGAGAGGGAGGAGGGGGACCTAGAAAGCAAGGAAATAAACGTCTCAATACAGTTGGGCAGGCGACAAGTGACCCAGGTAACTTACAAGGCACCCAAGACTGGATCAGATGCTATGAGACTCTGCCCCCCAATCTGGTGAATAATGATCCATTGGCTTCCAGTTTTCTCCCGAGTAATGACATTGCAAAGGACCATTCTTCGTCTACGACGTTACCTGCGAGACCGAGACATCCAGGGAACTGTCAAACGCAACACCACTACTCGTTTGGCTGACGGACCACCAAGCCAGCAGACACACCTCGCGGGCATATACGCATCATCGTCACACCATCTCACGCAGCCCCAATCTTCCAATCTTCCACGGGGGGGGGGGGGTGCCGGGGTACACATTCAGAGTTGGATCGTCAAGAATTGGCGCGGATTCAGTATCACGTGCAGGAGTCTGTTGAGCCGTGTTCGGATGGCCCGTCGTCTTTGTCTCAGGCATTGGACATTCCTGACGCCAGCCGACTTACATTCCTGTGGGGGGGGGGGCGATGGGCTTGGCCATTGTCGTCGTTGGGTGAGGTTGGGGCGGGTACGTGGTGGAGGAGGTCATCGTCCAGAAAGCCACACGACGGCAACTGTGGATTGCGTACTGAAATTCTCTGATTCAACAGAGAGAGTGACCGGGTGAGGGAGATCGTAGGTAGGTCTGCTGGGATGCTCAAGATGCCAATGGTTCGCTATTGTAACAGATGAGGCTGGACCACAGCAACTCGAGGCGATGACTTGATTGACCTCGGTGCTAAGAGGCTGTTCGAAACCGTTGAGAGTTTCCAGTACCTTAGCTTTCCGTTACCGGTTTCTTGGTAGAATCTTAAATTAGGACGAGTATGTAAGAACGACGAAGTGCCGAGAGTCTGGGCGGGGGATCCATAGATGCTGGTAGGGGTTCTCATCGCCGGACAAAGGAATAAGCTCTGCCTGAATCCGATCTGGCAGATGATCGAAACCTTCTGGCAGAACTGGGGCTAGCTGCAAAGTCCACATTAGTGGTGGTCTCCCGAGACATGGACGGTTCCTACTGCAGTCGAGCCAGATAATGGCGGCCAAAGCCAGCCAAGCCAGCCTTGAGCTTATCCCAAGGCGGGTTTCCGCAAGCCAGTTCTCATTGTCAAACGTGGTAGAGCTGGCGCTTGTCCAGAGGGCAAGAATACCAAGCAAGATGCTTTCTGGCAACAGCCTTTCCCGCCATTCCGAGTTTTGAGCATACCCCCTCTCCATTCTTTATTACCCCTAGACATCCAGAATCTGCGTCTCGGTCGATTTCCCATGACTTCCATCTCTCACTTCCGTGAATCACATCACAACACCCCCCGAAAGCCTCACAGGTTGGTGTATGGTGTAATCTGGGATGCAACCGAGTGAGCATCCTTGCTGGCCCCCGTTTCTCACCGTCCTTTGCCCCCATTCACCGCACCATGACTGAAGTACTGTCATTCGCTACTCGAGACATGGAAACTGTGAGTGCTTCTCTTCGCCCTCACATAAGTCTCCGGCAGCCCTTCAGAAACAGCGTTGGCTTCATCCCGGCATCGGACGGAAGACAATCACCCAGCCCCTTCAGGTCGGGCTCGGGGAGGAAGAGAGCGTCGACTATCAACACTGCAGATGTCAACAACGGCATGTATGAGCCACTCAATGTTGGTGCTTCTAGTCAAGATGGCTCCCGCGATATAATATGTCTGTGTACTCCGGCACCCAAAATACCCAGACCAAGAAATGGTGAGTAAAGATCCAACCGCCACCTTTTGCCACAGATGCGTTCCGGCGGCCCCTTCTGCGCTCCGGAAGGCTTGCCACCAGGTATCCCCAAAACAGCAATGATAATTCTGAAAAATTCACCTGGGAGGCTACTCCTTCGATGACTTCTGTCTCCGCATGACAGGCCGAGTTGCCTAGCTGACTTTTTATCTTCAGCGTTTATTCTGTATCGACAGCATCATCAATCACAGGTTACCGCGGAAAACCCCAAGCTTTCAAACCCAGAGATATCCAAAATAATCGGAGACAAGTGGAAACATGAAAGCGAAGATGTCAAGGACAACTGGAAGAAGTTGGCTGAAGAGGAGAAGCAACGCCACCAGCATCAGTACCCAAACTACCGATACCAGCCTCGAAGAAGCACCAAGAATCAAAGCAACTGGACGAGCACATCACCAACAGATGAGAGCGGACGTTGCCCCAAATGCCACGGCCGTTCCATTTCAACCCCGAGAACCCCCTCAACGCCATATTCGACGTCACCAGCCGGAAACTTCGCGTTGCCGTCTCAAAACCAACCGGGCTTAAGGCATCTGGATACAGCTGCCTTGTCTCGTCGATCAAGCTTTGAGCAATCTCCGACCAGTGGACTACCGTTTCCTCGCCAACTGCCGCCGTTTCGGGACGTTGACAAGAGCGAACCAACTTCCCCTGAGATCAAACGGCGACGTGCGAATGGTACAGGTGGGTATCATGCCATCGTCGGAACCACAGGGGCATACACAACCAGAGCACCTCCGCCTCTGGAGTTCGGCCGCACGCCACCTGAAGGTAACATTGGAGCGATGAGGCACTATGTCGGGACAACGCTGCCAGACTTTGCCAGCTTCCCGAGGTCACAGAGCGGACCCATGCCGCCGCCTTTGCGACCACAAGGGCCTTCCACCTGGCCACTGGACAAAGAGACCCTGAATCGTCGACACAGTGGCTTTGATGAATCACTTCGATTGCCGCCTCTCCAAGCGTCGATCCCCCCTTCGCCCTCAAGGTCGCCGGCGCTGGAGGGCAAGCAGGTGTACATACCATCAACGAGACTAAATGTTTCACCAACGAAGGAGTCAGCCCCCATCATTCGAGAAAGAATTGTGGTAAAGGAACCAAATTTGTGTCAGAAGCTTCGTCTTTTGTCGACCTTTACTCGACCTTTACCTCCTGAAGGTAGACATGGTCCGCACTGTAACAAACGAGGGGCTTTCATTGCTATTGAAGGCAACATCAGCCAAAGTCTTCTCAACGAGGTTGGCCTGGTCATTGAAAAAGCGCTGGTAGCAGGTGGAGACGTTGCCCTCAAAACTTGGTCAAGCGAATCCGAGGTGCTCGAGAGGGGTTTTAGAAAAGCCAAGGCGGCGAGGGCGGCCGAAGCTTATCGAGAAAATGATGGTGATGACGTGGAGAGGCTGCTTTCAGACTACTTTGAGACCATTTTATCTTGGCGTCAAAAGTCGAAGCAGATTGCCTACCACGTCACAGGGGGGCGTGTTGGAGGGTATATCCAAGACCAACACCATGACAAAGACTCAAAGGTAGCGCAAGCTCGGTCAACTGAGGCTTGCACTCCACCAGATGATGAGAGAAATCCGACCATTGCACCAAAAACACCGGTTGCTCTGGTTAAGGGGGGTTTCAGTCTGACCATTTCAGACAGATATGCTTCTGCAATCGCTAACTCAGATGAATACAGTCCGTTGGATCACTGGCAATGGACGGCGAGTCTCTGGCGCGGGACTGCCAGTCCTGATCTGGTTGTGCATGTGCAGGAAAGTCAGGACGATGCCAGTAGACCAAGTGTTGTGGACGTCTCGAGGAATATGGGGCTGATGTCGGTAAGAGTATTAGCAGGGAAAAGCCTGGACGAGGAGATGGAGCGAAGGATGGCATTTGAGGTGATGGAATGGATGAGAGAGGCATCTTTCCGAAACTAAGCCTCTAGGCATCTGGAGACGTGATTCGTATGATCCGTTGGTGTTGTTGTCGTTTGAAGGGACGTCGCTATTCCGTAAAGAGACAGAAGCCTCCGGGGCGGCAATATGACGGTGACAAAAAATCATTTGCCCTGAGGATCAAAAGGAGTTAACTGTTTTGGTTGTGCCATAAGCATATTTGGAATGCGAATGAGGTTTGATTTTGCAAGCGCCAAGCCCCAGCTGACGATGGGTGTCTCAGCCGGTTTTGCACCAGACAATTCTGTAATTGAGGGCTCATAATTTTGGATCGGTCGGCGGATTAGGTCTATGCGTAAATGTACGGCGAACTTGCTTATGCCGTTTGAGCCTTTCCGGTACGTTGATGCGCTTGAATGCGGATGTACAATGCTTTTAGATTGTGTGGCCCGGAATGGAAGCTGAGTGGATGCGGTTTCAGATAGCCAACCGACTCAGGAACAGCAATAGAAGCCTCGGATGTGAGGCACACCTCGGGACTTAAACGGGCAGGAGCGACTCTGGCGCTTGCAGCCAATAAGCAAAAGCTCCTTGTGGCGCGTCTACAGACCGCAAGCGCGATCTCAGTGTTTGTCCCACACCGGCCTCGTGCGACTACATTGACCGACCCCTGGCGACATTTTGACATTTGATATCACTAGACAGCCTTATATTGTCGTCACCACCACCGCTGATCCGACCCCGCCGGCTGCGGCACCACAATGCACCTACGTCCATCTCCTTATTCATAATGCCGGACTTCAAGCCTGGCCAGATAGTCCAGCTCAGCGACGGCCGGAAGGCCACGGTCCGATTTGCTGGCCAGACCAACTTCCAGGTTGGCGAATGGATTGGCGTTGAACTTGAGGACAAGTCTGGAAAGAATGATGGCAGTGTTCAGGGTATCCGGTATTTTGATTGCCCTGCGGGCTACGGCATGTTTGTCAAGCCTATGATGGCAACAATCGTCGCACAGGCTCCAGGCACCAAACCAGCTACTCGCAAACCAGCTCGTCCAAGCAGCTTTCATCCGGCGTCAGTGAAGACTGTCCCCAGCGGAGATGCTGCGCTAGCTAAGAGGAGAAGTTTGAACGCTCCCAGCCCTAGTCCTGTTCCCAAGAACCGCCCAAGTAGTCTTGTGAGGGTATGGATAGAAGTCGCAACCCGCGCGTTAAGAGTTTTTGCTAACATTTATGCTGTAGTCTCCCGCAAAGTCGCCGACAAAGCAACTCAGCGCCGCTTCCAGTGCTACTGCGTCTCGGACGGGCACGCCATCAAATGCGCGAATTCCGTCGGCATCTGCAGTTGGAGCCGCACGATCTAGGACATCCGTCGGCGGACAACGAACTTCAATGGGGCCGCCGGCCGTCCCTGCTTCACGAACAGCACGAGTTGCGTCAATATCCTCTGCAACAGCCCGGACCAGCGGGGCTCATATAAGGTCTGCTAGCGGAGTCCGTCTCCCCGGATCTATGCGTAATGTTTCACGACCAGACTCTGGGCGTAGACCTTCTGGCGATTCACAAGCGGGACGAGACAGTGGCTCGGCCGATGATACTGGACCAGGTTCTCCTATAAAAAGCGATGGAGAGATTCTGTCGCCACAGCCGACGAGTCCGGTAACAGGGAGGGCAAAAGCCCTCGAGAAGATTGCCGCTGCTACATCTCCTGGAATGTCATCCACTCCTCCGCCGTCGAAACGAGCAACTGCGAATGTCACAACCCAAAGATCTGCCCCAAATAGCGTTCTGAATCGCGAAAATGAAGATCTGAAAGCAAAGCTGAAAGTGCTAGAACGTAAGCGCCTTGAAGACAGGGACAAGTTAAACCAACTAGACAGGATACAGAGTGAAAGAGACAAGTTTGAAGGTGTTATCCAGAAACTCCAACAAAAGTACCAACCCCAACAGCAAGAGAACGCCGAGCTGCGAAAACAGATCAAGGAAGCAGAGACTAGATTTGTATCAATCGAAAAGGAGCAGGCAGATCTTGAGGCCGAGCTTGAACTGTCAGTTGTTAACCGGCAGATAGCCGAGTTGGATCTTGAAGACTCACAATCGCAATTGGAGACACTCAAACTGAAAACAGAAGAGTTAGAGCTCAAGGTTGAGCTTCTTGAAGCCGAGAACTCTGAATATTGCAAAGGAATGTCACCGGAAGAGCGTGCCAGTGCAGGCTGGATGCAAATGGAAAGTGCAAATGAGCGGCTACGCGAGGCTTTGATAAGGTTGCGCGACATAACGCAGGAACAAGAGAAAGAATTGCGAGACCAGATTGCTGGGCTTGAAGAAGATGTCAAGGAACTCGGACCAGTCAAGGAAGAACATGATCTTACTAAAGAGAAGCTGACTCGGTCCGAGCAGGCCGTCGAACAACTGAAGGAGCAACTTAATGACGCTTTAGGCGCTCAGAGTATGATTGAGGATTTGTCTGAACAAAACATGGACATGTCTACAATCATAGAGAAACTGAAACTCGAAATCACCGAGCTCGAGACTCTCAAAGAGATCGACGACGAACTGGAAGCTAATCATGTGCAGCTGGAAAAGGAGATGCAGGAAGAGCTAGATATCAGGGACGCTGTCATTTCGGAACAATCACAAAGGGCTGGAAGGCAGCAGACCGAACTTGACGACAGGGCTCACACAATTCTGCGATTCCGAGAACTTGTAGAAAGCTTGCAGGCTGATTTGGACGATATGCGAGCCTCGCAGGCGGTAACCGAAGGCGAATCCGAGAAACTGAACGATCGCTCAAGGGCCATGATGGATTTGAATATGAAACTTCAGATTTCTGTTGCCAAGGCGCAAGTAAAGACAATTGATTCGGAACTGCGGCATTTGGATGCTCAGGAAGCAGAACAACACCTCGAGATTGTCAAGCTATTCCTCCCCGACACGTATCGCGAAGACCAGGATTCGGTGCTTGCCCTATTGCGGTTTCGACGACTGGCCTTTAAGGCAAATCTTGTCAATGGGCTTATTAAGGAGCGCATCAATGGACAGCCTCAACCGGGACACGAAGATGACATACTCGCTGGATGCAATGCAATTGACAAGCTGGTATGGGTGGCGGCAGTGTGTGATCGATTCGTCAACGATATCAGTCACTGCACCATCGAGCAATTCTCAGCATATCAAAACTCTTTGCTGGAGCTTGAGCCCGTTGAACGGGCCCTGAACAGCTGGATCGAAGGCCTTCGTCGTGATGATTTCAAGGAAAAGAGGTGCGCCGAAGAGCTGCATCGAACAATTGCCCTCATGTCACATTTGGCAGAAGTGCATATCTCAAATGGTCTTCGCAGCTTTGCAGATGATGTGCATATGTCCTGCCTAGTAGTGCAGAGCCATCTGGACTCGGCGACAATAGCCTTCAACACAACAAGAGCCATGGTCCAGCGAGCAATTCCTTCTGAAGACGAGGACGACGAGATGGGCCAACTTTTTGCGAAGAAGTTTGACGCCGTAATGACGCAAACAAGAAGCACCAAGATCATTGCTGGAAAAGCGGTTCGTGCCTTGGAGGATTTGAAGACTCGCTCGCTCTCACTCCTCCCAGATACGCAATTGATGTTTGAGCAATGCGAGCATAACAGCCGAGAGCTGGCAAACATAGCTTCAGCCATTGGCCATCACGTCCACTCGCTGGTGACCAAAGATGAAGGACGGACAGAGCCATTCACACATGACGAGATTCAGAACGCCACTCACCAAGCTGTATTGGAGGTCACCACAACCTCTGAATCCGACACCTTCTCTGTGTTCCTCGCCAAACTGCGCGTAGTAACTGGTCAGATTAATGACATAGCCGCGCTGGCAGCTGATCTGGACCAGACCGAGGAATTTGACGTTCTTCCAGAACCATGGAAACTGCGATCTCGGGAGCTAAAGATGCTCAAGACCGTGCCCGTCGATGCCGAGGAAGAGTTGCGGCGCCTTAAGGAGGAACACAATGAGGCTCGGAGGACTATATCTCAGCGGGACGAGCACCTTAGTACTGCCGTCCTGAAGATCGAGACACTCGAGTCACGTATGCGTGATGCCCATACTAATATCGAGCGAATCAGTAGTCTCCAGAAACAACTCGAGGCCTCCGGAGAACAAGTGACTATTCTCAAAGAGGATATTGAGAAACAAGACCGAGAACTCAAGGGGCTTGAATCCGAACGTGACAAGTGGAAGAAAATCGCGAGCGACAGCCGCGCCTATGCGGACGGCACGGATGTGGCTGGCATGAAGGCTGGCCAAGAGCGAGCTGTGGCAACGGCCCGTGAGATGGATGCCCTGAAGAGGGATATTGAAGGTCTGCAATCAGCTGTGCGATATCTGCGAGAAGACAACCGCCGGGCAAGGATGACGGAGCAACATAATTACGATTGGTTGGCAGAACCACTCAAGAAACCCGCAAGTGCAACAGAACAGCGCAATGCGCTCGTCGTGGCAGAAGGCAAGGATGCTCTCGGGGAACTTGTCAAGATGGCCACGGCGTCCAAGGTCTTCGACTTTAGCACACTGCCCAAGGACAAGCTTGCATGGAAGCCCGCCAAGTCCACTCCCCAATACCTCGCCGCCAAACAGATGGAAGACTTTGCCGCCTGGAACGCCTGGCAACGCTCCGTCATCAAGAAGTCGTCCATGCTGCGCAGACCCGATCCAGGCAAGGGTCTTATTCAACATCCTGCTGCCCAGCTACAAATACGGCTCCCGGACCCTGGTGGCAAGATGAAGAGCAGGTCGGCGGCCGGAGTCAACGTCCAAGTCGTGGGCTCTCGCGAGTGGGAGGCTCTACAAAGCAGTAGGATAGCCGTGTAGTCAACCAGGGGTTTCCCGCCTGAAGACCGGTCGCGAGGTTCATCCTGTACACTTTTCTTTGTACCTATATACCCCTGTTGCTCTCCGCGATCCGACAGCTCGGAGACTCATGTAACTATGCTGTACATGTGTGCATTTTTTTTCGCCGGCACCGTACCCGCTGTTTGTATGTATATTTCTTGAAGCTATATAAGCGAGCATAGCCCGTCTGTTCAGAAGAAGCGGGCAGCAACATCCCTGACAACATCAATCTCTCCAAGCAACGGCGTGGCGCGCAACAGTCACGAGTACGTCTAGTATGGAAAACACGAAGCAAAGCTGCGCCTCTGTGGAAGATAGCAACATGCTCCTATGAGACACATATATTCCTACGAATGCCCGTCCAACCTGCATGACCCCAAAGATATGTAAAAGAAGAGGAATGGAAAGAAAAAAACACCCAGAAAAACATACCCAAAGGTCCGACTAGACTCCCCCCCCCAATCTCCGTTCGCAGCCCCTCCTCGTGTTTCCCCATCGCATATGTACGCGTAAACCCAGAGGAGGTCAAAAAGTAAATACAGTCCCCAAGAAGTCCTTTCTCCGTGCTTCGAAAAGAGGGAAAAAATAAATAGGCTCTTATGCCGTGCTATGTACAATGTGGAGAAAAAGTGGTATGAATCCAGACAGGTGTGTACAGACGTGGATACTATGGTTTCCTGTGTCTGTGGTTTGCTTTATATCCAAGAGAGACGGTTCCGGAGAACGTCAAAGTGGTGGTATGCTCCAAAAGGGAGAAAAAAAAATCCCGAAAAGAAAAAAAGTCAAATTCGAACATCGAGAATCGCCAGGACCAAGACGAATGCAACCGAGCCGTAGAGGTGGCGGTTTATCCGTAGAGCTAAGTACGTGCAGAATTCCTGCGATCAACGTGGACTCAGGGGACTTTTGCCTGGTCCCAAGGTGCGTTTTAACTTGCTGAGCTCTTCTTCCAACTTGCGGTATCTGAGGCGCTCCTCCTGCATTACTGTTAGCATACGCATCTCCACAATCAAGAGTATGGCATGTACGCACCTTGAGGTCATCCTGGAACCTCTTGCGTTCTGCCCTCATTGTTGCCCTGAATCGCTCACTTAGCACTGATGCTCCAGCTCCTGGTCTGGATCCATCAGTGGTAACCTTGAGTCGCTCGCTATCCAGATCCTCTTGGATTTTCGCCATCTTCTCCTGAGTAGTGTGCAGCTCCTCTTTGAGCTTGTCTTTCGCCTTGAGAGCATCGTCCAGCTCGCCTGTCAAGCCAACAGATTCACTCGTAATTCTCTGGCACTCGTCCGTCATACCCTGAAGCTCCTTCCTCAGCTCTTTATCTTTTCCTACAAGCTCGTTGATTTCTTTCTGAAGCCTCTTGATCTCCAACTTGAGTTTCTCGACTTTGCCGTCCTCCCTCAGGGCTGCAATATCGGCTGCACGTTCTGCGCGTTCTGCACGGGACCCATAAGCACCGTCTAGTTCGGCTTTGGCAACTGTTAGGTCAAGTTTGAGATCAACCATTTCCGATTCTAGGTCGTCCAGCTTTGTTCTCGTCTCATCAACCTCCTGGTTCTTGGCCGAGAGTTCCGCTCGTAGGTCATTGACGGCCTTCTCTGCCAACTTCTTGTCTTGAATAAGCTCTTCAATCTGAGTATTGGCTGCGGCAAGTTTGCTTTCGGATCCCTTGGTCCCGGATTCTGCGGCTGCTAGACTGATCTGCATAGCTTTGAGGTTCTTCTCGAGTTGCGTGATATTGGCCTTGCGCTCTTCAAGCTCTAGCGTGACGACTCCGGCACGGTCTGCTGCCTCCCTGGCCTTCTGTAAGTCAGTCATAACGCCGGTAAGCTGTTCTTGAGCGTCTTTGCGGTCCTTTTCAGAGCGGCTGAACTGCTGTCGGCTTTCTTCGAGTTCCTTCTGTTTGCGTTCCAGCTCCTTGTCCTTCTCGCCATCCGATTTGTTGAGCTCTCGCTGCTGCTTGATCTGCCGCTTGAGTACGTACTTTTGGTCTCTAAGAGTGATGGTCTGCGCGTGCATTCTCTGTACCCTATCGGCGAACGAGTCCAGAGAGTATGGTTCGGCTGTATTGAAGTCCTCCTCATCAGACATATCCGCATCATCCTCTGTAATTCCCTTTTCGATCTGGCTCTTCTTGCGTTCATCCTGACGTTGTTTTGCTTCCGCAAGGTTCTTTTGCATAGAATTCCAAAGATCATCTAGGACAGGGCCGGCTACATCATTGGTTTTTGTTGAGGAGGTGGCACGTGCCAGGTGGGAATCAACAGATCGAATTGAATCCTCCAAATATGTCATTTGTCCGTTGACATCGGATTCTGCTGGTATTGGAGTTGGCATGTAGTGAGGATCAGACATCATCAAGAGGTCTCGTAACTGAAGGTTCATGGCCTCAAGGCGTTCTCCCATTACAACGCCACCAGTGAATGAGCCTTGCTCAGCCTGAACAGCAACCAGACCACTCTCAAGATATTCAACCTGGGCTTTAAGCAAGTCTGCAAGTTTGATGTTCGGGTCTGCGGAAACTTGAGGTGGTTCATCATATGATCGATTGATCTCTGGGTTAAATCGGACAATGGTATCACGAAGCGTGATATTGAAGCCGCGGAGACTTTTCAACAGGCCATCGGTTTGAGACCGTAAAAGGGCATTCTCCTCACGTATACGGTCCATTTCGACTCGAAGTTGGTTCTGCTCGCGAACCGGAGACTTCAGAGGGATCTCGATAGCATTCTTCCTTGCTCGGTCGATACCGTCGAGTTTGTAGGCGCCAGGATCATCAAAGTACGCTTCATCGCCAATCTGATCGAGGCTATTTCTACTTTGCGAGTAGGTATATAGGCTTTCAGGACTTCCGGGAATTCCATTGACAATATGTACACTCGGCGGAGCAGCCTTCTTCCTGCTTGCCTTGTGTGTCAGTTGGAGAATCGCAGCGGTATGCTCGACAATCTTCCGATGGGGAATTAGCAGTCGCTTTTCCAAGTTCAGTAACTCTTCGGCTAACTCGTCACACTTCCGCTCATTTTCAATCCTCTCACGCTCCGCTTCTCGACTGCGCTGCTCATCATTGCGGCCAGAGGCGTTGAGCCGGGCCATAGACGCCGTAGCGTCTCGATATTTGGATTGGATAGCGAGGTTGGACCTTGTGGATTCTACACGCTGGGTGAGAAGCGCAGCTTGTTTTTTTAGCTCGTCCACTTCCTCCTGTGACAGAATCTCGTACCCCCTGCTATCTGAAAGTGCCGTCTCGGTGAGCAAGTGAACTTGAATTGGATCCTTTAAGTCGACGCGTGCTGACCGCGGTGTAGAATTCGGGCCCGACGTCTGCGACAAATTAGCGCCATGCTCCTGAAATCGTCGTATAACCAAGGCTTGAGCTGGAGCAGTTTGTGAGTGTCTGGTTCTCTTTTTCTTACTTGGATATACCGCAGCGCATCCCGCGCGAAACCATTTGTATTATCATCTTGACCATATCCTTCCGGTTGGTCGGCCAAATTCAAGTTTCGAGACGGCAAATTGGAGGCCCCGTAGTCATATGGGGGTCTACCCGTCGGGAAACCGTTCATAGTATTAATCGTATGGTTTTAATCCTCCAGCGTGAATATTCATGGACACATTAACAGAGTAGAACAAAGAGAATGGAGAGAGTCGGGCTGCGAAAGACGAACACGGCTGCTCAAACAGCCATGGAGTTCGTTGGTATCGCGTCCTCGGAGAATGACGGACGTGAAGCAAAGACTCGTCTTGAACGTTGCGTTGATAGCGAGTCGCGATTGTGGTGTTTGAACGCGAAATAGAGTGCGGATAGGAGGTCGGGAGTTTGAGGCGTGTCGGCAGCCAAGTAACTAAGGTTTAAGCAAAGTCGTAGGGAAGCCTCCAAGAAAAGACGCGGAGCAAGCGGTGACAGTACATGAGAGCGAGCAGCAGCACGAAATAGCAAAAAAAAAAAAAGAAAAAAAGAGAGGGCAGTGGCACAGAAGCTCGGGGAGGTTGGTCTCAAGCCTTGAAGTACGGGAGTCGTCGTGGTTGGATTGGTTGGGGTGACTGGAAAAGGAGGCCCTGCACATGCCGACTTGGTCAAGCGAGTAAGAGTCTGAGCTGAACAGTATCCAGATTGGGCCAAGGCCGGGGATGCGAAGCCACACGATAGGCGGGATGCGACTGAGAGTGGGGTGGACATCTTCAGGCTGGTCAATTGGTCTACTGTTGCTGCCTAGAGGGTTGAGTGCACCTTGATACCTACCAGACAGGTTAGTTACTCCGTACCTCCAGCGGGTTGACGTAACCGCTCAGGTACCACCAGCTGGCGTTGCCCCTGTCAGCCGCTCTATTGAACCAGACCTTTCATCAATTGTTCAATGTTTGCTTCCTTTTCTGACGTGCATCTGCGACGCCACTACGCAGTACGGAGTAGGATTTTGGCATCTCTTTCCCGCACACAACTACCACAACTCCCTGCAGAACAATACAAAAAGGAATACAACGTCTCAGCTGCCTTCGCCATCGTCAAGTGCCAGGTCATGGCGGCACGGGCGCACGAAGAGGTGCCCAATCACTCCAGCCAAGCCCCAGCACATTCCTATCTCTGGCCGGGTCGTCTACCACTATGTAACTACGTTACGGAGTAGTTGCGGAGTACGGGAATCCGTTTCCGTTTCAATTGTCTCATCAAGAAGCCGTCGCATCATTCCCCACACCGAAAGCCGGGTGACAAGTCCAGAAGCACTCGAAACGCACAAGCCGGCTTCTCCGACCTCAATCTTGAGCGGACTCTGATGTCGCCGTGGGCTTTTATCTCAGACAGCCAAAACGCTGTGACTCATTTCAGCCGTGGGATGTGCGTTGATCTCAGCAAGCATTTGGCATCGAGCGTACAAACCGTTCGTCGTCTCTGAGAAGTCTCTCCATGCTATAAGAAGCAGCAGAACTCAACCCGCTTCTGCCGGAACGTGAATTCTTTGTGGTAATTTTCCGGTATTTCGGATCGCAGCCTTGATTATTAAGCAAGCTGAGCAAGCAGCCGCAGAGGCCAGGGTTGCACTGGGCTCAGCGACAAGGGTTGACCAAATTGGGTTGATATATCCTTGCCCGTTTAATTGGTTTGGACACATCCTCCATCTAGTTATGCACAGCATGTTCCACCAGAGGATGAGCCAACATATGGGATAACATGTGCTCGGCTACAGATTGCCCGTGTCATGGTAAGCTTACAGACTCGCTGAGCAGATCGCATGAGAATTTCTACGGGCACGAGGACGGCAGATGAATTGATAATTGACCATGAGCCGATGCGAGCAACGGCTCGTGGAACCTAAGAATGATCTGTAACAGACTCTCTTGAGAGATAAGTAAGCGTTTGCCAAGGTCATAGTGTGTTTGCAAGACGTTTACGGTTTAAGCGTCATAAACTCTACAATGCCTCCCGAAACTGATCCACAATCTGTTGGCCCATTGTCCGTCTTCGTTCCGCTTGCTGACCCTCAGAGCCCTGAACACCAGACGATACACCCGTCGGGGAGCCATTCTCTCCCTCAAGACGCCTTCGTAAACCTTCAAACTCGGCACTACGCCTGTGAGAGCGCTGTCCCACCATCCAACCTGGTATTCGCCACGTCACCAATGAAGCTGGCATCAAGCCTCCTCGCCAGGCATTTCCCACTGCCCAGCCAACAAAGGCGCCGATCACAGATCCGGGCCATTGCAGCAAAGACAGATGAAGGGCAATGGCGTACTGATACGACTTATCTGACAGGGTTACACCAGACGAGTCGCTTGTCTGGGTGTTTGGTGACGTTGCCACTCGGTATTTGTACACATGGGGAACTATGGCGTGGTACTGGGCGAGTATGGCAAAGACGACGGGGGTTGGGCCTGCGGGTATGTAATTGAAGAAGCCCGCTGATAGTGGTCGCAATACGACCATGATCAAGGGAGGAAAGACGGCGGTGAAGAGGGAGCAGACGACGAGGAACGACTGAGCCAGGAGTTAGCCTGGTTGCAACAAGGCTGGGTTGGGAATCACTTACGGCATACTTCCTCGACCCCCACAAGCGCTCAACGACTCTTAGGTTATACAGTGACATGGCTGCAAACAACACTTCTGTCGAGTTGGTATAACACGATTGGTAGGCGAGTAACCTCCAAAACTGTCTGTACTTCCACAGGTGTGTATCGATGGAGATGTAGAAGTAGTGCTTGACGTCGAGCATGCTGGCACCTATGGAGGCTGCAACGAGCCCGAGGACCAGCAGCCTGGTCACAGGAGCATTTGTAAACGTCATTGCGATGCGTGGACGCCGATGTATGCTGTTCGTTATATCTTCCTATCGACGCATGCTAGGAGCTCTGCCTAGGATGTGATAGAACTCCAAGCGCCTCAATTGTCGAAACTGCGGTGGCGTCTCGGCCAGGGGATAGGACGATGGTGATTCGATAAAAAAAAACAAAAAAAAAACAGGAAGCATAAAGTTCAATGATGAACGTGGAAGGAAAGACCAAAATCCAAACTGTCAAGGCGCATAGAAGTGCGCATGCTGGCACGATGTCGTCTGGTACGGAAGTGCTGCGTGGCTTATCTGGCGCACGGTGGGACAGGTTGACATGGGGGTTTCCGATATGACGTTCGTCACGTGCCGCACCGGGACATCGATGTGGGTGGTTGTGGGACAATATTTAACTTAGTTACAACATGGGGAAGGTTGCTCAAAGAGAGAAGCTTCGCCAAAATGGCGATCAGGGTCATTAGCCAGGAACCGCTTGTTCCCGCTCGTCATCCTCGTCAACTCATTTAATGTGATCAAGCCGCTAGCCTTCCAGTGCCTGCGTTCTTAGGCTGTTCCTGCCCACTCAGACATGGACGGACTCACGCTAGTTCCGAACATTGAGTTTGTAACACTGAGTTTGACACGCTTTGCCATCGCAATATAAAGCGAGACCTGCAACCTCCTCCATTCCGGCAGCTCAACTTCGTACTTCGTAATTCGCATCGCATTATTCACCCACCTTGGGACGCCAATTCCTGTGCCTCCTGACGCTCACCCGATCTGACGCTGGGGTTTCCAGAATTCGTGCCGCGTCAATCCGGAGAAGAAGAGATCCGTCCCGCCCGCGGTCTTTGCAGCGACATTAAGCCGGGCCTACCACATCGACTTTTCGTGCTCCACGTCCGACGATCAAACCCTCCACCCACAAGGGGGAAGGCTCGACTTCTGGAGATCAACACCGTCCGCCAACGAACTGCTCGCATGCGCAGATCCATCGTCACATAACCTGCCGTCCTCAGTCGGCACCAGTAGTCCTAGCTTGCACCTTTCGCTGCACTCGGCGAACGTGTGCTGATATTCGTCTTCACCTCGCACCGTCAAACGCCGGTCCACCGCGAGTAATACAGCTCGAGTAACGCCGCAAGACGATCTGCCAGGCAACAGCATTTCGTCTTTCATCTACCCTCCACGAACGAGCCGTCCTCAATGTAGGACGTGGGCGACGTGTGGCCCAAGTAGTGAACCCAAGCAGAGCCGTCAACGATAAAGAAAGGAAAGGGACGTCGATATACCACTGACCAAGGGGTTTTCGTTGCCCGCCTCGAAACCAAGGCATTATGCCTTTGGCCAATGTGGGGTCTATTGTCCTACATCACATCGTCTTTCTCACCCATCTGGTCTACATCAACCTCGCCTTCTCCCACGCCGAGCCCAGCTTGCTCATCATCCTGTATTTCATCTCCAAGCTCCTAGCTCGACGACCCGAGGATCTGGATCCGGCAATATGGCCCCCGACCACGCCCAAGTGGTGATGAACACCACCACTCCATACAGCTCGCCTGGATGTGGTGGGCATGAACGGACTTAGCTTGTCCTGACCTTTTCATCGCCATCGCACGCCTGGTATTCAACAGGTCCATTTGGCGATTTCAGCTCCCTATTTGGTCCATCAGACTAGACCTTTACCTCTTGGCCATCTCGCGTCGAGGGCTTCATCCAGGAGCTGTGCTACGAAGACATGACGCCGACCAACTAGCGCGGTACAAGTGATGAGATGGGGATCTGGGAAACTGCCCGCTCGCGGTAACGTGACTGACTCTCAAAAGATTGCATCGCGGGCTATACACGGACCTGCGTTACGATGGTATAACACAAGAAAAATACCCCCAGATCTGCGATCCTGTCACGTACGTAGAATCGAGGAGCTACGGGCCGTATGGCGAAGGTACTTCCCTATCGTTGATCCTACCTAGCGTACCATCAAGGGGGCTGTCTCCTACATATCCTTATTATTCGTCTTCAACTTCATCAAGCTCTACTCGCTTCCAAATGCGCCCTGGAAGCCGTGACTCATGCATGACCTAGTCGAGTTACTATTCATAGAGGCATTTGCAGACCAGTGGACATTAATTAACATATTACTCACTACTACTACACGAGGAAAAATAAAGAATAATCTGCATCGTGAAACTTCTGATATAGGATGTCTTGTCCTAGATTATGAGGATGGAACTGCAATCGTATTTCCTCAATGTAGTATCTTACTTTCGTCCCGTATAGTGGAGCTTGGCTATCCCGAACTATAGATGATACGTTGGCAAGAGACCAGGCCAGCGCGTTGCGTCCCATCCTGTAGACAAGTATGTACTTGTTTCCAACAATAGTCTGAGTATAAAAGACAGGCCCGCGTTCACACCAAGACATATGGAATTCCAGCAGGGTCTAGAGCAATGATTTGGCTCGGAAACCGTGAAAAGTCGCTGACGAAGAGTCGCCGAGTCTCCTGATTATTCGCACCCTAATCCTCCTGTAGGGAGCACAATACACGCACCTGCGCTCTAGTTCCCTTTTCCATTTACTGTACTATACACCCTGATCTACTTCGTTTGCCTGAATGCATCAACGAGTATTCGTCAACCATGTAAAACAAGACGTTACGTTGCTAGAAAAAGTTATAGCTTAGGTTTGGGCTCTGCTGTTTCGGCAGTTGCATCGAGATTGATAGTAACTTCGCCGGTTCTAGGTCCGTCTCCAAAGAAAATCACCTGAACTGTCAAGTCATCCCTTGGAAAAAGTTAGTAAGCGAAAAGATACAAAAATGACATCGACGAGAAGAAAGAAGGGGGACCGAGAGGAAGAGAGAGGATAAGACCGTACCGATATCTTCTGGAGAACGGCGAAGGAAGAGTGAGCAAAGCCCTGACCTGCTCATCGTTATTTCCGCCCAATGCATTCCTCACCAGATGCGTTGCAACATTGTTATCCTTGACGATGAAGCGGTCTTTGGCATCGGGATTGATGCCCCACTGCTGGAGACGAATCGGTGTCCGTTGGCCGTCTTGATGGCCCTGCGACTTGGATTGTTCCACGGGGAGAGGTTTGTTTTGTGTCCCAAATATCTTGGACCACGCCGCCTCAAACTGGGATGTCGAGGAGTTGGGTGACGAGGCCTGGCTTTCTATCCATTGGCCCACGAGGCCGACTACTTCTTCGTTGGTGAGCATTTCCCAGAGGCCGTCGGTGGCGAGGACCAGAAAGTCACCCCCTTGAGGGTTTACTCTGGTAGTGGTCACAACGGGCTCGGCGGTGACGTATGGCGGTGTTTTGAGTAGAGGGGAAGGGCTACGACCGAAGAAGGAGGCGCGCAGTTTGCCGGCCACGTCGCGGGACCATTTATAAACGGCGTCGCCAAAGGCACGAGTTGGTTCGAGGCCGCCAAGGACGCGGCCGTTGCGGATGACGCCGTCCTCGCCGGGATGTTCCTTTCGCATGCGGGCGACTTCGCTGGGGTTGCCGCCTGTCTGGTCATCAGACAGGGCGGTGGCGGTCCATTTGCCGGATTCTGAGCGGCGACCGAGGACTGCGCGCGAATCACCAGTGCATGCTACACGAAGGAGCTTGCTGCGGCTGTCGTAGAAGGAGAGGAGGGCGCAAGAGCCAGAGAGAGCGGGCTGGAGAAGCTCGGCGGCCACGGCTTTGGAGCTGGCCTTGAAGACTTTTTCCACGCTCTTGTGGACGATTTCGTTGTCTAGATGGTTGAAGCCGGCCTTGATGGCCGAGTCGATGGCTTCGTCGGTGGGAGAGTTGCTCTTGGCCGACTTGTAAGTTTCATTGAGTTCGCGGGCAACATAGCTGATGAGGCTTTCGCGGAGAGTTGCCGATGTTGTCCAGCCGCTAGCAATTGATAAGTATGAAGCGGTCTATGTGTATGGTGGTAACGATTGACGAAATGATGAACTTACGCGTGGCCGTCAAAGACGCCCCAGAACATCCAGTCACTGCTGGTCCCTTCTGCGCCGGCAGCTCGACTAGGAACCTCGACAATTTTCTCCGCATGATCGTCCTCGATGGGATCATTGCTGGACAACTGGGCGAGATCATATCTCGTCACGCCGTGACCCCTGTTGACGGAGAAAGACTGCTCCAGCGCTCTCAGCTTCTCCGTAGCTTGCTCTGGAGTCAACATCTCAACAATTCGACGCCCGTCCGCGGTAGGCTTCAATATGGGCCCTTCTCCAACAATGGTGCCCTGTCGGAGCTCGTCTGCGCCTACGACAAGGACAGTCCTGGTCGGCAGGGCATCGCTCTTTCCCTGGCTGGAAGTAAAGCTGCGGGCGGCAGGATGTCCACCGGGGGCGCTGGCGGTCGAGTTGTACGAGTACCAGGCGCCGTATCCTACGACAACACTGGACACCAGGGCGACAGGTAAGCGGCGGAAGTACATGGACGACCTTAGAGGCTCATTGGCAGCAGGTTGACGGTGGGCGTTCTGGCTGGCTGCGAAAAAGAGGGCTCGACGGGATGTTCGCGAGACACGGGAGAGGTTGCGGACGGCGCTGAAGTACGTCGATGTCGTCCGGAACGCTCTGAGGGCTGCGCGGTGCATCGGGGCGGCTGAGTTGAAGAAGAAGACGACGAAGAAGAGACGAGCGGTGGTGCGGGCTGAATGTGACCGTCAAGGGCGAGACCATGCAGTCGTGCGAGCTGCGATGGCTGCGGCTGCGGCTGCCCGAATGGAGGCTTGTGTCGCTGATTGTTGATGCCGATGTGTTCGGATGGATGGAAAAGATGTCCAAGTTCGAGAGAAGACAAGGACTCAGGTGGTGGCGACGGTTGTCGATGTGGAGGAGGAGAAGCTTGTATGTACTCCGTACTCCGTACATTCAACAAGGTCCGCGATGGAGGCTGGGGAAGAAGCCAGCCAGCACGGGATTGGCCTAGCCAGCCTGGCCACATGCATTTTGCACAAACCGAAACGCCGCCTTTTTTTTTTCTCTTTTTTTTTCTAATTTGAGCTTGCCAGAAATATAAACTCTCAGGCACACGAGTAAACACTTCAGTAGGCATATGAAAGATAATAGTGCGGATACCTCGTGTCCGCCAAGCCGGTCTACCGGTCAGATGAATCACCGGCCCTCTGGACTGATGATGGTGACCGCACGTGCGAGAGTGTAATAGCCTCCGTTTGGAGATGGCGTCTTGCATCAAGCCAAGCACAGCTGCAAGCATGGCCTAACGAAGATGGGGTGAAACCCGTAACGAGAAATAGTCACCGTGCTTATTTCAATTGATCCCTATGTCCCACGTCCCATATGACCACCCACCACAGGACAGGGTCCCGAGCCGCATGCAAGCACTTTCTTCCACACGCGAGCTCGACATCTGGGCCCTGCCTAGATTTTGCCGCTGCCGCGCCATCACATGCTGCCCCTGGTAGATGCCCCCACCCCCCAAACGCGGCAGTCAAAGCTCACATAAACGTTACCAGGCATTGATGGCTTCACTTCGCTTCACTTCACTTCATTTCATCTCATCCATCCACAAGCACGCCAAATGGCACAATCAGAGCCGTCCCTCCCGGGCGCCGACCGCATCCGCTCCCTCAAAGATGAAGACGCCGTGTTCCAAGCCTTCGACTCGTATCCCTGGACAAAGGACACAATGTTCCTTGTATGCACCCCTCCCATTCAAGCTACAGCGACCCCCATGACAAGCTGACATCGCCAGTCCGGCCTGTCCGCCATCCTCGGCCCCCCAAACACGGCCGGCTCCCCGTCAGACATGGCCATTCACGCCCGCATCTTCTACTACGCCCAGCGCATAGGCGTCCAGATCGACTTCATCAGCTACAAGGACTGGCTGTCCAGGAACCCCGACCACAACCCACCCCAAGTTCTCCCTGAAGAATACGCCCCTCCCACAACATCGCCCTCTAAACCTTTACTTCCCTGGCAACAAGCGGCTCCTAAGACTGAGCTCTACGTTGACCGTAAATACGCTGCTGAGAGTCCATCTGGTGATCAGCCGAACTACCCCATCGGCTTTGCCGAGATGCTCAAATTGCTGCAGGAGGGAAAGCCTGTCCCAGGTATCAGACAGATTCCCAATACTGTTGTCAGAGATCCAGTGAGTCTCAACTCTGCCCTTGCCGTATCGTTCCTCATTGCCGAAAACTTCAGCTTAACCATGTATACCAGTCGGTGAAGCCCATTGGTGCCCGTGCAGCCCCCAAAAAACCTTGGGAAAGAGACACTGGGCAGGTTGCTCCAGAGATGAATCTGCCGAACGCTCTGGACACCGACTTTCCTCAACTCGAAATCGAGTCCGCTGAAGCTACATTGACGTCGGCGGCCGATCCCGTAGCTTCCTGAGACGCCAATGGGGTCTATTCATATGCCCCTTTTCGTTTGGCTCTCATTTTTGCATGGCGATCAGAGGTCCCCTTACTTCATGAATCCATGTGGCCCTGATAGCCACAGTTATAATTGTAAAGTCGAGTTGGAAATTAGGGGAAGGATATTGTACAAAACATAGTCAACTATCTTACATGGCGCAGGTATATCACGAAGCTACGAAGAAACGTTGGCGCATCTGATTAGTCGTAAAACTCTGGCCACAGTATCATCCATTCACCGCACGGAAAAGGCCATAAAGCAAAATTCTTATATATTATGCAAAGGCGATAATGACTTCAAGATCCGACTACACACACAAAGGTTTGCTTAACGATATGCCCCTGCAAATCGTGGTCCAGGACCCATGCGGCTACTCATACCAGGCCCAACTCCAGGTCCAGGCCGCGTAGTAACGGCGTGGTTGGTGCAAAGCATGCCAACTCGGGATCCAAACTTTGACCCTCGGAGAGAAACCATATGCTTTCGAATGTGGGCTGCCACCATCTCGCGGTGCTGAGGTGTAGCATTGTTGAGAATCCACTGCACAAGATAGTTGCCATACTGATCACTCGCAATGTCGATCAACGGAATTCGAGTTCTGTCCAACCGACCTTCACAGACGCGGTCCAGGTAACGGCCCAAGAACTCGCTGTTTCCAATTTTCAAACACTTTTCCACCACCTTGGAGGCGAATTGATCAGTGCTGTACTCAGCGGCGTAACGAATGACATGGTCAACTGCCCTGCCGCGGTCTGGAGGTGCGCCATGTTCGCAGATGTGCTGAATACACCAGTTTCCGAATTGACCGTGCGCAACTATATCGATGTTGGCGAGAACTTCCTCGATACAGGGACGCTATTAGAGAATTAGCGATAGAAACCACTATCAACGCTCGCAGGCGTACACAATACGAGACTACTGACCTTGTCCTCCTCCAAACAATTCTCAAAGATGTTTTGAACAACCAAGCTGCCCGTTTCTCCCAGAGCTACTTCGTGCCACATGCCGAGCAAAGCTTTGTTAACGTATTTCATAATTTGAGGTGGAGATTCAGTCCATCGAAGCTCAAAGAGTTTTTGCCATACATGACAAGCATATCGATGTATAACTGTTTCCGGGATGCGACGGAGAAGCTCGTGAACCATGATGGCCTTGTACTCCTCAGGAACGGAATCGAATGCCTTTTGAACCACATGGCAACCAAAAGGATCCATTGATAAATTGAGAGTATTGCCACGGATAGCTTGGGCAATCTTAATCACCTGCTCGGGAGTTCCGTGTTCAAAGCATCTCTGAACTAAGAAGTTGCCAAATCTGTTTACCATCAGAGGATAAGCCTGGGCCACAATAGCTTCAACGATATCGTATTTCTGGTCAGGTGTGCCGACTTTTAACTTTTGCTGTAAGAATATGGAGGCTTGTTGATCATTATTGCACACAATCTTATCGACTATGTATTTCCAATTGCACGTCACATTACGATCGAGAAGTCGACGATAGTTTAGTGGCTCGGTTGGGGGCAGATAAGTTGGACCTTCGGTCGGAAGTCCCTGCATTGAGAGTTAGTGGGCACCCCCGTATGAGAAAAATCAGAGTTATGCTCATGTACGTACTTCGTTCTTCCAATGAGTCTTGGATGTGAACTCGGATGCATGAGGGGACAATGGAGTTCCAACGGGCTGTTGTTGGTACCCAGCATACATACCCATGGCCCCAAGACCAGGAGGCGGATGCATATTTGCAGAAGCCATCGGGCCCGCCATCGCTTCGAATTGAGCCATATGTCCATTCACAGGGTTGTAACTAACATTAGTGAAGTGGTGAGAGTTGCTGGCTCGATGATCGTACCGGATGGATCGCCTAGTTGCGGACTGACGCATCACAAGATCTGAGTCAGGGCTTAAACGATCTCCACGATATCCTTCCATCGACTGATAGGAAGAGCTTGCGTCGGAGAAGCTTTGGTTGAACCCTCGCCCTCCCAGCCAGGTTGTTGGCTGCTGCTCAGCCGAAGCCCCTTGAAGAACGTTACCTCCAAATGCTCCCTTGGTGTTTGCCCAAATGCCCTTGGTGCGAGTAAAGGTAGTAGAAGACATGGCTTCACTAGTGTCCGAATTGTCATCATCTGTTGTCATCCAGGTGCTGTCACGCGTGGCCGTACACATGGCTCGAGCTGTGTTGATGGGTTGCAGATCCGGTTCACCCTTGATTGTACGAATCGATAGTTCTTGATCTAGCTTGGATATCTTGTTCTGGGCTTGCGCCAGCTGAAGCTTTAGACGAAGGACTTCGTCGGAGTCGGAGCGAGCTTCCTCCAGAGTAGCACTGGCTGGACGGGTACTTGGTGCTGTTGACGAGAAACCATCCGTTGCTGGTGTAATTGGCAAGGAGTTGCTGGAAGACGTGTGTCCGGGAATTCGTTGACACACGTTTCCATCGTCGTCCCCAGATTTAAGAGCCTCGTTCTGCTGACTGAGCACGGCTTGCTGTTCCGACAGCCTCGCTAGGAGTTTGTCCATGGGGTAACCTTCGCTCATTTTGGAAGAGCTTTCGGACAATGGCTGCTGCGTATATCTCGTCAGTGTTATTCATGATGTGAACACTGACGATGGATCCACCAACCTTGGGCACGACTTGGTTGACCAGTCTCGACGTGGCAAGCACATTAATGTTCTTTTGACCAGCGGCAAATGATGGGTTGTCCTAGAGGCCATGTCAGGGTGTCCATAACCGTGAAGAGAGTCTGAGTGGACAGGATGGTACATAGAAGCAGAAACCTTACGGAGAAGGCAGAAGGCATAAGGTATTGCAAATACTTACGCATGTTTGGCCCACTGGTGATGGTCGATCGCTACCCGTCCTCATTGGTTCTTCCTGGAACGTTATGCCAGGAATGCTGCCGGTTCGCTGGGGAGGTGAGCCGCGAGATTCGGAAGAGACCATAATGAAGGCGTAGTGCAGCCGCAACGCTGGAAAGTATCAAAAAGGAATAAATAACAAACGACTGTGCCTATTTGCAAGAGACACAGGCAATAAAGATTATGAAGATTTCACTCAAAAAAACAGACCTGTTAGATCGCAGACAGAGGTGATGTGGGAAAACCAAGACAGCGGTGAGAAGAAATCAGAAGAGATGGAGGACGAAAGAAGAGAAAAGGCAAAGATTCTGGGACGAAAGATGGCTGCAGTAAATGCTAGATTGACGGCAAGACTGAAAGAACGACCTGACAGGGAAAATGGCAAGTGCCGACAAGTGCTAAGATGGCTTGGGTCATTTCCGGTACGCAGATGAGAAGAAACGGCAAGATATATGGCGGGAAACGAGAACGTAGCGAGTGTCGTCTCCAGGGAGAGAGGGTGGGGGGAGAAGAGATGGAGATGAGAGATGGCAACGGAAGTGGAAGATGGAAGTGGAAGGGGAAGTGGAAGGGGAGGACGAAAGAAGGATGACGGATGACGAAGAGAGGTTTGAGCAAGGGAGCAAAATCGAGCCGACTTGACCCCCGTGCTAGAGCTTTGAATGTTAAGACGACAGCCAGTTCAGGTACCTATGAACCACAGCTGCCTTACACCTGGCAGATTGGCACCGGCAGGTGCTCGAATAGCCGCCACCAAGTACATGTACAGAACGACTGACATCTGGGCTTGACACTTCCATGTCTGTTTGGCTAGAGCAATCCACGCAGACCTACAGCGAAGATAGGAGTGAATATGACGCTGTCTCTAACCTGTCCAAGAGCAACTTCGGCCCAATCTAAACTTCGTGATATGCATATGCGGTTTTGGCTGATCACAGATCAATGCCTTGCTTTGCACCACAATGAGCATCACCAGTGCCGTTGAAATACATCTTTCGTCACATCAGCTAGTCACACCAATACTTCCGACTCACGATCTACCGTACGGCAAGTCGGTACATGCCATATGAACGTCGATATGCTGGTATTTGTTCGATCGATCGAAGATATATGGGCCATTCGTACAGTGATAATATACACACTTCGTTCACGGAGTCACCCAACCAAGACCTAGCACATCGCACAAGCCACCTCAATGATATCGTAATCGGCATTGAATTTATTTCAGGACCGAAAGATGACGCCAACTTTGATGCGCTCCCACCATTATTGCATGTCGTCCCTTCACATTGGATTGTCGGACGCTTTATCGCCTCTTGCCCGGTTTCTCGACTGCACAAGACGTTAGCATAACCCCTCACTCTCATGAGTCCGCACATACCAGGAGGACCGCTCTTCTTCTTTGGCGCGCTCTTTCCACGTTGCTTCAACCTAGACGTAGCCGGTCAGCATCCTTGATGTTGCTCCCTGGGGACTGCGTAGTTCATCCAGCGTACTCTTCAATGTATTCAAATCGGTCTTCTTCAGCCTCATCCCACGTCGCTAAAACTGGTCCAAACTCGCGTTTCACGTCCTTGATTGTAGCAACTTTTCTCGGGTAGTAGGCAGCCACGGCTGGGCCTTTTAATCGCTGGCGCAGGACCTTGTTCCCCATTCGCACGCCTTCTGGGTTGTATATCGTGGCGAAGACTTGGCATTGCGCCTGCAAATTGTCAAATAAATAGTCGCAAATGAACCGAGTAAAGCCATACCTTCATTAAGTCCAATAACCGAGCTCGTGGTACGCTCATCTTGGCATGCTTGTGACTGTTGATGCCGACACGCAACTTTTTTTTCACCAAACCTAAGATGGGGGGATGTCAACTGGGGGCTTTTGGCAGGTGTCTGCGACCCGCTAATTACTTAATATGTGTGAACATTCCTCTGCACGTTATCGTCTACCGAGAAACCATAATAAACCGCAGAAATTTTAGTAATACATACAGTCCTTTAAAGTTCACGAGTTTATCCAAAACCTATCACACAGTTATCTCCATACACATCTTATCGCCTAGTTACGTCTAAAATTCAGGAGCAGAATTACACGTGATTCATATCACTGATTGGCTACTTAAACACTATGTGGGTCCGACCCGTTGTGCAGAGGGCTCATTTTACAAAGTGTTTGAAAGCTTCATCAACGACACGCCTTGTTTATAGAAAACATGTCGAAAAGATCCGCACCGGCCAGTCCCGGCCAAGAAAACAAACGGCAAAGACATGGACCATCTTCTGACGAAAATGTCGTGTCAAAATCCACAACACCATGTCTTATCCCAACCATGTCTGCACTGACGCCATGGCTTTCTTCAGAGATACCTTCAACTCTCCCTCCTATTCCAAAGATTCTTCGTCCGGAGCTTGAAGACACTGTTTTTCGACACCCAGGCTTAAGTGGTCTTGGTCCCAGCTATGAACGTCTTGAATGGTTGGGCGATGCCTACTTGGAATTAATGGCCAGCAGCTTGATCTACCAGACATTCATCTCCACTCCTTCTGGAAGATGCTCCCAGCTAAGAGAGATGTTGATCCGAAACACAACTCTGGCGCAGTACTTTCGCGATTATGGTTTAGACGCCAAGGCTCAGCTGCCGGGTGACTTTAATAGAAACATCTCACATGGACGAGGAAAGTCGAAGGACAAGGACATAATCAAGATACAAGCCGACATGTTTGAAGCATATGTCGCTGCTGCCATCATATCCGATCCTGAAAATGGCATGAACAATACAGCATCATGGCTCAGATTGCTCTGGGCCAGGACTATCAGGCAATATATTATGGATAACGAGAAAATTCCCAAGCCCAGTTGTCAATCCGGGTCCGTAAACGGCCCCGACGGCATGGCTTCTAACAGCAACATTAGCGCAAAGGAGAAACTGCGGGCAGAGATTGGTGTCAAAGGGATTCTCATTCGATATGAGGACATGCCTAGAATAGGCAAGGATAGAGATCTCGGCTTGCCTCTATACACGGTTGGCGTTTATCTGGATGGGTGGGGGGAAAACAACAAGCTTCTCGCCACAGGAACATCTCTCAACAAGAAAGAGGCCGCACAAAAGGCCGCGCAAAAGGCACTGGATAACAAGAAGCTCCTGAAGACGTACGTGGCAAAAAAAGTAGCGTTCAAAGAGGCTACTAAGGCTGCCGAGGAAGCCAACAAGATGCCTTGACTCCGGAACGATGTCAACAATGTAATTAGATTTTGCTTCTCATGATACCCAAACTGTTACCCGTACGTTTGCACAATTGCTCACAAACATTACATCAAAGAAAGCGTCTCCGGGAACTGCGCAGTATGTGGAAAATTATCCTTGCTCCTGCCCGCCTAAATGTCATTCATTCTTTCCCTTCAGTCGTACCGCAACTTGTCCGCCTTCCGTGTCGTTTTCTTCTCATCTCGTTTCTTCCAAAATGAAGCCCTGTTATTTCTCGGTACTTGAGTAGACGGTTGCCCAGCTTCTTGCACCGCACTTTGCAATGTAAACTTTTCCTGGTGACTTGAAATATAGATGATTCGTGGCTTGGTGCATCTGATGAGGCAAACCGAGTCAAAAGCGTATTGATAAGTGCCTGGTAATTTGGATGGTTGTTCATCGCACTCGGGCTAGTGATAACCCTTGCGGCAACATCTGCATATCATCGATTTCACATTTATTTACTCTCGCAATACTCCGTATTCGGGTTCCGTCTGCGAGCTTCCAAACCAAGAGGCTGCTTCGAGCTTGTGCATGGGTATAACTGTTGGTTGACGGACACTGTGAACAAATTGATCATAATCAACGTACATACTGTGAAGGGACACTGTATGATAACAAGCACATGTGAGTTCGATATTAGCTTGTCATTATGAACGCATCAAATTGAATAAAAGTGAGCATTAACATGATTAAAGTCTGGGGAACGGACCAATTACGCATGCGCAGTGCCAAATTAGGACCCATTGACACCACCATTCGCGACTCGAGCCTCGGTCGGAACCAGATGCCGGGTTCTGGCTTGTGTCCGCTCGTGCTTGCCATTTGCCATGCCATGTTGCGAGTAGAACTCCGTACTCCGTAAGTTAGCGTGCATTGAATTGGCGGCTCCAGGGGGCCTCGGCTTACGACCATGATTATTCCATGTTCAATGTTGAAAGCTCCGCCGGATCCAATCAATCATCAAGTGACCATCATCCTCACTTATCGCGATTGACGCAATAACATCGTAGAGCCCCCTTTCCCCCGCATTCTACGTCGACTCGGACACGCGACCTTGACAATTATCTATCCATCTGTTCATTGCGGCGCGTACTTTGTTGCCATTTCGACCGCCTGTCATTGACTCACCATTTTCGCCTCATACGACCCGTCCTTGTCCGTATCGGCGCGTTCATAGCGACCGAACAACACCTCCAGCTCTTACAGCAACCATTCGTCGACCGTTTTAAGGCCTCATTGCGCAGGCAAAAACAGACAACCCATAAACCTTGGTGCAGCGCTCGCTGCACCAACCTGCACCGCTACCATGGCCGACTCAGTAGGTACGTCGATACCTACTTGTTTGACCATCGCACAGATCTTGCTACCCTTCAAAATGCTAATCAAGAACTGTTGCTGCCACCAGATCGAGTATTCGTCCATGCCCTCAACACCGTCAAAAAGATTCCCAAGACTGGCGCATCACGGCCGCCGCCGTCCGATCGTCTCCGCCTCTATGGCCTGTACAAGCAGGCGATGGAGGGGGATGTGGATGGCGTCATGGAACAGCCCACGGCTGGACCGTTCATCACAGCCGAAGAACTACACAGGGAGAGGGACAAGTGGGATGCCTGGAACTCGCAAAAGGGGCTGAGCCGAACAGAAGCCAAGCGCAGATATGTAGAAGCGCTCATCGATACTATGTATCGATATGCCAATACCACGTAAGTCTCTTATTTTGTTGTCAGTCAATCTTGATGCAACGTTCACTAATTTGGGGATGGCAGCGACGCAATTGAGCTGGTCACCGAATTAGAATTCGTATGGAATCAAATAAAGCACAACTCCCCAAGCTCGACTGATTCATCTCCGAAGGCGGCGGAGTCAAGTAAGGCTCCTCGGGCGTTTCAAGAACCTCTCAGCGGCAGCGATGGTCCCATGAAATTATTGAGCCCCATGAGCGAGCAAGATGAAGCCGAATTGCGGTCTCAGCGCTTGATGGACATGGATGAAGCCGTGGAAGAAAGCCGAGAGCCAGAAAATCAAGAGCAGAAATCATCGAGATGGCAAAAAAAGGTCGAGCGCGCCGTTACCAAGTTATCGGCAGAGGTCGCCGCCTTGAGAGAACAAATTACCACTGGCAGGGAGTGGCGATCAAAGAAAGAGCGAAGCCTTCCTTCCCTATTTGGGTGGCTGCTCTGGGTCTTCTTGAAGCATCTACTCGTGGATTGCGCCCTGCTTGCCATTGTCTTGATATGGATGCGGAAACGGAAGGACAGACGGTTAGAAGACCTAGTTCGGTCGGCTCTGAAGATTGCACGAGAGTATGTTCGAAATGTCCTGCCGTCGAGGTGATTTGGCGCGGGCCTTGAAAGAACAATGAACGGCACCAGGCACATTACACATCGCTTTACCCGTGGCGACGATACACAGAGGCGGGCGTATTGTATGAGACGTCGACGTCAGCCAGCCGATGCATCTCTTTGACCCGCAGATCTCTATACACCGTCCACGGCATGTCCCTGACGCATCACGTCTGCGTCAGGCATGTACAGTCCATTTCGCCAGGACAGCAAGACTTCGCTGATGCCACAAACTCTAGACTCGCTCCGGCATCCGGCACCAACAAGTCATCTTTAGTAAGAGGCGGCATCTTCTCTCTGTCTGATAGACGGACTTTTGGGCATCATCTACAGTCACACCGGGAGGTAATCAACACATAATGTCAACATATAGGCCAAATATGGGACATACAGCACATGTCGAATTTTGAACACCAAACTAGATGCCAACAAGCTTCGACGTGATAAGCCGTGAATATTGACGAGCCACCCATGCCATCGGTTTGCGCACTCCCAAGAGCAAGTGCCTTCCTCGCATCGAACCCAGAAAAACACGACAGCTGCCACAGCCGCCTCACAGCTGTCAAGCCCTCACCCAACTGTCAACATAGCCCATCCCAAAACACGCTCCTCCCGCTCCGTCCTTTCAGACCTCAAGATGACCAAAAAAAAAACCCCCAAAATGCCGACCCCAAACCCCACGAAAAACCTGCGCAATGAAATCCCGCCACTGACAACGCTCCTTCCAGCGATATTCGTCCCCGTCCAGCCCTCCTTCTTCGCCTACACGCCCCCTGCCACCCGCAGCGCCCAGATCCGCGAGTCCATCGCCGCGCTGGAGGCGCACGCGGCCCAAGTCCGCGCCAACATCCTCGCGCTTTCGAGGCAGGAGTGCTGCCGGATCGCTCGCGACGCCGAGATCCAGGAGGCAAGGGAGGGTATCGCCGTGGCCCCGGCGCAGCGGAGAGTCGTCAGCGAGGCGGACAAGGCGGCCATGTTGGCTAACATGCAGGCGGCACCGGGGTCCTGCGCTGGTCGGGAGATGCCGCTTGTGCCGGACTTTTCGAACTGGCTCGTCTCGAGTCCGAGGGAGTGGAGGGAGCGGGAGGTGCTGCGGACCGTGGCGAGGACCATGGCTGACTTGAAGGGGTTTCGGGAGCATGTTGCGAGGGAGAGGGCCCGGTATGAGGAGGCTTTGGAGCGGGAGATACTGAGGGAGAGGGAGCGTGAGAGGGGCCGTTGAGACGGACAAGTAGACGTGGTGGGAGGTGGCTGTGGATAATGGTAAGGGGGGAGGGAGTTTGAGGGTACGATATGGGGCTAAGGGGGAGAGAGAAAACAGGTCACCGGTACAACTTCCGGGAAACGTAGTATGGTCATGGTATTTATTTACTTCACTACCCTCCTAGCTCGCCGTCACATATGTACAATAGCCACACAACACCCACTGCCCGAAGCTGACAAATGGAATCTTTTGATTTGGTACAACCGACAGAGTCTTCTTACACTCCATAGGCAATCTGGCCCATGGGCTTTTCTTCCTCCATTCCGGGTGCCATGAAGTTTGTTCTAGGGTCACCGGTAGCTTTGGACGCAGAGCAGCGTGCCATGGTTGGTGAACTGGGACGTAGTTAGCAATTTGAACTTGACAATCAGATCGCTTAGCTGCTCATACCTTCTTGAGATAACGTCTGTGAAATAAAAGTTGTCAATAACCTTCTTCAAGGGCCCTCCAGTAGCCTTGGATCCCTTATTCTGATCCACCAACTGAACCTTGCTAAGCTGTCGTAGGGCAACGGGCTCAACCACGTCGTAGGCAGCCAGGGCAGGAGAAATCTCAACCATGCGATCCCGAACAGCAGTGAGATCGTCGTAAGGCAGAGAGACGCCCAGGAATTCACTTGCAGCACGAAGGATCTTCCAGTCGGTACGGGAAGCACCCGGGAGAGAGGTCGCGGCACGAGTGGTCTGGACACGGCCCTCAGTATTGATATAAGTACCGGCCTTCTCGGTATAAGCAGCACCCGGTAGTATAATGTCAGCAACCTGGGCGCCACGATCTCCATGATGACCCTGGTAGACGACAAAGGCATCCTTGGGGATATCGGCTTCGTTGAACTCATCAGCACCCAGCAACCAGACGAATGTGGGTTTAGTCTGTGCAACTTCGGTCGAGGGAGTGGTGAAGCCGACTTCGAAAGCACCGGCTCTTGAAGCCTCTCTTTGCAGAACGTTGTAGCCATCCCATTCAGGAGTAATGAAGTTGGCAGCGTTCTTCTCGACAAAGGCGCCAATAGTCTCGTAAAAGGCTTTTGCATCGGTGTGGTCGGTAACACCGGATCCAACAATGATCATTGGCTTCTTGGCGGCCTGCAGCCTCTTACCAAAGGGACCAGCCAGGGCCTTCTTCAGGGCGGCATGGTCGGTTCCTAAGTGTTCAAATCCAAAGGTTGAGTCCCAGGTCTCACCAATAACACCAATCTCGAGGTCGGACCGTAGCCACTGCTTGCGAATACGGGCGTTCAGAACGGCGGCCTCGTGTCGTGGATTGCTCCCAACGATTAATATGCAGTCGGCCTCTTCGACGCCCCAGATACGTGAGTTGAACAGATAATTAGATCGAACATCGACACCGTGTGCAACGGGCTGGCTACCAGTGGGAGTATCGAGAGCGAGGTTGTCAGATCCGAGCCTATTGGCCAGATCCTTAGCCACAACAAGAGACTCGACCTCAGTCAAAGCACCAGAGATAATCTTGAACTCGTTGCCCTGGGGCTTCTTGGTCGCCCAGGCCTTGGCAACCTCGCCAAGGGCCTCTTCCCAGTCAGCAGGCTCAAACTTGCCTTCACGACGGACCAAAGGCATGGTCAGTCGCTGAGTCTTCAGACCATCACAGGCGAATCGAGTTTTGTCGTTGATCCATTCCTCGTTCACATCATCGTTGAGTCGTGGAACGACACGCATAACCTCGAGACCCCGAGAGTCGACACGGATATTTGAGCCAAGGCCGTCGAGAACGTCAATGGACTCGGTATGCTTCAGCTCCCAAGGTCGAGCGCGGAATGCGTAGGGCTTAGAGGTCAGGGCGCCGACAGGGCAAAGGTCGATGACGTTTCCAGAAAGTTCAGAGTCCAGGTTTTTTTCGAGGTAAGTACCGATCTGCATGTCGTTGCCACGGCCGGTGGAGCCGAGCTCGGGAGCACCAGCAATATCGTTGGCAAACCGAATACATCGAGTACAGTGGATGCATCGATTCATCGAAGTCTTGATCAATGGTCCAATGTTCTTATCCTCGACGGCACGCTTGCCGCCAATCTCGTGGAAGCGGCCACGGTCGGCCCCGTATCGCATCGACTGGTCCTGAAGATCACACTCGCCTCCCTGGTCGCAAATGGGGCAGTCGAGCGGGTGGTTGGCGAGCAAGAATTCCATGACTCCTTCACGGGCCTTGTGGGTAATGGGCGAGTTCGTCTTGACGACCATGCCGGGCTGTACTGGCCAGGCACATGATGCCACGGGTTTCGGGGCCTTTTCGACCTCGACCAAGCACATTCGACAATTTCCGGCAATCATGAGTTTCCTGCAGCGGGATATTAGGGTTCGGGGTTCGAAAACGGCAAAGCATACGGGGAGATCGTACTCATGGTAGCAATATCTAGTCGGCTGTTAGCAAGATCGTTCGGCCAAGTTACATCTGCCCGCTCCCTGCTTACCTAGGGATAGTAACACCTGCTTTCTCGCAAGCCTGGATCAGGGCAGAGCCAGCTACATCCCGGGTCAGTAACGATTGGCGCCAAACCTGCGTTGAGGCTACTTCATACCTTCGATTGAAACTTTTTTTCCATCTAACATCACGTTAGCACCTGTGCGACCGTCAATGGCACTGGGGGGCAAAAAGCTGCTTACCAACTGTCAATTCGACCTCCGCCTGACGTCTGGGAGTTGTGGCGAAGGTCCGCGAGGCGTTGGCGGTCCGCCTGCTTGTCCGCCAAGCCGAACGTGCCAGAGATTGTCGGAGCATCGTGTCGCCTTGACGGAGGAAAGGAGATGGGCGATGCAAGTCGTTGTGCGGCGGAATAAAGGCTCAAGGCATTGACGTCTGGAAGAGAACTGGCCGAGCGGAAGCATAGCCAATGATCCACAAAGCACCGATTAATTTACATGCTCGCTGATTGGTCGAATACGGTGGACTGTGCATGCCTGAGGCTAGAACGTCCTGTTGAACCCACCATAAACCTCGCCTGAAATTTCGCAAAGCTGAAAGCTCCTTCTTTCTCTTTTCACTATTAATTGTACGTGAGCACACTTTATTGTAGGTGAGCTTGAGCTTCGTTTCCGCACCAGCGGTTCCGTTGTCTTCAATCGAGTCTTCCTCTATCTTGTGCCCTAGAAAAACTCAATTACGCCGATTATGGAAGCATGGGAGAGACTTAATCTCGATGAGCGCTGCCTCTTACCGCCGGTCGTTACATTTCACCGCATGATGTTCACTATAGTATTCTTGGCACTGGCAGTGTAGATGTACTGGATAGAGTGTCGTGGGGGCTCTAAAAATTTTCTTGGCTATCATGAGATATCAACTCACGAACTACAGCTACACTGCATGAGTCGTCCAGGTCGAGGAACTTCGCCAACCCATCTTCGTTCTTCTTCCGCATCGCCTTTGTACGGGATACCGTCAAACACCTTGCCATCCCACTCGTCTTCAAAAGGATTCAGCGCCATGTGCATGACACGATGCAGGACATCTCGCTCTCCTTCCTTTTCAACACGCCGAATCACTTCATCCAAAATCCAGCCCCTCGGAATGAAATTCGGATTCACGCGTTTCATAGCCTGCATTCTCTCCAGGTCTCGTTCTTCTGAGAATTGTTGACCATCCTGCCAGTCCTCTACCAAACGGTCATGCCACTTCTCCAACCATTGCGCGATGCGTTCCCTTGCCTCGTCCTCGCTTGCGGTACTCGGAGGTCCCTCCGCATGGAAGAATACAGCCGCTTTTCTTTTTCTCGCCTCAGGTGAAGACACCTCGACTAACATGACATTGCTAAGTCGGCGAAAGAAGTGATTGAAATCAAGCTCCAAGGCCTCTAGAGTGTCGAGAGCTGGACTGAACAACTCATCAAAGTCGGTGGGTTTGAAATGGCGCAAACCCAGTCTCAAGGTCATCAATCTCTTGTATTCTCCCAAAAACACCTCCTTGAACTCATCGCCTGTTTGCATGATGAGCTTCTCCGCTCGGGATATAACCTCCTCCTGCTGTTCTTCTTTGACACCATCCGAAATGAAGTTCGCGTCGTCGACAAGTCCCGCGGCACCCATCAACTCTCCCACAGCTTCTCCGAATCGTACAAGATTCCACCAAATAATGGTAGGTTGGTTTCTATAACTATATCGTAGCATATGATCATCGTGATTTGGTGTGTACGATGGATCAAAGTTGTCCATGAATGCGAACGGACCAAAGTCTATCGAGAGACCGTAGACAGATGTATTATCAGTGTTCTGTACGCTAGTTAGCTACAGCTGCTTAGCGTAGAAATTGTCAGGGCGAAATACCAAAACACCATTCATAAAGCCGTAAGTTTGCCAAGCGGCAACTGTTCGTGCACTGCGGCGGGCAATTTCTCGATAGAGCCTCGTAAACCTATTCTCAGCCGTCTCCTTGGGTCCCTGGACGTCCTTCTCCGATGCTCCGCGCTTTGGAGACGGCGACTCTTCAGGCTTCTCGCGATCCTCCAGTCGCGAGGGCAGATTTTCCCAACCACCAAAGACATCCTCGGCAATATAGGTAGCCAGTTTCCTTATCAGATCGCGGTCACCTCGGGCACGCAGAATGTCAAAGTTGCCCAGGCGCAGCCAAGACTCCGCAAATCGCAGAACGATAGCGCCCGGCTCCATGGTCTCACGCAGAACCTTTGAATGCGGGAGGAGAGTGAGGGACAAGGCCCGAGTAGACGGTATGTTCAGCGCGTTGAGAGCCTCGGACACGACAAACTCCCGAATACTCGACCGTAGGACAGCCTTGCCATCTGCGAAGCGGGAATACGGGGTCAGCCCGGCTCCCTTCAACTGCAGTTCATATTGCTTCCCGGTCTCGGGGTTCTTCGACTCGAACAAGGATATGGCACGTCCATCACCCAGCTGGCCAGCCCACTGGCCGAACTGGAAACCCCCGTAACACTGTGCCCAGGGATATCCGCCTTGGAGCTTCTCTTCGTCCCATCCGTACAGCTTATTGCCGGCAACAAACTGGCGAAAATCCTCCGTCTTCTCCTCCCCAGGCTTGATCCCGACATCGCGGAGTGCAGCGGGACTCACAGCCAACAGCTCGGGATCTTTCTGCTGTTCCGGTCGGACCCATGTGAACAGCGCATTGCGAACTTGCCTCGGCCGGATCTGCTCTCGAGGTGTTCTATGCGAGTCCGCCGGCGTTGGGTAGACGGCATCCGGCGGTAGTGATTCAGTGAAATGCCATGACTTGGGAAGCTCTTCAAGCGTAACGCCTGCGGTCGTGGAATGGTTCGCCGTCATGTTGAAAGGAGTTCGGAGTCGCGGGAGAGCTCTTCGCAGAAATGCGCGGTAAAGCATCAACGGCGGGTGAACTGTCGCTTCGCTGGCGCAGAGATTGAAAAGGGAAGTCTAGCTTGATCAGTGTGAAGCTGGAGCGTGAATCATGTTTTGGCGAGGACGGCTCCTATGCCGGTGGCAAGAATAAACTCACGGACTAACTAACCGGGAAGTGCAGTTGACGTCAATTTGACGAGGTCGAAACGACTTTGATAACATGACGCGAACCCCACTTTGCGGCGTTGACCTTCTTGACGTGACATCATCATCAGGATGCAAAACACATCCTCTGACAGACCTCCAAGTACCAAAGTCCCCTCATTTTCAGGAAAGAATGTCTCGCAGCGATTCCGCTTCAAAAGGCTCATTCCCGCCATCATTAAAGCTCAACGACGGCAATGAGATTCCAGTGGTAAGCAGACTTGGAATAGTTGCACATTTCGGCATGATCCAGGCCCATCATTGACAATGTACGACGTGATTCGTGTGCGTACTGACGCACATGGCAGCTAGCATATGGCCTTGGGACTGCCAACTACAAGGACGACGAGGGCTACGACCAGTCCGTTGTTGACATTACCCAAACGGCTATTGATCTCGGATATCACCATCTCGACGGGGCGGAGGGTAACTACAGCCAAGTCGATAGAAACATGGGGAACTCGGGCTAACAAGGGACAGTATACGGAAACGAAGAAGAGCTCGGGGCAGCCATCAGAGCATCCGGCATCCCCAGGGACCGGCTCTTCGTAACTACCAAGGCCCACGGCGAAAAACAGAAGCCAACACAGGAGGCGCTCGAGGTGTCCCTCAAGAAACTGGGCCTCGACTACGTGGACCTCTATCTCATCCACGGACCCTGGTTCGCCAAATCGGACGAGGATCTGCAGCAGAAATGGGCCGATCTAGAAGCCATCAAGGCCTCAGGCAAGGCCAAGTCCATTGGGGTGTCCAACTTCCTCCAAGAGCACCTGGAGGTCGTGCTCAAGACGGCCAAGGTGCCCCCTGCCATTAACCAGATCGAGTATCATCCTTACCTCCAGCATGGCGATCTGGTCCAGTTCCATAAGAAGCACAACATCGCCGTTTCGTGTTACGGACCGCTGCTTCCTTTGACAAGAGCAAAAGGCGGCCCTATTGACGCCGTGTGGGCAGAGCTGGCGAGCAAGTATGGCGTTTCCGAGTCCGAGATCGGTCTGAGATGGATCCTGGATCAGGGGCTCGTTGCGCTGACTACGAGCTCGAACAAGCGTCGTTTGGAGGGTTATTTGACCAAGTTGGGTACTTTTCAGCTTACTCAGAATGAGGTGGCTCGGATTGCGGACGTCGGTAACAAGCATCATTTCCGTGGATTCTGGTCGAAAAAGTTCAGGCCGGATGACAGACGATAGAGTGATGAACCGACGGTCTTTATATTGAATGGTAGTATTATTTCCCTCCAAATCAGACAATAAATAGGGGAAAAACTTGTTTTGCATGGTCAGAGCTTTTGTGCTGCCAACGCCCATTAACGCTATCGCATATCCTAAACATGTTCCTCATCGAGTCGTCAATGGTCCTTAGAGCTCCTCGTCGTCCGAGTCATCCGCAGCCACCGGCTTCTTTTTCTTCTGGAACGGCAGAGCCCGTGGCGGCGGCGCTGGCTCCTTCGCAGTTTTGTCCGTCGTTCGGCCCAGGTCAGCTTCCTCGTCTTCACTCGCCACAGAAGCCGTCACCTCTGTCGTATTGTCCGCGCCATCATCGTCATCGTCGTCACCGCCACTAACATCAGGCTCCTCCTTGACAGGCGTCACAGCAACGTCCTCCTCTGAAGACTCGTTCTCCACAGCCTGTGCCTTCCTCTTGCAGGCTTTCTTCCTTGTCTTGACTGTTCTCTGCTCCTCTCCTTTCTCCTCGACCTCTTCAGTGGGGATAGAATTCGCCGACAGCTCGGTGATGATCTTTTGTTGTTCACGGATCTTGACTTTCTTCTCGTTGAGCAGATCTCGAAACTTTTGCAGCATCGCCACTTCATCCTCTTGCTTGGCAGCAACCAGCTCATCCAGCTGGGCCTTGAGTTCATCGACAGACGACTGTAGGGCTTCAACTTGTGAGGCGGATGCAGATGAAGACTCTTTGGCTTGGGTGACTGCGTCGACGGACGCGGCACACCATTCAAACAGTTCGATGGCTTCGTTCCCGTTGTAGTTCAGTGTGACGCTGCCGAGGCGTTGCTGAAGTGGTCAGCTATTAGATCAAGTATGTGCGTGTGTGAGAGTAAGGGCAATGATGGGTACTTACTGTGAATCCTTCAACTTGCCTTCGAATTACAAGAGATATGGATGATCTGCTTTGTACTGTAGCCGAGACTTGGATGTCAGGACGAGGTTGTTGTCCAAGGACGGACTGCAGAATGGTCTGCCATTCTGTTTCTGAGACGGGGCAGTTTTTGACGCGAAGAGATGACACACGGTCGTGTCTTACTGCTGTGAATTAGTCAAGATTCTTGCACTTTGATTCCTGAAGGGCTGGCGCGAGTGAAGTGAAGTGAAGTGAAGAGAAGAGAGGTCTGTAGAGGCGAGTCTCACATGAGCACGCGTAGGGAGCCTCGCCCTCTGTGCCCAGCAATTTCAGGTCGAGTGGCTTTGAGCCCTTTGACGATACTTGGACAAGGAAGAATGAGGATTCGTCGTCGCTTTGGGGGAATTTGAGAACGCGGTTGGCAGTCATGGTGATGTGTGATTTACAATGTTGTGGTGAAGGCGGGATGAGTTCACGTTGTAGCGTCCTCAGTGAGCAGGGTCACCAATGTCCACTTGATGGGAGTGGCAGCTGTTTGGGGCATCTCGGCAAGGGTGCCTGTGCCTGTAATCGTGCTGTGCCCACTTTTAATTGGTCTTGCGATGGGGCATAAGCACGATTAGTTAGCCTTTGCGTCTTGCAGTCTTTCTTCGTCACTACATCCAATTCGAGGTCCCGTTATCATGAACAGGCTTTCATGCTGTGCTGTATCCAAAATGAACAGCACGCACGTCCTGTCGTTTGTCCATGCCGTTCGCGGCCCTTGACGCCATTTCCAGCGCCGAACAAGTGATGCCTGCATCGTCACATCAGAGCGGTTCTCCCGGCGCAGCAGATCGACGTGCACCTCACCGCCAGAGAAGGTATGTGACTTCTGGTTGCCGCTGGCTCGAGCCAGAAACGGCAGCCCGTCATACTTTTTGGCATCTTCACCACCGAGCGGGAAATGGTGTGGTCACCGAGTTGGCGTTGTATTCTGTGCAGTCGAGAAAAGGGGGGGGAAACTTGTTCCGTCTCTGTTGAGGATTCTTTGTACGGCTTTCCAGGTAGTGGAAACTGGAATTCCGCACCACTAGGACAGATGTCCGAGTACCCTTGGCACAAAGTGCTGCAGATTGATCCGGGCAACAGCTTGACAGAAAAACAAACTCTTCAAGCAACAGAGCCCATGCTGTCCCGGCGTGCCATTCCATCTCTGTGGCGCTGTCAGAAGGCAGAGACAAAGAACACACACTCACATGCTGGGCTTAGACATGCTCAACACATCCTTGTCTATTACTCAAACCTGGTACAATGAAAAGTTTGGGCGACTGTTCAATATTCTTACGCCGTCTGATGAACACGCGTCTTCGGGCTCTGTTGATACATAAGTCGATGTGCCTGCCAATCCAGTCTTTCGCCGTCAACCATCTTCGTACAGCACAAAGCGTCCCGACAAGGCGTGGCGTGGCGTAAAGCACTTGAAGTTGTTTTCGATTGTCTAGTACATTCGTCACCGAGGCAATCGCTGCGCAGAACCGTCCTCCCCGTCTTTCGCCTATACAAACCACATTTCTTCCATGTCTGCCTTTGAGTCCCAGTGAGTTCAAAGTGCACTCTATCATAGTTCTCAGGGCGCAAGCTCTCCTTTCCTAAGTGTTGATATCCCAGCTTCGGAACCGGACTCGTAACTTCCATCATATATCACTGGATGTAGTATCGGGCCGGCCCTTGACATTCGTCCGCGTGATTCGGGTGTGTGTTTTTTGTTTGGAGGGGAGAGAGACAACGTACGTACTACCAAAATCATCGTGAGATACCGATGTTGCGTACTTGTCGGTGTGGAATCAGAGTTTGAGAGGCCAGAAGAGTTTGCCATCATCTAGGAAGCCTAGCAAAGCCGCCAGAGGCGTGCAATAAATCACTGAAGCTGACGTCATCGCGGCGGTCTTGCAGGAAAGCAGCACAACTAGCATCATGATGTACAGGCATGCGAAAAGTCGCATTACTTGATATAGATGTAGGTACCTTTTTGCATGTAGACGCAGTGGCGGCACGGAAAAGACGACGATATGCGTTTACGACATCGCATCTTTCTCCTCCTTTTTTTTTTTTGCCTACATCCCGATCGCGACGTCATGTGAAGGGAATAAACTCGCCTCTTTTTCTATCAAGTCACAAAGTATCCTGCTTAGAAGGCGCTTCCAGCGAAGACTCCCTGAGTTTCTTGATCAATCCTCCCAATCTCTTCGACTCCGGGTCGTCCGCCATGCTGGTGACCTCCACGGGCCATTCCATCTGCGCCTGCCGCAGACCGACAGCTTGCTTCTCGCCTATACTCTCGATCCTGGCTATCTGTCCAAGCAAGTCCAAGTCTTCGGGGCGCATCTTGGAGCTCACCAGCTGAAACACGAGTTTGCCCAGGAAGAAGTTCTGGCCCTGCTCGTAGATGCCCTTGGCGAGCAGGATGATGGTGGAGCGCAGAGCAGACAGCTCTTCCTCGCTGCCCGAGACCTTCATGCCCTCTATGGCGATGAAGCTGGTTTCTATCATGAGGGAGACGAGGTATGTGTCGAGCCACTCGAAGCCGTGTCGCAGGTAGTAGGCTCGCAGGAGCGTCTCCAGGCTGACCTTGGCATGCAAGAGGAGCTGCTGGGGTGGGTGGCCCAAGAGATCTGTCACGGCTGCGGCGGCTTCCGAGCCTTGCTTGTTCACGAGGCTTGGAGATTGCAAGAGTCTGAGGAGGACTTGGAAGTAGTGCATGCTGAGGGGGGAGGGGGGTTGTTTTTGTCAGTAGGGAGCACGACGAGTTCGGCCAGATATTACGTTTATCGTGTCGTAATAGTAGAATGCAGGTTCGTACTTACTGGACTTTGAGATGGGACGGGAGGACGGCTCTTTGGGGCGAAAGCGCCTCCGGCAGGCTGTCGTACCAGCTCTTGAAGCGGTAGTAGAACCCGGCTACTTCCACGGCAGAAAGCTGGGAAGCCGACGCTGGGCTGGCGAACAATCTCCGTGCCACGTCGTTCTGTATCATGGCAAACTCGGCCCTTGCCTTGAACACGTCGCCCGAGTTGCTGGGGAACAGCGTACTGCTGAGAGGGTACTTGAGCCACGTCTCGCCATACCATGCCGGGACATCTTTCGGATGGGGCAAGATGGCCGGCGGTTTCTCGACGAGAGGGGGCTTGAAGTAATGAAAACACATGAGACTACGACTGAAGCGTTAGCACGAGCCCGAAAGGGGGAACGTCAGCAGCAAGTGGCCAGCTTCCAGGTTCGCAGACCTCGCAGACCTCGCAGACCTACCTCTGCCAAGAATACAATGCCCAGGCAGTGTAGTTCCGGGCGTCACGCAGCCTGGTGCTCTTGACGATGCAGTTCGGATTGTATAGGTCAAGCCTGTGGGCAATGGCACACGCCTGGACGGTGTAGGCGAATCCGATCTTGTCAGCGCCAGAACCGCTGTAGATGATGTGCAGAACGAGAGCAGCTTGAAGGGTCGTCAGCGCATCGTTGTCCTTCTCATACTCCCACAGTCTCTTGGCCTCGGCCAGAAAGCGGTAGCCGAGGGTCTGAGGATTCCAAAACTCGACGCGGTCGGAAAGGCCGCGGTAATGGCTCTAAAACAGGAGGCGCAATCAGCGGATTTGTCCTGTTTCCGGTCTTGGAAAGGCAGACAATATTCAAGAGAGACGGATATACCCACACAGGACTGGGCAAGCACCGCGTTGACAAGCAAGGATGAGCAGAAGTCATGGTGCATAGAGGACATGTCTTGGAGAAAGTAGTCCTTTTGAAGGACTGTCCACCAGTCGTGTTCCTGGAGGAAGAATGCGCCGAGCAGTCTTCTCATCAACACATCGTCCGAGCAGACACTTGTCCATTTTGACGGCACAGCGGAGGACAGTTGGGTATCGACCATCTCCGCGGCATGATAGGGCTTCAGGTACGGAGCGTCAAACTCGGCAGACGGAGAGCTTGGCTGTTGACGTGACGAGGACGACCCCCCGGCGACTTTGACGGCGACAGCCTCCGAGGGTAGATGCTGATGGGGAGACCACTTGTAGATCGGCGAGTCGAGATAGACGTTGGACTTGAGCAGTAGATAGGAAGGCATCTTCCACGAGAACGGGAACTCGTAGCGGTATTTGGTCTCGGGCATGAGACACGACTGCAGCAGCAGGTCTCCATGCTCGACTTGACGGGCGATGTCGTCTACGTTTTCTCCCCTCCGGATCTTTCGCACAATTGCTCCCGCGTCCGCCTCGGAACGGCATCGAATAGCATCAAACACACGCTCGAATGGCGTATTGTGGTCCCTCAGCTCCTCGTACTTGCGTTTGACGACGGCGGCCTGCGTCTCATCAGGATCTCTATCGTAGATGCATTCCACGCGTCGTCGTATACACGAGGTGCACTTTGGGCGACCGCCGTTGCACTAGACGCCCAAGGCTCTGGTCAGTCCAGCCGAAGACGACAAGGTTCTACAAAGCGATGAAAAAGATGGGAGCACGACGGCCTCACCTTGCTCTTCCTCCTTCGACACTATCCGCAGGCGGCAGTGACGGGAGCTCGCCGTTTCGCCGCAGTGCCAACATCGATTTGAAAGGCACTTCTCAGACTGGTCTGAGGAGCAGGGAGGATCGGACGCAAGCTGGACGGCTTGGGGTTTGGTTCCGGCATGGTGCCAAGTCCATGAATGATGACTCTCCATGAGGTTGGTGACGATGCTCATGGTGGCGCGGAACTCGAAGCTTCAAATGGCCGGGCCTATAAAGACCAAAGGAAGGCTGCCCGAACGGCTTGCGCCAATCAGCGCCTCGTTTTCCGTTTCTTTTTCTTTTTCTTTTTTCTTTTTTTTCTCCTTTTCTCATGTGTCTGCCATATTCGCCACCCCCTTGCGTTGGCCAATTGTTGTCGCTATTTCTCCAATTCTCTCAATTTTCAGTTTCGATTTGTGATCTCTCGATCGAGAATCAGGCCACCATATTGATTAAACCACGGCGACGCCCCTGCGGCCCCTTCACTCGGCACGCCCATCTCGCGTCATCTTCATGCTTCGTCTCCACGCGCGGCGGTCCATCCCTGGTCCCGAAGTTGGCTTCTGAGTAATAAGTATGCTCGTCCGAGTCATTGCTTCATATGCGATGCATGCGGGAGAGAAGCGATGGACTCGTCACATGTGCCACCCAGAGCATATAACCGGACACTCTTGCAGAAAAACTGTGCTGATGCATCGTCAGGGACATGTCATCTTGTTTTCTTTGCCCAAGACAAAGGCTTGATTGGTGTGACCAGTAAAGGCAACTGTAAAGCTGCCACGGGCACCATTGCTTCTGCCGGTATCAACTTGACTGCACCTGTGTCGTTACAAAAGACATGTCGAATGCATGAATGAGAGCTTTGTGTAATGCTTCGGGCTGCTACGCGGTCAAAACCAGACTCAAAAGGGTAGCAGCCGATATTTGAACAATGAAGAGACTTCCACGACTCACGAGCGGGCTATCCTGTCGCCGAGGAATAAACGGCCAGAAGACGGGAGAGAGGAACGACGTGGATTCAAAATTCCTTGACCAGAGCCGCTGCTTGAGCTGCTGACTCCTGAGAGAATCTGTCTTGTATCGTGCCAAAGGGTCTCGCAGACAGGCAACCGAGTCCGATGACCGATCGACAGTAAACTCGTGGGTATATGACACAAAAGCGGTGAGAAAATGATGCAATAGGCCAAGAACTTATCTACAAAGTTCATCAGTAAACTTCTACGGAGACATGCATGATTCGGCCTATCCGGTCTGGTCACCCGTTGGCTAGGAGTGGATGGACGTGACGGCACTGAAGACCGAAACGTGAAAAACATGGGGATAAGAAAGGACACAAGGCTAGCTTTAATATGAGTCTGTTTCCAACAGAGTGTATATTGATTGATAGTAAAACTGCAAGTAGAACTAGATAGCGAGCCACAGACATCGTTTTTAACACAGATAACTAACTATTCGCGGCTATTGGTCAAGACGGCGATCCAACATGTACATCTTTTTTTGACTTCGCTCTTACTCCTCCTAAGACGCGTCCGGTTTTACAGGATATTTACCGACTTTGATACCATCCAGCTTCTTTTTATCGAACCTGCATGCATGTTAACGGATGTTGGTCATCTTTCTTTCCCAAAACTCCACATGTTGGACGGAAGATCAACTCACGAATGCACCATTTCATGGATTTGCATAGGTTGGAATGCGCTCAGGAGCTTTCCCCTTACTTCTTCCTCGATCTGTTTCCATGTCATTCCGGGTACGCCTATCGAAAACTCGCCATCCTGTGAAACTTCGAGGCTACAATATATGCTCGTATGTTCGGCGTCTAGGTCTCCCAGGACGTAATTCTCGACATCGCACTTGTTATTCTTCTCGGCGAGAAAGGTTTTCTTGAGTTTAACGACGACAACCTCCATGTTGCAATAAGGGGGGAGGGGGGGGGGCGCGCTTTCTGCCAAGTCCAAGACAACGAGATGGAAAGTTTGACGGTTGTAGTAGAAGAGTATACTTGCTGCAGAGTGCTGATGTTGTCGATAAAGATTGATGAGGTGATGGGATCGGGGACCAGTAGCCCCTTTATATACACCTGCAGCTACAGGTGAGCAGCAAGAAGTGATGCCGTACATAATAATTCATAATGCTGCAAGCTTTTTCCGCACTTGACAGCCACCGTGTGCACACTCACGACTCACAAGACACATTATAAATCCAAGAGTCGAGCTCTAGCTGAACCAAACAAAACAACTGCCCAGATATTCTCATAAGCCCGTTGCAGCCTCACTGAAAGCGAAGATCGCTGCACAGCACCTATCGAACAAACTGGCTGACATCAACGAGGCTCAAGCGAAGAAGGCACATTGAGTCCAAATGGGGGGGATTGCGTAGACGAGCAGAAACAGCTCCTGTGACTAAGTGTCTCAAGGCTGCTCCGGACCCTTTGTTCATGAGCTTCGACGTGAACACCTGCCGGACGCGGGATGAAGACACCTCGGCCGCCCGTTAGTCATACCATAACCGTTTGCCTCACTTTTGGAAGTCGGCCCATATCCCATATCTCACTGAGCAACCCTTCTTCCTCGACGAAACAACCCCCAAACACCCCCTTCACGGCGACACACAGCGTCGCCGAACATATCGCCCTGAATATCAAAAAGGGCTTCTGTTCGATCTTAACCGAGTTCGATGAAGCAGTACCAGCCACTAGTGAGGCTTTATGACGCCGTCTTCGACTCGCACGCCACTCGCACGCCGCCCAGACGCATCCGCTGTTCGAGATGAGTACATCCATTAAGTACGCGAGGTATCTTACCCACGAAAGAAGCCGTCCTGGCCAGCTATCCATCGAGCTGTGGAAACAATGCCTTCCACCAGAGCCATAACAAAGAGGACGACGGACAACACCAGTACGGGCCCTCGTCCATACAATACCAGGAGATGTAGCTGTCGGCTGATGGCACAACAAAGCGTTCGCTGATGACACACTGTCCCTGGTCTCATCGAAAGATTGCATAAAGGATGTACGGCGCATTGGTGGTTCAAACAATGGGGATCAGGCGCTGACGGGATCTTCTTAGCAATCCTCAGCATTGTGCAAAGGGTTACTCAGCAAGAAAAGTTCCCTGTTCTGTCAAGAGATGGTTGACTTCAAGTGTTTGAAACCTTCGATATTACAACACTTGGTCAGATAATAAACGGGTCGAGTTGGCAATAAGTTCTCTGAGTGTCGCTTACTTACAGAGTTGGTTGGGTCATTGCATAGCTGAATTGAATATGAATTAAAGAGGATACGGGAAGATTGAAAGAAGAAGACCTTAAAAAATTACGAAGCAGCGTGTCACTCTGCTCCCGAATTGTCGAACCATCTCCTTCGGCACAGTCCAGATTATCTCCACAAATTACAGCGCAAATGTCGTAAAAATAATAGCCCAAGACGGGCAACCCGATCTTGCATGTTTCCCTGCAGAAAAAGCGAAAACTCAATGCACAATTAAGCAACGCAGAGTGAGAGGGAATGTATCAATCTTCCATCTCTAATAGACGTTCGACCCACGGAAGAGTGAAGAGAAGAACGCATATGCTGAAATGGGATCATGTTCGTCTACAAAAAGGGGTTTGCTGTTCAGCTACTCCGTACACGTAGTTGCTTCGCTGGTGATCCAAAAGGGCCAAAGAAAGTCAGACGAGATGTGAACAAGGCCTGTGATGCAGTTACCATGGAAATGTTCTGGTCCTTTTAACGCCCTGTCTCTTTAACGCCTTGCCAGCATCTTTCCGGATCATGTTGTTGCCATACACGCCAGTGCGCTAACCAAGGAGACGTATGTCATCACCAGCATCACTTCATGTTCGTGTTGGCCCTGGATGCATAGCATTAGGTATCTTGACGATTTGCCATATGTAGAGAGCCTTACTGGTCCAGCCCCAAGTAGTCAGCCGCAGCTAGAAGCTCCAGACATAGCTCTACAGGGATCTCCATATCAGGAACGTCATCGCTATTCCGGTAACGATACCAGTAGTGGAAGTACTCGACGACTTTGTCGAGGACCATGCCACTATGGCCAGCGCAGGACGGGTTATGTCAGCTGCCCATTCGTGTAACAACAACGACGCAGCAAAAGCCACAGAAGAGACGACGGCCAGAGGGGCATGCAACCGCCAACCATCAGTTCAAGTGTAGTGAACAATCAGCCAGCCCATCCCGCTAGAAAGCGGTGTTCTGTCGTGGTAGATGAACGTATAGTTGCATCATGATTGCTCTGTCTTCATCCTTACTGGTCGAGGCACGGATGGAACCCCAAGCAGGAATCAACACGTTTTGCCGAAAGCTTACCTCATTTCTTGAAATACACAGCGTGCATCCTTAGCCTCGGTAAATTGGCCTGCACCAGTTGTGAGCTGAATCGAACTTGTCGTATCTTCTGAGAATGCAGCAAATTGCCGTTCACGCACTTCGCACATCTAGCATGCCCTTGATGATGGGGCTCACCATGGCAGCCTCGCGCAAAACGACGAATTCGAAACCATCGCCTGACACCAGAGTGACATATTTGCTCGGTGTCTGTAGCATTGCCATGGCGATATTGGGATGGAAACGCAGGCTGGTTGCAATCTGCGAAGTGTCGGAGGTTGGTTGGGATGAGAAAGTTGTCGGATTGCTTTGCGTGAAACTTTTATTTCGGGCCAGAGTGGGTTTTCTGTGGTGCACGGACCAATCAGTCTCGACGAAGGGACAAAGTACCTAGGTAGCTAGCTGAGAGCCACCGAGTGACTCGTAAGGCCCACCTTGTCAAGCCCGCTCAAGACTGACTGGCATTGCGTGGCCTCCATCAAGATAAAGCTGGACCTCGAACTTGTAAGTCAGTCCTTGAAGGAATACCAAAGACGAATGGAAGATGAGCTAACGGGCTGCCTGCCGACTACTACCAGTACTCACTGCTGTCTCCATTCGCTTTGAGAGACATAAGTACTTCACTGTCAGGACGTTTCTGGGAGGACAGAGGTGCTTTCTATATGACTTGAATCCGGTGCTCTGATATCGCGCCGTACTTGACTAGAAGATCAACTAGTATAATACTTCGTTTCGCAGCTAAAGACAAAGGTGTCTGGCCTCTCGAATCCCGACGATCGTGTCTGGCACCATGCTGAAGGAGAAGCTCGACCATCGCCTCAATGCCGATGTCAATGGCCTTCGTCAGCGGTGTGTTGGCCCGTTTGCCAGTGTAGTCAGTCGTCTCGGTCTCAGCGTCGTGCTTCAAAAGTAATTTTACTACCGTCGTGTGTTGGTTCCAAATGGCCCGCGCAAGTGGTGTCCGGCCATTCCTGTCGAGAGCATTGATGTTGGCTCCGTTCTCCAACAGAAGTTTGACTATATTCTCGTGACCGTTGCCGGCACCCCAAGATAGAGGCGTCCGTTCATAGTCACAGTCCCTACACTCAAGGTTTGCCATTACCTGAGACGGGCCTGGCTGTACGATGAGCCAGTCATCCGCGAGGTCAATATCAGGGCCGCTTTTCCTGCCACCCAGTAACAAGTGAGTGACCGTCAATTCATCACCAAGCTCTGCTGCCCAGGAGAGCGCAGTGCGGCCAGTTCTGTCAACCGCCTCCGTGGTCACGCCTCTCTCCAACAACAATTGCACCACAGCTGACTGTTTCCGAAGGCAGCATTTCATCAACATATCGGCTCCTTCGTCACCTTCCCAGTTTATACGACTGGTTTTGGCAACCGCCAGGAACGCATACAGTAATGCTTCGTCATCGTGCCTCAAGAGTGTGTTGACAACACCGTCGCTTTGGTGATAATGAAACTTCCTCCCCAGAGGGATGTGGTTGTAAACAGCTTCTAATGTGGCTTCCGTGGGCCTTGGTGATTTCCATTTCTGCGCTGTGCTTCTCATTATTAGTGTCAACATCGCACGGATGGCCATCTCACTCTGCGTAGCGAGGGCCACGAATATTGGTGTCCCGTATTGCTCTTCTTCTACCTCGAAGCACCGGAGATTGTTTGGACAATGCTTGATCAGTTCTCCCGCGTCATGTTCCGCTAATATGTATAGCATCGTTACTGCCCGGCCTTGATGAAGTGCTAATTTTCTCGTAAAGAGGTTATGTAGCCTAATCCAACGGAAACGGGGGAAGCCCCGGACAAAGCTTGCCTGGCAAATTCCACCGCTCTCTGCTGCATCTGCGTGATAAAACACGTTGCGAAGGGCATACTCCAGGAAGGGGAATGCCTGTTTGACTTTCAGTTGCAAGGCTTCGTCGTCCGTCTTTGGCGATATGCTTTCTGCATACTCTACAATGTCCAATGCAGTCATGTACTTCAGACACTGATGCTTCAACTGCTCATGACATTTTGCTTCGAATTGGTCGCCTGCATCAGGCCACATTGTGCTGATCCACTTCTCTTCAAGAAGGAAGTCTTTGACTGTCTCGTGCATGAACTGAACGGTTGGCGGTTCCGCTTCAGTGATCTCCATGAGACCCTTGGAGCAATCGACAATGAATCTTTCAATAACGGCCAATGTAACCTCTTTAACATCCCAGGCAGAGAGAGCATCAGGTTGACTGCCGGCTAGGATCGCAAAGTACAATTCCTCGGGCTTCAAAGGTCTCCTAGCAAAGAGCATCCACTGGATGCAGCAAAAGAGATCTTTTTTTTCTCGTTGATCTCGTTGCAAAATATCTCGAAAGAGTTCATGAAGGCCTGCTGGAATATTTTGGAGCGTTATTGGTAGTTCATGATGGCGGCCTTTCGCGTACTTCTTGTTCAAAATAGCCACGACGAGAACTACCCACATGAAAACTCCTTGTGCCTTTGTCCCGAGCTGGGTACGAATTTCCTTGGCCAACGCACTGTGCCCTATGTCTAACTCGCTGTTCACATAGTTAATTATATCCTGCTTATGTCCCCTTTGTCGGTCTAGCCTGAGGTACAGACTGGCTTTGATAGAGATATTGGGGTACGGTCGACTAGCGAAACAGACCTTGAAATTGACTCCCGATTCCATGGCTGTATTGCCAAGGGACTGGAAACTAGATGCCATTTCCTGTATTTGGTTCTCTTCGCATTCATCTAGTGCGTCTATAAAGCACATGACATGAGACTGGACCAGTTTTAAGATTGCGGTGCGAAAAAGAGTATCCAACAGTTCGAGAGACCATTTGCGAGTTTTCGGAGCAGGACCGTCGCCCCAAACAGCTTCGTAAACTGGCTGCTGAAGCGTCGGCAGGGTTTCAAAAAGTTGTAGTACGAGAGATCGATACATCCCAATGGTAGACTTTTCCAAGTCTTCTCCTCGAGCGTTAAAGAAGAATGAGATGATGATCCTGTCCTTCATAGTCATTTGGGCATTGGTGAGGGCAAACTTCATCAATGTAGACTTGCCAGCTCCAGGTTTCCCTTTGATCCAAAGAAAGTGGGAATCTTTAGCTCGCTTTTGCGGGCGAACCCAGTCAACATATTCATCCGTCTGTAGCAGCCATTGACAGGTTTTCGCATAAGCATCCTTGATGTTCATATGGCGATTTTCACCCTGTTCAAAGCGTAGCGAGTCTAAAATTTGTTTATGCTTTTGGTCATCGATGAGGGATGCTTGGCAATCACGTATCTTGGCCAGTACCGGCAGGCCGCCTGCTGTACATTGTATCTCTTCAACCGTGTCCGATGAGATTCGACCCAGAAGGTCCTTTGCGTAAGCGGCCGCTGTCATTGCTGCAAAGCCTTGCCACTCCTTACTTTTATGCGTATCCGAGTAGTCACAAATTCCGCGGATCACTAGACAGGGAAAATTATTCACTAAACCTGCTGCCTCCATCTCAAAACATAGGACATCTAACTCGGCGCCAAGCAGATCCCGAACGTGGGCATCCTTCATGAGCTGGTTTGAAGAGGCTATCAAACCGTAATGGATTGCTGGGTTCTCGTCTGCACACGTTCGCGGGGGCCTGAGAATCAAGTTGTTCCTTGAACAGAAGTCAGAACAAGGTGTGTCACCAAATTCTGGGTGGATAAAGTCACTCCTGTATAACCTGTCTTTCGTGTGACATGGACGTTTGTAACCTTGTTGTAGTCGGGGGTTCTCCTCAATAACGCGACTAATCTCTTGTTCGATCTGATGTCCCTGAAGTTCATACTGCGCTTTGAGTCCGCTAACGGCAGTCCTTAGGATCTTGGGAGACCGGTTTAGGGAAAGAGTCCTACGGAAAGATTGGTTTTGGATCGTTTTTCCAAAGTCGTATTGTATCACGCCTCCCCTTTCGTCCTTTGGTTCACTGACGACGACATCACCAAGACGTATATCGTGCTTCTTGCTCGGGACACCACCACCGATACCTACCATGAGACCAATCCTAACATTGGGGAAGCTGTGGAGCATCGCTTGGGCCACAGTCGCTGCAGATGCTGTGCCATATTCGCCAGCAGGCAAAATTGCTATGACGATATAGTGCTTTCCGATCCTGCCCAGGGTGTAATCATTGGCGTCATTGCGAGAACGGCTAGGTCGAGCATGAATTTCGTCCAGAAAGGACTGCGCCGCGACATGTTCAACTTTGACAGCACAAATCCAACCAACTGTGTACTGGTCTCTTAGGCTTTGTTCAGACTTGTCGTCCGCTAGGCTATCTCGTCGCTCCATTGTTGAGCGAGCCACCCATGTTGACACTGCGACGTTAACGCAGCTATTAGGGCTGGCGAGTAATGAAGCGGGCGGTGGAAGAAGACACTCACTATCGCTATCGCCGTGTCGAACTCGATGCATCCAAGTGCTCTAAGCAGCCTAGTTCAGGAGAAACTATATTGAGCGAGGCCGAGGACTTGCATGGCGATGGTAGAACCAGCTCTCGCCGGTTGAGGACCAGGAAGACGATGGTAAAGGCTGTTCACGAAGTGACTCGGAATGCAGAAAGGGAACAACGCATGGACGTTGCGTCTGGGGTCGCCAGAAACGCAACAATCAGGAACTGGGACATGACATGAAGGCTGACAAGCAGGAAAAGCATTGGACCCCCCGCGCGTTCGCCCGCACACCGAGATGCAGCTCGACATTTTGGATTCTGAGAGTAGAAGCCGTAAAATCACTCATAGTAAATATTTGTATGGAGAAAGTCGACAATCAGATGACGCTGCATAACCCAACAGTTCCAGTCTGTTCTCTCGAGGGCTCTGAGAGAATGTGCAAGCGTTGGTGGGATATAAAGTCGGGTTGGCACATTGGGCCTGTGTGCGGCAAGCAACGGGGGCCCTAGGTACATGTAGGTACCTAGGTGCCCACTGGTACGTTGCTTGCCTACCAACAGAAAAGGTACCGAATACTCCGTAGTTACTCCCTAGGTGCCTCCCTGGGACTCACGATAACCTTGCAATGGCAGCCAATATTATTCTTCCTCTTCCAAAGTGTCGGGGTTGAGGGGTAAAAAGACATCGCGTGATTCTCGGACTGGAGTAAAATCGCTGTCCCCCTCCCAAACAAAAAGTAGATTTTACCGCTGCGAATTGAGGCTCACTGCTCATCAAGCATCATAACATTAGCTATCGTTGTTATCGATCCACCCGACAAGGTTTGGGCTTCGCCATGTGTACCATATTACTCTCTCCATCTGAAGTGTCCACAGAGGCCCACGAACCTCAACTTTAAGTTTCTGGTACAGGCTTAAGTAAGCAGTTGTCAACTGATTTTACTGGTCCAGTAAGTGGCCCCACTAGAGGACCTGGCAAATTCGAGCATGAGAAAGAAGCTCCCAAAGCTTCCCGCAATCTGCCGCCCTCCAATTGGCCGTCGCGCTTCGGTTGCCTCGACAACACGTCGACTCACAGCTGTTTCGACTTCCTGCACCTCATCCGCCTGAGCCGTACTTGACCTGTTGTCCAGCTCGAGCACGAAAAGAAGGGAGGCAAGTGCATCCAACTTCCACACCTTTCCATCCTCAGCTCTTCTTTTTTTCTTCAACTTCACCAGCGTTAAACGCATCGTCATTACCACCATTATCATCACCGTCAACACGGCCACTACTACCCGCTATTCCCCCCCAGCCGATATACATCGAAATAACACTGTCGCCCGCATCGACACAGACCACCTGTTTATCCTTCTCCACCAGCTGGCAAGCAGCATTCCAACGGTCATTACTGAGCGAAAGTGGGTTCGAGTTGAATGTAAACGCATCTCTTGGCGCAAAGATAACTTGTGTGAGATTTGTTTTCCGGGCGCGTACTCTGTTCGCGCAGCACAAAGGGGATGGCTTCGCATTATAGCAACTCGTACTACGCACCGGCCAGTAATGAGCAGCCGCGGCGACAACAGCGCACGCGCTCGAGCGACGGAACGGTCAGCACTACAGTGAGCTCGTCCTCTGGGCGGGAGTCTGCAGCAACTCATATGACGGACGTGCCGTCGTACTCGAAGAAGATTGTGGTGGTCGGTGACGGCGGCTGTGGAAAGACGTGCCTGCTCATCAGCTATAGCCAAGGCTATTTTCCCGAGGTGAGAAGAAAGGTCTGCTTCATTTTCGGTCCAGCCAACTAACAGCATGACAGAAATATGTCCCGACTGTCTTCGAAAACTACATCACCTATCCCACTCACGGTCCTACTGGAAAGACCGTCGAACTGGCCCTGTGGGATACCGCCGGCCAAGAAGAATACGACCGTCTTCGTCCTCTCTCTTATCCCGAGACGGACTTGATATTTGTCTGCTTCGCCATTGACTGTCCCAACTCTTTGGACAATGTTCTAGACAAGGTACGTTTCTGCCCCCTGAGCACGTGCAAAATAATCTCATTGATACTGACAATCCCTAGTGGTATCCCGAAGTCCTTCACTTCTGTCCGTACACTCCTCTCATTCTAGTCGGTCTCAAGTCAGATCTACGCTACAAAAAGACTTGCATCGACATGCTCAAGACCCAGGGCCTCACACCAGTCACCACCGAACAGGGGCTGGCGGTTGCCGAAAAGATGGGTGCCCAATACATGGAGTGCAGCAGCAAAGAAATGCTAGGAGTCGACGAGATTTTTGAACGTGCCATCCTTACAGTTGTCTCCAATGATAGGCGGAACCAGAACGCCGTGCTATTTGGCTCTGGTTACGACAAGGCCTTGCCAATTCCCGGAATGAAGCCGCCCAAGAAGAAGAGAAGACGATGCCAGATTCTTTAACTGCTATTTCAAAGCAACGGTTTCGGCCCCTCGAAGTGCTCAATCACTCACATAAAACTGACCTGTCGCATACAAAAAAATCATAATGACCAACGCATGAGATCTCTTCGACCTTGTTTACACTTGTTCTTTTTTACGATTGCATTTGTTATGAACTACATGGATACACTCTGTCTAGAGGTGGGGAGAATGGTATGGTCAAAGACAGGACAGGTATCCTGAGCTTAAACTGTGTTTGCCCTCCCCCAAGGACTTGATACATATTACGTCGGGCTAGGCGTGAGGATGAAACCCGAGTGGAATGGAAGATAGTACAGACGGGATGTAGGAGATTGCGGGAGTCGCGGGGAACCACCTATACGGCATAGGTTGTGAATTTTGTTTCAGGGTATATTGTATCTTTTTTCTGTTTTGTCTCCATTTGTACAATGGCCTGTTATTGTTATTGAGTCTCGATTGGGTAAAGCATTATTAAACTTTGAATTTTTCGTGTCATCATCGTGATTGTCCACATTTCCCATGCCTGCCCATGCGTACTCCTACTTGGGGGGTTTTTTCATCGTAATGCATGCATGCTAGAGGGTAGATTGGCATCATTCATGTCGGTCGTCACCGGACTGTTCCGCCTTGTCGCCCTGTTTAGATTCATCCTTTGCCATGACATGTTCGAATTGTGACCACAAAGCCTCGACGGAGGAGAATTCATTGCCGACCTGGTTGGTTAGGATGAGTGTTACGTCTCATCTGGGGAAGGAGCTTACTTCTATGACCGATTCGAGAGAGCGGTTGAGTTTGTTGATGTTTGCGAGGACATGTTCGAAACTCTGAACAGTTTTAGTTTACCGTGTACGTTACGTTGCGTTACGTTACTTTGCAGGTCGAATGGAGATGGAAAGGACGGGGGCGTGTTGCGGGGTGAGACGAACCGTTGCGATATCGCCGATGAGTGCCTCGCGCTGTTGTTCGAAGTAGGTCTTTTCGTGGACGGGGTCCGATTCGAACGTGCGTTGGCGCTTAGCCATGTCGTCTCGTCTCGTCTCGTCTCGTGGCTCGTGGTGATGGACGTTTTGACAAGGGGAGGGTTGTGACGCGGTTGCGACTGGAAGTGGATGGATGACGCGTGGGGGTGAGAGAGTGGGGGTGTGACAGCGTGCAAGGCACAGCTGTGTGTTTCTGGGTTATGTTGTGTAGTTAATACATGCGGCTTATTCGTCGCGGGTTGGTCGCGGATTTAACTGGGAGTTTCTTGCGCGACAATGAGAGTATAAATGTATTCAAGGGTATTTGTTGTACATGTGTCATGGAAACATTCATTAGACATGAACGGATTAATCGGCCTCGTCAAAGAGCCGGATGCGTTTATATACAATTTCACGATAGCCCGCTCATACACTCGACGATTTTTTTCTTGTTCCAAGCCGCTTCGTAACAATCGTCGACTTTCGAACCCCGCCATGCAGAAAGAGAGAGGCCCCGGAATGAAAGCTTTTCTTACTCTACCCATCATAAGAGGAGCATTAGACATCTCGACCCAACGCCGGCCCCTGAAGGTTTTACAGTGTGCCAATAGTAGTACAATGCCATGCGTTTTATCAACCGCATGCTGAAATGTTTTATAGTAGTGTAACATGCCTCTATATTGAGAGGACGGATAGGTATGTATTGGTTGGTGGTTTGGAAGAGTGGAGGTGTATACGTGGCTGGTGAGACGATCGATTTAAGCGTTCTTGACGACGCCGACCTTGGCGGCGCGAAGCACACGGCCATTGAGCTTGAAGCCCTTCTGCTGGACGTGAAAGACGAGGTTGTTGTCCTTGTCGGGCTGGGGGGCCATGAAGGTGGCCTCGTGCTCGTTGGGGTTGAATTTTTCGCCATCCGGGTCCAGCCGTTCCAGGCCGTGTTTAGCGAGGGTCTGCATGAGGATGCCCTCGGTCATCTTGAGGCCGTCGTACAGGTTTATGAGGTCCTTGGAGGCTTCGTCCTTGGCGGCAAGCTTTTCCGACGGAACCATGGTCAGGGCGCGGTCCAGGTTGTCGACGCTCTCAACGAGGTCCTTGGCGAACTTCTGGATCGCGAACTCTCGGGCCGTCTTGACCTCGCGCTGGGTGCGGTCTTGCAGATTACGGAAGTCGGCAACAGTGCGCATGCACTTGTCCTATTGCTGATTGTGAGTCGATGATTGCCAGAGAGGATTCGCGTTGCAAGATGTACTCGACTTACCTTCCAGTCACGAGCTTCGGCATCCTTTGCCTCGAGAAATTTCTTCAGCTCGGCGACAGCATCCGTCTCGGGGGCATCGTCCTTAGCTTCGGCTTTCTCTCCCTCAGCAGGGGCCTCCTTAGCATCGCTGTACCACCGAGCGATGACTGGCTGGGCCGCTCTTAATGACCACGCAGCTGGGGCGTTCTGGATTTGAGTCCGCAGCAGAGGCTGGCTGGCTGTGAGACGAGAAGCAGAGCGCAGAGCTCTGGAAGAGGTAGAGAAAGCCTGGCGCAGCATTATAGAAGGATAGACAATGAGCGTATGGAGGGGAAGGGGTTCAATTGTAAATGCGCAGGTAATATGAAGAGTATCGCGTGAGCTCAAGATGCACTTTGTATGGCTGGTCTGAAATTTCAATGGCCGGCTTACGGAGGCAAAGGAGCTGGCGGATCAACTCCGGGCCGTCCGTCAGAGAGGTACCCGCTCTGCAGCCCGCCCGAGCTGGCAAGGGAAGAAGGCGGCTGCGACACGCGCTCTGTGGCAACCTGGAAGAAGCGAGGCTAGACTCGAATCAGAGCTCCATCCAATTCGAGATTCATCATCGCACCTCGTTCTCCTGCACATACCGCTTCACGCAGTCCGCTCTCTGCCAACAACCTGAGCCCCTCCCCGTCTCTGCGAGCACTTTCCTTCGTCCTCGCGCTAATACGACTCTTTACGACTTTTTTGCAGACGTTTGCGCGGCGCACCACCTTCAGAATGGCGGCTGCCGACTCGAGCCGGCTCCAAGAAGCCCAGAAGCTGGCCAAGACCGATCCGCGAAAGGCAGAGGCCATCTACAAAGAAATCACCTCCAAAGCGCCTGCTGCCACATCCGACGCTGCCACACGCGAGTATGAGTCGGCACTGATCAGCCTGGGAGAGCTGTATCGAGACGAGAAGTTAGTACCCGTTGTACAGCTGCACGAGCAGACCAACCCGGTGCAGCAAATCAGCATTCGAACTTGTCGCTGACGCATACAAACAGGAAGGCACAGGAGCTGGTAGTTCTCGTTCGAGAGAGCCGTTTAGTATTTTCGTCCTTTGCCAAGGCGAAATCATCAAAGCTTGGTAGGCGACAGCTGACTTCCAATGTGACGCAACATCAGTCTTATCTAACCGTTGGTCCCCAGTCCGACAGCTACTCGACCTTTTCAAGGACATCCCAAATAGTACTGATATTGAAGTACACATCACAAAGGACTGTATTGAATGGGCCACCGCCGAGCGCCGCGCTTTCCAGCGCCAGGACCTCGAAGTCCGCCTCGTTGCCCTCTACATGACCAAACAGTCCTACTATGATGCCCTCACCCTCATCAACAGCCTCCTGCGTGAGCTGAAGCGTCTCGACGACAAACTCCGCCTGGTAGAAGTCCAGCTTCTCGAATCAAGGGTGTTTCACGCTCTTGGGAACATCCCCAAGGCCCGTGCGGCTCTCACCACAGCGCGAACAAGCGCCGCAAGCGTGTACACTCCGCCTCTGCTACAGGCCAATCTCGACATGCAGAGCGGCATGCTCCATGCCGAGGACAAGGACTTCAACACGGCATTCTCCTACTTCATCGAGGCACTGGACGGGTATAACAGTCTGGATGAGAGCGTCAAGGCCCAAGCTGCCCTGCAGTACATGCTCCTCTGCAAGATCATGCTCAACCTCGCCGACGACGTAAACCAGCTCATGTCCTCTAAACAGGCCGTCAAGTATGCCGGCAAGACACTCGAGGCCATGAAGGCCATTGCCAGGGCACACTCAAACCGCTCCTTGGAGGAGTATGAACGCGCGCTCTCCGCCTACCGGTACGAACTCGGCAGCGACGCCTTCATCCGCAACCACCTCCGGCGATTGTACGACGCCATGCTGGAACAGAATCTAATCAAGGTGATTGAGCCGTTTTCCCGTGTCGAAATTGACCACATTGCCAAGATGGTGGGTCTCGACACGCAGCAGGTTGAGCGAAAGTTGTCGCAGATGATTCTCGACAAGGTCATCATTGGCGTCCTGGACCAGGGAGCGGGCTGTCTCATCATTTACGATGAGACGCAGCGCGACGAATCCTATGACGCGGCGCTGGCAACGATTGACAAGTTGAGCAATGTGGTGGATGTGTTGTATACAAACCAGGCTTCTATGCTGGAGTAGGAACAGGTGCACACTATCTTTGTATTGTAACTACTATGTCACGGTAGATGAGGCGTTCAAGAAGGCTCGACCGTATCCCGGGGAACAGTGATTGAAAATCAGGAAATAATCCCCATCCAAGAAAAATGGGACGTTGGTCCTCGTGCAGTGTTTAAGTACTGTAGATCAAGTGATTCTCGATGGGTGGTGACCTGGGTATTTCGCGGGGAAAAGAAACAACAGCCCAACTACCTATCCTAATAACTACAAAGTGGTATCTATAAAGTACTTTCCGCCAACGCCATGCCCCTTTCCATGTCCTCTTGTCCAAAAATAAACAAACTATACCGGAACTCCTACATCTTAAAAAAAAAAAAAAACATACTTTGGCATCCAGAATGCATCGTCGTCGTCGTCGTCGTCGTCGTCGTCAGTGAAACATGACCGTTTCGACATCTCTCGCTTCTGTGCGCCTTGCTTCGCCTAGAATAAGTGCAAATAACCTCTTGGCTAAGACGCCCTCATCCCAGCCGCCTACTTCTGCCTTGAACGCATCCACCACGTCTAGATGCCACCTGTCTAGCGTCATGGCCTCGCCGTGGCTCTTAACCGTCTTGCCGAGATACCCGTCCGCATAGCGAGTGTAGCGTATCTGGAATGGCGATGCGCGACGACGCTGCAGGAGATGGTCTAGTAGGAGCCAGTGCCTACGGGACCAGATGGTCTGGGACAAGGGTCCCGGCAGGGAGGGCTTGGTGAGAGGCGGGGCGTCGTCCATGGAGATGTCGGAGGCGGAGGCGTTTTCCTTGTCGTCCTGGACGACGGGGCGGGGGGCAAGGAAGCCCTGGGAGAAGAGGGAGCTGGAGCGTGCTGAGGAGCGGTTGTCCAGGCGGGCTTTTGCCTGCTCGGCGGGGGAGAGGACGGAGCTGGTGAACTCGACGACGCGGCCGGGCGTATGGGGCTTCAGGGGGGACCGGAGACTGGACTTTGTGGGGGATGCGTTCTTGGGCGGCAGGGGGCGGAGGAGGGGACGCTGGAAGTCGGGCGAGGCTTCGCTTGCGTTGGACGTCTGTTGCGTCCATCTGTGGATGTCGGCGCGGGAGAGCTGCATCCTGGGTGGTGTGGCGGCCGTGGAAGGGTTGGTGGAGGGGTGGAAGAACGAGCTGCTTGTTTGTCCCGGCCGGGGGGTGAAGTTTTGCTTCTGGACGATGGTTGGCATTGGAGCTTGCTCGGGCGTTGTGGGAGACGGTGAGCTGTCGGGGGAGTTTGGCTGTTGCTGTTGCTGTTGCTGCTGCTGCTGCTGCTGCTGCTGCTGCTGTTGCTCGCGTGATGCTTCCTGCTGGGGAGCGGACGACTGTCTGCGCTGAGCCGGCGAGAACAGACTGCTCTCGTCACTGGTGTTATCTGGACGGGAGTGCTGTTGATCAATTTGCGGAAACATGGAGCTCGTCGGGACCACGGGGGGCGCCTGGCCAGCCATGGACATGGCAGGATTTGCAGGTTTAGCTGCCGCCGGCATAAACTTCTGGGCCAGTAGACCGGGGATAACCGCGGGCGAGGAGAAGAAGGACGAGAGGCCCAACTTGGCGGGCTTTGCGGCTGATCCGGGATGATGGGTGGTCTTCTTGGCGGCGGCTTCTTCCTTCTGACTTTGGGCGAGACGGGTATACTCATCTGGAGAGCTGGACAGTGGCGCATGATCGGGGACGACACTCGGCTCCTCGGTGAGGTGAGATAGATCCGGTACTGCTTGTGAGATCATCCTTGAGATGCCGGGGCGGTGAACACTTCTCTTCGTCCAGGGGCTTGGGATGGCTCCTCGACGGTTGTTGCTTGTTGCCACACGCTTCCCAAACGGCTGTTGCCGGACAGACCGAGGCGTTTCTCGCCGTGCCTCCAGCTCCCAGATGTCGGTTTCGTCATCTCGATCGTCCTGCCCGGTCTCCTGCTCCTCCTCGGCCACTGGTGGGGATTCACGAGGCGGTTCAGCTTCGGTTACTTCGACACCAGGAGAAAGGCCTCGCTCGACAGAAGACTCCTCCATCTCGGTCTCCCGCTCCGGCAATCCGGCCGCCTCTCGCAGAGAATTGTCCCCCCGCAGGTTTGGACTTATCGGTCCCTCTCTCTCAACCCAGCTCAAGGCTCCGTCGCTCGGGGGTGTGATATGCATTGAGCTGACGGATGAGTGTCTAGACGGGGATCTATTCCGTTCCGCCGACAGCTCTTTGCTGCGACGGACAGGGCTCACAAAACTAGGATACCGTACGTGTCTCGGGGCAGCACTGGACGTCTCCTGTTGCGAAGGCTCGTCCCTTTCCGCTTCTGCTTGGGCGCCTCCGCGGCTTTGCAAGGGACTCCCGCTCATCCGACGACTCGTTTGGCTATCCCTCGAGCCATTCCACGAGTCCTTGCTGACGGACCTTCTGAATGGGCTGCCGAGTTGCTTCTCGCGCCCTTCGGGGGAAGGAGGGTCCGAAGTGACGCTCTGAAGAACTCGGCCCGCGCGTATAATCGTTGAAAGATAAGGACGTGCCGTCTTGTCGGCCAGAGTCTCGTGCTGCAGCGACGCAGGTTCCTGGACCGGCGACGAGATTTGATGCGGAGGTGTCGCACCTACGGATTGTCTCGTGACTTCACTCGTAGCTGGTTCTTGTCGAGAGTCCGGCACAAAGAGATCGCCTTCCGGATTTTGCCCTTCATTCGCAGGCAACTCATCCTGCATTTCTTCGTCCTCTTCCTCTTCAGGCTCCTCGACTTCACGGGGTTCCTCAACCGTAGGAATAGAAACAGCCCTAAACGGAGCAGGTAATCTGGGCGAAGAATGAAGTCCTGACGGAGGGCGGGAGCCTCGAACTGACTTGTCTGCAACATCGATTGCCTCCTCGGATTCGGCTTGCGGGGGTGTCTCGCCAGGAGTTGGTAAGCGCGCGCTGTCAGGTTGAGCCGCTGTGCTGGCAATGGAGGCAGCAATCACAGCAGGCTCGTCGACAATTTCATAATCCTCATCTCCGTCAATCTCATTGACCAGCTCTTCGTCCGGGTACTCTTGGTCCTCTTCATGCGGTTGGGGTGAAACAACGTCCTCTGCCATGGCTTCCATATCGTCCACGCCCTCCTCCTCGTTGTCCTCTCGAGGGGTGTCAGCCGTTTGTTTCATCATTGCTCGTCCGTTTCCTGCGTCCAGATCTGCTAGCTCAGCATCGTCCAACCCATTCTGGTCGTATTCATCCTCCTCTTCCTGCACTTCGTCGTTATCTACTTCCGGCGGCAGGACTTGGTGCTGCCTTGGTGTAGGCTCGGGCTCGGACTCTGACCCAGCCTCATCTTCCTGAACCATCCCGTCCTCTTCCATTTCTTCGTCGCCTTCGTATTCTTGTTGCTGGTCTTGCCTCGAACTCTGTTCTTCGTCATAATATGGTTCGTCTTCCATCTCGCCTACATCATCTTCCTCCTCACTGGGACCTTCGATATTTCTGTGCTCGGGTTGATCCAGTTCATTCGCTTCGTCCCCCCCCGGCTCTTCTCTGTGCTGGGGAAGCTTGGGATACTGTACATCTTGTTCGTCTTGCCACACAGCCACTTCCTCCACCTCAACAGGCCCATCCTCCTGCAGCTGGTCTTCAGCAAGCATTGCATCATCATTGTCATCATCCGCAGAGTCTACTATTTTGACTTGATCAACCTCATCTTCCAAGTCGTCGTAATTTGCACTACCTTGCGGTCGTCGAGGGGTAGCAGCAGTAAGCACAGCTTCCGGAATCTCAGAGAAAGAATCCTCATATGAGTGAGACACCTCTTCTTCCAGACGGCCGGCAATTCCGAGTGAACGATCTGACAATGGCGATGAGCGGATCCTATCGCTCTGAATGGTTTGTGCAGCAGGAAGTTCTCTCGTGTGCAATGCGTTGTACTTCAGAACACGATGTCGCAATGGCGAGGAATCGACAGTCTTTCGAGGACTACGTGACCATCTCGAGCTTGGTCTGCTCGGTGATGCCGATTGGCGGACTGGCCTTGTTTCTCTCTCTATCACTTCCTCCGCAGGTTCTCCCTCGACTAGCTCCTTTTCCACCGGCACTTCCTCCACCAGCTGCGCATCTACCGGTTGAATAGCATCTACCGCGTCGTCCTCTTCTTCGGGATCGTCATGATCTGTCTGTCGAAGGGATTCCAAGGTATTGTTGATAATGAGATTGGTCTCATCGCCTAGCTCATCGTGCACAACCGGGTGCACGGAGCTGTTGAAGTCGGCTTGTAGGGAGGGGATTGAGTGCATGAAGATCATACTGAAGTCTTCGCCTTGTGCAATAGTGTCAAAGCCGGACGGCGCGGCAGTCGTGGCGTGGTCTTCAGCTTCAAGCGGCTCATCGATGGAAGATCGATCACTACCGTATCCCCCCAGATTCTCGTACCCGTAATCACCGTAGTAGCCTTCTTTGGGGATCTCGATAGGGTCCGGTTGTACTTCTAGATGCCCGGTAGAGGGAAAACGAGGCGATGACTCCAGTACCATGTCTCTTCGTGGTCCGTTTGAGGCGCGTGGTGTAACCTCTTTTGAGATGCTCCCTATCCAAATGTCTGAGTCGGGCTCCGCAGCAGTTGGTGCATAGTTGGGTGATGGAGATGACGGCATAGCAGAAGCTGGAGCTGGAGCCGGAGCTGGGGCCGGCGCGTCAAGAGATCCATCATCTGTTGACTCTGAGGGGGCTCGCACAAGATCTACCTCGTCTTCGCTCGTGACGGGTGGCAGCTGTGTTGTGTCAAGCTTGATATCGCCAACTTCGTCGGCAAGTTCGAGCAGTTCATCGGGTGCCAGTGCCTGACGTCTCCGCCTCCCTCTTCTCGCCGTAGATGGCCGTGGCGTGTTATCGGTCCCGACATCACTCGAAGGCGCCGGACCGGGAGGCTTACGCGAGCGCAGATTACGTCGTCGCGGTGTCGACGTAGCCCGCACGCTGGCCTCTTCCTTGGCGCCTTCGCTGGCCTCTGAAGACGGCTCCTCACCATCTGCACTTGTCAAGGTTCGCAAACGTCTAGGAGTCCTCCTAACAGGAGTTCCCGCGCGCCTTTTGGTCCCCGCGCTCGGCATCGGGGTCCCATTCGACTTTCGTTGCCGACCTCGTGCTTTCGGGGTTATCGCGTCATCACCGTCCTCTTCTATCGACTCCCGCAGAGGCACAGTTGTCGTGGTGGTTCGCCCTCTCAATCGCCGCGCGGGTGTTGACAAGTTGGACGCTGGCGACTGGAATAGCTTGCGCTTGGCGTTACTTCCAACGCTGGTCTCCTGTTGCTGCCCGTCTGTCTCAACCGTGACGAGCAGTCGCTGTGGCGACATTCGGTCGCCAACTTGCAACTCAAACATCTGTTTCCTAGGCGAGCTGCCGCGCGACAGAACCCTCTGCGATGACTGACTTCGCGTGACACGGTGAGTCACGGAGGAGGGGGGTACTGAGGCGACATCTGCCATCGTCAAATCGTTGAGAGGGTCCGGCGATGACATGACGGGGCGCTCAGCCTGCTGTGATGAATTCTCGGCCACTCAGCCGGGGGCCAGCAATCACTGTCGTGGTGTGTTTAATCCAGAGTCTGGCTCACTGTTTGGCGTCGTAAATCTTCAAATCTTCAAGGTGAATGCTGGAGGATGGTGCATGGAATGCCCAACTTGAAGGACAATTAACGTGGAGCGTGCCCAAGGCATGCCTCGCGGCGTGAACTGCGGTGCTCCTGCCGATTTTGTTTACTTCAACCCCTGTAGTGACTAGCAGTTGCAGGGGCCTGGGGTCCTGTCGCTGACGGCCCGCAATTATAGTTCTTCCGGGCCTCTGGTCACATGCTCCGATGGAAAGTTACACGGCGACGGGAGGCTACGGAACCATGACTTCATTTCGGCCCCTCCACAACTTGGGGAGCCAGGGTGGGCCTGGTTGCTCTTGCCCGATTGCAATGCGCTCCTGCCCTTCGGCATCAACCAACCCATCGGACCGCTGGTTAACAGCAGGACCTCGGCTCGTCACCACCACCCAGCCGTTGCAGGGCGTCGATCGCTTTCCCGTCTTTTTGACTTAAACTCACTGCTGGCCCACGGAGGTGTTTCTCAAGCCTTGTTCGCATGCCAGATCCTGCGATATAATTGTCCGGAGTCATCTTTTCTAAATTGACTCCCCCTTTTTTTTTGTCTCTCTCGAATCCAAACCCCCAAGATAATACAATGGCTGCCAAGGTCACGATGCCGCAAAATGACAATGTCGCCCACGCGCTGGCCGGCGCAGGCGGCGGCATCTTGTCCATGGTGTTGACGTATGAGAAGCAATGCACTTAGCTATCCCCATGAATTGCGCGCGGACTGCTTACACCATTCTTTGCGACACGCAGCTATCCTCTCATCACCCTCTCCACTCGCGCCCAGGTCGAGTCCAAGAGGGCCGAGAGCAGGTTCATCGATGCCGTGCAAAGAATTGTCGCCCGCGAGGGTATTGCCGGACTCTACTCGGGCATCAACTCGGCGCTCTTTGGCATCAGCGTTACCAACTTCGTCTACTACTACTGGTATGAATGGACCCGCGCCTTCTTCGAGAAGGCCGCTGCCACGGCCGGCCGTGCCAACAAGAAGCTCACCACTGTCGAGTCCATGATTGCCGGCGCCCTCGCTGGCTCTGCCACCGTCATCACCACCAACCCCATCTGGGTGGTCAACACTCGCGTCACCACGCGCCAGCAGAACTCCAATGCCGACCTGGAGTCTGGCAAGCCTGCCAAGAAGCCCACGACCCTGGGCACGCTGATGGCCCTCCTCAAGAACGAAGGTCCTCAAGCCCTCTTCTCCGGCGTCCGGCCGGCGTTGGTCCTGGTCATCAACCCCATCCTCCAGTACACGCTTTTCGAGCAGATGAAGAACTATCTGGAGAAGAGGAGAAAGGTCACTCCTACCATTGCCTTCTTCCTCGGCGCTCTGGGGAAGCTCTTTGCCACGTCGGTGACGTACCCATACATCACTGTCAAGAGTCAGATGCACGTTGCTGGCAGCCACACCAACAAGAAGGAGGGCATGACGGAGGCGCTCCGTAGAGTGATTCGGGAAGAGGGATATGCCGGTTTATACAAGGGTATATGATGCCTCCCTTCTCCGTCGATTTCTCCCTCCTTATATCAACGAAATGAAAACTAACAAGGCACTTTAGGCATTGGTCCAAAGGTCACACAGAGCGTCTTGACTGCCGCTTTGTTGTTCGCCTTCAAGGATGTGCTGTATGAGCAGACCGTCCGTCTCCGCCAGGGCCGCAAGGCCTAAGCTACTTGCACCCACAATGCTCGTCGATGCACAAGACGTCAAAAGATGTGAGCATTGGAAGAGACACGCTCCGCTAGCCAGCCCGCAGACCATCATTTTAACCAGGAGAGTAACCAAACTAAGTGAGAAACAGGTGCTCGCCACCAGTAACGTATTCGCGCATTCATACCCGGTGAGAAAATTGTACAGATGAGGATATAAAACAATCACATTGGTTTGAAGGAATGGGACGGATTAGACAATCAAAGGACTTGATACCAGGGGGAACTTGTACTATCAGGACTATGACAGATTCATCATCAATTTACTTCATGAAATAATAATCTCAATCACCTCAGCCACTAGTTACCTCCTCTCCTTTGTCACGGGAACGATCCGCGGGACAATCCACCACTCGTGATATGCCTTGTCAGGGGTGGGTACTGTTGCCGTAACATGCAACCCATCCTCCGTGTTATTGCTCTCCCCCTTGCGCTGCAGAGCCTTTTGCAGGCTGGAAATCGCAAGGCCCGTAGCTATACATGCCTTCAACGCGCCTTTCGCCGAAGCAGTCCATGCCTCATGTGAGCCTACCGAGAAGCTCTCCTCGGCCGAGTACCTGCTAAGCTGTTCGAGACCTCTCTTCGCACCTGTGGCTGCGCGTTCAGCGTACTCGAGGAGCTCCTCTGCGCTTATATCTGGCTGTGTTGTACCGAGGATGAATTCCTCAAAGCTAGGGAGGACAGGAAGGCCGACCGAAGCGAATGGCCGCATGCGCAGATCGTAGCGCAGCTGGTCGTTGCTGTATGGTCGAGGGGGCGGTTTGAGTATGGCGTACCGGTTTAGAATAGTGTATATGCAGCTGAGAGCGTCGGAAAGCTCCCACGTCACGGCTGCTTGGAGCAAAGATAGTCTCATGTACGTCAGAGATCGTTGGAGCTGACTCTCTTGGGTGTGGTCAGTGGTCGGTGATGATCGAGCTATCGTAGCCCGATGCATGACGAATTTTCTAATTCTCTCCGTATGTTGGAGACGATATTTTGCAAGGTAGTTCAAGTACCAGTACATGCCAGCCAGTTCGTCATTCTGATAGATCTCAAGCTCGAACCCCAGCTGGACGATGGCCTCCATTTGTTGCAGCTTGTATAGATATGCCCACGACGATAGGGGCAGTGAGTAAATCTCAACGGCACTGTGGCCTAGCGTAGATTGTTGCAGCAGCGGCTGCTCTTTGGTCTTGATCTGTAGGATTTGATCAATGTCCTCGGCATCAAATTGAAGATTTTCCCAATCTCGTATTAGATGGCACAGTGTTCGGCGGACGCGACATCTGTTTTGGCACGCGGTTCTGAGAATATCGAGGAAGGGTTGTGCGGCCTTTTGACGGAAGAGCTCCATCTGCTGGGACATGACAAAACGGGGATCGTGGACAGCTTCGATTTCGTCGTTGTCCCTATCGAGAAGCGGGCTTGCGGCAAGGGTAATTATGGAAAAGTCACCGTCAAGCAGTTGCCGTAGGCTCATAGTACCCAGTATATCCATGGCGTTGAAGATGAATGCTTGTAGGAGGGTTCGCACGTAGACCATCGGTTGGGGTTTCTTTGCCTGCAGAGAATTCACGAAGGTCTTATCAAGTTAGGTTAGGGTTATTGGACAGAAGAGGAGGGTGTGGGTTGTGTTACCTGAAGGCATTGCGAGTCGGTAAAATTCAAGACACTAATGACTTCAAGACCATCCTTGAGCAGCCGCGATAGATGTTCGAACGCTTCGTCAAACTTGAGCTGAACAATTGGTCGTGGTGGCATCGTGCTGGCCAACTTTCTTTGTAACTTGGTACTGAAAGCATCCTCAACTGGCTTGGCAAAGCAATGAGTCGATGCTATCCGAGGTAGAACGTCAATGGCCTTTTCCCATGGTAGCTTCGCCCTAGAAGGGTCCTTCACATGCCGAGGCGACTCGGTGGCATCCAAAAAGATGTGACGCATATCCAAACGACTGGTGAGTGCTTCGGCAATGCTGTCAGGTATTGATTCCTTTAGAGATAGAACGGTCTCTTTTGCTGTTTTCAGCACGTCTTGGACATCTTTTGTGGCCAAATGGGCGAGTAGCGTCCGATTGTACGTGTTTGGTACAAAGTCTTCTTCCTAGATAAAGTGTCAGTGACGGTTTTTTATTAGATAGTCAAGGTGACAGCACACCTCGAAGAAATGCTCAGCCTTGATGCGCTCATTGACGTGTCCACATGCTTTAAGAATCCCTAGACAGTAAGCCCTGAGAACAGCAAGCAGAGGCTCTTGGTTTGCATCCTGACTGCTGTTTCTATCGAATTTCGCCTGGTTGATGCTGCCAGGCTCGGGCATCAATAGCGCTTCCACATAGACGCTGGTGAAGATTGTTTGTGACAAGGGGTAACCCAAATGCCAGGACATCTCCGTTTAGTCAGTATGTCACTCAACATTTGGCACCGAGTGCCGCTCTATTTCTCACTCACCTCGTGGCACATCAGCTGGTCCATTACACCAAGCACTTCCTCAGGAAGCAAAGGTCGCGACACGTCGTACAGCACCTCAAACTCTTCTCCTGGCTGGACGCATCCGCTGTCCATCTTGGGATCCATGATCTGCCCTTGTCGTTAGTGGGATACCAGTTCATGACAAGGCATAGCAATGACCAACTTCCAGGGCTGCGACAGCGTCGAAGAGCGTAAAGAAGCCATCCTTGACCAATTCGCCGGGTTTCAAAGCTACAGCATAATCAGCCACAGCACAATTTTCTTCCGGAAGATCAAGCGACGTACTTCCAACTGCTTCTGCGAACCTGTCTGTAATGTCGGTGGCAATGATGCCTGCGGCTCCAATGCTGGATGGCGGCAAGAGCGACTCAGGATCCTGTGCGCCTAGGGATAGCCGGGAGATTTCTGCACGCGAGCATTAACGTGACTGGGTGTGACGAGATAAGTCTGTAGGGGTTTCAAAGTGTACCTTCTGCTGCACCAATCTCAGGATCGGCCATGTTCGAAAGTACTCAAGCCAGTATGGCGGCATAGCTCACGGGTAGGAGATGCTGGTGTGGACATGGATGTGAGGTTGCGACGTCACGGCTGGCTGGCGCAAGATCTGAGGTTTACAAGTGGATGGGGCGAGGGGCTCCAGTGCGAGTGTGCGAACGTGCGAACGTGCATGATGGTCATGGCACTGACTGAGCTTGTAGAGGTGAGGTGCTGTCTGGCGACAAAGCACGACCATGGCAATGGCAGGACATGACGTTGACACTGACAAAGCGCTTTCTCTGGCATATTCATTCGAGATGCTGTACTAACTTAGTATGTTGTCGTCACACTTTGGACAGAGAATCAGCCCACTGATTGGCTGCATGTCCAGCACCCCGTAGGCCAGGCCCCTCGACTCAGTCCGGAAAAACCCGCAAGATGCAAAATAATAGATACGACGAAATGGTGGCCATGTCGGATTGATGTGTTCTAGCAATCAGTATGATACAGCGGCACTATGCCTTTTCGCAGCCGTGGCCCCTTATTAAACAAACGTCCTGGTCCACGCACGTCTTCCTCACAAGCCCGCCATCCTTCCATCTCGTCGATATTCATCACAAAGTTAAGAGGAGGCAGTCTCGGCCATGGCGGCGGCGTTGGCAGCACCAAGGTCTTGAGCATCGCCCTGCTTGCCGTTCTGTTGCGGCGATGAAAGGTTAGTTTCGCCTTCAATTCCTGCTCCTCGAATCCGAACTCCAGCAACACATACCGACCACTTAGCGAAACGGAGGTCCATGTCGCCACGACGCTCGGCAACAATTCTCTTATCTTCCTTGAGGCTGCGGCGAACGGCACGGGCGGCGACGGCCAGGTAGCGGTTGTAGCTATTGACGTTTCCAGGTTAGCATCTTTCGCCGTCCGGAGATGACATGCCAGACACCCGTCGCAGTCGTAATCGCCACATTCGTTGGCATATCATCATGGAGAAGGGTCAATTGACATACGTCAAGCCAGCGGCTTTCCAGGCGGCAGTCATTTTTGCGGTATTGGGGAGGTGCTGTTGATCGGGTTTGAGATCAATAATGGACGATTGAAGCCGAAGCTGCGCTCGAATAGAATCGGAAGCATCCGGCCTCAGGGACTTGGGTGGATTCTAGTCACGTGCCTTTTCCATGTGTAGCTCAAGCCTCCCCATCACGTGCCGTCCAAGGCTGACTCCTCAAGTCATCCCTCAATTTCCTAGGTCGCCTTGTAGTCGAAACAAATATCAACAGCTGCATTTGCCCATCTGATCGGACGGCTGTTTGATGCTTCGCATGCATTGTCACGATCTGGACTGTATCAGTATATTGGGCCCAATCCAGAAATTGATGGCATCTTGTTTTCTATGCGACTCTTGACATCTGCGGCGGGCCCCAATGGCCTTTTTCATTGAACTGCCAGTCGCAAGCTACTAGTCCAATACCCTTGAGTTTATGAAGATGCACATTAGATCAAGAGATTGTGACAGACTATGTTAAAGCTCTACAGTCAGGGCTGTAGCAAATGCAGAGCCAGGCAGTAGCTTTCATCGAGGACAATAGTGGCATACACACAAAGACGCAAGACCCATTTGTCCTCTTGCTCTACCTACACCCTTTCGCCCACCTGAAGGGCAAGGAGGATGAAGTGTGGCTACACCCATCGCACGAATGGGATGTACCTCCGTTTATCTACCGCTTTAAGACTAGATGAGGCTAGACTATAAATCATTCGACAGCCATGCGCTAAAACCTTGATAGAGAAAAAAAAATGCGACGATTTAGCAGCTCGGGCGTGCTACTTGACCTTTCAGCACCGAGCAACACAAAGCGACCGCAAGGTTTCCTGCCAAAAAGGACATCGGAACAACTCGAGTCACTTCTCACCGCTAATGTAAAGCAGGACTGGACTATACCATGCATGGTACAAAGGCTATCAAGTGAAAACCCTTTTCCCTATTATAAGATAGGAGCAATTTTCAGTGAATATAAATACACAAGCCAGGTATCTAGGTTGGATCTTAGTGATTAGGTCACAGGTTGCGGAGCTGTTCGTATCTCGTCTGGTTTTGACGCGTAATCATGGTCATTTTGGAGTCGATGCTGGTATCGGAGGGGTAGGATTTGATTTGGTTTTCGGATCCTTGAGGCAAGTAAGGCTTGTCTCAATTCTCACAGCGGTCAGATGGAAAGTCCCATTTCGTCTGTTTTCTAGCAAGGCTTGTCTGTTGTCTGCGACGCTGACTAGTCTACTACTTGATAGCTGTTGGATAGATTGGTGGACGTTTCGCTGAGGAAGAAGCCCCAAGGAGCGCAATGTCTTGTTGAACGAACAAGGAGTCACATGTGGCTGGATTCCGGGTGCACGGTCCGGTAGTTAATGGGTGTTCAGCTTTTCATGGAACCTCTGTCTCGTTCAATCAGTTCTGTATCGAAATGTATCTGCCAAGCAGCTGCTAATGCCGTCAACATGAATAAGATGACACGCACTTGGAGCATCCTGATGTTTGTCTTGGCAAAGTCAGCATATGAGAGCAGCATGGGGCCGCTGGGCGTCGTTGATTTGGCTTTCGCTGCTTGAGATGCTGACATGAACCAAACTAGACGTCGAAGGGTGGATGATCCCATTGGAGATAGGGATGAACATCTACCGGAGCTCGGACATCATTACTCCGACTGGTAGCCTAGCATTAGTCTGGGTTGAATTTGACGGTAATGACGGGCTGGCTTCTTGCTGATTTGTATGGAGTATCAACCTTATGATGACGGATGCATGCCGGATTCTGACGCGTTGCCCAGGCCTGATAGGCATTGGGTGGCACAAGTCCCATGGCAAGCTCATATCTCATGCTTCATGCTCGATGGCTCAAGCCAAGGGGGCGATGATCCGTGTTTGAACATGGTGTGAAGACGATGTTGGGACGCCGGAGGGGATGGGAATTACGTACCAAAGTGACGTGCTGCCGCAGAACCGACGATGGCCATAGCCACAGCATCTTGCGTCAGGATGACATGGGCAAACTTTGGAAATTCGACATGCGACATGAATTGAGCTAATCGAAAAACTTCCGTGGGCAACGTGGCATGTCCCTGACGCCACTGAAAGGCTGGCCGTTTGATGGGTTGACGATGACAGACGGTTAAAGAAAGTCGGAGAGGTCTGGTCCGTCGAAGCACAGTGGACAGTAAAGGGCCCAGCATTCATAGTTGAACGTTGGAGCTGATGGTAGATGGTGGCTGTGGGAGAACTCGAGGTGGCTCCAGGCTGCCCGGCCCGGCGTTTTGGGGGGAATTAAGGTTGACCGACTCCTTGGCCATTGGATGTCACGTCCATGTCAACCTTGAAGCGCTGTCCCCGCTGTATGTTCCCCAGGCCCACCAGACAACATCAAATCGTCGACATCAAGGCCGCCGGTCTATCAATCCACCGGCTCAGCCCTCTTCTGACATGTTATGTACGCAGTACGCTCAACAACCCCGTCTACACGTGACGACGCGGCACATCTCAAGTGCTCGACATTGATTAGCTGCTTCGGGCAATATTGGAAAGAGCTCAGCCCTGCCTGCCTCGCCTTGCCCTGTTGCTGTTCTGCTGCTGCGGCTGCTGAATGCTGCAAGCTGCACGCCGAGAGTTACGCTGCATTTATGCATCATTCATGCTTGTGACTTGACGCCAGCATCTGTATCCAGTTGACGTCCGACTGAAATTGGGAGGACAAGGAACGGGCAGACCGGAGCTAAGCAAGCCTACCCAGGTGTGTGAGCACTGAAGAGCGAAGAGCCTCTTCCTTTGGTTTATTTCCTGAGTCAAACCGGCGTGGCTTACTTGGAACGTCTTGTCCATCCATTGTCGCGCTCGACGCTACACTGCTTGTCTTACTTTCCATGTAAATTCCTCTGCCCCTTTTCTTCGACGATAATCATTGCGACATCTTCTGTCGGTATCGATCTTCGCATCGAATCTCCATCTCTATCTACCCTTCGTCCACTCCACAGTATGGACCATATGCAGCACTTGCAGCCGGGAATTCTCACCTACATTGACCCTTCCGAGTTTGACTATTCGACCTTCCTGCAGCAAGCAGAAGTTATTTCGTGCCCAGACACATCGCATACCACGTCAGCGGGAGCCATTTCCGACTCGTCTCCGGGCCAAATAACGCCTCCAAGCTCCGATGGACAGAGTACGTTTGGTGCCACTGACTTGTCAGTTGCGCGCCGACAATCAACGCAGAAACAGAGGCTGGAGCGGAGAGGGCATACCAAAAGTAGACGCGGATGTTACAACTGCAAGAGGAGGCGCATCAAGGTATCTATGGCCAACGCCCTCGAACTTTCGCGACAGGAAAGCTAGCGTTTAACCTCTTTTCATAGTGCCAGGAGACTCGTCCTGCTTGCGGCCATTGTGTCAAGACTGGCCTGAAGTGCGAATACCCGTCGATGCCACAGATCACCCACCAGGTATGAGTCAAGACGAACGACCAGCAAGCGCTCGAGTGCACAAAATGCGCTCACCATTCATCACATTCATCATCCATGATCAAATGCATCTCGGTATTCATGGCTGACATGGCAGTAGCCTCATCATCAGATCCCTCTCTTCAGCTTGCAGGACATGCGATTTTTCCAGCACTTCCTCACCCAGTGCTATCCTCACTACCCATTGAAGCAAGAAGATATTTGGACACACGAGATCCCATGCATCGCCCAAAATGTACGTGACACGCGCTGTTGTCGAGTGGGAAGTCAGGATTGCTCTGTACTCTATTGACTCTGTTTTGAATAGCACGAATTCCTGATGCATGCCATCTTGGGCTTTGCCGCATCAGATCTCGCCCCCGTCGACAGCTCGTTTGTGCAAGCGGCCATGAACCACCGCATTAAAGCCATTAAAGCCATCAAGAAGCGGCTCTCCGAATCTGCGCGCTCTCAGACAAGTTACGAAGAGTCCAATGCGCTTGTCGCCACTTGCTTCGCCTTGACCTTTCAGTCCGTCAGCCTGGAAGACGGACTGGCAGAGTACATGACTTTTATTCGAGGGATTCTCATTGTCGGAATGCAAATGATGTTCAAAGGCATCAAATCCGTTTTCGAGCAGTTGTTTGAAGACCAGCAGAATGAGATGATGGAGCCGTATCTCCGAGATCTTCCGTTGATCCAACGAGGCTGGGCTGACGCCGCTATTGAAGCCATCTCAAAGCTACAGCCACTATGTGTTGAGCCGGTAGAAGTCGAGTATTACGGACAGCTCCTTGGCATCGCAGAAAAACTCAACATGAGCTCGTTTGAAGGTAAGCCGCAATTCAATCCGGATTCCGCCAGCTGACAAGGCAATATTGATGACGAATCTATGGTAGCATACAAAGCCAACAGCAAACAGTATGCGTGGTGGATGATGCTGCCACACAGCACCTTCCAACTGCTCATCAACCTCAACAGGCAGAGCATGCTTCTCCTTCATGCCCATTGGATCGCACTGTCACAGATCATGGCATTCATCACCGAGCGCGAACAAGACGTTAGTGGGAAGAGGCCGACGGCTACGACCGACGCTGGGCCTGCGCCAGGATTTGTTGCATGGCTGAAGTTCCTGAACTCTAGAGTAGACTTCGAGCATCAAGGGTATAATCAGTGGCCGATGTGGGTAGAAGCACAACTGGACAGGGATCTGACCTTTTTCGGACGACGCCTATGAGGGATTTCTGGCTTCCGCGAAAGCAGTCAGGACCATGGAGTTTTAGGCCAGGCCAAGTTGGATACTTGTTGTAAATTCACCATCTATAATCGGTCTCCGTGGGGGTTTCCCAAATCTCTCTGCATACATCTACTTTACTCAAAGATGCCCGTCTCACTGTCCCGTTTCCACTTACACGCAGAGCAACACCAAGGCCAACTTCTCCACGACGCTGGAAACCATGGTTATTCACCATTGCCATTGATTGTTCATCTTTTACTCTCAACTGGGCAGCAGTCTTTCGGCCGTCCTGCGAATCCTGCCCCATCTTCGTGCCCGCCGACAGCTGTGGCATCGTCACAAATGCATGTACGGTCCGTCATGGGCCGAATCGAACCTACGAAACGTCAAGTTTTTCTAGCACAGCCACCCAGCCCTGCAACGCCCTGCGATAACTATAACTTATTAGCTCGCGCTCCAGCTTTGCCAACGTCAAGACAAACTTGTGGAGAAGCGGCGTTCGCGCTTTCTGGTGATTGGGCTGACCTCCACATGTTCTGGTTCGTCGTAATGATCGTATCGCCCAGCCAGGCGGTTATGCTCCGCCTTTTTGGGGTCAGACGAGCCCGTATTTCGCGAAGGGAAATTGTGGAGTCGATGGATGGCCTTTCACGATGCGCAGTTGCATGCGAGATTGTGTCTTTGGGGGACCTATTTAACTGATGCAAATCCGCGCACGAGAAGATGCCCTGGAAGCTCACCGTTGACCTCTTATCATACAGAAAGTGTACTCAGACTTGAACCAACTTGCTTGCTTGGTTGATTTTTATTATTTGCGACGGTTCATCCCCAACAGGCCGGCAGCCTCGGGCATCTCCAAGGACTAACAAACACCGCTTAACGTTACTCCCTACACGACCCATCATGGCCGCACAAGTATTCGAGAGCAAAGCCGCGCTCCGGCAACACAGCCCTCCAGCTGAATCACCCCCAGAATACGCTCAGGGCAACTACGTGGAGCTCGCGAACCTGCACTCGACCGAATCGCTACCGACGTACGAGCACGTCGCCGCCCCAAGCTCATCCTCCTCTCCATCACAGCCCTCACTCTCGGCGGCCCTCGCCACAACTGGCCTCCGACCAACGCACACCTACCAAGTCGAATCGCAAGGCCACCCACTCGTGGCGCTGCCGTTCGCGCCGCGGCCCTCGCCCATCCGCATCTTCACCGTCCTCCCGGACGGCTCCCTCGGACCCCTGGCCTACCAGTCCCTCCGGCAGTCACGCTGCTCCGGAAACAGCACGCTCGTCCGCGCCGACGACGAGCCGCTCTGCTCGACGACATACCGTTTCGGACCAGGGCGTGCCCCCCAGATACAGCTACAGGGCGAAGTCGCGCACGACGAGGCGTTCCAAGTCTCAGGCAAGGCGGTGCACACGCGCGCGCAGAACATCCGCACGCACCTGGGCACGTTTCAGTGGCGCTACGCAGGCCGGCAGGAGAGAAGGGCCATCGGTGCCAGCAGCCTGCTCGTCATGGACCAGGTGACGAGCGTCGCCATGCCGGGCGGCAAGACGGCCGAGCGACGGAGGAGGATTGCCCAGCTGGTGCGGAGCGAGGCGCTCAGGAGCCCCGGCACCACGGGGGCCACGGCCGGTAACGGCGGCAGACTGGTGATGGACTTGGGGGAATGGGAGGGCAGCAAGACCGAGACGCGGGCCATGGAGGTCTTGGTGCTGAGCGGGTGTGTGGTGATGCTAAAGAAGGAGGTTGATCGGAGGAGGGCTGCGCAGTTTATGGTCCTGGCGGGTGCGGCGGGCGGCGGACCGTGATGTATGAATTTCTCTTTAATTTTTTTAAAAGAAGACAGCTAGCTCATTTGATGATTCACATACAAGCACACATACACACACAAGATTCATAAATTCAGGATAAAATTCCTTTGCCCGGTGGCGAGCAACGCATGATATTGCCGTTTATTTACTCCGTAGCCATCTCCAAAACACCTCCAACGACGACGAAACCTGGCTGATTTTCCGTCAAACGCGATGAATGATACTGTAAAGTCGATACGGCAAGGGCATGATACTTATGTAAAAATGGTAAAGCTTGTAACTTAGTGTGTATGTAACTAAAATGAGACGCCGAGTAAGTTACACGGCTAGTTATAGAGTCCGAACATACCCTATAACTACAATCTATCTTTTTCGAACCTGGCACAAAACAAAACAACAAATAGTGCACATTGACGTGCAAGATTCTAGTTAGTTTTGATAGGTACCTAACAATAAAATAACTTGGTGACTTTTTTTTAAGGCCATTTGTCCGGCGCTCAGTACTTCTGGTGTCAGGTTGCTTGTTTTACAAGGCGGCGTCTTGCTTAATTGCCCTGTTGACGACAGAGTGACGACGTTGCTAGGACGGAACACTTTGCTATTGACATTGCGGGTGAAAAAAAATAGAAAATTCCAAAAAACAAAATCTGCCCTCTCAAATATACACAAGTCCGCCTAATCGCTGTTTGTTTCCAGCAATAAGCTTGCTGGTGGGCGAAGAAGCGGATGACATGGGGTGATGGAACACGCACACAAAGTTGTACATGCAGTTGTAGATACGTATATTACATATATATATACTCAACTAGCTGGAAGCTATGTAAAGCGTCGAGTAGGGATATAACTACCCAGGCTCTGTATCCGTCCATCACCAACTGCACCCTTCGCCCGACTGCCTTGTATATACGGAGTATAAGTTACACCCTCCATGTTGCACAGCACTCACGTAGTAGTTAGTTACTTGATGTCGTCACAAACTGCCAGAGCCCGTGTGGCCAGTCAACACATTGACCGCATCGGGCGTTAATCAAGGTCTCGCCAGCCCCCCCCCCCTCCTCACCATCCCTTTGCGGCAACCAACCTCGCAATTTAGTTACGAGGTGCGCAAAAACAGCACGTCACGCCGTCTTCATCGTGTACGGTGTAACTCCGTCCTGACTGCCTCACCCCTCATGCCGCTAAACGTCTAAGTTGGTTTAATCTCCCGTCCCGACCTGCCGCCCAGCCGATCGGGTCTCACCAATCCAACCACGAGACTGGTAGCGAAAACTTGCACCCGCCGCAGAAGGACCAGGGTGAGAGAGAGACATTGTGCTCAGGAAGTCGCCAGCGCTTCTGGCAAGGTACGGAGTAACTAACTAGTTATCAATCAATCATAAACAAGGGGCCCGGCGGCCACATGCAGCTTAGCTCATTCGCCAGCAACAACCGCCCACGCAATCCTGTGGCGTTGTCTGGAAGTTAGTTAGTTGTGTGAGGGACGAACTGCCAACTTAACTTGGTGCGTGAGCACTGCGGCATACCCGCGAGTGACTACGGTGACTTGGGGGAGGGGGGGGCAAAGAATTCCAGGGTTTGGAGTCAACTTGAGGGCTTGGTGTGCCTCATGGTTGTCACGAGGAATTGCATTTGATGGGAGGAACGTAAGCGCCCGGGAAGGACGGTGACATTGACTTGGCTGCTGAGCGACGGGCTGGGTTTTACCCTGGCGACAACATGCCATGACCCAGGCCACGCGATGTTGCTGATGGTTTGTCTCTTGAGAGTAGTTAAAGGAAGCCCAGCCACGACGCGGATTGCATTCAGAATGCACGGGTGGTTACGGAGTAACTAACTGGCCACGGAGTAACTATGTGGTCTTGGCATCCGTAGTTTAGTTACGGAGTATTGCTGGGCAAACTGGGAAGCTGGTGTCGGGTTGAACGGGAAACGAGATTCCGTCTAGGACAAGGGGTTTCCTTGGTCGGTTCAACCTCGGGCCCGAGGCTACACTGATTGGCTACATCATGACATCGTCACTTGCCTGCAGCACCTCAATCTGACGCTACTCCGTAAGTTAAACATGATACCGTGTCCCCCGCGAGTCGTCGGACACACTGCTGGCGTGTGATGAAAGGCAACGTTGGAAAGTGCACTTCTCCCGTTGCGTTTGACCTGTGATTACTCTCCAAGTCTACTTCGTAGTGCGTCGCCTTCATACCTTCAGATCGAACAGAGACTCTGAGCCAGTCGCAAATTCAGCTTCAACGAGGCCAGCCATGATGCGAAGAGGTGCCAGACTCCGTCACCAGAGACTTGGCCGACCGTACTCCGTACTCCGCGCCACGAAGAAGACAATGAAGAAGAAGCCGCATGCTGAGTCTGTGTTTTTACAGAACATACAATGGAGAACGTAGAGTTACGGGCCATGAACACGACTCCAACACTCATTCAGCCGTTGTGCTTACATACAATGCAACGATGCCATCACTTGTTCTGCTGCTCCGTACACAAAAGATCTTTAGGCTTTGTTCTGGCCGTTTCTACACGCCGACACCCCGCACAAGTCTTAAGCGCCAAGTTTTCGCGCCTCGCTGGATAGCGCCTTGGAAAGACATGGCCAAGGCCTTCCTAGCTAGACTTATGCAACTCAACAAGTGCGGTATTTTAAAGTTTCGCAACGCTGTTCCCACATGGTCAGGGTGGAGGAGGACTCTAGGACTGAAGAGACACATACTCCGTATATGTTCTCCCTACTCCGTACTAGTACTACTGTGTGCTTCGTCGGGCATCACGGAAAAGTGAGTGGGCAAGCCTCATTTGCCGTGGTTCGCAGGCAAAAGGGGCAATGCTTCACGTGATCAATTTCTCGTCAAGGGAAGAAAACTGGCTGCAAATACTCCGTACGCGTCGACAAAGTACGCTCATGTGCCAGGTCATCAATGGCTCGGGCTCGGGCCATGGGTCGCGTATTGGGTATGTAGGGTGGGAGAGGACCCCGTGGCTTATTGCTGCCAAGCTGATAACCGGGTCATGCAGGCCACGCAATTCTCTCCTCTTCGTTCCTGCAAGTCGGCGTTGCGAAAAAAATTGGCATGGTTGCATGGCGCTACTGTAGGTACGGAGTAAATGTGAGGGTCCCAGTGCTTTATCGGACAAGGGGGCGACGACGCGATGGCTGTAAATGGGGGCCGAGTAGAGACTGGCTTGCAGTTGTCGATTTTTCTTCTTGGTGTGTGCTCCGTACGATGCGCTGTATTCCCTGCCATCCGGGTCGCTGAAGTGTTGTTGGTGCTCGCGAGCTTGTGGGTTGGTTTGCTCTCATCCCACCGAATTCTTGCAATTCGCGATTGACAGATACGGTAGTAAGAGAAAAAGCAGTCCTGATAAGCAGCAATAACGTAATTAGCGGTACCAGCAGTACGACTGCTCTAGAGCTGGGTTACATGTGATGCCTTTGTACGGCCATTCGTCGGTGGAAATGGACGTTGCGGGAAAACGTTGGTTAATCGAGGAAATTGATCAAAGAGCCCGGAGCCATGTGCTCCGTCAAACCTGGAGTCAAGTCGTAGTGACACTTCCAGGCTGAAGTCAGGCGCCGTTTCAGTTTACTCTGCAGATGGGGCAACTCCGGCTGCGATTGGCCGCCGTCAGCGGGCATTTTGGAAGGTGCGGCGGTTGGTGCAAGCCCTCTGGAGCCAATTGATCCCTCTTTGACAGGGGGGGGGCTCCGGCGTGCACAACGTGCAGAATGCTGAGTTACTCCGTACTGAGTACCTGCCCAGCCAACCAGCCCGCGTGTTTGTTTGATCAAGGGGTGGGGGCCAGCGATACAGTCCCGGCCAACCAGACCTCTGTTCCTGGCGCAATTGACCAATGGAAATAAGGATCTGCCCGCTCAGTAAGATCGTCCTGGGACAGGCATTTGGTACGATCTGGTTTAGTTAACGTAGGGAGGAAGTTACTCCATGTCTGTACTCGTTCGTGCCTGCATCTTCCCCTCTTTCCACTCTTCTCTCAACTCCTTTATTCGGCGGGGAGAACAAACAAACAATGAGATACCGGAGCTGCTGAAGACAAACAGTTCTGGGCAATCGCAGCAGAGAAATGTCCACCTGAAACCAAGACGGAGACTGAAGCGAGTCTTGAAGCCTTTAGCGCAGCCATCATCATTGACCAGACAGTATGGAGTACCTGCAGACGGACTGGTGTTCCCACTCGTTGTTGTGCTGCACGGCGGAAGTGACATCTGCCGGTCCATGTTGTCCTTTTGATACACTAGTATGCGCAGGTCACTGGTCATGGCAGTGCACGCTGTTTTCCACTTTGAAAGGATTTGGTTATTAAGGGTTGTTGTGTACGGAGTACGGAGTAGTATCCTGTGAGAATCAGACCTTACTCACCCATTCGCGGTCCCGTCTGTCACACACGTTACGTGGCCGAAGCTATCTACGACACAGGATTTGAGCAAGGCAACACTGAGGCCTCAAACTCCGTCCAGAGCACGGGGTTGCTCACTCCATGTGCGTTTGTCCTATGAAGGCGGGCTCTGGATCCGGTCCGGCCAGAACTTGCTACTCGAATGCCACACATACAGTGCGGAGTGTGGGTAGGGAGGAAACAAATGGCGGTGCCGCAAAGAAGAGACAAGAGACACGAGTAAGCCTCCAGTTCGGATGATGTGCCTTGGAGAAACCGTGGCTCGTTTGTTCTGTTTGTGCCAAGTCATCTGTCTGGTTGTACGGAGTACTCCGTACTGCACTGCACCAGATCATGCCCAACAAGTCCCTGCATGCCTGTTGGACAGATGGCTCGTCATTCATTGATGGCTCTTTGTCAGGTATGGATTGCGTTGCCCAAACGATGCACAGCGGACCAACACAAGTGCAATCAATCGTGCTCTGACGACGACGACGACGACGACGACGGGGTGGGACCCGTCCGACATGGTTTTTTGGGCGCTTCGCTGTCATTGTAGAATTTACTAATCACGATGCTGTGCATACGTGATACGTGATGTGAGCGATGGCATGCCCAGGGGGCCACGCACATCTTGGCACATGAGTTGAGGGCATGGTGCCGACTCGTGCGTGGCTGGCTGCGTGCACGAGGTTGAGCCAAGATACACGCAGACCTCGTATAAGAATGCTCAAGTTGTGTACTCCGTACTGAGTGCTCCGTAGACCGAGGTGCATCGTAGCGCTGGACATCCCTGTGTTGCACAGCATAGCATGAAGCATGGTCAAAGGCTCGAAAGTCAATCCAATTGTGCCGTCTCTTTGGCATTGGGAGCCCTTTGGATGAGACTGAAAACAAGTCGGCGCTCAACATGCAACATGGCATGGGAGCGCTTGGCGGCGGCCACTGAATTGGCGCCCACTGATTTGAAGGTGAAATTTTGGTCAATGTCGGACCGCCCGCTCGGCCTTCAAACGTTCAATGTTCGTTCTGAATGCGGAGCTGCGCGAGAGGTCAGAGGGCCCAGTGGGTTCACACTTCTGCTAGGACCGTTCGATGTTCTCCACCGGACCCGGTGAACCTTGGTGCCTCCCCCACCTCTCGCTGGCTTAGACGGGTCCCCTGGCGTCGCTACGGTTCCCCCCCTGCCCTGCCCCTTTGCCCTTGGCATGAGCACAATCCGTCTGGCCTAACGGTGGATCCAGGTACCGACCGACGGAAAAGGTCCCCCGTCGCCGATCGTCGCACACCCGTTCATCCGACACGCCCAGATCTGACCACTCACCGTCCACCCCGTCCGGCACACCGTTGCAGAGCACACGCCCTCTCGCTCACCGTGCCACATTGTCTTCTCCCTCTCGTGCCGGATTTTGATATTTCTAACCTTTCCACCTCACCACTCACTCGCTCAGCTTGTTTCGTCTCTCTGTTTCTTTTCCACCCTCACCTATTTTACATTCCTTTCACCACCGCAACGTTTCTGTTGTCCCTCCTTTTTGCTCCTCGGGGCACTCACCACAACACAAAAGCAACAACATCACCACCACTTCTCAAGTCGCTAGCTTCGACTGTTTGGTTCTTCGCAAATTCAGCTCCTCCTTTTGCTGCTATTTGCACCCCAACTTATCCATTCTTTGCTGCGTCTTTGAAAGACGGCTTCACTTGAACCTTTTCCCTCTCCTTAAACGGCCGTGCCGAAGAAATTCAGGTTGCGTTTGCACAACATCACCTCAATTCAATCTTTTACCAAACAGAAAGCGAGACCCTGGAGTCATTTACTTTGACTCGCCGAGATTCAGTAACTCGTCATAACCAATAACGACATCATCACCCAATATATACTACTCCCGGTATAGACAATCATCGTCACCATGTACTTCAACAAGGTTTCCGCTCTCATTGGCGCCATTGCCGTCATCGAACAGGCTTCCGCCCTCAGCTTGCACCGACATGAGCACAAGTTGGAGAAGAAGCAGGATGTCGTTGAGGTCTACACTGTCGTCACCACCATCTACGTCGAGGAGGGAGCTATCCCCGAGCCGACTGCCCCTGTCGGAGCCAACAATGCCAATAACGTCCCCCAGAACTTCGTGACCGTCCCCTCCACGCCGCCCAAGATCATCGCTCCCGAGCTCAAGGCTGCTGCTCCCGCCCCCGCCCACACGACGCTGGCCACGCATGCCAAGCCGGCTCCCACCTCCGGCAGCGGCCCTGGTTCCCACGGCGGCGCTCCTTTCTCCGGCAAACGCGGCCTTGCCTACAACGACGCCAAGCTCGCCAACTTCTTCGGCTCCCAAGCCAAGTCCGGCGCTTTCGGCTGGTCTTACAACTGGGACGCCACGCCTTTCGGAATCGACTCTCGCTACAGCTTCATCCCCATGCTCTGGGGTAACAAGGGGGACAAGTTCCAAAAATGGGGCACCAGCTGCGGCATGGCCAACGGCGCCAAGGCCGTCTTCTCCTTCAACGAGCCCGACAATGCTGGCCAGGCCGCCATGGACCCTGCCACCGCCGCCGCGCACCACGTCAAGTACATGAACCCTTGCTCCGGAAAGGCCCTCGTTGGTGCTCCCGCCGTCACCAACAGCGACAAGCCGGCCGAAGGTCTCCGATGGCTCACCAGCTTCGTCGACACGTGCAAGTCCAAGGGCTGCAAGTACGACTTCTGCAACGTTCACTGGTACTCCCCGGCCAACCAGATGGACAGCCTCTTCACCCACCTCGAGCAAGCCCACAAGATCTGCGGCGACAAGCCCATCTTCCTGACCGAGTTCGCCCCTCTCGGCTCCCCGGCCGAGATTGACGCCTTCATGACCAAGGCTGTCCCCAAGCTCGACGCCCTCAGCTACCTGCACGGCTACTCGTACTTCATGGTCCGGCAAAACAGCCTCCTGAGCTCAGGCAACTCGCTGAGCTCCGTCGGCAAGATCTTCGCCTCGCTTTAGATACAACCCATCCATACACAATTGAATCAACCTTTTTTTTTTCTCTTCCCTCTCCTTCCTCTTCCTCTACACTCGCTAGGGTATACCCACTTCTTTTTTTTCAGGTTCATTTTCTCCTCTCTTTTCCCAATCCGCCCATTCGCTTCATCGGATGAGAAAACAGACACACAAATCCAGGGAGGGTCCCATGGGAACAATGGCATGATTTCAAGGGGGAAAGGCACGTTTCTAGCAGGGCGTAAGGGAATTCGGAAAGATTCTCATTCTAATGTACATATTCGGCCGACTTGCTCTCGCGCTTATACATACAGTAAAGGGAGAGGTGCTTTTCTTGAAACACAAAAACCCAAAGTCACTAGCCAAGAGGATCATATCATGTGTTGTTCTAGCATGCAGGTCAGGTCCCTTGCGTTCCACCCGGTTCCCGCATGTTTTCTTCTTCTTCTTAGAAGGCCCTCGAGTAATCCTGCACTGGAGGAGATGGCTACTGTTAGTGATTTTACGAACCGCCATGACAATTGATGCAATTTCTTGTTTACATGGCGGCTTGTCCGTTTTGATGTGACTGGCCGGGCGAGACGCACATGCTCTCTTGCCTGTCGGTGCCAGAGAAACCGGCCGTGAATCTCGGATCGTATAGCCGTGGGTGCGGACTGGCATCCCAATGTCTCGCCATGACGAGTGCGTTGTTGGCGGGTAAAAAGGACCGCGGGTCGGTGTCTTGGTGGCTGAGACAAGGCGCTTCTGATAGAACTACTGCTTGGCACTTGGTCGAGACAAAATAGTCGGTTTCCATGGACGACGACGGTTGCGATGTGGAATCGATTGCCTCATCGCAGCACAGAACATACTTGCCACCAGGGTCATACAGGAACAACCCGCTAGAGCTGTCCCGCGGTGATGCTCACTCTGGAGTTGTATGTCTCCTGAGCATCATGGCGGAGATTTGCACTACCCTCCTCTGCAGCAGAGTAATCCCGGCCGCTTGGGACGCCCATCGGGAGGTGTTGAAAGTCGCCGCCGTCGCCGCAGGGCTTGCTCTCGCGTTCGATGAGGGTCGTGACCATGACGCTTCCGGCATTTGCGGCCGCACCCGCCTGCGTGGCCATGTGTTTCGAGGACTGAGTCATAGGGATTATCGAAAGCTCTACGGTCGTAGATGTCGCCGAGGAATGCGCTACGCCTGGGGTGAGTGGCCTGGCGAATCGTGACCGAATGTTTCTCTGCCGTTGACGGCGCCGCTTGCTGAAGATGCGGTTGACGTCCCCGCGTTGTCCTTGGACGTGACCCATTGGATAATGGCAGCGGAAAAAAGGACTGGCAGTCTGCTTAATTGATTGGGCAGAAAGATGGGACATGCTCAACTTACTGTCACAATTACAGCTAATCAGACACACCCAGCCGGGCTCGCCATGAAGTGATACCAGCGCCGAGAGGTTTCTATCGATATCAGCATCTTGGTTCAATCACGGCTATCAGGAAGGAAACTTCCCCGGCATCTCGTACATTATGCTGCTGAGCAGCGTGCACACTGCTCCGCAAAATGTTCGGAAAGCAACGGTTCGAAGTCGTATGTTTGCGTGCGAGCGTGGCATGTTCTTGTACGAGTAGAGCTCTGCCTAGGCGTCAATGAGTGTGCGAACGACGCGCTCCCACAATCAGAAGCTGACTTACTGCGGAGAGGGATGAGGAATATGATTGTGAGATATACATTGACAACGGTATCGAAGGACATGAGCGGAATCATGACAAAGCTCTCCATGCCGATGATGCATTCCCCGTTCCGCAGCCTGGCTATGCGACTGCGTCCGGACAAGACGTGTAAGTCGCCCGGCCGAAAGTCCAATGCACACGATGCAACGTACAAAATGAAGTTGAGAATGACAACAGCCAGGTACACGGCAAGCATTCCTGCAGAGTTAAACAAGTACAATCTCGAGCGGACTCTCTTCTTCGCCGTGCCGCGAATAATGTGCTGCCGCACGTCAGTCAGTCATCACCCATCTATAAGTGAGCCCGTCCACATGCCGCGCAACATACCGCCTTTTCGGCAAGAAAAAGGTATATAAACTTTTCGAAACAAACGTCAGTGCCTGCAAGACTCAGCCCAGCAGGCTCAGATATCGGCAGTTCTCACAATCTAGCCCCCTGTTAGAAGAAGGACAGAACAGAACCGTTATTGGAACACGGCCACCAACCTTGGTAGTGACATAGCAGACGAGGCAAATCAGAATAGCGCTATCACAAGCTCTAAAGCTACCATTCAAGCCAATCGAGTGCTGCAGCAACGCCGAGGCAAAGACAAAGAGATACGAGTCGGCGTATATGGCAAAGACCACTGCCCACACAGGTCAGCCGGACAACCGCACGAACAAACGAACTCTTCCGACGCATGGGGGAAAGACGCACACCACACGACGACAGGCAGACGACTCCAGGACCGGATAACCAAGCATCTTTGCGCTGCGCCAGTCAAGATCCGCGCCACGCAAGAACGGACAATGCCCACGGTACGTACTCAGGAACAAAGTCAGCACGCTCGTCGACAACAGCGAAACAACCAAGCCAAGGACCCTGCCTGCCGCAGGGACTGGCCTCCCGTCCGCCGGAACTGTTTCCACGACCATGGTGGGATCGAGACAGTCCCGCGCCCACCCAGCGTAGTAAGTAGTAGACCTACGCGGCAAGACGAGAGGGTGCGGGAGTAAGCGTTCGAGGCGTGTAGTGTGAATCGGAGCAAAAGCGTGGATCAAAGAAAAGTGAAGAAGAGCAAGTAAGTAGCAGGACTGGCAACAGAGCAGACGAGTCCACCGGTAACAGACCTGGACGTCCCGGCGGAATCGGCCGTCTATCGCACAGGTGATGAGCAAGGCGTCACAACGGACGAACTGGAGAGTTTCGAGTCGCCATGGCAAGACGGCACTGGGCGTCCCGTTGGAGAAATGGACTTGACGCGGGATGCACCTTCCGTCCAAGGTGGCGTGTCAAACGTCGGCTCGCGCAGCCGCTTGATGATGTCTTGACACACAAGACACATGCCTTTGTTGATTGCTGCCGGATTCTTTGGTGCCTCACTTGCAACAAGCGACCGAGGTTGATCAGCGGTACATTGCTCGTCGTGAACAACACATCGCAGGTGTGGATGAACAATGTAGAAAGAAGCATATCGCGGGATTTCCGCAAGACAGTTGATTCATGCTGGTTGGTCAGTCAGCAAACCATTGAACGACCCGGTACATACACATCCTCTCCCCTGGTCAAGGAACCTGTCATCATGCCGCGTGCGTGCACCAAACTAACTCGTCATTTGGTTATTCCTGGGCAACACGTTCGTGAATCTATCAGCCATCTCCTGCGTCTAAACCAGCAGCCAAGCCAGTAACCTTTGCCTCATGCGGCAAGTCCCTCGCAAGTAATAGTCTTCTCCCACGATACGTACATACACATCGCGGTCGTCGTCGTGTTCAAGCATGGGAAACACCACGAGTACTACGAATCCAGTCTCGGGCCCGTTGTTGGGGGTGCATTAATGCCAAATCATATTAAAACACAGTCATTCGCTCGTCGTGAACCAATCTTATCTAACGCCTCGCAATGCTTTCCTTGTATCTTGAGTATGTACCTCGAAGTAAAAAAAAAAAAAAAAAAAACCCACGCTAGTGTATATTCAGATCAAAAGCCTGTCAAAGGCTCCATTATTACGAGATGGCCTCAGCTGTGTGCACAGCTTTGAATGCTTGATGCCAAACCCCGAGCACGGTCCATCCCGTCCGTCGATAAATACGTGTATACGTGCGATTCATTATGTGTGAACGATGGCAACAATACCATCGTGTCTCCTGTCAGATCTCCTGGGCCGTTACGAGTTTGCGGGCTGAGATCTCGTCCTTATGCGAAACTTGTCCTTGAGCTTGTCCGTCAGACGAGCGGCTTGTGGCCTATCCACCGTTTCCGGCTCTTGGACTTCGCGATTTGTGAATTGAGCCCGCATCTGTCGAAGGACAGCTATGCGCTCTTCCACGCCAGCCTGCCGTAATCTATTAACATCCAACAGGCGACTGAGTCGATTGCTGTGAGTCATATGAGAGCTTTCGCCGTCCTCGCCCTCCACGACCAAAGGTGGAGCTAGATGTTCTTCTGGGTCAGACGAGGATGGATCCTTGGGAACCCGTCGGCCAGGACGAAGATCCAGCCGGCTGCAAATATTGTCAGTACCACTCCTGACACGTAGGCGCTCGCACACACATCACGAGTTCACTTACCACAAGGGGCACGTTCCAGACACGTTCACAAGCCAAGGGTCAACACAGTAAGGATGGAACTGATGGTTGCAAGGCAACATTCTCACATCCTCGCCAACCTCAAAGTCTTCTGTGCATATGGAACAGCCCAGGTGTTCCTCGCCTTCCTCATCTCGTGCCTGTCCGGGAGACGCATCCGGCGCCTGGGAATTCTGCTCCGCTGACGGTTGCCCATTGCGTTCAATCTTATTCGCAAGGGCAGCGGAGGCTGCGGCTGCCGTCCGGGCTTCTGGCGCCTCGTTCTCGCCGGCACTGGCTGCAGCTCTCTGAGCCACTGTCTCGTGTCCGTGGCCGGTGCCTCCGTCGAGCTCAACTTCCGGGTCAGGCTTTGCAGACCGTTGATTTCCAAACTTGACAATTGGAATCGTGTCCAGCACGGCGCGGGCCAAACCTTTTGCTCTGCTTTGGCGAGGGCGCCCACCAAGTCCCCCACGCGGTCCGTATCTCTCGGGATATCGATGGGCCCGAATGGCACCTGTGGCGATGATGACCAGGAACAGGATGGTGATGATGCCTGTTATGCTGTATAAAATGCTCATTGCAACCGCCGAGTTGTTTCCCCCACCTTCACTTGACCCAGGGTTGAAATTTGGCTGTCCAGGCTTCCCGGATATGTGGACGTCAGCACTCGTCACTGGCTGTGTGCCGTTCAAATACGACAAGACTCCGCCGGCCTCCCCAGAATCGGCCATGGACAAGATGCTTGTGTACTGCGGAGCGCCCTCACTCGAGATTAGACAGATATTCTGATCGATGGTGTACAGGACGATTGCATTGAGCGACGCCTTCATGAGTCTGCCGAGCATCCTGTCGGGGGTAATGAATCCGTCAGAGGTAGACTTGTCGCAAGATAAGAAGGCAACGGTGTCGCCGCCGGACAAGTCGCTGTAGGAAGAAACGTTGGCTGCCTTGAGATGGCCCGTGATATTGATGGACTGCGGAGTGGTAGGATGGATGAAAAGCATGTCAGCAGTAAACCAGGGGCAAGTCAGCTTTCGGAGGAGCAGATTCTCACCCCGCGAACGACGCCGGTTCCGTTAAGTCCCACGCTCTCAGTCAAGGGAATCACGGTGTACATGGACGACGAGCTCTTGCCGCCCGGCTGGAGCACAATGGCCATGTTAAGAGCACTCGGCTTCGCCCACTCCGGGACATCCTTCTGGGCGGACGTGAAGACGGTGATGTCCTCCTGCGCAGAGACCAACGACGCGGCAAGGAGCATGGCCAGCATTGCCGACCAACGCCCGCTGCGAAGGCCAGCTCGCACGTTGGCCATGGCCGTTGTGCGTAGGCTCGGCGGCGGGCAGCTGCGAGCTTGGCACTGGCACTGGCACTGGCACAATAATGTCGTCGTGGATGAAGCAGGATTCGAGAGGTCTGCGTCGAGGACGGAAGGGCCGGAACGTGCCAGGTGAGAAGCAGGCAGATGGGACAGATGGATGGTCAGCTCGACAATGGGCAGACCTCGGCGGGGAGCGGCCGGTTGTAGTCCTCTAGCTCAAACCGAGCGAGGCGACATTGGTTGTGCTACGAGAAGCGTCGCCGTTGTCAGCGAACTGATGGTGACAAAGTGAAGGGTTCGTCGTTTGATGACGGAGACCGGGGGCGGGCCTAGACTGAGGCACGGCAAACAGTTGAGACCAAACTCTCATTACTGAACGGCTATGACTGACTAGCGTCTACGTAGGAGATAGGCCGGCGTTGGTGAGTAGGGGTGGCGCAAACGGGTGGAGGTGGAGGTGGAGATGCGAGATGCGAGATGCTAGATGGAGATGGAGATGAGAGATGGAGATAGACGGAGATGGCGAGGGCCGGTGGCGGGTCGACGTGATGTCGGCAAGCGTTGTTGCTGTTGTCGTTGTGTCACCGTTCGATGTGGTCTGTAACTACTATTACGTACATGTGCGTTGGAGAATAAAAGTACTCGGTACCTAGGCGCCCGGCCCCTGTTTTTGGTGACAATAAAAAAGTATGACAAGACAGGTAAAATTTTGTCACCAGCTGGTAGTCAGACTTACCACAGGTACCTACCTAAGGTAGGTGACAATTTTGACCTGTCTTGTCATACTTTTGCTGTCACCAGAAATAGCAGGTGGCGCGCGTAGGCAGATACTCCGTAGGTACTCCGAACTTAACCTCTCGGTACCCAGGTACGGAGCACTAAGAAGAGAGAAGGGGGCGCGGAGATTCAACGTTCCAACGCTCAACGTCGCAGTTCCTCGGGTGCATGTGCGATGAGCACCAAGTCAGTTCATGTCGACGCAGCATTCGAAAGCTTAATGTGCCAAGCCAAGATTGAATTGAAGCCTGTGTACTCCGTAGCCGCTTAAGAGACCCCCAGCCTAGTGACGCGACCAAGACCAGACAGGAAAGCCTCGGCGTAAACTCTGTAACTCGTTTTTCTCGCGCACTTTTCGCACCAGCTGACTTACCTCGCCAAGTCGCATAAATCATCGCGGACAGGAATACGGAATAACACCCCATGGTCTACTATTTCATTTCATCCCTGCCCCCCTCTTTTTTTCATGACTTGAGCACGTCGAGGCCTGACACACCCGATTCCTGCGATTTCCTCACCCCAGCTCATCATGGGACGATGCTGCCACATACCTGATACACGCGCCCCCGTCCCAGCTCGCCCACAACAGCAGCCGACGAACACGTTACAGGTTTGCCATATCGCCGAGAGGATGACGCCGATGCCACATGCATCAATCTTAGCTACCCCGAGCCTCCCATGTTCGAGCCTCGAGTTAGTAGTACCAAGCTAGCTACATAGCATATCAGTCCAACTGCTCAAGCCCTCTAGGTTATCCCAGGATACCCTAGACACACCACTTCCTCGTTAACCCTCGATCCTCCATCACGTTCTTCAGCAAAAACACCATCAACAGTTGTAGCAGTATCTTATTAGTCGATACTACATAGACCACGTGAATCACACAATCAGAAGACACCACATCTAGCCAGCACCCTCTTGACGCATTTGCTCACTATCCAGAGAATCAGACACCACACGTTACACAACTCATTGTTAACCAGCAAAAAGCACAGCAGCAGCAGGGAAAAGAACCCATCCCTCCCCCTCCCTTCTTCATCTATCACGGCTTTCTCCCTACCTCGCCTTCACCACCCTCATCAAGCCATCTCCAAACGCCAACTACCCTGGATGGAGACAACATCGTGCCACATGCCAACCAACGTTCGTCAACGAGTCGTAAACCACCCCCTTGGCGTTTTGAGACGAGCCCTCGCAGCCCGATTGATAACTAGGATGAACCCAGCCGATCGATAGATAGTTCTTGCGCATGGAGACGGCCCTAGCAACAACAGTCCAAATAGAGGTCTCTTAGCTCACCTCTCAAACACAGGCTACCAGGTCGGAGTTCCCAGGTCCCGTGACGTTCTTGGCACACATCACCTTTCTACATTCCCCCGTTCAGGCATCCATTCTAGACAGGATGGACTAATGACTTGGCTTTGCTTAGTGGGTAACTAGGGGTGAACCGTGTTTCGTTTATGAAAAAGATTCTGCTTGTAAGTAAGCCGTGGCCAAGTCGGCCAGCCTCTTCGCATCCACGGCGTGCGGGATGGCAAATAACAGGCGGACAAGCCGCAGACGTTGGACCGACGACAGATCATCGCCTCGGAGGTGCCCGAGGCCCTCATGTAACGGAAAGAGCTGGGCATAGATGTTACAGCCCGAGGCGCAATGTTGAGTTATCACTTCCCCGTGAACGCCGGAATGGGATCAGATGCAGCGTTGAGGGTCTATATGCGAGCGTCTGGTTTGGGCGAGATGCTACTGCTATCGTTTAGATCTCCTCCATGTCCTCAAGATCATCCATGGGAGGGTACTCCCCAACCTCGACTCGCTCTGGACGTACGAACACCCCATGCTTCATTGGTGATGGTTCCCCCCAGTATCGAGTGCCGTCAATGCTACCGTCATTCTTGCCAACAGGCTCGTCTAACTGGACACCCACCCACTGCCCAATGCCGTTCGGGATCTCCTTCACCTCTCCCACATACTTGACCACGCCACGCCTGGCGTCTTCACCGCCGATGCGGCACCTCTTACCGACTTGAATGCCACGTTGGCGCACCTCCTGTTCCAGAGTTTCCAGCCTGGCTTGCTCGTGGCTTGCGGCGTTGGGGTCGAAGCGACCGAGCTGCTGGGCTCTTTTCCACGCCAACACCGAGTCTGTCTTCTTCTCGTACTCCCCCTCGGGCATCACATACTTATCAACCCCAGACGTGTCGGTGTAGTTGGGCCTTGCGCCGGGTGGTCGGGTATCACCCACCTGTCAGTGAGAATAAACTATGTCAGCAAAACCGTCTCTTCGTCTCTGTCTCTCTCTCGCTGCCCCATGTCTCTTCTTGCTTTTATTCCTTGCCAAATTTCGTGCTTCTAGAAAGCTAAACAAAGGTGAAAAGGATCACATTGAGCCGTCAAGAGGAAGTTGGCCAGCCCATGGACCAAACACGTACTGGGTGAAGCGAGCCAAGGCAATGAATGAGAAGATGGTTGTAGCAAGGATAAGGAACATCTAGCCGAGCTCGCAACGGCCCCCAATCACTGCCAGACCAGACACTCCGTAAGCCCGATTTGTGTTTGCCTCCCCTTCATGATTGCCATGCGCAGGGATGTCGTCCAAGACTTTTTGTGCCATACACCAGAGAGCAGATCCTAAGAATGATTTGGCACGTCACGGAAAGACGACAGTGAGTAGAAGGGCAGTGAAGAACAAGATGGGCAAGAGCAGGAGAGGAAGAAGAAGAAGAAGAAGGCAAAAGAAAGCAAAGAGAAAGAAGAGAAAAGAAACGAAGGGAAAGGAAAGCAAAGCAAAGGAAAAGCAAAGAGATAGCACCAAAGTGATAGACTGCAGTCGTCTGTCCGACTATGTTGGTTTTCCATCCCAATCCATAGTCCCGCCGATGCCCTGGTCCATGAACGGGTTGTCTCACGAACAAATGAAAAGTTGTAACCAAAGACTTACGTGCAGCTCGGCATAAGGCGCCAGGGGAAAGCTGGACAGGCGGGTGTCGTCCTCGTCTGCCGCCTCAACGGGGATGGCATCCGACCCTCCTGAAGTCCTGAGACTGAGCTTCTGCGCGGACGGGGGCACGCCCGTGATGGGCTCGAGTTTCGTCTTGAGCGCGGTGATGGACCATGAGGGCGTGATGCGCCGTTCGGACGCCGAGTTTTCTGAGATTACCTGCAGCGGTATATCGGCCATAGTTTTACTTTTTCCTCCTTCTTCTTCGTTCTTTCGAAGTGCGATCGGCTCACACGTAGTTCGATGTCTCCCCACCCCGGTCTCTCGCTTGGAACGGTGTGGAGTTGGGATGGGTTTTTTTCTTCTTCTTGCTTTTCCTGTAGATAGTTATCTCCCTTTTCTTTTCCTTTCCTTTCTCCTCTGGTCCGTTGATTTATCCCGTCGTCACCTTGGCCTGAGAAGTACCAGGCGCGGGAGAGCGGGATTCCCTTTCTTTGAAGGGACGACGCAGGCGGCAGGACAGCAGCAACCGGCGGAAGCGTCGTTTCAAAGTCCAAAGCTTCCGCAGCTTGGTTCCATGTACGTGCCGGTAGGAGCGCAGAGACAAGCGACGAACGAACCCTGACATTCGTATCTGGTGCGAGGTGAGTGGTTGTCTCAGGACGACTGACGAGTGGGGGCGGCGGTTTGGTTTGGCTGCTTAACCGGGCAACGCGTTTTATGTCATGTGGGGAAGGTCGAGCTGGAAGACATTGATTGATTTATTGTCCGAGGAGTACGGAGTACGTACGGAGTACGGAGTAACTAACACGCATTCGATATGCATCTTGTCAAGAGGAAGCAATACAAGTACACAAGGAAGAGCGCGTCTCAGCGGCTCAACTGGAAAGAGGAAAGAAAAAAATAAGATTGATTGAGAAGTACGGAGTACGGAGTAGCCAGAGAAAATAAATACCCGATACTCAAATTAAACCTGCATGTTGTCTTTTCCCCGTATTCAGAAGAGTACCAGACTGATGCTGACAAATGACACCAGAGTAACGAGAGCATCAGACCTAGGAACAAGAGGATTGACTACAAAAAAGTCAAGGTACTGATTGATCCTTGTTTCCTTTCCCGCACTTGGACGAGTTTTGATCAAGATGCATACGGATCATTCAAGTTAGTTTAGCTCGGTAGGTCCTTCCTTTGGTATCAGCGCAACTGCCATGTCTCGAATCGCAGTGCCACGTCAAAAGCAGACTAGCTGCGGGCTACGTGGTACTCCGTACCTAGGGTACATACGTATGTACAGTGCACACACACACACACACACACACACACACACACAACACACACACACACACAAGTCTGGCACTGACACCAAGAACACGTCAGGGTCTGGTCGCGGATTGGATGGCAAACGAGTCATCTTGGCCACTTCTGAAGCATCTACACGCGCCGCCGCTGTTTCGCAGGATATCTGCCTATGCTCGCTGGGGCGGGCCAGGCTCTGCTCTGTGTATTTCGCACAGGATCCGTCCCGTCACCGAGGCCGCCAACGTCGGGACGCCCGACTCGGCTGTGCCAATGAAGGAGTTACTGCATGGCTGGCTTGCCTGCCATCAACAAACTTGAAAACACCCCTCGTCGTTCCGCATCTCGCCTCCCGCGTGTTTGCCATCTAAGCAATGACCACATCTTCTCTTTCCAGACCCTTACTGATCATCCAAGGCCTGAGAGGCGAACTGTGGGCCTGAAGCTGACCAACATGGCAAATCCTTCCGGACCCAGAGACACCGTGGCACACCCCCCAAGCTTCTCTTGCTGTCTCCGTAATGAAGCCGTCAGCCACAGACAGGTCGATATTCGCATCAAGCATCAAGAATCGTAGCCTCTGCGTTGGGCTCGGCACCCGTTCCACTTTTTTCTCATGCTCTTCATATCAAATCAGCCCATGGACATTGAAGAACAGCCGCACCCCTCTCCACCAAGATACTGCAACAGTACTGGGAAGGAGATTGAGTCTATATCCCGAAACGAGATATAACCCTTGCCCATGGTTCGTTCCAGAGGCCTTGCGTTGGCCAGCACGACACAGAGCCATACACACCCATAGGCCATATCTGTCTGCCCTTGTCTGGGTCCCCATGTCGAACAAGAACCCACAAACTCGGGTCGCAGGCAGCCTGGATGGACAAGGATGTTGACGCAGAGCAGAGTGAATGCAATTACCAGAGCAGTTTAGCTCCCGGCTTCAGACAAGGCCCCGATTCAATGTTGCCTCATCTCAACCTTGTCGGCATTTGCCGTAAAAATGCCGTGGTCAATGTTGCGATAGAGTTTGAAAGCAACCATGTCAACTCGAGGCTGGCTTTAACGATTAAAAGTAGCGGAAGAAATACTCAATGGAACTCACAGGGGAAAAACAGGGTACAGTAGATTACCTACAGGACGCCGCATCGTGCATTGAATGCCAGTAGTGGTAGGATGGTATGTCTTACTCCGTCATGTCTTCTGTCTATTCTGGGGAAGCGCTTTAGTTACTAGTCCATCGCGGCCGAATGATCAACCACTTCAGACCATACAAATACTGAAACACGCGTGCGGCTGGACCAACATCACGACTGCCACTACATGATAGTGAACACGGCTCAGCCGCTTCACAACCATTGCTGCACGGCGAATCTGGAGCAACCGCTACTAGGCCGGCAGATTTCGCGCATCACATCAAATTGACCCAGGATGCCAGGATGGTCGGCCCACCGGCTGGGTTCTGGCGCCGCTGCACCTGGCCGCGCAAGGGAATCGGCCAATATTACGTCTCTGGACGGGGCTGGCTCCCTCGTTCCCGGAGCCGCCTAGTCGTCCTTGATGGTGGAAAATTGCGCCATTATACCATTGATGGATTGGAGACTCTGCTCCTACTCCTACTCCCACTCCGTGCTCCGTGCAAGGAGTCATGAACTTGATCAAGAGCCTGTGTGCCCACCGGCACGATGCCGCGACACTAGTTCTCTGGTTCCCCGTGCTCACCTTAATACGTGTAGTGTAGTGCCCAGGTTTGTAAGGAGGAAAGGAACAAACGACGACGACTTCAACAGGGAAAGAGCCGAGACTTATATAGTTCGGGCAAAGACCGAGGGCAAGGGTTGACCTTTCATAGGTCGGAAGAAATAATAGTGCTTTGTTTGTTGCAGAGTCGCTTGCAAACTCTTGAGCCGTGCTTTTTCTTGTGTTGCCATCGCTGTTTGCCCCTTTCTTTGGTAACGACTTTTTCCCGATAGGTCGGTTGACTGGTTGCTAAGTTAGCACTCATGAGTTCTCTTTTTTTCTTTCTTTTTTTTTCCCCTCATGGTTTACGCACCCCGTATGTATGGCGGATTGCATTGAACAATGGCCCCCGAGGGTTTCCCGGTTCCCGGTTCCCTGTCGAGCGATCCTGGCATCACAAGAAGCAGGTGACTCTGAAGAGACCTGTTCGCCTTGATAGTTAACTATGTCATACGCTTGGGTCGCTCTCGCGCAGTCCGCAATGATCCAAGACACTCACCGCCGGACGTCAATGTGGCCCAAGTTGGTGCAGTGTATGCCCAATCGATGATTGACATGAGGTTCCTTGTCTTGGGGCCACAATCAAATCAAGCAGTTTGTGCAGCAAGCCTCCATGTCAAGCAGCATGAACGACACCTTTTGTTGGCCACCGTCTCAGCCACGGATGGACGAGCTTTTTGGCGGTGAGGTCAAGGAAAGAAGAGAGATTTTCTTCGGTCTAAGAAAAAAAAAGAATAAAACCGCCTGTACGGAGTAGCTATACCGACTGTTGCGTGCAACGATTGGGAGGAATCGGGCGTGAACTAGAGCTGCGGCTTGGCGCTCGCCTGCACCCACATAGCCTTATGCCTCCCCCCCTTGCTGTCAAGTCCATGTTTGATGCCAAGTATGGAGTACTCGGATGCAAGCAGGCTCGCTCAGTTGACCAGGCCCTGTAGTGGCATGTTGGGTTGTTCTCGTCGTTCTCGTCGTCTTGCTGCGCCCTGCCTGGCACCGTAGCAGGCTAGTCCACCGCTGTGACTCTGCTGTCCAAGGGCCTAGCTGGGAGTGAAGTTGCCGAGTAATAATAATAGTTCTCGACTATTGACTTACGAGCCACAGGTGGCCGATGAATATGGAATGGTAGTTATAGCGTAAAAAGTTAAAAGCCTGGGCAGGTGGAGGCACAAGGAACATGGACCCACCATGCACGATGTCTCAGTCTCATCGCCCAACCAGGTTGTCGTGGCTCCTTCCTGCTCCTTAGGATGAACTTGGCTCGAGCGTTCCTGCCAACGTGCATGGGCTCCTCTTTCTTCCCTTTGGGCTCACTTGCTTTATTTCAGAAGGCGCCACAAATCCTCATTATGGAACGTCACGACACGACGAGACGTCCCCCTTTGTTGGCACAATGAGGCTAGGCGGGCGTGTGGTGGACCGACAGCACGGTTGACAGGGAGCGTGAATGTCTGCATGTCTGCATGTCTGCACGTATGTGAGTATGTATGTATGTATGTGTGTGTGTGCGTGAATGTGTGAATGTGTGAATGTGTGTATGTGTGTATGTGTGTATGTGTGTATGTGTGTATGTGTGTATGTACGTACCGTACGCAACGCATGTAGGGAGTACGTATAACATAGTATATGGAGGGGTTATTCGAGGTGTTGCACGTTTCTCCTTTTGCAGCTGCTGTTGGGCTCCAGCGGAGAGCCAGGCGGCATGACGAAGAATATCATGTATGAGGTAGATATTGGCAAGTCTTGCCTGGACGAGATCGGAGCCAATGCCGCTCTTGATGTCGCCTTCTTGGCGGTCGGAATGTCAGTTATGACCATCTTGCCCACATCCATGGTCTCATCTTAAAGGATACCACTACTGCTACTGCGTGCGCACTTGCACGGTCGCATCAAGCATCCCGAATCTCGCCAGCAGCCAAGGCACAGCACAGGAGGATGCTGCATGTGCTTACGCTGCTCGTCAGGCCGGAACACACCGGTGTGTGGTCTGGCGGCTTGGGTCATCAGCAAGCGTGTGTTGATGAACGGGTTGATCGTAGTTCGCAGCCCATCAACGAACGGTTCGAAACAGCCGGTCATGACGTGGACTGCCAGGACACCAACGACTCACCCTCCATGGTGACAGCCCGACGTGTGAGCCAACTCGGCCTTTGACCGCCAATTCGGACACTGGTCCAGTGACAAGTCGGGGATGTTTCCGGCGAGCGCGGCGTCATGCGCGTCAAAGAGGTGTGAGCAACCGTTGTTCGGTTCGGGCCTTGGGGGCGCTCGGCCAACTCACCTTGTATTATTAGTAGTTGTTTGTAGGCTGTGTCACCAGCGGAGCAAAAAAGCTGGCGAGGAGGTTCCATGTCAGTGCTGGCCATTTGGTCCGGTGCCTGCGAGAGGCGAAGATGTCGTAGCCGGGCCACTGGATCTTTGGGAACATGGTGGCAAAGGGTCGCCAGCCTCGCCAGGTAAGAAACTACACAGCTGTCTTGTCGAAGCATGGTGCATGGATTATCCTGACTTTGTTGTTGTTATTGTGAGGGTCAGTTCAAGAACATGTGGCATTCCCGGTCAATGCTTAAGATAACAATTCGAGTTACTCCGTGCACGAGGCCACCTCTCCGACCACCCTGGGCTCGTCGTACATAATGTCTGCTTCGGCTTCTCTGAGGCCGCCCATTTGCCAAGAGAAAAAGGAAGAAAAACATATATCAGGAAAAAAAAAGAAGAAAATCAACACAGTCAATTATAATATGGTTTTTTTATCTATTTATCTGATGCACCACAGGTACCGACCTTGGGCAACCCAAGATCCCTAGGTACCTGGTTAGATGACTTACATACTCCGTAGGTAGGGTACCTATGTAGCTTATGTATCAACATAAGCACAAACAAAGCCCCGTAACTCCATCCAAGCCGATAAGCTAAGATGCAGTGGGTGCTATGCATCTCGCGTGACTGGGCATACATGATGTGAGTGACTGCAACCAAGCGGGTCAGATCTTCAACAGCAAGGGTGCCACTGCGCAAAGCGCCCACAGAGCCCGCCAGCTTGCTACGCACTACTCCGTATTGTCGTACTCCGTACTCCGTACTCCGTACTGTAGACGCTTCCAGTTGGGTGGCGGCCGTCATCACCTCCCCAAGCACAGTCTCCCGGATCGCATCGTGTCGCATCGTGTCGCATCGTGTCGCATCGCATCGAATCGGACGCTGTTGCAGCAGCAGAAGCAGCAGCAGCAGCGCCGTGGCGGGATCTGGCGAACCCCACCTCCTCTTTCAGACAGTGTGTCTCTTTCGGACAGTGTGTCGTCATAGGCGGTGGGAAACAAACGATTGTCCTGTTCTCCTACGAACCAACAGCCTACAGCCAACAGCTCCTGCTCCTGCTCTTTCTTGCCTGCCTACGGAGTACAGTTGGCGTGTCTGCTGATCGCCAAGTCGGCAGGCACGGATGGCTTCGCAACACGCTGCTTCGCCGTCGGGCTCTGGCGGAGACCACAGCACATCTAAGAACCGTTGGACCTTCTCGATACCACGTACCTACTTCAGGTATCAAGGTAGAGACCTCCTATTTAATTGTGGGCAGATACCCAACCTGGGTATCTGGGTACTTACGTAGCCGCCCCGGTCTGGCGGTGGGGATGCCGTACGTATCAGACCATGTATCCAGGTACCCAGGTACCTACCTTCGCCAAGACCAATAAGCGAGTGCTTTAAAGATACTAGTCATGGCAAGACGAGACAAGTGCCCGGAGAAAGAACGCCTACTGCATAGCGAACGGCCCAGCAGAATAAGTCAAAAAAGTAATCAAACGGTTTGTGACAATGCAAATCATGTTCGAACCCGAACCGAAGCCACCCTGGCCACAAGGGAACAAAAGCAATGCGAACAAGCTCTAATGCCTGGCAGCCTCTGAGCGCCGGGACGAGGCTCAACACGGCGACATCGTCTCTGCTCAAATCCAGGTTGTTTGTTCCTGTCACGAATCCTAAATTCTGATACTGTTGCCGGCCGTTGCCAGGAAGCCAAGTCTATGCGATGTCTGCACACAAACACCCCTCCTTGGACAGGTTTTTTTCATCTCATTTCGATTATTTCCTTGTTGCTAGCGAGTCGGACAAGATGGAGAACGGGGCTGGCTAGACAGAAAGCAAAACGTACGGCTTTCAAGCATCGGTGCTGGCATGCATGACTTCGTGGCCATGCGCTGTCCAACAAGTTACGCGTCTCTGACGCTGCCCCATGAGTTCAGCAGCAGCCCCAGATGCAAACAGACAGTTGACGCTAAGGGGAGAAAGGGGGGGGGGGGGGGGCTTGCGACAGCATGCGAAGATCAGCTGCCTGAGACTGCCATGTGGAAGCTCGAGATGATGGAACGGACGGAGAGGAAGCACGACAGGACACAGCCGATAGGCAGAACATCAGGAGATGAATGCTAGCCAGCGTCTTCTTGTGCAAAGCCGTTGGACTCCGGTCTCCCCCCCCCCCTCTTCCCTTTCAAAAACCTAATTTTCCTAGGCATTGTCCAAAACGCAGATTATACCAGGGGGAGGGGGCCGGCAAGGTTCAATGTTGGTCGTCGGGCGAGGTAAGGTTGGAAATGTAGGTACCCAACGGGCTTACATGAGTGGGCGCGCAAACGAACTCCTCCCACTTGCACACCGCATCGGACATCTCGAGGTACCATGGCCTGTCACTGGAAAGGACGACAAGAAGGCATTTACGGAGTACTCTGCTTGACATTCATGCAGCAGCATCCACAGGACCAAATTGGAGAGAGGGTGGACACAGCAGCAATATATCAAGTACGCATCACACGGATATTGGACGGGGAAATATAAGCAAACTGGTTTTGCTGGGAGATGCTCTCGAGTCAAACAAACACGGAGAAAACAGGTGTGAATAAGGAATACTTGCTGCATGTCTGAAGTGTGTGAAGTGCATGCATGCGTTTGCGGGCGTGGAGCCGCAGACGCAGACGCAGCCGCAGACGCAGACGCAGACGCAGACGCAGTTGCGCGAGCATGTTGGAAGGCTGTGTTTGCCGAGTCGGAGGGCGCCGTCTGCGGTTTGTCTGAAGTTGAAATCGGAGTGTGGCGGCGGAGAGGGGCGTGTGTAATGTATCTTATCAACTCCCCATGAGCTTGTAGAAACGTGAGATGGGTGGAATATGAAATAGATGGCATCGCACATTGCACCCACACACGCGCGCGCACGCACGCGACTCGCATCCGCACACACAAGCAGTTCATCTTGCAACACCGAAACGGCCGAGCTAGCGGCGATGCTATACAGACACGGACCGACGAACAAGCCATGACTTGTCACGTCACTTCATGTTTTAGGTTGGGCGTTATTGGACTGCTGGGCCAGTAGATGTGGCGCGAACCGCCGTCTTTCCATGTCCACGACAAATCAGACGAGATCTTGGTGAGAGGAAAAAGTAAAATAGATGAAAAAGCAAATTGCGCGCTCTTGATTGGGGAGTTTATGGGAGAAACGTCTGCCGGCAGCTCTCTGTCCAAGATTGCGCATGAATGTTCAAGGCAGCCCGGCAGCATCACGACAGAACCCACAGTTGGATTCAATGGATGACCAGACCGTCTGTTCTGCCACGCCACAGGCCACAAGGCCACAGGCGAACTCCGTCGTCATCTCAAAACGTGCCAGGCACGGCAAGGCGCTGGGGACGAGCCGCAACAGATGGCCGTACCCAGCTTTGCCTGCGTGTCACGGGTTTGCCTGAATCGCCTCGACCAATGTCAAACCCGTCTGGCACTTGCACTCAGTCAGTCAGTCAAGTCAAGTCAGTCAAGTCAGTCGGTCGGTCGGTCAGTCGGTCCATGTCATGTCAAGTCTGGCTAGCTCTGCCCGCAGTTTGGGACCGCGATCCAACTGAGTTCCAGCTTCGGCTTGCGCTCGCTCACGCCGTGCGGACCCCGACACGCCTTGGTCGGGTCGTTTTCGAATTTTCAAGTTTCCGTTTGGCCAAGGCGTCGGATGTCTGGCTGTTCTTCCAGTCACACCGCTCGCCCAGAGGTCGGGTCTGACATGATCCCAAACCTGCGAGGGCGCGGGGCGTCAATCGCCGCCCGTGCCTGGCTTGGAGTGAGAAACAAGACAGACAGAAGGATGAGAAGCAGCCGTTTGAAAGGCGGACGATGACAGGTAAGGAGGAGGCATCAATTGATATGTATGCATTGCATGTATTGTAGTTACACGGGGGAAGGGGCGACCAATGGTCAAGTACGTATCCGTAGTTGAGGAAGCCAAGTCGGGTTGCTTTAATGGTTAACAGTGCAGTGCAGTGCTGGTGCATTCAGAGCTACAGCCAAGAGGGCCGCGGGGCATCATCCGCCAGGCACCGAGGCGTCAAGTCGATTGAACTAGACATTGAATGGGCTTCCATGTCCAGTCGCTTTCGCTTCCTTCTCTCTGGTGCGCGCCTACGCGCCCTACCCCCCAGCCGTGAGTGCCCCAGGTGCCACAATCCATGGGCCCCAGCCCGCAAACAATCGAGGTCGCCGCTGTCTGTTCCGTCACGTCGGTTCACTGTTCAGTGTGTCCACTGTTGCCTCCGAACTTCTAGCTGCTTGGCGGGTCCCTGACCCTGACTTTATTCCACATCCACATACTGATACGGAAGTAGTCAGTCTCTGGCACACGCCCCCGCCACCCCACCCTTCCTGCGCGCACCCCCGCCACCCCCTCGTCCCCCGTCCACTTTCAACATTCGCAAACTGTCCCAACTTTCCCAACTCTGCCAAACCATGACTCCATTCTGCCATTCCCCACGGCCATGACTGGCTTGACTGGCTTGACACATCCCGTCCAGCGTCATGCATGGCCCTTTTCCCAGGTTCCTCTCGTCGTCCGGCGCTCTTGCATTGTCGAGCTAGGTAGCCCTATATTACCACATGTAGCCCATGGGCACGCACGCCCGGCCGGCCGGCTACTCCTTGCTATGTGCCGTATCGTGTTGTTGTGTCTGTGTGTGCTTGCATTGTGCTCTTCTTCCCTACGATGACAGACGGGGCAAACGCGAACCCCCCCCCCCTTCCTTCACGATGGAGGTGAAGGACTGACTGCTTTCCATCATGTTCGTTCCCAACCTGTTGCCATGGGGCCAGCGGACAGACGGCGCACGACTTGATAGTGCGCATCTTCAACGCTTCCGTCGACGGCACTGACTGCAACTGCTCTCTCAGAACCGCAGAACCCGTCGACGTCGACCAGCCTGGCTGGCCGGCCCATGCGATCTATCTAGTTCAATGTTTGCTCATTCCCGCCGCCCTCGCTCCTCTTTGCTCTTGCGCCTCGAGTATCCGGCACGCTGCTTCATGGACTCAACTCTCAAGCTACGTGACTTGCCGTCTCTCACCGTCATTGTCACGAACTCCAACTCGAACTCGAACTCGAAGTCGAACTCGGATTGGCCTGCCTACTACGTTGAAGTAACTTGACTTAGCAGACCCATTCATTGCTCCAGAGTTTACTCGCAGATATGGAACTGCAGACACACTCACACACAAACACACACACACTTATACCCCATCCATCCACAACTTACATCCATCCTTCCAAGTGCCTGGGCAGAAGCTCACGTCTGTTTGATCCCTGGCAGCCACCCAACTAGTTAGTTACTTACTTGCTTGTCTCGGTCGTTTGCTTCTTGGTCGTCGTCATCCGAGGTGCACCGGCCTCAAAGACCAGACACCAGACACCAGACACCAGACAAGCGTTCCTACAACTTGTCATTGATCAAGTCCTACTTGAAACGATGCCAGAGTGCGCCTTCCATCCGGTCTGGCCCCGTCCTGCTCACGAATAAGTGCTCACCTGTACTCCGTAACTCCGTACTCCGTACAAGTCACGTCTAATAGGCATGTCCATGTCGACACACCCGGTCTCTTGAGTCTTGGACCGCCCTTTCTTTGCTTTTGCCGTGGTCTTTCCCTCCTGACCCCTGTTCCTGGCCCTCTCTGGAGACTGGAGACAACCAGACTTGGCCATTCTCTCTCACTCTCACTCTCGCCCTCTCTCTCTCTCTCTCTCTCTCTCTCTCTCTCTCTCTCTCTCGCTTCCTCTGTCTCCTCCTGTCGCCCTCTCCTCTCCTTCTCCTTCTCCTTCTCCTCTCCTCCTCCATCTGCAAACCGACTGGGACCAGCAAGTTCCCAGCCGCGCGAGGCCCGCCTTGTCCCTGCACACCCCCCTGCCCGGTTCTGCCCTGTCCGGCCTGGCCCTGCTTGATGCCTCATCCGACCATGATTGACGTCTCTGTCTCTTTGCTGTTGCGTCTTGTTTCCGCTTGGCAATCCTTTTGCCCAAAACCTAGAGCTGCCAGCCCGTATCGTACTTATTACTTACTTATGTACTTCCATGTCCCATCCTTATGCCTGCCTGCACTTACATGCCGCGACGCGCAACGCAAACTTTCTCACCCATCCCAGCCAGCATCTGACGTTATCTATCTACCTTTTGTTGTTAAATCTCGACCCTCGTCCGCTACTGCCCCGGCTCATTGGAAAAGAGTCAAGCGTCCGGTTTGCCTCATCTATGCTTATCTCGGCCCCATTGGTCGATGACACACCCCGGCATAACCAATCATACCTGTAAAGGCCATTTATAAAAACAAATCAACCGGGAGTCGATGTGTCCTTGACTGTCCCAAGACATCTCGGTTGCGCTTTCTCAACCTTCCTCCTCTCTTCTTAACCCGTCCATCTTCCGTCCACCTCTTTCTCCTTTCTCAGCGAGCCAGTCTAGCTACTAGTTCTTCGCCATCGGCTTGAGAGCAAAGACAACCGTCGAACACTCCAATTCTTCACATATCGCCAAACCTCCATGGTCCGCGCCTACCATTGACATCTGGTAGCAGCTCGTGTTGCCGTCAACGCATCATCTTCCCTCGGTTTGTGTCAGCTTCCCGCCGCCTGACCTCAGTTCTTCTCCATATACCACCAACTCGAACTCGCAACCGCATCCGAAGTGCTTCCACAGGATCCCTCAACAGCCACACGCCGTCACCCAAGGACCCGACATCAGAGCTACTGCCGGACTAGCCAGATTCCATTCTTGCTACACACAGAGGCATATCTGGTCCCCCCCCCCTCCTCCCTCTGTGTGCTGGTACACTGCATTGTCTGAGTGACTCCGTCCGCTCCAAAGAGACGAGCCCGTCTAATCCAAAAGCGAGTGTGAAAGCCCAAGCCTGACGCCTATTAGGCCGTCAGCAAGAAAAACTGGCCCAACTCAAGAGCCAGCCTTTGCTCTGCCTTCCGCGGGCAGAGCCACCGTTCGGCGTCATTAACAACGGCGACATCGGCTTCATACGCGGACCTAGAACCTCTGTTAACGGACACTGTGCCGCTACAAGAGGCAACACCACCATCAACGTGGATATAACTTCATTACTAAAGTCTTCTGACTCAAATGAGTCCCAAGGCTACTCCCACCAACCCTCGCGCAACCCGGCGCCGCCGCACCGTTCGATCCCGACGCTTCCCTCCCATGGGCAACAACCTCCTCCACCACTAGGTTCAGGAACCGGAGCCGTGCCGCCTCCAAGGCCAGTCAGCTCTCTATCCGTACCAGGTGTCCGACGTAGCATGCCACCTCAAGGCTCAGATCTGCCGGTCAAGAAGCAGAGCAAGTGGTCACCGGAGGAAGACGCCCTCATCATCGAGCTTCGAGGCAGCGGGATGAAGTGGGAGGATGTGTCGAAGCGGTTGCCTGGAAGGAGTGCCATCAGTTGTCGACTTCACTACCAGAACTACCTCGAAAGACGCAGCGAATGGGACGAAGAGCGCAAGAATAAACTTGCCAGACTCTACGAAAGGTGAGCCGCTTGTTCCGTGCCAGCCAGCCAGTCCGGTTGTGTCTCTTCTTTGCCTGCTTTCTTCCCTTGCCCCGTAGCTGAAGCCGAGTTCATGCCGCCCTCACACTCCATCAGGTTTTCACCGCCGCTTGGCTCACCTGGGCAGTCATTCTCTAACTGTTGAATAGATTCAAGTCGGAGATGTGGGCCAAAGTAGCTGAAGAACTCGCCGTGCCTTGGAGGGCTGCGGAAGCAATGCACTGGCAACTTGGTGAAGCCGACATGGCACGAAGAGCTGGAGTCGTCCCTTTCTCTCTCGCCGCGGTCAACATCGAGGGCGGCCATCGGGCAGCACCTCCACGAGCGAACATTCACTTTCAACCTCCCGACACCGTCGGTCGACACATCACGCCACCTTCTCCTCCTCGAGCCATGTACGCAAGAAACACCCCCGTCTCGACAATGGCCGCCGCCGGCCATGGGCCGAGAGGCGAAAGCGTCGGCACACCAGCCCATCCTTCTCATGCGGCGTCCGGGCCCATGACTGCATCCATGACGGACCAGCACGGTGAATTCTTCTACAGCCCGGGACCTGTCCCGGCCGGCCCTGGTCTTGCCCCGATTCAACACCAAGGGCAACCACGCAACCCTGGCCCGCTGCCTAGTCTCGCCGAACTCACAACTGGTGTCATGCCCTATATGCAACAGACTGATCGACCACGCTCAGGGCATTTAACCCCAGGCCCGAAGCATGTGATGCCGATACAGACTCCCCCGGGCTATCAACAACACCTTGAAGCGGCTAGAGTGAAGCGGAGAGCGAGTCCGGAAATGATGCAGCGCGAGGGAAGCCACCGACGACGACTGGGCTGATGTAGTAGAACTGGTGTTCTTCGCGCTTCATCTCTTCAATTTTTTTTCTTTTCTTTTTTCTTCTCCTCTGGTTCTTCAAGTGTGGTTTATTTTCTGGATGATTCTGAATTCGAGTAACGCGGGAATCATTTTACCAGAGGGAAAGCGCAGTTTTACGGAGAAATTTCGAATGGTTCGGAGCGAGCGATCATGCATATGGGAGCGGCGATATTGTTCACGACGCTTTTCACTATCTCAAATTTTGTTTGTTATATCCGGTCACTCAGACCACCGAGTTGGCATTGGCACATCTGTCTCATAGACACTGAGAAGCGGTAAAGATGGGAAATATGGAAGGCACAATGGATGAAATACTGGGCGGCTTGGGGACTGACTGGGTGCGTTTCCTGATGTAAAGAGTTAATAATGGGCTAGGTCAGTTGAGTTGGCCTATAATTGGTGATTGATGAACTGTACGCATAGAGACATGGATTGGAAAGACAAAAGGTACTACTATATAGAGCCGCCATGGCAGTAATCCGCAAACTAACAGAATGAGGTTTGATCGACATGGGGGGTGTTTATGCTGTCTCGGCAATGCTGGCCAGATGCCGTCATGATGTGATGACGTCCTAGATGATGCATTAGGAGACGGCCTTGTGACGACAGCCTTGCCCCTACAAGACTTGGCCGCATAACCCTATCAAGGCTCAGCTTTGTTGTGTTGACAAGTAACTACTATATTTCACCCGTCCATCTACGTACCGGTACGGCCGCAATCAGCTTGTATGCGTAAATACCACCCACCAGTTATCCCTCTCATAGCCCTTGTCACAAACCCGACCCCCAGCCGCAGCAACGTCCTCCTCCAACTCGCCCTCCCTAAACAGATGATAGTAGCGCTGATACGTCTCGTCGACCCGAGAAGGCCTTTTGGTGACCCAAGGCACGAGCGTGTCCTGTTCCGAAGTCTCATCCCACCCCCTCCTGCTGTTCTTCTGCTCCAGCGCCCACACGTACACGAGCGCCCTGCCCCCGCGCGCGAGGCAGGCCAGCATGCCGGCCAGGGCGTCCCTCCGCCGCTGGCGCGTGGACAGGTGGTGCACCACGGCGATGCAGATGACAAAGTCCACGGAGCCGGGGCGGTAGGGCAGCGCCAGGCCGTCGGCGACGATGACCTCGCCGCCGCCGCAGCGACGGTTGGCGAGCTGCACGAGCGACGGGGAGCGGTCTGAGGCGAGGACGTGCAGCGAAGGGTTGACGGGTATGTACTTGCCGTTGCCGCAGCCTACGTCTAGGCCTATGCTGCCTGCGGGGAGGGACGTGAGGAACCGGCTGACGAGGGGCCAGGGCTTGTGACGGGTTGCGCTGAAGTGCGGCGCTATGGCTTCGTAGACTGCGTGGACGTGTGTCTGCTCGTAGGCGGCCATGATGTTTTTTTCCATGGGTGCGCCCCTGGTTGTGTTTTCTTTTTTTTTTTCTTTTTTTTTTTTTTTGGATGGGGGTTGGCTTTTTTGGTGTTTTTATTTTTTGGAAGTCGGGTTAAGTTCGGGATTAACTTGGGTTTAAAAACTCTGTGAACTACGTTTCGTTACCACGCTGACTAACATAACATAACATAACTTGACCTGACATAACTTAACCTAACTTAACCTAACATAACCTAACATAACTTAACCTAACTTAACTTAACCTAAACTTGACAGGTGAGTCAACGTTCAAACTTGCCATTGGACGGTGGGGGCCAGTTTCTACGCTATGTGTGAAACTTGATGACTTGGTTTGTTTTGCCCTGGCGGTTGAGGTTGAAAGGGGGGTCTTTGTACGGAGTAACTACACTTATTCTATCCCGGGGCCTGCATGTCGTCACGTGCCGTCCCATCCATCCCCCGTTGCCCGTGGTTGTCCCGACAGGAAAAAACCCGCGCGAGTCGTATTTAATGCCTCTGAACCATGGCTATAACAACGGGTTGCATTTCGACCTTTGCGCCTGGGCGGAAAGTTTAAAAACATCAAACACGGGGCCACGTGAGTGCAGGGCAGATGATAAGTTTGATCATTGTGCCGGGGACGGGGGATCCTGGGGGGGGGGGGGGTGTTTCTTTTTGGTGGTACGTGGTGAGTACGTAACTTACCCCCTTTGCACCGCTGGCGCCGACATTGTTCCTTTCTTTTGTTCGCTTTGCACTTCTTCTTGTTGACGGATTAACTATGTGTTGAGTAACTAACGTTAGTAGGTAACATAGTTAAGTTACCTTGTACGTACGGAGTTGATGTATGTGCGTAGCTTTCGTTGCCGGCAAGGAAGTCTTCCAGAACAAAGCACGGAATCCACCCGTGCTCAGACCCCGTTGGCCAAGACATGGCAAAATTGAAAAGACAACCGGGGGCCACGCCCCTCCCTTGCCCACGAACGCCAGGTGGACTTGACACATGGCGCACACCCCGTTCCGTCGCAGGGTGTCCCTGTATACTATGATCCTGGTCGTGCGGAGGGCGAGGGAGGATAAAGGAAGAGTTACCGCGATGTGTTGTTCATTTGGGGGGGGTCCCACAGTGGGATGAGATGACTCTCGTTTTTTTTTTTATGTAATGGGTTGTCGTGAGTTCGGGTCGATTATGCTGGCTTGCAAATAGAGTTTTGCGCGTTGGTTTGGCATGAAGGGTTTTTTGGAAAGGGGGGGGGGGGGGGGGGTTTGTGGTGGTCATTGGAAGAGTTGCATTGTCGAATATACTACGGAGTATATACTTGTGTTGCGTTAATATCAAAGATATTGACATATAGCACGCGCGGGCTAATTTGGCTGATATCGCCGCTAGGTTGTGAAATTGTCACAATCAAAAGGTGCTCCATCTTTCGTCGTCAACGGCACAATGATGGCCCGATCACGCGGTAGGGATTCGCACCGAGCCCGAACGGAATGGATCCTGCATGAACCGCTACGGCTACATTCGGATAAAGAGGGGTTTCGGGCTAACCAACAGATGAAGAAGTTGTTGTTGTTGTTGTGGTGAATTTGTCTGAGACAATCTATCGGCTGCTCCCGACACTGCTAACAATCATCAATCATCATCAACTACAAGGCCTTCTTCTCGTTGCGGGAGAGAAACAGTTTATTTTTTTGCCTTTTCCTTTCCCCTCCCCCATCCTGTGTTACGCACTTGCGTGTCGCTGAGGCCTATCCGAAGTCCTGACCCATGACAATGGGCAGGCAAGCACGGAGGATATTCGCACCTGTTTGTTTGCTCAAGATGGACGCATTCATTTGTTCCCCGTGTTCAAAGGGCTCTTTGCGTCATAGATGTCCGTGGTGATCAGCTCCGGGTACTCGACGCCGCCTTGCCTGAGGGCCTCCTCCATGGTCTGCATGATGACGATGCTCTCGTCCCACGGCAGCGTGCTGCTCTGCTTCTTGCCGTCGCGCAGACACCGCGCGCACTCGTCCGCCTCCCAGAACATGCCGTGGCCCCAGTTGCCGCGCGCCGGGTCCGTGGGGATCGGGCACTTGACCACTTCAACATCGCCGTCGCCCTCTTTCCTGATGACGCTGTAGGCGAGCGGGCGGTACGCAGGGTGCGGTACTTGGATCTCGCCCTTGGACCCTTGGATGCGTACGGCCGGCGCGGCCGTCGCGTCGCCGTGCGGGCTGGTGCCCACGAGCATGGACGTCGTGGCCACGCCAATGGCCCTGGTGTCCGGGAAGTGGCAGATGACGCTGGTGTTCTCGTCGACGCCCGTGTGGTACTGGTTGGCGGCGGCGAGCACCCTCGGCGCCTCTTTGGTCGCCGACGGCTGGACGTGGTAGAGCGTTTGGAAGACCCAGGTTAGTGCGTAGACGCCCAGGTCGAGGAGCGCGCCGCCAGCGAGGTCTTTGCTGACCATGCGGTGCGTGTCGGGGAAGTTGACGACGCCGGCTGCCTGAGGGGTGTTTTCGTTGAAGGAGAGGTCGGCTGGGCGAGGCGGATTAGTGTCATGGTCCTTTGATTCCAACCCCGGAAGACGTAGATGCACGAGGAAATTCTGTGAAACAAAGGAGAGGAGCCGAGCGAAAAACTCACCCAACGTCCTGTAGACGGTCCCAATTTCGCCGCTGCTGATCAGCTCGCGGATCTTGATGCTCAGCGGGAAATATCTTGTCCACATTGCCTCCAGGAAGAACAGGTTCTTCTCCATGGCTTTGGCCACCAGCTTCTTGGCCTGGCTTGCCGTCACCGTGAGGGCCTTCTCGCAGAGAACATTCTTGCCCGCTTCCAGCGCCAGCATGGCATTCTGGAAGTGGTGGCTATGCGGCGTCGCCACGTAGATGATGTCAACGTCCGAGTCGGCCACGAGCTCGGCGTAGGAGCCATATGCTCTGGCGGTGGCCGGGCCGTCAATTTTCTTGATGAACGAGGCCGCGCGTTCCACCGAGCTGGAAGATGAGACGGCGACGATCTGGTGCTTGACATCGTGGACGGAGCGCGTGGCCGGGTCGGTGAGGAGGTCTTTGCAGAAAGCTGCTGGTTTGTTAGCTTTTGCTTTGCTAACTGGAGGAGGCTATTGGGGCGAGCGACGAACTCTCTGCGATGCCGCCGGTGGCCATGATGCCCCATTTGACTGTGTACGGGGCTTCGGGGGCCATCTCTATGGTGTATGCGTGTTGCTCGTGCGTGTAGCTTGGTGTTTCTTGTGGAAGTGAAAAGGTCCATTTAGGATTTGTGAACGATTGCAACTTGTTGCCCGAACGGGTAACGATCTCGTTTTAAACCGCCTCAGCCCGCCCCAATTGGCAAGTCTAAGCATGCGGACACCAATCAATGGGTGCGGCTGCTCAGGCTACATTGGCCAGATGGCGGAGCTCGTCTAGGTCGCCGGGGACATGGATGCATCATCCTTCAGACATAGTTACTGCATGGCCGCAGGTGTCCATGGCTGCGACGATCCCGACGTGTCACTGTCGAAGCAAGTTTCGTGTGCCCGCCTGAAGCCATGCTTTGAAATACAGTTCTCAGCCTCTCGGCTCCCAAATTCTACACTCTGCAAACACTGCTCTTGGCGATTACCACCCAGCCTAGCATCAATATGTTGGGGGGGGGGTTTCTTTTTTTAATCTTTTGGGGAGAACAAGGAAAAAAAAAACCAAAAAACCTGACCAGCCGGGCCACGAGAGGAGCATGAGGGGTTGATGGCGGGGTACAATGTCGAGCCGCTGCCTTTTGCCCGATGGGGTTAGGACGACGTCGAAAGCCATCAACCAGACGGCTTCATCCCAACTCGGGGCTGTAGTTAGTTTGCAGTGGGAGATGTGGTCTTTTGCTGTCGCTGACCTCTGGGAAACGCGTAGGGACGGGCCCGTCAAGCCGTAGGCATCCCCCCGTGAACATGACGTTGTTCATTCGTCATCGTCATTATCTCGGCGGTTCGGGATACGTCCCCATGCCATTGAATGTCAGCCAACGAAGCGACCATTCTCGCTGCAGAACCTCGATGACGTGCAGCGGTTTCGCCCTGTCATGCAAGAACCACTCCGGAACTCAGAACATTGGCCACAACGCCCTCCCCTTCCGTCAACCTTTCAACTCTCAACCCTCAGCTTCCGTGATTTACAGTCATGGCTCAAGCTGGCATTGGGTCCCAGGCGTCTCGCCTCGCCAAGGACCTCAATCTGGCGGGCCAGTCCGCCACTGCGATACCCAAGCTGGTATACGGCACCGCCTGGAAGAAGGGAGGAACGGCGGATTTAGTCTATGCCGCGCTGAGGGCTGGCTTCCGCGGCATCGACACCGCTGCGCAGCCCAAGCATTACGATGAGCCGGGCGTGGCTGCTGGCGTGAAGCGCGCCATTGCCGCGGGACTCGTCACGCGCGGAAGCTTATTCGTATGAGACCACCTCCACGGACGATAACGTGAAGCAACATGACATGTGACATGTCTAACTTGTAGCTGACCTGTTATGGGATGGCCAGATTCAGACCAAGTTCACTGCGCCGGGCGGCCAGAACAACATCACCCCGTACGACCTGGACGCCCCTTTGGCCGACAAGGTGAACCAGTCGATCCGCTCGTCGCTCCGGAACTTCACGATCCAAGGCGAGCTGCCGTACCTGGACAGCGTGGTGCTTCACTCGCCCATGGACACCATCCAGGAGACCATGACGGTCTGGAGAACCATCGAGGCCTACCATCCGCACACGGTCCGCAACATCGGCATCTCCAACACGAGCCTACATGTGCTGGAAGCCCTGTACATCAACATGGCTGTCAAGCCGTCGGTTGTGCAGAACCGCTTCTACGACGGCACGGGGTACGAAACCAAGCTGCGCGCCTACTGTCGCGACAAGAACATCGTCTTCCAGTCGTTCTGGACGCTTAGCGCGAATCCCGTGCTTGTCAAGAGCGAGCCCGTGCAGAGAGTGGCTCGAGGGGCCGGCGTTGAGATTGCAGCCGCATACTATGCGTTGGTCATTGGGCTGGAGGGTGTCGTGGTGTTGGACGGGACCACCAAGGAAGCGCATATGAGGGACGATCTGGAAGGGCTAGAGAAGGTGGGTTTGTGGGCTGAAGGGACCGGCGCCTCGGACTGGGCGTCTGCTCTGGCTGCGTTTAAGGAGTCATTTGGCGACGAAGAATAAATAGTCTCTATATGCCAGTGAAAACAGAGGAGGCGGTGCTTGCATAACGATGAACGGTGTGTAAGCATATGGTATAAATCTGTAAGACAGTTCCTGCTGAGATTGTTCGTTGCAATCGTCGTCATCTATCTTCTATCTATAACTTTGAGCCGCTCCGCTCCATGGTGACCATGGTGAGATCCTGAAGGTCGAGCGATCCCAATGGGGCATATTGGACCTGCTTTATTATCCGACCCTCACCAAACCCCTCTATCTGCGCCCACCGGGTCTTGCATTTGGCAGGAAAAAGCGCACAGTCGTCGGTGTTGTCAGGGTTGCCTCAGTGCTATTTGGATGATAAGAAGTTGAAGACTGGAAATGAAGGGTGGCGTCGTGCGTGTAGTCTGCTGCAGTGTGCTTCGAGTCCCCGGCTATACAATAGTTGCTGTAGATTGTGGTTTAACATGGTACGCTGCATAATAGGCAGACAAAGTACTCCGTACGGAGTAAGCTATTTGTTACATGCCGACGCTTGTCAAGTGGTTTCGCGTGTGAGTTTCCAGTCCATGTATGGGCCCTTACAGCTTGGGGCTGATAAAGATCAAGCTGGCAAGCGACACGTCCAAGTCCCCTTTCCCCCTTTCATTGTTCCGGCCGGGAATGGGGCCGGAGAGCCATGATACTCGATGGCCTGGGGTCTATTGGGGCTCCATACATTGTTTCGACCATCAGTTATCCTAAACATCCAGGGTAGTGCGGCAGAAGCTCTATTGTATGTCTTTGGCGAAGGTGTTGGCAACAATAAATGGAAAACAGGCAGTTGCCTCCATGTATACCTATGTCAATATTAGCAGTTTGAATCACGATTGGACGACATTACATGGACTTGCCTTTACGTTGTCGGCGTCCATTTTAATCTTGCCCCAAGAGACCGCCTCATCTGGCCTGGCGCCAGCATCGCTCCCATCGAACTCCTGCGCGGTATTGATATACACGGCACTCTCAGCCCCATTCCTCATCAAGCAAGCATTCGCTATATGATGCTTCACAAGGCCACCTCCCAAGATTATCATGCCCGCCCTCTTGGCTCTCACTGAAATGGTGTTTATCCTTCGTATATCCTCGACAATATCAATCTTCAACTGCAGCGGTGAGGACTTGAACGTGTGAAAGTACAACATGTCCCCGAGACTCCCATCCGTCAGAGCGGGACAAAAGACTGGAATGTCATTCTTCCACGCCCAGTAATACACAGACCTCTCGTCGTTGATCTCCTTGCCCAGTCTGTGGACGATTTTTGAGGGTGTCCAGTTGATTTCGTCATCGGTGCCTTTGCTGGCCTCTTGTTCCTCGAGCATCTTGTCCAGGATGGGGATGACCCAGTCCTCGAAAGCGCAGTAGTTGGAATTGGGGACGACAAGGTTGCCGATGCGGTTGAGGCCTTTTTTGCGGAGGTCGGCGCCGGGCGCGGAAAAGGAACTCATATATGTCGTTCCGCTGCCAAGACACTTGATGAAGTCTTCCTCTATGCCGCCGGCTGTGCTGACGATGGCGGACACGTGGTTGTGTTGGGCAAGCCAGCGTAGGGTGCCTCGAAGCCCGGAGGAGATGAGGTTGGATGTGTAGCCCAGGAAGATGGTTGTTCTCTCAGAGGTTTCCGGATCCTTCCATTCTCTCTATTGGAGTCGTCAGTCAATATCTCTTCTTCTTCTTCTTCTTCTTCTTCTTCTTCTTCGTATCATCCGGTTTTTCTTTTGCTCTGAGAAGTGACAGACTTGTCTTTGGTAAAATGACCGTGGTCGCTTGAGTGAGGGACAGGGCGGTGATGAGGTAACTGCGTTCGAGGTTATCTACTTGCCATGTCGTTTATGATGCGGATAGCTTCGGCCATGTTCGTAGCTTGAAACCCCATGTTCCGCATGCCGAGGTAGAGATCCTCTGCGGTAATGGGTCGCTTGAGCTTGTTGAAGTCGAGCTCTTCGACGGCCTGGGAGCCTTCAGGCATAGCTTCCGACTTCATGAGGACGGCGTCGGTGGCCTGTGAGGGGGGCGCATGCTGATCCATGATGGATGGCTTTCAGGGGGTGAGACCGGGTAATGAGGCTGGCACGCAGACTATCTCATTTGGCTGTATTCATATACATGAAGGTGAGTGTGAGAGTGGTGGTGAGAATGGGAGTGAGAGTGAGACTGAAATGTGAGTTTGAAATTTGAAGTATGGAGTCCATGTCGCCGAGTTGGTCCCCACATTTCAATGCAGCCCACCAGACTCTGCGTCAATGTATGTGTAAATCGAGAGTGTACGTCGATGCTGAGGTCTCGGCCACGCGAGGATCCGTAGCCTTTTTTTCTTTTCTTTTCAACATCAAAGTATACAGGTGTGCCACAGAACATTGTAACGTCAGAGCCTAGTCAAGTTATGGCGAACTTGTTGAGCCCAATTGAGTCCAGCCAAGTCAGCTGAGTAATCAGCTACTGTATGCACATCAGGGCTGAGCCCGGCCTAGAGCTAACGCATGCGCCAACGCAAGTCGCGTTATGCAAGCATTTGCACTCTTTTCCATTTCCATTCGCGAATGCAGTTGATCAACGTCTTCTTCCATAAATCTTCCCATGGCCCACCCTCCAGATTGGAAGAGTGCATGGCCGCAGAGTCGCAAGCCACAGAACAACTCAGTCAAGCAGGGTTCCATCGTCATTGTCGCCAAAGCTACGGCCCAATCATAACCACTCGCTTACGCTGTTCCCCAGTTCCGAGAATAGACTAGCGCCGCGGCGGCAGTTTCGTACATACTACTAGTAGTACTTACGGAGTACGGAGTTACCATTGACTATTGCCTGGTGCTTAAGCGCCAGAACAGAGACACAGTGAACATGGCAGGGTTGACGACGGGTCCCAGCTGGGGTCATTTTGGATTCTACATCGAACTTGACATCCGACTGCCTTTTTCACGTTTGCTCCTGGCCGCACCTCGTCGGTCAGTCGAAGCATTTCTCAGCACGTGTCCGAGGCCGCGGTTGGCCCTTTTATTGTCTATTCCGCCGCTTTGACGCGCTCGCCGTCACTCCGATTCTCCAAGTGATTCCTGCCGTCCCGCGTCGCCGGCTGCGTGAAGCCAAATCTCCAAGGGGTCAGCCGACACCACTTGTGGTTGGCTTGCAACCGGCAAACCCTCAGCCGCATCGATTCGTCATCGTCGCACTCGCACCCGGATGCCACAGTGAGCGCCTGCGCACCGAGGATATCGGGCTACTTGCCCGCGTACGTCATAATGTATGTGCAGCTTTCTCGTGTTTGTGTGTCCGAGCCAAGACCCGGCTCACTGAGTTCAATCTCTCGAGTTTCGGTGTGCTAAATTTTGCCTGTCCACGGACCCGATACTCTGTTTCAAGCCTTCGACATGTGAAGCCTGCTGACCGCGTTTCCTGCTCTCAGGTCATCCAGATATTCTAGGTACGATCCGGAACGCCGGTCAAGGTCGCCGAGAGATCGCTCTCCCGACCGCTTTGACAGAGCCTCTCAATACGGCGACAATGACCGTCGTCGCTCGTCCGCAGAAGCCAGGTCCAACTCATCGGTGTTTCCGCCGAACCGCGATGCATTTGGGGATACTCTGCGAAGGGAACCTCCAAGAGGGCCCAAAGCTCTCGTGGACGCCCCCAGCGGTCCTAGGGGGGGTGGCTTCGCTGGCGACTTTCGCGGTCGAGGCCGAGGTAGAGGCAGAGCTTGGCCCTCTCGAGACGAAAGTAGAGATCGAGGAAGGGATCGCGACATAGACTACAGAGACCGTTATCGAGACGACCGTAGTCGCGAGCGCGACCGGGACCGTGACCGTGACCGAGACAGAGATCGAGATTGGAGGGAATCGCGAGACTTCAGGTCTCGCCGCTCGCCTCCTGGGCGAGGTCGAACGCCGCCGCGAGATTTTCGCGACAGGGACAGAGATGGCCCTTTGCCAGATACGGATAGATCTCGTCGCGGGTCCAGAGACGGAGGCCCTCCTTCGGCTGGCTCCTCGAATTCCGACCCCCCTTTCGGCATGCTGCCCTTTGGACGCGGCGGTGGCTTTATGCGTGGTGGGCGAGGGAGAGGAAGAGGTGACTGGCCGTCTGACCGAGGCCGAGGACGAACAGCTTACGAAGACCGCGGCGATCGCTATCCCCGGAGTCGGTCCCAGGAGGCTCGATGGGGTCGGGACCGGGACCGCGACGATCGTGAACGAGGCGATAGATACCCACCAGAATCTGACATCATCATCAGGCGCGATCTCCGGGATGAGCCCCGTGATCGCAATGAACGCGACCTGATACGACCCAAGAAGGAGGGGCGTCCGTCAATATCCCAGGAGTTGTCTACACAAGCCCGCGATGTTTCTCCACCCCCGGTCGCACCCTCAGCCCCGGCATTTGGATCCGTTCCCAGTCGCACTGGTATTGATGGCGCACCGACGACGACGAGTGGTAGTGGCAAACTTCCTCCTTCAGCTCCGCGAGCTCTCACCGACCGACCTGGTTCTGCGGGCAACTCTGCGCCTATCGACTCCTCGGCTTCTATCGGCGGTCCGATGAGAGCAGGGAGTCACGACAGCCCTTCTATTCCTGTGGGACCTCGAGCGCATCAGCAGCGACCGTCAAGCAAACAATGGATCAACCCGGATCTTAGAAAAGCTCCGGTTTCGCCCAAGATGATGAGGGCTCAGACTTCAACACAATCAGGTTCGTTTCCGCGACGGGGCAGTCCAGAAAACGACCATCAACCTTCTGAGCAAAAAAGACCTCGCAGTAGTGACGCTGGCGCAGGCTCTGACCCTCGCGGATCCGGTTTTGATAACAGAGCCAGGTCAAATCAAAGCGCTGAGCCTGGCGAGATCACGGTCAAGTCTGAAACAGAAAAGGGCTTCGTGACGCTGGACTCAACAAAGGCGCCCGAAACCTCCCAGTTTTCAAAGGACAGCCGCCCAAGCGCAACTAGTAGCAACAAGATCAAACCAGCGCAAATTATGAAACGGGCGCGGAAACGTCTAGCTGTTGGTGTTGTGCGCTTTTCTCTGCCTCCCAAGGCTGCACACAAGGACCAGGATTCGGAGTCAGATGACGACGAGGATATGGAGGTTTACTTTGACATGGAAATCGAAAAGACGGAGGCGGAACTCGGTAAGTTGCCAAAACCAAGCTTGCCCAACGAGGTCGTTGCACGATATGCCGCTTTGTCGCATGGGTCAATGGCGCGGATATTGAGCGAGAGCGAAGGTTTGACAGACAGTTTGGGACCAGTCCCCGAGACCTCCGATGCTGAAATGGCCAAGATCTCAGAAGTATTTTTGCCAACCAAGGAAGTGGATGCTACGGCGGAACCTGTCGAGGCGGTAAATGCAATGGCCAATGTGGAAGCTGAGGAAGTCGACAAGCCGGACATGGTTGACGTGATTCCCGACCCCCCTACGAAGACTGAGGACATGGACCTTGACACTCCTCAGGGCACGTCCGTACCTATCGTTGATGTTCAGTCCAAGGATACAGGCGCCAGCAAACCATCGTCTCGCCCCGTGTCGAGGTCCGGCGTTTCTACATCTGGTACCTCTATTGTTGCTCGTGAAGTCATAAATCAGTCGTCACAGCCCCCTGAATCGATCCCAGAGGCGACCACCGAAGTTGGCTCAAAACCACCCAGCACGTCCTCACAGATGCCCGATGAAGAGGACGAAACCGAGTCCGAGGACGAGGCATACTTGGACGTGGAGACGGTGCGTCGATACATGACAACGCCACCTATCGACAGCCTCCCTGATTACAGCTGCGATCCCTGGGTTACAGACAAAGACTTGTTGGCGACGTTGGACACTGATCCTATCATGAACGAATATGTTACGGAGCACCTGGACAAAATCCATCTCCAGGAATCCACCGAGCAACGACAGGCGCGCAAGGTGTACGCTGACAATTATATTCACTATCTGGACTTCACCCTCTCCAATGATCCAGCTGCTGTGAAGAGCAGGGACAAAATTTCCGTCGCGGTGCCGATGGTTGAGCCCGCGGGCACGGTGACGCCTGAACCCAAACCAGAAGGTCGCAGCTCCGGCAGGAGGTTCGCTTCGGAACGTGACTTGGAGCGAGTGTTGCAAGCATCGATGCGGGAGGATGAGGAGAGAAAAGAACGTGAGTTGAGGGCTCAAAAAGAGAAGTACCGGAGCGAGAAGGAAGCAGTGATTCCCGAGATGCACTGGGATGCCGAGGAAAGGGCAAAGGTCCAATTCACGGACCGATCTGGCTACACACCACAAGACCGTCTAGTCTCTGCATGGCACGTCCTGCCGCCTCTCAACAACTTTACCGAGGAAGAGAACGAGCTGTTTGAGAAGCGTTATCTGGAGAACCCAAAGCAATGGGGCAGGATTGCTGAAACCATATCACATCGTGATTTCGGCACTTGCATTCAATACTACTATTTGATGAAGAAAGATCTCAACTTGAAAGAGAAGCTCAAAAAGCAGCCTAAGCGGCGAAAGAAGGGCGGACGAGGCAAACAGAGATCAAGCGCCTTGGTTTCGGAGCTTGGAAATGGCGACGAAGCCAACGATGAGAGCCAAGAGACTGGCGAGAACGGAGAGCGTCGAAGACCGCGCCGAGCCGCCGCTCCAACGTGGGGATTCGAGCAACCGGCGACAGACAGCGAGAATGCGACACCTGCCGGGACTCCTGGACGTCGCGGTGCTTCAGCAGCTGCTAGAGGGGAGCAGGGCGATAAGGTGGATGGCCGGAGAGGTCGCAGACGTGCCAAGGACAAGGACAAGGACAAGGACAAGGACAAGGAAAAGGAAAAGGAAAAGGAAAAGGACAGCAAGGACGCAAAGGCATCCAAAGGCGGCCAGTCCCTCGCCGTCACGCCGGGAGGTGGCCCTGGAAAGGGCAGATCTCGTTCGAGCTCCCGAGTCCCAGCTGATGTGCCAAGCACAAGCATGGCACCAGATGTCGGTCGCCTGCCGACAGCTGAATTCGATCAAGCGGTGGCTCCTGGTATCATTCAGTCACCGTTCCCTGTCCAGCAGCAGCGGGAGCAGGAGCGGGAGCAGGAGCAGCAATCCCAGCAGCAACCTCAGCAGCAAGCGCAAGCGCAAGCACAACCGCAAGCACAACCGCAGGCTCAGCAGCGGCAGGCAGCTCCGGGCGTGGAACAACAGGCCAAGGCAATACCTCCCTCTTCAATTGCCGAAGTCATGGCTGCCCCTTCGCTGCGGCCAGAACCACCGCCTCCCCCCCAGCCAGCCATGACGACATTCAATCTGGCGCAGCCTCAAGCCGAGCGCAAGGCTCCGGCGCAGGCCTCGAGCTACTGGAGTGTTTCCGAATCCAACGACTTCCCGCTCCTGTTGAGATCATTCGGGTCTGACTGGACGGCAATTGCGGCCCACATGGGGTCCAAGACGGCAGTCATGGTGAGTTTTGTCTTTCTCCCCCAGCAAGTGAAGTGAGCACATGTCAAGTCGAGTTGAGATATTTTGTGCGTGCGTGCGGGCGGGCGGGCGTATGTGCGTATGTGCGCATGTGTGTATGCCTGTATGCCTGTATGCCTGTATGCGCGTGTGCGTGCGTGTGTAGTACAAAGAACTAACAAGGCGGCCGCGTCCACCCAACAAACAGGTCAAAAACTACTTTGTCCGCCAGAAGGACCAGGGCAAGACTGAATGGGATGCGATTGTGCAAGAAGCTGATGGGAGGCGGAACAGAGGGGAGAAGCGGCCTGATCCACCGCCGCCCACAACGGGTGGACGAGGACGGAGATATGACAACTCGTCTGCAGTTGGCTCGACCAGGCCATTGGCTGTGGCACCAGGCATGGAAATGCACAACGAGCCTGCCCAACCAAAGATGGAGACGACAAACCAACCTCCTCGATCCCAACCGTATTCTGGCTATGGTGTGCCCATTGCCCAGGCGCCGACGCCGCAGCCGCAACATCAGCATCAACAACAGCAGCAGCAGCAGCAGCAGCAGCAGCAGCATCATCATCAACAGCAGCAGCAGCAGCAGCAGCATCATCAACAGCAGCAGCAGCAGCATCATCAACAGCAGCAGCATCAACAGCAGCAGCAACCGCAACCGCAACCGCAGCAACCGCAGCATCGGCAGCAGCAGCAGCAGCAGCAACCACCGCTTGTTCAGTCCGGGCCCGGGCCTGCTGGACAACAGCAGAAGCAACAGCAGAAGCAACAACCGCAGCAGCCTCTTGCCATCCAGCAACACGCCGCGCCTCAGCCAGCGTCGCAGGCCATGTCCCCCGGTCCTCGCCCGGCCTTGCGCGCCCCTGCCCAAGCCTTTGGCTTCCCCGACCACGCGCGAGACCGCGAGGTGGTCGCACAAGCTCACCAGCGAGTCTCGTTGCCGCCCAAGGCTGGCGCCGCTGCCAACCAAGTTCCTGAACTTCGAGACCAGCGACCGCTGGCTGCTGCTCAGCCAATGCCATTAGCACATCCCGACTCCATGATCGAACGCCAGCAGAGAGAACGCGAGCGTGAGCGTGAGCGTGAGCGTGAGCGCGAACGAGAACTCGTCGCCAGACAAGCCGAACGGCAGTCGATGCGAATGAATGTCGAGGCAGAGCTGGCACAGCAACGCCACTACGAACAGCAACAGCAGCAACAGCAGCAGCAGCAGCCGTACGGTCATCGCCATCAAACCAGCATCGGCCAAGTATCCAGAGCCGAGCCGTTGTCACTATCACGCCCAGCTTCACAAGAGCCTTCCCGATCTACCGCCGGCCAGCCATATCCGCCACCCATGCATCAGCAGCCGCAGCCGCCACCGTCTCATGCCGTTCGTGGCATGATGGACCATCCGTCTGTTGCGCAGTCCCCTCCTCTGGGCCCGTCGTCACGCCCAATGTCTTCTATGCAGCAGCGACCGCCGCCTGGCCCTCCGGCACCTACGCCCTCGAATGCATCGAGGCCGCCGACGGAGCCTCGCAAGACGTCCAGTATCATGTCTCTTCTGAATGACGATCCGCCTCCCCCGTCGAAACGAATCAGCGAAGTATCAAACGCGCCCTCTGTGCCCTCGGGCACTCCTCCTCCGCAAGCGATGGGAAGACCGCCGCCCCCGGGACCTGCACCGCCGTCACAAATGCGCCGCGAGCAAGAACCGCAGTATTCTCCCTACGGGCGGCCATCCGCCGGCGCTTCCGCCATGCCATCTCTCAAGCCTGCTGCGTACGGCGGCTCGCCAGGCCAGCCTCCACACATGGGTGCTCCACGGTCGTCCATGGGAATGCCCAACGAAACAGTGCCTGCCGAGAGGGATCCCTACTACAGGGGACACCCCCCATACCAAACGGGACACCATAGCGGAAACAACTCTCCTCAGACCTCACAGCGATACCCTCCCGCCCAGGCACAACCTCAGTATCCCCCCCAAGGCGGTTACGCACCTTATGGTCCTGGCTCACAACCTTCCCACGCCGCCTCGCCGCCACCTCCGTACGGCGGACACAGTTCCGCTCCGAGACCGCGAGAAGTGCCTCCGTCCGGCCGAGAAAACGCTTGGCCCCAGCAGCCAACGTCTTCCAGTGCCTGGCCTTCACAGCCTGCAAAGCCCTCCCAGGGTCCTCCCCCCCAGCAGCAATGGGCGGCGCCTCACCCTTCGTCAACTCCGAAACCATCCACGCCAGCTCAGGCGTGGGCATCCGTCCCTCCGCCCCAGCACGTCGCCATGAGAGACGAGCGCGGCGCCCACGTGTACGCGCCAGGCTCGCAGCCTTCACAGCACCCCATGCAGGGTCGATACCCGCCGCCTGGATCTCGTGGGCCCGAACCCGTCCCCTCCCCGGCCCAAGGATACCCCCGGTACGCGTCCACGCCGGGTCCTGGGCCCAGAGATCCCAGAGAGCAGCAACGTAGCTACACGCCAGGATATGATGCCCGCGGTCCACCGCCCGGGAGTGGCTATCCAGCACCTGATCCCAGGGACATGCAGATGCGTGATGCTAGAGATCCCAGGGACCCAAGGGATCCGAGAGATGTCATGGGGAGGGGATTGCGGCCACACGAGTACGAGAGGCATCCGGACCGGTACGGGCGTTGAGGTTTTCACGGTGCCGCTTTTTGGTTTACTTCTTTATTTTATTTTTTATTCAAAATTTTTTTTTGCCTGCAAATCTGTTTTCCCCCGGGCAATGTGATGTATGTACATTTATGTGTAGTTGGCGTCGGTACTTTCGGATGTTATCAGCATGGTTGGTTGAATACGGGAATCAGCGTCTACTGTACTGCGACGAACTCATTGCGCTTTTGGTGATGCGGGCCAATTCGTTTGCTTGTCTGGTAGGCGACAATGGCTCTTTGACTGTTTGACGATGGGTAGAGATTGCGTACTGTTCACTAATGTCTGCGCCATTCTTGAGTCGGCTGCTATTTGTCTGGTGAAGACGTCGTTCCGTTGGCATCAAGACGAGGGACACCTTTGAGACTTGTTTTGACCAAGGGTTGTGATACATTCACTCTATCCATCTATCTACCTACATTGTCTTCATGGGTGTTTTCTCCGTTATTACAACACAACATCTTTCCAACAAGGCGTAGCTTTACATCCAGTGCGTCTCGGAAACACTCAGTCTCCCTGCCTGTTCGAAAGCTCCATCTCCCCTTCGTCAATTAGCCTCACCAGCCTCTCCATCTCGTCAACGTCGCCGTTGACTTCCTCCACGCCCACGTCTACCGTCTCCCCCGTCGCCTCTATCATGGTCCTCAGGTCCGCCTCTCGCTCTTTCAGCCTGTCGATGTCGTGAGCCAGGCGGTGCAGCTTCTCGTGCCTCGCGTCGCACTCGGTGCCCAGGCGGCACATGTAGTCCTCCAGATAGGCGTATATGTCGTCCCTCTCGCTCTGCTCCCACCTGTCCGCTTCCGTGTGGAGCGGGTGCCGTCTGCGCATGATGTTGCCTGCGTGCGTGGTGATGCTGTCTAGGGTTCCTTGCAGGGCGGCTATCTGGTCGTGCAGGTCGCTGCGGGTGCGGGCGAGTTTCGACATGTGTGCCTCTGAGGAGTCGAGGAAGGAGGCGCGGTGGTTGAGGGCGCTGGTGTACTCGGATATGGGGACGGTGTGGATGGTAGGGGGGGCGAGGGGGTGCGATAGAGCGGACTGGACTTGCGGCTGGTGATTGTCAGCGGTTCCGGGGGGTTTGACCTCTGGATTTAGGGGGTTTGTGGACGTACGAGCGTGAGGGTGTAGACTTTGTTGCGTTGACGGTGGGAAGACGTTGCGGCGGTTGGGGCGGCGGCGTGGAGCGACATCTTGTGCTGCCATGCGAGGATTTCGTGGTGTTTGTCTGTATTTATCAGTGGCTTGGGCTTTTTGCACTCGGCTTGAAACTTATAGCACTCACCGGGTGGGATGGATGAGATGGATGAGAGGGTTGAGTCGTCGGGTGTTGGCTCGACGGGTTCGTCTGAAGTGTAGGGACCGGGATTGCGAGTATCTGGTACAGCGTGGCTTGCTGTACGTTGGCGAGTCTCATCTTGAGCTCGAGCACAGTTGGTAGTCCATAGGCGGAAGGTGTTTGGAGATATTCTGCCCGACTCTTCGCTGTCTGATACGTAGACGTCTGCGAGGTCAGCATCGTCTTTGGCAGACAGTGGCATTGCCGCTTACCATGAAGGCCTGTATGGATTTCTGTATTCACATAGTCGGTCGCAAAGTTAGAGCGTGGCTCTGTCTTGTCAGCCCATCGAGATGCAGCTTCAAGACTCGGGCGGGATACCGATAACACCCTTCCATGATTTCTTTCGTCCTCATCGGTACGCGCAGAATCAAAGTTGCGCGCCTCCAATTTCCAGATCAGCAAAGAGCAGTCACTCTCTGGCCCACAGTTTCCGTGATGCCCCTTCAGCCAAGTATACAACTTTGTCTTTTCTGCATAGCTACACCCGCTCATGGCATGGTAGGCGAAGAGCGTAGAGTCTGTGATCTTCCAGTCGCTTGATTTGCATCTACGACTATCGTTACAGTATTGGTCCGTCTGAATCTGACATTCTGTTTCTTTTGGTCGAGGTTGTGGATGGTTTAGGTGCGTCTGTGGACGGCTAGGGCTCTGTGGGATTCTTTCAGCAGTGCCAGTCGGAAGCATGGCTCCGGAAGACTTTATGTCGTTGTCTACGCCAATTAGAGGTATTCCAAGCAACGTGTTACATGGAAACGAACCTAGCTGAGGGTAGAATTCCGACACCATCGACACCTGTTGTACGTCAACGGTTCGCTGTGGACCGTCTTTTATAATAGCACTCTCCGTGGAAGCAATTGGCACATCTATTATACATCAGCACACGTCATATCTCGGCTGTAGTTGCTTACCAGTCATGTTACTCTGCACAGACCACGAGGTGAAGAAGGTGTCATCCGAAGCTAATAGGTCAGTATCAACACACACCGTTGATCTACACATACTTTTCTTCTCCGACTCCACCTGCGACACCTCCTCTTCTTCCTTCACCATCTGACGCCCCCATTCATCCACTCGTTCTCTCCACAAGGACCTTTTGCTGCGTCGGCGGTAGGACAGCGAGCTGCGGAAGAAATCGCGGACGGTAGCGCGTGCGGCGGCAAATGATTTGGGCATCATCGTGAAGCTTATCATGGGCTTCGTTTGTCGATTTGATCAGGGCTGACACATAGACGTGTCATGAGAGCCAACCGGAGGCGAGGATACATCGAGTCTTTGTTTGTTTACATGGAAGACAGACGGTGACTAGCCAACGATCAACTGTACAGTTCTCGACAGCTGGCGATGGGTCTGACAACTGACAGCGTATATTCTCGGTCAAGGTTGATAACATGAGTTGTCTTCATAATGGTTGATATAGGGCATCGGGTACCTGGTTCGTGCTACCGGTTTGCGAAGGGTCTCAGTACAGAACGGTTACCGTCAGGGGCATAGCGCTCGTGCAACTCGAGCACACGTTTTCATTTGCACAATGGTCTGCTTCGGTGTAACCGTTCGACTATTTGATCTCAGGGCCATATTATTACCGAGTTGTGTAGTACATATCAAGGCATTCAGCGTCAAGTGTTTTATCACCAGCCAAGCCTTGTGACATGATAGAAACGTTCCGAATTTGCCAGGTTTAGTTGGAGCCACGTTCAATGAATCTAGAAAAACTGAATCCTCGTTTTCTGAAGACTGAGTCGACTTGCTGGATCTGTCCAAGGCCAAGGCTTCGTGTATTCTCCATGAATGATCTGGTATACTGATGTCGCGAGGGGTCTTCGAACAAGTATAAAGGGACCTTTCGATTCGAACTTTGTGTGTGATTGCCGCATCTAGACCCTCCCGCGGATGAACAGGCAAGGCAGTACGGAGTATGGTTTTGACATCGACTGGGGCTGCGGCAGAGTTGGTGGTTATTCTTAGAAGTGGTCCAAATGCTGGGACTGACTGTCGTTCGTTGTTGTCGGAGCCAGTCGCCCTAGGTTGGACCTACTAGCGAGCTGTGCTCCTCGTAACTAATTGGCATCGCTGACCCCCAGACCAACAAGTGGCTGAAGTGCTTGTTCTCTAATTCTGGCTCGTCTGTTGTGTCTTTGGAGTCTCAACGGTTGTCGAAGCTCATGTTAGGGGGGCGTGAAGCTTCGCTGTCTGGAGTTGAGCTATGCATAATGCGCCCATCTCAGAAGGACTATGATGACCAAGATCAAAGTAGGCCAGTGAGCGAAGGTGCTTGCTCTCTCTCTCTCGGTATTTCCCCAAAAAACAGGGAAGTTGATCAATTGCTCCCGGTTGCCTATCAGGTAGCCAAAGTCAAGCCCCGGTCTCGATGTTGGCTGCAGGCACATGCAGGCTTCCAGTGACTCTTTGTCCTCGGTTGACATGGGCCATGCGGGCATTATGAACTAATGCCTCCTTTAAATAATTCGATGCAGACTTCGAGGTGCGGCCCGATTGTCCTCGCCTTTTTCCGTAGGAACTTTCAAAAAAGAATATCAGTTCTTGGGGTTGTGTGATGCGATGACAGGGACGATGGGTACCTGTACCTGTACATGTCTGGTCTCCGCGCAGAAGTGCGTGCCTGCGTACCTGGACATACAGCCACTGAAGGTTCTGGTACGGAGAAGTCGTCGGTAGCATTATTGCCGCCCACTTCGCCTGACAGTTCACAGTTCACAGTTCACACCATCACAATCATCACACCATCACACCATCACACCTCACACCCCGAGCTCTTCGTGTTACCGAGAGAATCAGAACGCATGCCCAATTGTGGTCAGCAATGCTGGGCCAGGACTTCTGCCTGCGTTTTTTGCGTCAAGTACTCCCTCCGTACGAGATGCAACCGTCCGATGGTCAGACCCTCGCACAAGACGGGTTGTCATGATGTTCAAGGTGTCTTAAGATTAAAGGTGAACGGCTGCATAAACCCAAGCAGTGTAGCAGTGTTGGGTAGCTGACTTGATAAGATAGGAGACTTGCAAACCGCACTGACCAATCTGCAGTCTGCCGCTGCTCAGAGACCGAGCTCATGGGCTTCCCAACTTGCCAACAAGGGGTAACACTCGATTCGCCACAAATCAAAATCAATCTAACTCATGAGGAGGAAAAGCAGGCAAGCAGGCAAGTAGGCAAAACAGCCTGCCAACAGCAAGTTGTTCGGAACCTCCGCACTCAGGCACTCCTCGCGAGCCTCGTCAACCTTCCACCACCACCACCACTCGTGGCACCGCATCAGGCGGCAGTGTCTACATCTTCATGTTCAATTTCTACCAGGTTCAAGCTTCCTAGTGCCGAAATGAACCTCGCCATAATTTTCCTCGCTGTAATCAGCGTCATCGCGGTCAAGGGCGTCGTCGATGCCATAGATCCTTGCATCCACGATTGCTTGACGGAGTTGCTATCGAACTTTAAATGCACTTCACTGCAATCATGTGTATGCCATTTTTTAGATGAGGCTCCCGTCAAAGGTCAAATTGCCAATTGTGCGCTACGAAAATGCAACATCAGTGAGAGCGACTTGCCCGCGGCGGTGACTGACACAAAGAGCTGTGAGGCTGCGACATTTGAGACTCAAACACAGACAACTCCTTATAGATTACCGCTCACGGCTCTTAAGTCATCCTCTACGTCCAGCCGTTCAGTCTCGAGCACTTCCAACAGTGACCTGGTCACCAGCTCTAGCAGTTCTTTAGACAGTCTCCCGACCATTACTCTCCCGGGCATTTTGACGAGCACTTCGGCGAGCACTTTGACGAGCACTTTGACGAGCACTTCGACGAGCACTTCGACGAGCACTTCGACGAGCACTTCAAATGGTGCTCCAATTGGTACAATAGTCAGCACCCTTACCAGTGTTCCGAGCGTCGTCCAAAGCAAAGGTCCTGTTGGTAATCAAACCGACATACCGACGACGACTCCCACATCGTCCCCGGCGCCACCTCCAGGTAATTCAGGTCTATCCCCCGGCATCATCTCAACCATAGTCATCTCCACTGTGATGGTGATCGGTGTGCCTATATGGCTCCTTCGCTGCTATCGAGGGCGCAAATCTCGAGCAATATCCTCCAAAGGAGACGCTAGCTCAAAGCAGACAGAGAAATGTATCGAGACTGTCGTCCTTGGTTATAATGAGCTATCAGGTATGTTCTCGTCACCAAGCATGCTGATGCCAAAATGTCGACAAGACGCCTGAATCGAGATAGGCTCAATAGACGTTACGCACGAAATGTTGCCAAATACGCCAACGAATCCCCCATCAACACTGGTCTTAGGCACAATAGCGGAGATTGACTCGGAGCCGCTGCGAAAGACGCCGGAAATCTCGCAGGAAGACGACATCAATCAAACAGCCTCGCTCAGTGCAACGACCGCAACTTTCACTCCAGAGCCCCAGCCAGAAGCCGATGATAATGAGACAGCTGCAAGTACGGCAGAGGCTGTGCCAAGAGTTGAAACTGATGCGAAGGCAGAGCTAGACCTACTGCAAAAGAGGCGGGAAGAATTGAGTAGAAGGCGCCAGTATCTTCAGCAAATGCAGGAGATTGACGAAGAGGATGCATTACTTGAGCAACGCATTGCCCAGCTGGAAGGGAAATCTCACCCTCCCTGATACTGACACAAGTAGAACTACAAACTGTAAATATGGCGTCGTTGTCAACTGTATTTAATCTTTTAATCTTCAAGTCTTCGAACTTGGCGTCCTTCATGGCAGGAGTTTGTCAGCGTACTTTTGAGTTGAAGAAAAGCCAGCGAACATGCAACAATAACAGATAACTTGGGACGTCTTGGCAGCATGCGTACTCTACGTCTAGTTTCAAGTCTTTGACGGACACATTTACCACTTGGAATTCAGCCGGGGAAACAGTTCAAATTATCGACAGTGAAGCGTGGCACTTCTGTCTAATACCGGTGCCGGCACGGACAAGCTCGTCACCAAAATCCCACCTCCCATTGCGGTTTTCCTTTTCTTCTTCCTAGCAGATAGCTGGCAGAAGAAGTCTCACAGAAGTCTCACAGTTGGATGAAAAACTCGATATGTCGATGACAGCTGGCGTCTTCAAGTCTTCAACATACTGTGTTTGCTGCCACCGCTTTCTGCATCTCGCAAGGTACTTCTGATGTTGTAGTGAAAACACATGATGTGTGAGCAGAGAATGCACCAGCTACAACATTTGACCAAGCTGTCATCACCTACTCGAATAGTTCAATAAAGAAAAACGAATGACCTCCTATTCAACCATACCTATGTCCGTCCTCCATCATGCGTACTTAACCTTGTCTTTTCTTCACCTTTCCAATAGCGTAATGACTGATGACATTCAAGCAGCCAGCATCCTTACACTAGTAGCGCGGTGTTGAAGCGTTGTCCACAGCAACCTGTGTCTAGATTGAAGGCCTCAAATGCTACCATCTTCTGATTATCGATTCTTGAAATATACTCCCTCCCGAAGCGAATGGCTCCCTACGACGCTGTTTGCTTCAAAACTGGTTCGACCTCTCGTGATGACAATCCCGAACATCTTCACGGCCCCAGATCCTCAATGATCCGAGTCGGCGGACCGTCGAGTAAGGGCTATTCGTGCAGTCAACAAGGAAGATACTGTTGTCCCCAAACTTGAAAAAAGACCAAACAGTGCCTCCTATGAAGAAGAGCAACTGGACGTAAGCTGCAATGTCAATAATGAAATTACATTCCAGAAAGCCCGGGGTGGCAGTAGTCCCGATACACTGCGAAACAAGCACCCTGTTCGTAGTCAATATTAAGCTCGGACGATAGACTTTTCTGTGAAAGTGATTCGAGGCACGCTGCGAGTGAGGTCAATCATCCATCAGCTTTTACGCCCACGACAGTCATTTAACGGGAATCAGGATATTTGGAAGTCGGTCACCCATGTCTGAACAATCTTGAGCAGACAAAGAACTGTCCATGTATCATAAATTCCGAGTGCCATTGGTCACGAATCAGTAGGCCAGGTAACTCAAGAGGCATGACAAGACGACTTGAATACTTTCAGTGAAAGTGAAAGTTGGGGGCGAAATAGTCATCGTCGGACTAACACCATTGCTGAGCGATATGAAGCGGCTATGGATGGATATTGCGGCATGAGGTTTACGCTCTTTTCTACATGGACTAATGTCGCTCGCTACACGCCAGCTGCCTCTCATGATTAAAACCTACGTGGCCTCGGCAAGAACAACGTAGATGACCATGGGCAACTTTATGCCCCCGAGGTTTCACGGCTCTCTCTTCCCGATACGTTCGTTGCCCGCCGTCTTGATTAGTTAGCTAGCGGGCCTGTTTTGACGCGACTAGACGTTTCGTCCAAAACCTCGGTTTTGACTGATGAACTTTTGTTCGTCATGCAGTGATGATCGCCAAGATACGATTAACATTACAACCGACGAGAGGTGCGTATTTAGTGTATTTCGAACCACCTCGCACATTCGACTTCCTACAGATGCTGCCATTTCTTTGAACATCGATCGACGCACTTCGTTTTGTCGACAAAACGTCATAGTGTACAAATCACATCTACTTCTTCGTCTTTCCTTTAGCTTTCCCTTTGCTTTTCGGTTTGTCACCTCCTTCGTCATCCGCGGCCGCTTTGGCTGCCTTTTTGGCGGGTTTCTTCTTGGGCTGCTTGATATACTTGTCTTTCTTGAGATCAATCTCATCTTCGTCGACATCTGGAGCCTCGGCCGCCTGGCCATCATCCTCCTCTTCGATGGCCTCTTCCAAGTCGGGCGCTTCCTTTGTTTGCTTCTTGGGCGCAATCACGTTGCTTGCTTTCATAAATGGAACGGGGTGGTTCATGGAGTTGTATCTGATGCCTGTCAGTGGCTGGCTCGAATTCATGTTCACCAGGATCAACTTACGTTCTGGTGAAGGCAGCCTTGGTCTTTGTTTCGATAGAAACGTTCTCGTCTGTCATTGGACCGACTCCGAGCTCCTGAATGGCATCGAAGTCGTCTCTTGTGAGGAAATAACTGTCCATGAGATCAATGACGTCGGGCACGGCGTCCGTTCCTTCGTGTTCAAGGCGATTTACCAGTTGCTTCCAGAGCACAGGTAGGTACTGCTGTCGGACCTCGTTATGGTCGCCAGAAGACTTGAGCCGCATGTGCGAGTGAATCTCGCGGATATATCTACCCAACTTGCTCTGCTTGCTATAATTGCCCAACCAGGACGTGAAATTGGACCCCAGCAGCTGTCCAGAAACGAAACTTGACGGTCGGACTGTGCTGAAAACCGCGTGAGTAGGCATCAGACTCCAGTGCTGCTGAGGACCGTGTATCATGCGATCGATGAGATCACCATCGCTGATACTTTGAGCTGCTTGATCGAAAAGCTCAAGGGCTTTCAACTGCTCCTCACGCTTTGTATATCCTCTTCCATTTAGTGCCATCGGCTTGGTTCGCAGATAGTTTTCTTGAATCATCAGGAAACTGAACTCGTGATCGTTGAAGTAGAGTTCAATCTTGTCGTTCAGGGTTGCCTTGCTGGCTGGGGCGAAAAGGCCGCTTCCCAGCATTTTTTGGCAAATATCCCAGGGTTTTAGAACCACATGCTTCTCCCAAGCTTTTGTCATGGCCTTGCCCTGGTCGTAGTTCAAGGTCGTTTGGTCGAGTTTGGCGGTGGAAATCATGTTGATGATTTGTCGAATATCCTTATTGCTGCCCTCAATCAGAGCATCAACCACAGGTGGAGGCAGCTTGAGGCCTTCACGGTGACAGATGGTCATGATTCTAGATCTGACTTGGTCGACAGTCGGTCGGTTGAACCTGATGTCGAACGCCACGTGGTCGAAGGGCTTCATCTTTGGAAGCCGACGTTCGTTGCAGATGAGGATCAGGGGTACCTCCGTTTTCTTGCAAAATTTGGCCAGAGCACCAACACCACCTCGATCGCCAGCAGACATGCCGTCCACCTCGTCCATGACGAGCACAATCTTCTTCTTTGCCGCATCGACAGCTTTGCCGTCACCGGCGAAGTAACCCAACAGTGAAGTGTTGTTCATGACATCGCTCACGCCATTTTCGACTAGCTTCTTGCTTCTCACGTCGCTTGCATTACTCTCCAAGACATCGTAACCCTCCAGCTTGGCCGCGAGATGAGCGGCAGTAGTTTTACCGATTCCAGGTGGGCCAGAAATGATAATTGCCCGTTCTCCGCCCAAGCCGTCTGCGCCGCGTCGCTGAAAGTTGTACTTTTTAGCCTTGGGCCAATTCCTCAGCCAAACCTGAATCTTTTCCACTTGAGCCTTGTTGCCGCAAATGTGACTCAGCTGCGTAGGGGCGTATTTGGATGTGAGAAGCTGGGCATCCTGGGTCGGGGCAGGTTGAGATGAAGGACCTGTGCCGCGAGTGCTGGTTGCCTTTTGAGTTGCCTTGGCGGCCTCTGCTCTTCGTTTTTTCTCCTCGGCTTCCATTTCCGCAATCTGCTGCTTAACCTTCTCCTCTTCGGCCTTCTTCTTCTCCTGGGCTTTCTGTGCCCCCTTCCCAGAGCCACCGTACGCAGGTAACTTACGAATAAGATCAAACAGTCCATTCTCGTCGATGGTCTTGATACCATGAGACTTGATCTTCGCCAACTTGCTGGGCCCCGCATCGTCACCAAGGACAACAAAACTCGTCTTGCTGCTTGGCTGACCAGTCACTTTACCTCCATAACGTTTGACAAGTGCTTGGGCTTCATCTCGTCCAATGGTCTGCAAAACTCCGGTAAAGACAAAGGACAAGCCAGACAGGCACTCTTCCTCGCCTTCTGGCAGGTCAGCCGTCCCCATGGGTTGGGTTGAGGCATTGCCTCCTCCAGCGGCCGCTTTCCTCCAGTCAAATTTGGCCTTAGGGTCCTTCGGGGGCGGCGTTGGCGGCCTAACAGTGGCCACACTATTGAGTATATCTTGGATCTCTGCGTCTTCGGGTTCATCCGCCTTCTTGGTTCGAGGCGCACGGGGTTTTGCCGCGGTTGGTTTCTTTCGAGGTAGCTCCTCATCTTCCTCCTCATCCGATTCTGGCGCAGGTGACTTTCGCTTCCTGCCGGCCGCGGATGCCACTTGGCTGCTACGCTTCGTGTCGTTGGCTGTTGTGGCCTGTCCTCGACCAGTGGCACGTTTCGGTTTTGGTAGTACATCCTCTTCAGACTCGTCTTCGGCGTAATCATCGTTCTTGCGTTTGCTTCGTCCTTTAATATCTGCTGCAAAAATATCATCTCCATCCTCGTCTCCATCATCCATATATGCATCATCGTCATTGTCGACACGATGCTTCTTGTGGGATGTTGTGGCCTTTTTGAGTGGTGAACCATTTTGTACAACCGTTTCAGACTTGACTGCTGGCTTTCTATTCCGCGGGCTTATTCTGACAGGAAACTCATCTTTCACCGGCGCTTTTGATGATATTTTTCTGGGGGTCGATTGCTTCGTATTTGCCCCCTTCTTGGATGAAGCAAAGTAGTCGTCTGCAGAAATAGCTACTCCTTGCGGTTCGAAATCACTACAGAGATCAGCTTGGCAAGGTATTCTGAGTAAGAACAGCGTATACTTACGCCTTCCTTTTCTTGGGCGCAGCCTTCACAGCTGGTTTAGCTTCTCTGAGGTTTAGTTAGTCCAGCGCAGCGGCATTGGTGACATAGTCCAGGTTGGTAACCTACACAGCGTCATCCTCATCGCTGTCATCGACGACTTTGCGACTGTCTGTACGAAGCGTTAGGTCGAAGCATGTTATACATCACCCAGACAGTCTCACTCGTTCGCTTTGATTTGGGAGCAGCTTCACGCTGAGTCGGTGCGGGCTTGGGATTTGCACCGCCCTTGGGGGCAAAGAAGGACCGAATATCAGACATTCCGGGACGCAGTCGTGTTCGGAAAATTACCAATGCCAGTTGAAACTTGATCAAAAGGCACCAACACCCTTCTTGAGGTCATCGGGCGATGCTGGACGATGCGTATAGTGATGTAGAGGCAGGCGATTTGAGAGAAAGCAACTGAAATTGATATGTGACGTGCACATGGCCCCACTTGACGGACGCGAAGCTGACGCGAAGTGCGTGACTTGGGATTAATTGGATGAATCTGGGCACAAGTTTGCGGCTGCTGCAGGGTTGCGGGGGCCTGAAATTTCTGGCCTTCACCAATGGGCGAGAAGCAAGCATCCCCAGGGAAGATTTTCGACAACTCGTGATACCGTGATAATCGAGGATAGACCAGGCCGGCACCGTCTTTCAACGACCGACACCGACAATGGCGGCAGCCAACTCTTCTGCATTTCTCAATGCTTTCCGAGGTTTGAGGCTATGTGCTTCGGCACCCCTACGGCAGATCCAAACCCCTATTATGCGGCAAGCGAGAACCCTCGACGCTGCCAGCCGGCTCCAAAATGTCCGCGCCTTCTCGACCACGTCGCCTGTCTTCGGAACTTGGCTGGAACCAAGCTTGAACAGAAAGAAAAAGATGGCCAAGGGCCGGCCGCGAGTAGCGACGGGCGGATCAACAAAGGGCACCACAGTCATCTGGGGTGACTACGGCCTGCGCATGATTGACCACCACAGAAGAATCAGCGCCAAGCATTTGAAGATGGCTGAGGACACAATTAAAGTGCGGCTTCGTGGAGAAAAGTACCGTCTGTACAAGCGCAAGTGCTGCAATGTCGGTGTCTACGTCAGCGGCAACGAGGTAAGCAGAGCCCAGAGAAAAGGATGCAGCAGAATCACATACTGACGTTTGTAGATGCGCATGGGTAAGGGCAAAGGCTCCTTTGACCACTGGGCGACAAGAATGGCCGTGAGCCAGGTCCTTTTCGAGATCAAGGGACGAATTCACGAGCAAATTGTGAGGGACGCTTTCCGCCTGGCAGGTAACAAGCTGCCTGGTAGGTCCCGCTGCGCTCGATCCGTAACAAGCAATGCAGCTAATGACATGCAGGCCAGTGGGAATTCGTTAGGAAGGGCGACGCTCCGATGGTTGGCATCATGAAGCTGGACGGAGTCACCTTGGAGGACTTGAAGCGACCGAGGAGACAAATCGCACCCGCCGAGCTGCTTCAGGCGACTACACCTACACCTGTTACCGAAGCTGGCAGCACAGCCGACGCTTCCCGTTCGCCATGAGAAATAACATGATTACGCCAAGCACTGTGCAACGACAGACGCGACATGTAATATAAATTTTGTATATAAGAAGCGGACGTGACTGTACAATAGGGTGCAAGAGGTATTCAGGTCAACGAGCGCAGCTGCCGGTTGTTGTAGTAAAGACAGTCGCATGATACTTGGTCGGAAGGTAAAAGTTCAGTTCGAAAATCAATACACGACAGAGGTTAGCCCAAATGCGTCATCTCAGTCAAGTTCTTCCATGCAGTTCTCAGATCGTGCACATGAATCGATACCAAAGTGGGTCCCTCGTCGGTACGTACCTCCACGGATCCCACTTCCAGAGCACTCAACGCGCCAACGCGTCTCCCAGCTTCCCGTCTCCGAAAAGCTTCACTGCCACCAACTCATCAACCATTGCACGACGCCAACCGCAACAATGGCCCTCATAGTCGACAAGCATCGACCCCGATCCCTCGACGCCCTCACATACCACCCAGAGCTCTCCGATCGCCTCCAATCTCTAGTAAGCAACAGCTGCCCTACCAATGGCATCATGCCGTCATGATCGATCGCTGACTCGAATATCAAACCAGGCACAAAGCGGCGACTTCCCCCATCTCCTCGTCTACGGACCCTCTGGCGCCGGCAAAAAGACACGCATCGTAGCAACTCTGAAGGAGCTCTACGGCCCGGGCGTAGAAAAGATCAAGATCGACTCCCGCGTCTTCCAAACCACTAGCAACCGCAAGCTTGAATTCAACATCGTCGCGTCAGTGTACCACCTCGAGATCACGCCCTCGGACGTGGGCAACTACGACAGGGTCGTGGTGCAAGATCTGCTCAAGGAGGTCGCGCAGACGCAGCAGGTAGACCAGTCGGCCAAGCAGCGCTTCAAGGTCGTCGTCATCAATGAGGCGGACCAGCTCACGCGGGATGCGCAGGCCGCGCTGCGTCGGACCATGGAGAAGTACTCGCCCAACCTGCGACTCATCCTGCTAGCCAACTCGACGGCGAACATTATCGCGCCGATTCGGTCGAGAACGCTGCTCGTAAGGGTTGCCGCGCCGACCCATGAGGAGATCTGCAATGTGCTCGCTGTGTCTGCCAAGAAGGAAGGCTGGGAGGTGGTCAAGGGGCTGCACGAGAGGATTGCGGTGGAGAGCGGGCGGAATCTGAGAAGAGCGCTGTTGATGTACGAGGCTGTTCACGCGCAAAAGTACGTTCCGTCCCGGCTCCCTGACACGCATACAGCACCCTCTGCATAGTTGCTGCTGACTGACCGCGAAATCATTAGTGAGAAAGTGTCGGAAAATACGCCGATTCCCCCAGCGGACTGGGAAGCCTTGATCGGCCAGATCGCTAGGGAGATGATGGACGAACACACGCCCGCACGAATCCTCCAAGTCCGCGCCAAGTTCTACGACCTCCTCACACACTGCATCCCACCCACGACGATTCTCAAAACCCTCACGTTCAAGCTCCTTGCCCTCATTGACGACGGTCTCAAGGCCGAGGTGATTCAGTGGTCGGCATTTTACGAGCATCGCATCAAGACGGGGACAAAGGTGATTTTCCATTTGGAGGCGTTTGTGGCCAAGTTTATGCGTATCTTTGAGATGTATCTCATGAGCATGGAAATGTAATATGTGGGCTGCATGGGCGTTTCGGAGGGGGGGTTCAATAAAATTGACCGACGATTTCGATTTCATGTGTGCATGGCGGATGTTGACCTTGTGAAAATGTACTCTGCGACGGCTAGACAGAGGCATGGGCAATTCGTTACTTGACTTGGGCAGAAAAAGAATGGGGAGGTAATTAATCTCCGTACTCTGAAGTTACCTACCACTGCACTGGTAGGCACCCGGGAGATGTTCGACGCGTGAGTCGTACAATCTATGACTGCCAAGTCTCGTCAACGCTGTCTTTGACAATACAGCTCATCAGCCGACATTCTTTCCCAGACCTACGACGATGTGTTCTTAGTACATAGCTCTGACTCCATGCCGCAGGTATCTCTCTCCGCGGCAATCATGGAAGCCCAACTTGGTGGACATGGTTCATCTCACCGTCTGGTCTTTTCTACTCGGGAAGCCTCAGCGCCAACAAGGATTTCTCTCCGCTCCGCATGCCAAGCACCAATGCAAATCCTGAATGGTCACTCCTCATGTGCGTCTACGTTTCGAGGTCCAACTGGTGTTTCGGTGTCCAGGACGGGTTGGATCCGAGTCAATCTGGGGTTTGTGGAGACGCGGACAGCGGAGGACTCGGGATCCCGTTGACGAGACCAGACCCCCTGATCCGGCCAAATGGATGTCGGAGGGAAGTCACCGACGGTTGACGGAGTAGTTGACTAGCGTTTCGTCGTACTGACGCGACTACAAAAAGCTCTGCGCCGACTCTACGCTGTTTAGTTACCTAGTTGGGCGCACATGGCACCCAGGCCCGTGATGTGCGTTGGACTCGGTCGGGGCGGCGTATCTCAGCATCAGCGGCGCCGAACAGGTGATGGCAAGATCGACAAGCTTTGGATGCCACGCCGGACGGGAGTGGTTCTAAACAAAGTTGACGGGGCGGAGGGGTGATGTCAGTTTTGGAAAGGAAGGACGTCAACTTCCTGTTTCCAGAGTCGTCAAAGAACAGTAAGTGGCATGTGGCGACTCAAGCCACGAACTTGGAACCTGACTGTTTGGGCCACCTCACGTCTGCTTCATACTACGGAGTAGGTAACTAAGTAATACTAAGACATGGACATGAGTCGGACAGACTTTGTAACGGGCAACGATATGTGCATGCGAAATCAAACTTTTATCCACAGGGACGGTTCAGGCTGGGGCATAAAACTGCCATTTTTGCAAAAGGCCGCAGAAGACGAGGGGCGAATAAGGCTTGGTGCTGCAGGTACCTAACTTAGTAGGTAGCATAGTATATGCAGATGTACCTAGGTATCTAGGTAGTTGCCTAGGTATGTACGGAGTAGTTATGGAGTACGGTACGCGGATGTCGACCCTGGCACACTGGTACCTGTGCCCCTGGTCACAGAGTTACAACGAGGCAGTGGGGAGAATCCATGGTCCTTTTTTTTTTTCATTTTTTTTTCCCATCATTCTTGACTATCAACTTGTCGACGCATGTGCATGCATGCAATACACGCGTCCGGAGCGAGTGAGCTGTGTATTAACTTAATCAGCGCACTTCGTATAGATGAGTTGCCAGTCTACCTAATGCGGGCTCATGGTTATTGCGCTGACCACCAAGGTAGGGTTCGAGATTGGACGGTAACAAATGCTCGGCGCCCACTGGCCAAGACGCTGCCGCCGGGTATGTTCGACTCGGATGATGGCAACAAGAACAAAGGGCACACGGAACATTGAAGGGTGCATCCACCCGAGCGCTGTGCGGCGTGGATTCCTCAACGCTACGGAGTACGGAGTGGACGTGGAGGGTTCGGGGGAAAGGATAGCGTGCGAGAAAGGTTTAACCAAGTTCCGGAGTACTTGGGTTCAACAAGGCGCATCTCTCCACTAACCACCTCTGGTGACTGCTCAAAGTTCGCACTCCACGCTCTGTCCCTCCCTCGGCTGTTGGGCCCTCCCGGGTGCTGCAACATTGAACAATAGGCGAAGGCGGGCTGTGACGGAGGGACGGAGGATACAGGCAGATAGATATTCCATGACATTTGGATACAATATACGGAGTACCCCGTACAATGAGGGCTTGGGATCCCAATCCTCTTTGCAAGAAGATACTTAAGTACAGCGAACAGCCTGCTTCCCCCGCTCCTCGAGGCATCTTCTTCGTCCGCGTCCCTGCCTGCCAACCCGTCTTGTTCTTGTTCTTACTAGTTCTAGTTCTCTGCTTCTGGTTCTGGTTCTTGGAGCAGCGCTTCAGGCGAGTCCGAAGCCATACAGATCCAAACCCAGCTGCTTGGCCCGTCCATCCGTCCAACTGCCGTGCAACGAGGCCACAGGCACTGCTGACCCGTTTCGAGAGCTGCCCGGCCATTCCACGCGACGGTACGTCAAAGCTGCCAGGCCGTCGCCAGAGCGATTCGCAACGTCGATGTCCCTCTGACATTGAAGGCAGCCGTCTCGTCTCGTCCCTTTAGCGACCCCCAACCGTCCACTCAGCGACTCCAGCCACCAGACTACCGACATAGTAACTTAACTTGGTTGCTCGAAGAATACAAAAAAGAGCTACCCCGCACCCATCCCATCATTGCACATCATTGATCATTGCTCGCTCTACTGCTACGAGCTGCGACACAGCGACGAGCTCTCAGCTGCAACATCCTTGACCCGCGCACGCGCCAACATTGAACCAGGCAGGCCCTTTCGCATCCTCTCGCATCCTCTCGCATCCTTCCGTCACCATGCCCGAGGCGCAGAAGATACCCAAGGTCGCCGAGGCGCACCTGGTCGACACGTTCCGTAAGTGAAGCAGCCCCAAAAAGAAACCCCGGGCGAGAAGTGGAAGGATGCAAAGGAAAAGTGTGCTCGGAATCACTAACACGCTGCTTTGTCTAGACCCGCCCGAGAAGATGCTTGCTAGTACGCAAATTGCCCCTCCTTGCTCAACATGCTATCCGCCCCTCTTTTTTTTCTCATGGGTGCCTCCCCCACGTCCCCAGTCGAGGGAGCTCATCGTGGGATTGGGATTGAACCTCAACCCATGCATGGCCTGTTGAAAATTTGTTCAGTCGTTCCTCGACCATGATGACGCTTGCAATGGGTCGCCTGCTGACTTGGTTTCTTTTTCCCTTTCTCCTGCAGAACACCCTAGCAAACCCCACCTCGCCAGTAAGTTCCAACTCCCTTGCACTCCAATCCTCGATTCCACCCTCCATGTCCCCGCTGGTCAGGAAGCTTCACAACTGCTGGCGCCATACCCGATTTGACCCATTTCCGTTCGCCCGCCCAGAGCCCTTCGGTCTAGCCATTGAGTGTGGTGGGTTGTGTGCTGACCATGAGCCCTTGCTTGCTTAAATTGCAGATCTTGAAGAATACCAGAAGCTGTACCAGGAGTCCATCACCAACCCCGACAAGTTCTGGGGTGAGCGTGCCAGAGAATTGCTCTCGTGGTATCGCGACTTCGACACCGTCTCCAGCGGCACCTTGACCGACGGCGACGTCAAGTGGTTCCCCGAGGGCCAGCTCAATGCCTCATACAACTTGGTTGATCGCCATGCCTTCAAGGACCCCGACCGCGTCGCCATCGTCTACGAGGCCGACGAGCCCCACGATGGCCGCAATGTCACCTACAGCGAGCTGTTGCGCGAGGTCTCCAAGTGCGCCTGGTCCCTCAAGCAGATGGGTATCCGCAAGGGAGACACCGTCGCCATCTATCTGCCCATGATCCCCGAGGCCCTTATCGCCATCTTGGCCTGTGTGCGTATTGGCGCCGTTCACTCCGTCGTCTTTGCCGGCTTCTCCGCCGACTCCCTGCGAGATCGTGTCATTGACGCCCGTTCACGCGTCGTCATCACCACTGATGAGGGCAAGCGTGGCGGCAAGCTTATTGGCACCAAGAAGATTGTCGACGATGCGCTCAAACAGTGCCCCGACGTCACCAACGTCCTCGTTTTCAAGCGCACTGGTTCTGAGGTGCCCATGCAGGCCGGCCGTGATGTCTGGTGGCATGAGGAACTGGAGAAGTGGCCCAGCTACATTGCGCCCGAGGTCATGAACTCGGAGGATCCCCTCTTCCTTCTGTACACCTCGGGTTCCACCGGCAAGCCCAAGGGTGTTTTGCACACCACTGCTGGTTACCTGTTGGGCGCCGCCCTGACTGGCAAGTACGTCTTCGACATTCACGATGGCGATCGTTACTTCTGCGGTGGCGACGTCGGTTGGATCACTGGCCACACCTATGTCGTCTACGCCCCGCTACTGCTTGGTGTCTCTACCGTCGTGTTCGAGGGCACCCCCGCCTACCCCAACTTCTCACGATACTGGGATATCATTGAGAAGCACAAGGTCACTCAGTTCTATGTGGCCCCTACGGCCCTTCGTCTGCTGAAGCGTGCTGGCGACGAGCACGTCAAGGGCGACATCAAACACCTACGTGTTTTGGGCTCTGTGGGTGAGCCCATCGCTGCTGAGGTGTGGAAGTGGTACTTTGAGGTGGTTGGCAGGGAGGAGGCTCACGTTATCGATGTAGGTTACGGCCCAGTCGCGGCTGTTGTATCAGGCCAGGTACAAAAGGTGTACTGATGTTTTGGCAGACATACTGGCAGACAGAGACCGGTTCCAACGTCATCACCCCGCTAGCCGGCATCAGCCCTACCAAACCCGGTAGCGCTTCGTTCCCCTTCTTCGGTATCGAACCCGTCATTATTGACCCTGTCTCCGGCGGAGAGATTCATGGCAATGATGTCGAGGGCGTGCTTGCCTTCAAGCAGCCCTGGCCAAGCATGACGCGTACTGTGTACGGCGCCCACAAGCGGTACATGGACACTTATCTCAATGTCTACAAGGGCTACTACGTACGTATTGTGTGAACTGGTTTTTACCTTTACTTCTTCTATTCTTGATGGTTTTCATCTTTGCTCGAATCCATCCCCGCTAATGATATGCAGTTCACCGGTGACGGTGCCGGTCGTGACCACGAGGGTTTCTACTGGATCCGCGGCCGAGTCGATGATGTCGTCAACGTCTCCGGCCATCGTCTCTCCACGGCCGAAATCGAAGCTGCCCTCATCGAGCACCATGCAGTTGCCGAGGCCGCCGTCGTTGGCGTTAGCGACGAACTGACTGGCCAAGCTGTCAATGCCTTTGTGGCCGTCAAGGATGGCAACGAGATCAATGATGCGCTCCGCAAGGATTTCATCATGCAGGTCCGCAAGAGCATTGGCCCATTCGCCGCGCCAAAGGCGATTTACGTGGTCCCAGACCTGCCCAAGACTCGAAGTGGAAAGATTATGAGGAGAATATTGAGAAAGATTCTTGCTGGCGAGGAGGATCAGCTTGGTGATATTACCACAGTACGTGCCGTTCCCCGGCCCCATTCAAGGAGTCTCTTGCCAAAGGTTGTTTCCTGGGCCATGGCTAACGTTACGCGCAGTTGTCCGATCCGTCGATCGTTGATCGAATTATCCGGACCGTCCATGAATCCAAGTCCAAATAAAGGAAAAGGACATTGAGAATCATGCAAAGGAATGAAAAGGAATGTTGATGGATTAATATTATGGTTGATACCACTGGTGATGACGACGCCCTTGGCATAGGAGGCGGCTTGGTTGGATGTCTAGTTTTTCGAAATCGCTTGAACGCTACTGAACGCACTGGTCTGATTTTGTGTCTGTGTGCCGTGCATGCATCTGCCCATGACGACGGCGAATACACCAGTCTCTGATATCCAGGGGCAGTGAAGACTTGCCAATAACGTCCGAGTCGAATGCAGACTCGCAACAGTGTCACGTGACGGTATTCAAGCTACGGATGCACTATGAACAAGTAATGAACAAGATACTCCGTATGGGCAACGACATCACCTGTGCAAGCACGTGAGACGACGTTTACTGGGTCGGTGACCCCAAACCTTAAATGCCCAGCACCATCGGTGGCCTTACTTATACGGAGTACGTCAATCTATATTTCAGATGACAAGGTCGTCGAGGCGGAAGCGTATCGTTCCAGCGCCCGCCATGTCTTAAGATGGACGTGGCTGTGTTCGATCGGGAACACGCCGTCAAACGAGAGAACGGCTTTTGCGAAGATGGTTCGGCAGACTCGGTGAAGACGTCCTAACGAAATGGAACCCAGTGGCGAGCGCCAAGGGGGGCGGAGCATGATGACTTTTCGACGGGGTTGCAGAACGGGCTGCGACGCAGGAAATCGGTTGGTTGGTTGGATGACGGACACTGGAGGCTTTCCTTGGGGGCTCAAAATAGAATGGGGTCAAACGGCGAGCGGGTGGAAACCTACCCTGGGCTGGGTGGGATCTTGTCTCGTGGCCTGCGGAGCCTGCGACTTGGCTGAGACGCTGCCGGCTTCATGGCAGGGCCGGTTCGGGGGGGGGGGGGACTAAAGGTGTAGAGGGCTGTTGTTACGTCTTGATACGTGGACGGGCGTCGCGGTGGGAATGCTGACATTGCATGTGCGACCGCGTATTACGTGGCCTTTGTGTGCGGACAAGTGGCAACGAGGGCATACCTAGGTATGTATGTATGTAGGTAGTTACTCCGTACATGAAGCCTTGAGCGCTTAAGAAGCTGACATTTCGTTGCGGACGCGCTGATTGGCCGGTACGGGCATGCAAAGGGCTGGAAACCCATCAGTGGATTGGATGCCGGGGCGATCAGCAGATTGATTGATTTGATGGGGTTCGTCTAACTATGGCCGTGAGAAGCCCACTCTTGTCTGTCCGCAGCTTTACCCCCCCCTTTCCCCACGTCTTCATGTTAGGACGTTCAAGTTTTGGTCCCGTCGCGAAAGGGCGGCCAGAGAAACGGATCACGCAAAACCAACTTTGTGCCAGCCAAGTCGGAAGAAGCCCCTCGAGACGCTTGAGTGAAATAACGCCCAGACACATCCAGCCAGCTTGTCCCGTGACACGGGTGGCCAACGATGAAGGGCAGATCGCAGCAGGCTGCGGGGGTTTCGAGGCGAGGCGGCTTCATGTCGTGTTGCCGCGAGCGGACGAGGCACTTGGGGGTTTGGTTCATACTAGGTACCTTGGTACGTACCTATCTAGGAGGTAGTCAATACGGTGTACGGAGTAGTCACTCGGTGACCAAGGTACCTTAAGTAGGTGTCATGGCGATGGGCTACGGGCTATGCGTGTAACTCACATGCGTTGTTGCTTGTTGACGAAGAGAATATGCTGGCACTCGAGACTGGCTCGGGGTCTGGCTCAAACGGCAACTTGTTGCCTTGGCTGTGGCTGTTCCATTACGCCTTCAGATGTTGGTCGGGAAAGTCGATGCATGCACGGAGTCTGGAAACGTAGAATGTACTGCCTGTCCGTGTCCGCATCCACCGGGCGCCGACCTAGTCGAGTCGACCGGACGACTTGGACGCACCAGACGCTTTGACTCCCTGAGTCTTGCCTCCCAAATATCACACTCTCTCTCTCCATCATCCAGTTCTCTCTTCATTTCAACAACGTCATCCGCCTTTCGTCGAATCACCGTCTTTCCTTCATTGCTCACCTACCGCTCCTCGCCTGACATCCCCGTACATATCTTTGCGACGACGAGACGACCTGTATATACAGCAATCACGGCCATCAGAAAAGTCGCTTACCAGTGACGGACATTTCCACCCCGACATCTCCGTTACCTACAGAGCCGCCTCCTCTGGCTTTTCCAACACCATCATCCATGACTTAGATGAGGTAGATCTCGTGCGATCCGCTCCTACCTCTGGGAGCGACCTTTGCTTCACCTCGCCACTCTTGGGCGAAATCGACCATGGTTTTGCTACAGTCTCTCGTGGCCGCTGTCACGGGCGTCGCCTTGCTGGCTCATTCATCGCTGGGTAAGCGTCGTCTTTTGCTGCCGTTTGCAGCAGCAGAGTATCCCGACACCGTCACTAACATGTCGCTTCACCTTGCAGCACACTCCGTGAGACGGAATCCCGTCAGCCGCATTTCATTAGTCCAAGACGCCGTAGTCAAGACACCATCACACCGCGTCCACGCATTCTCAACATTCGATCTCACCTTTTCATTACATAATGGCCGGCAACCAGTTCGCTTGGCACTTGAACCAAACCACGACATCCTACACGAGGACTTCTCTATCACACATCTGGACGAGGACGGGTCAGTCCGGGAAGTGGTCAAAGTTCCCCGATCAGAAGACCGAGTCTACCGCGGAGCCGCCTTTATCGAGCGCCCAGGCATCCAGGGATGGTCCAAAGCTGGATGGGCACGGGTCACGGTTCATCGAGACGGGGAGAAGCCCATTTTCCATGGCGCCTTTCGCATCGATGGTGACAACCACCACGTTCTGCCGCAAGCCGACTACAAATCGATGAGAGACGAGAGGGACCCCGTCGTTGATCCCTCTGTTGATGACGACGCAATGGTTGTATGGCGCGATTCCGACGTGATGGATCATGACGAACATGGCGAGCTCAAGCGGGATCTTGCCGATTCGTCGAGATGCAACGCCGACAGCTTGGCTTTCAACAACGAGCCTCGGCAGGGCATGGACGAGAACAACCTTTCTCTACGATCCATGAGTCTTCCGTCTCTCTTTGGTCGGGAGATTGACAGTGGTGGCGGCGCCACCGGGCTCAACCTGCTGGCATCCATTGGGTCGACGGCTGGTTGTCCGACCACGAAGAAGGTCGCTCTCGTGGGCATTGCCACGGACTGCAACTACTTTGCGGCATACAACAGCTCAACTGCCGTCAAGAAGCAAATCATCAACGTCGTCAACTCGGCCTCGGAGGTTTACGAGAGCACCTTCAAGATCTCACTGGCCATCAAGAACCTAACCATCATCGACCGCGTATGCACCGGCACGACGCCTGCCAACACGCCGTGGAACGTTCAGTGCAGTGGAAGTGTTGGCATCAACGATCGTCTCAACGCGTTTTCCAAGTGGCGCGGCGAATCCAAGGATGAGAATGCCTACTGGACGCTCTTCACTACGTGTGCTACGGATTCCGCCGTCGGCCTGGCCTGGCGAGGCATGCTCTGCAGAACCGGTGCCAATGCGCAGGGCAGCAGCAGCGGCAGCAGCAGCAGCAACGAGACGGTTGCGGCCACCAACGTGGTTGTCAAGGCCGATACCGAGTGGCAGATCTTCGCGCACGAAACCGGACACACCTTCGGGGCCGTTCACGACTGCGTTGAGCAAAAGTGCCCGGTCAGCACGTCGTCACCGGACTGCTGTCCGCTGAGCACGCAGCAGTGCAACGCCGGCGGCAAGTACATCATGAACCCGGCCACGGGCAACGGCATCACGGCCTTCTCGCCCTGCAGCATCGGCAACATCTGCTCGGCGCTCCGGGTCAACCAGGTCAGGGGCAACTGCCTGACGGACAACAAGAATGTGCAGACGGACATTGGCAGCCAGTGCGGCAACGGCATCGTGGAGGAGGGCGAGGACTGCGACTGCGGCGGCGAACAACAGTGCAAGGGAAACAAGTGCTGCGACGCCAAGACGTGCAAGTTCAGCAGCAACTCGGTCTGCGATCCCTCCAACGAGGACTGCTGCACGACCGAGTGCCGGTTTGCCTCGAGCGGTGCCGTGTGCCGGCCGAGCACGGGCGAGTGCGACGTGCAAGAGACGTGCCCCGGCGACAAGGCCGCCTGCCCGGTCGACAAGCACAAGGGCGACGGCGACTCGTGCGGCGGCGAAGGGCTGCAGTGCGCCTCGGGCCAGTGCACGTCGCGCGACCTGCAGTGCCAGCACATGGCCAACAGCCTGACGGGCCGCAACAACACCAAGGCCTGCCCCGACACCCAGTGCATGCTCGCCTGCACGTCGCCCGACCTCCCGCCGAACCGGTGCGTCTCGTACAACCAGTACTTTGTCGACGGCACGAGCTGCGGCGCCGGCGGCCACTGCTACAGCGGCCGGTGCCAGGGCAGCTCGACGCTCAAGGAGATTGGCGACTGGATCGACGGCCACAAGTCCATCTTCATCCCCATCGTCGCCGTCGTCGGCCTCCTGATCCTCATCGCCGTCGGCAGCTGCGTCTCGGGCAGCATCCGCCGCCGCATGGCCAGGCGCCGCATGAAGAAGCAGACCGCCGCGCCAGCCATGAGCAGCTGGCCTTCCTCATCGCAAGCCGCACGCCAGCAGTGGCTTGGTCCGCGATGGACCGAGTCCTCGGGAGCTCTGGTTCGCGGGCCTCAGCATCATCAGCAACAGAACGGCTTCTTCGACCCGCCGCCGTTTTCCCCTCCGAACCAGCAGCAGCAGCAGCAGCAACAGCAGCAACAGCAGCAGCAGCAACACGGCGGCTTTTTCGATCCGCCGCCGTACCCGCCGCCGGCCGCAAACGCAAACGGCGGATGTACCACGCGGTACATGTAGCAAAGACGCAAGAGTTGGACATTTGAAGTAGCATTAACAAGGCAAGGCGTTTTTGGATGGGGCACACCACAGTATATATTAAACCTGATTCTGATTTTCCATGCCACCGTCCACTCATCCACCCCTTCTCCCTCGTGCAGCCCAGACTATCAACGTAGAGCAACAAGACGTCCGTAGCCGCCTACCTCTTCCGCCGCTCCTCAAACCCGCACAGCATAGCTGTGAACCGCAGCCTTTGCCCGGGCACGCTCTACTCCCCGTCAGCGACGCCCACCAGACCGAAAGAGAGAGAGAGAGAGAGAGAGAGAGAGAGAGAGAGAGAGAGAGAGAGAGAGAGAGAGAGAGAGAGAGAGAACAGAGAAAGAACAGAGAAAGAACAGAGAAAGAAACCTACATCCCCGGCGCTCTGTGCATACATCATCAACGACTCGGGACAGTCCAGCACGCTCAGCGCGAACCCACGCCTCTCCCGATCCTCGAACGGTTCCGCCCGCACCCTAGCAGAGTCAGCCCAGGCCGCAAAATACTCTCCCCGCACGTTCGGGAGTGAAAAGAAAGGACGCACGCTCTGCCCAGCCGCACCGGCGCCTCGTCCTCGCTCTCGCTGTCCCCGTAGGGATCCTTGCCGCGCGCCTGGCGATCGCGCATCGACCGCGTCAACGTGGTCGTCGTGTCCTGTGCAGACGAGCCGGGCTGCGTGGCTCTTGACGGCGTGGGCATTTTCGGGGGCCTTGTACACGCACGTTGTCCTCGGTGGGTATGGTTATAAATAGTACATCCAAGACGAAAGATTTTGGGAGCTGAAGATGACAACTTGAAGGCTTTCGTTCAGGGTGCAAGTCTTTGGAGTGGGGGTGAGTTGTTGGCCTTATGTGTACTCCGCACCTAGGTAGCTAACTATAGGTTTTTTACGGAGTAGAGGTACCCAAGTTGAAACTCGGAATTAACTACCTAGGTACCTAGGCGCCCGGCCCCTGTTTTTGGTGACAATAAAAGTATGACAAGATAGGGAAAATTTTGTCACCAGCTGGTAGTCAGACTTACCACAGGTAGGTGGCAATTTTTGACCTTGTCTTGTGATACTTTTGCTGTCACCAAAAACAAGGGCGGCGCGCGAAGGTACCTAGGTACCTAGGTACTGGGGGACCTCCACTGTAAACTTACCAAGGAAGCTGAGTTGGCGGACTGGACTCATTGAATTAAAGTTGCATGTAGGTACCTACATAACTACTACGCGCGCCAAAATGCTATTTCTGGTGACAGCAAAAGCATCAAAAGACGGATCAAAAATTGTTCCCCGCTTGTGGACAAGTCTGACTACCCAGCTGGTGATAGTCACTTTACCTGTCTTTTCATGGTTTTTTACCATCACTAGAAACAGGAGCCGGACGCCTAGGTAGTAACTAAGGAGTAGGTAAGTTAGTCACCACGCACTCCCGAACTTCACCTCAACCACACCGTGACACACGTCTACTACATGCACTCTCACTAAATCATTCCATGGTATATACGCAAGTTATATCCAATACTCGCCAATCGCTTGTGGTATAGTACACTCCTCCGTCGCAGCCTGCGCCGCGGCTAGCAACAAACCAGTACAATGACGTGCTACACGTGTCAAAACACATAAAAGAGATAATAATGCACACCATCCTCCCGTCGAGTTGAATGCTGCCAGGTCCGCCTACGCCCTCCCTCTTGCCAGTGTTCCAAAACAAAGAAGCCGACACGCGAATACGCCATTCTCTATTGCCTCGTTTGTATCATCAGATATCCTTGATGGTTTTCGCCCGCCGCTTTCTTCGTCTTCCGTCTTTTTTCTTCAAGCCATTTGTCCCCATTGTGAAGCCGACCAATCATATACAAAAGGAACTTGTCTTGCCACTTGTGTTGGCATGTGTAGTTCAAAACTGAATTGATGTAGCGGTCCCAGAAGGTGAATTTGTAGAGAGAGAAAAGAAGCAAGTTTTGCTGAATTGCAAATAGACATTAAAAGCCAGCTCTTCCGTAAAGCCGCTTTCGGATACGGGCTGTGCTTGGTTCGAGGCGCCGTCCGACCCTTGCGCCGTGTAATCGCCTTTGTCGTGGTCAATATATTTATCGTACACCCCACCGCTTCATTGCTCGGATATCAGACCCCAGAGCCTGCTGGATGTGTTGTCGCTTGTTGCCAGGTCCGATTCCAAACCGAAGCGTGGGTCACCTGCTAAAGTTTATCACAGCGAGCTGTGCGGCACATTAGCATGTTGCACGCTGGTGCAGAGTGAATAAGCGCCTCGTAAGAAATACTTACTCTACTGTTTGAACCATATGCAAGCTTTTGTCCGCTTACGTCCCAGCAAAGGCAGTGCTCATCCTCTTCGTCAGATTCTGAAATCCCCTTGGGGCTGAGCCAACCTGGGTGTGGCGGTCGGTTCCAGCTTGCCCTCGGCATCGTGTGATTATCCACCTTCCATATTAATACTTGGCGCGACGTGGCGCCAGCGATAAAGGCGCCGTCTGGTGTAAACGCAAGTCGTACGATTGGCGAGTCCATTGTCAGGAAACATTTCGCTTTCCCAACAGGTTTCCTGGCATTCCATATCAAAATAGCACAGTCGTCTCCGCCAGTGGCAATCAGTCGCTCATCGTCGGGGGCGGGTTGGTTAGGGGGCAAAGGCTGCCATGCCATGGTGGTGATGGCTCCTTGGTGGGCTGAGATGGACCGTCTTTGTCCAGACTCGTCCCAGAGCTACCGTCGTGTCATTGTCAGCATAGCATATCCAACGCCCTCTTATTCGGAGACAAGATATGACTTACATCAAGAGTACCCTTGTCACTTGAAGTGGCAGCCAATTTTGACCGCCAGTCAAAAAGTACCTGGGTGAAGCTATCGTCTTCCTTGGTTTCGAATCGCCGGGCCTGAACAATGGACGAGGCGGTGCAATCAAGACATAACAGTAAGTCGCCGCCGCCCAACAAAAACTCAGCATCGTTGGTCCATGCCGCGTCCAGCGGCGTGGTTCCTATATCGTGTCCCGGCAATAGGTAGGTAAAGCTAGTCCTGTTGGTAGATGAGTACACGGTAATGAGAGCGCCGCCTTTTTCTGGTGAGATGGCGAGCAGCGCAGTGTTGCTTGGGTTCCAGCTGAGTTTGATCACAGGCGGTTCGGACACGTCCATGGTCTGCATGTGAACACCATCGGCCGACCACACACTGACTGCAGCTGAGGAACCCGAATCAGTCGCAAGCGCAATGGCTGTGCCATCAGACATCCACGACAATGCCGTGACGGTTGTTGTGCGCGGCATATCAGCATCGATCAGAATGTTGGCCAAGGGAGCCACGTGATCTTTTTCGTCCTTGACCCAATCTTTCTCGTCCTTGACCAAGTCCTTTTCGTCCTTGACCAACTCACTCGTTGTTGCCCCAGTCGAGCGACAGATGGTCCAAACACGGGCTAGTGCATCGGTTCCAGCAGCCGCCAACATTGATGGGTCGCGGGGGTTCCACTCGCACTGCAGCAGCACAGGTGGATTTCCAATGCCTACTGGCGAGGGCGAGGGCGTGGCTGTGGCTTCCGAGGCCTTGCACGAGAGCTCGTCGCCCGTGAGGCGCAGAAAAGTCGTGTCTGGCAATAACTCCTCCACCTTATCGACTTGCGTGCCCTGCTCGGGGCCGTCGGTGTGAGTCATGGGCGGAGGTAGCTGTTCGCCTTCCAAGGGCGACGGGTAGGCATGATTGTTGCTGGTGTCGAGTTGACTATCGTGAGAGTTGGGCTGAGGGTGATGCTGGTAGTGACTTGGATCGATGTCCATGGGTGTGGTGGCAGAGGTGGTGGTGGTGTTGGTGGTGGTGGTGGTGGTGGTGGTGGTGCCAGCCGTGGCCACGGGTGCGGATGCGGATGCGTCAGTGTAGCCATTGCTCAGACGCGGTTTCTTTGCCGGCGAGCCATTCGGCAGCTGTTGTTGGATGCGCTTCCGTGATGATTCTACGTCGCCTTCGACTGCAGCGCTCTCTCCCTCTTCCGCCCTGGCCGTCTGCGGATTCAACGGTCCAAAGACGCCGACCTGCAGCGACTCGGCCTCGGCCTCTGCTTCTGCACTGGCGGTATGGCGAGGTAGCTGTGCGGTGAGAAGATATAGTCAGTCAATACCCAGGCTCAACGAGGTCGGTTGGTCTTTTGGCTCATCTGCCCGCCTGACCGCCTGACTGCCTGCCTGCTTGCTTGCTCCGAATGTGCGAGACGGGCCCAGGTAGACGAGACTCGATGAGCAGACACACAAGGTGCCTGCACGTCGACACCCGAATGGCCCAGACGAGAGACAAAGAATTGAAGCCATGCGGTCGGGTGAGACGAAGTGGCCGTTCCCCCCAAACTCCAGCCACGGGGAGACAGATGATGGAGGAAATGATAAAATGGGGAGACATACCTTCTTGAGTGCACGTTCACGTTCAAGGGCATAAAAGATCAAGCCTCTGTTGACGACAGAGATAAGTGCCTGACTCTTGACATGGGGGGCGAAGGCGAAATCTCGGTGTGGCGCCTTTACGTGCCACTCCTTTTGGAACTTGGCAGCGGTTTCGCGGTAATCTGCAACGGATAGAAGTTCAGTTAGATACGGGATCAGACGGCAGAAGAGTCCCAGGACCTGCGCATGTCTTTGTGATTGCAGAGATGCAGATAAAAGGGGCGATGCCACATACTGCCTTCCAATAAATACCTGCACAGCGGATTAAAGTCAGCAAAATCAGGACTGGCAAACCACTGGGGAAGACGCCCGGGTGGGAACGGAGTCTCTCAACGTCAGTGCTGCTGACTGGCATGAGAACCGAGATCCGAGAACCCAGGACAGACCAAGGGAGAGAAAAATAGAAAGGAGAGGACTGAAGCACGACACTGAAGCGCTTCTTGACGCTGCAGCAGACGAGGCGACAAGAGGCGAGGCGAGACGCGATTGGGGGGGAAACCCGGGACGAACCTCCAAATCAGAAAGTTGACCCTATCCGAGTCGAGGAATTCCTTGTCCACCGTCATGGTTGCCAGGCGCGCGCCGCAACTGGCGACAAAGTGACGGGTGGCCGGGGCGATCCTCCTAGAAGCGGAAATCCGTCGTGAAGCGCAAATTTGGTCGTCGTGGGTGCGAAAGAGGTCGTCGAGCAGCCGCCGGGGCAAGGCGACGTATGGGGAGTCGTTGACAGGACAGATGAAGCACAAGTGAGAAATCAAAGGTGAGGGAGTGGGTGAGTGAAGAATTGAGAGCGAGATGAAATCCACATCTCTGGCGCTGGCGCTGGCTGCTGGAACAGAGCTGCTTGGCTGCTGGCTCGACTGCTCAGGCTCCTGTCTGCTGCCCGTCGTAGCTCTGGGGCGAGGTACCGGCAGTAGAAGTGGGACATGGAGGGTGGGCTGGGCGTACGGAGCCCTTGCGTGGGTGGCCAAGTGTCTATCCAAGTACCCGGGTGGGTACTTGGTTCCTACTGTCCAGGTAGTAGCTTAGATCCAGAGGTGCCTGTCGTACCCATATCTAGCTATCTAAGATACTTGGTAGGTAAAAATACTCGGGTGCCTGGTAGGTACTCGCGAGGTACGGACATGGATGGGCATGGGGACTGGAGTCCAGGTCCTGTCTGGGGTACCTGAATACCTGAATACTTCTTTCTTAAGTACGGAGTACCCAGTACTCCGTACCACGCGGCATGCCGTTCATCGGCTGTGGGCACCTTGCCATGAGCCCTTGCCAACTTTGAAGCTGCGCGGTTGCCCATTGCAGCACCAGCGGTCCCCCGTGTGCAGGTGGACTGGTACCCTGATCAAACATTGAAGCCAAGTAGGGACGTACGGAGTGTAGTGTCTTGTTCAAGTTTGAAGCGGTGGGGGAACCAGACGGGGAGGAGGACGAGGACGAAATCGACGACAGTGTGTACTTGCTCCAAAGCAGTCAAAAACTTGGGTCGGTACTCCGTACTCCGTACGTACCTTGAAAAGCCTTCCATGTTCCATCTCCAGCACAGAATTGTCGACCCTCAACTGGTCGCAGGTACGGAGTACGTGTGCATCACATCGCACGAGTGTGTACCTCCACATGTCCGCCCACTTGAGCAACTGCAACCTCAAAAGTGTTCATTGCATCCGCTCAACCCTGGTCTGCCACCATGGTTCCGAGCCCGCACCCGCCAGTCAAGCGCGAGGTGCCTACCTTGTGCGCATCAGGTCTGTGTCGAATTGCGGCCTTGAATGTTCTGCGTGTCCCTGCTTTGTCCACAAGTGCTGTTGTCGGGACTTGGAGTCTTAACCCTTGAGCCCTTGAGCCCTTGAGCCTTTGAACCCTTGAGGAGGTCCTTGTGTGTTGTTCCGGTCGCAGTCAGTCAAGGCGAGGCGCGGCAAGATGAGGAAGAGCCTGGCAAATCGGGAAGTCTTCAACTCAACTCAACTGGCACTAGGCTCATATGGAGCCATTGAATCATTGTCCAACTTGGAGCCTTGTCCTGTCACTCCCGCCAGTGTGCGCAAGGGTGTGTGTGTGGGTAAGCATCATGGATTAATGGGCAGAGACCATTGCCACGGTGGTGTGGGGGCGTGTTCCCAAAACCCTCTTGTTTTTTCAGGTTCCTTGTTGATCAGTACTCCGTACTCCGTAGAAGAAAACGCCACTTGAGCCGCAGGCACTTGGCAAGAACACAAGTTTTCTCATCATGGAAAAGCCACCAAGCCCAAGATCGCAACCCATATTCCCCGGCCGCCTTGCTTTGGTTCGAGTGCCGTCACAGTCCAGGTTCTGTCCATCTACGGAGTACCCTTCAACGCGGCTCTCCTGCTCCAACCTTGTCAACCCACTGACCTATCTTTCCATTACGGCCAGCACGTGCTTGCTGACTAAGCCACTTCAAAATCGTCCCTGTATTCTTTCCAAGTGGACTTGGAACGTTTCTCCATCTCTGTGCCTACATCTCATTGCTCATGGGTGACTTCTGGCCTGACCCAGTCGGGACGCCTCCTCGTCTGCCTTCCAGACATGGGACAAGTCTGTGAACTTGATGGCACGGGGGTCAGTCGCAGCTGCAAACACGACAGCCTGTGCAGGTGCGCCACTTCGCCTTGCTTCAACACGGTACGGAGTACGTGCCAGAAATCGGCCTGCATAGAGTCTGGGGCTGAAGCGCGACTAGGTTGGACTGTCCCCGGTCTTTCCAACCCGTTCCAGTGTTCCAGCGTTCCAGGGTCTCTCGGTTGCCCGTTGTGAGTGGCGCCAGATGCAGCAATCAGATGCTGGCAGACTGGGCGGCACCCAACGGGCAGGGTAATGCCAATGGGTAACATTGAAGCGAACAGCCGCCCAGCATTGGCCGATAAAAGGCTGATCCAAGCCAGCCAGCCACAGGGAGAGCCAGCCCGGCAACGTCCGCACACGATCCGGCTTCTCCCCCCGTTTCCTTGTGGCCAAACCTCCGACTCCCGCCTCGTCCCTGTTTAGGACCGATGCGATTCTCTCACTCGTTGGTGATAAGCCAGGGCAATTCGTCGCATCACTTCAGCATATGATTAATTTCGAGAAACGGGGCTGGCGTTGTACTGAGTAGATGCCCAAGCCATCGTCTATTCGTTGTCATTGCGGAACCGTTCGTCTGCCTCACAAGGCTGGTCCTAATTTCTAATTCGAAATGTCGACCCACGACGGCTTTGTTGAGACGCGTCTACGACGTTGAAGGGTCATGGCATTGCACAGCACCCTCACACTGGTTGCTGGTGTGCGCGCTCGTGCTCATGCTCGTGCTCACCCTTGTGCTCACATTTTTGTTTGAGGGCGGATCCCTGTTTCTCTGGAATCTGAGACTGTGCAGATCGCCTGGTTGTGCACATACGCACATACCTACCTTCTAGATACATGAATGGGACCACATGGGGTACAGCCAAGGGCCAAGGGCAATATCAATGCAGCTTGGGCCAATTGTAGGACTAAGAAGTTGCCCCATCGTGTCTGTGCTGCCTTGCACGAAGCAAACCAGATGACAAGTACGGAGTACGGAGAGTACCCCCCAGACACATGTCCTCCGTACTAGCTACTGCCTACTCCGTATCTACCTAGGTACCTAAGGTATCTGCTAAGTATAGGTACCTCGATACCGAAGGTACGCAGTACTTGAGTGACTCGACAAGTACGGATCACTGGGTATGAAGCGACTAAAATCTGCCCCTTCCCCTAGTTCATAACTGGTCATCGTTGAATGGTCGAGAACAAGTTCGAGAAGCAAGCTTCGCGGCAATTTCACCACGTCCCAGCATCAGCCCGAGTAGCTGCCCCTGTCGTATTCCTATTTAAGAATCATGCTGCATCCCCCTCCGATTGCACCCTCGCTTCACTCATATCTCGACCAACAACCATGTGCACGCAGATTTTGCCTCGCAGGCCTCGCACAAGGTTGGACTCGCGTTGCGTGGTGCTGACAGGGATTGCACCTCATTACTCCGTACAGATTCGGGCAAATGCATTGGCAAGCCTATGAGCTGTTCATTCAATATCGCAGCCGGAGCCGCGTTTAACGACTGAACCCCTCATATGCAAGGACAATCTTCTCGACAGAAACTCGCCTGTCTGGCTTGGAAGCCGAAGGACATGCAATCCTCATCAAGGACAGCTCAGTCAATACTCGATACATTCGCATTCAGGCCTCACGTCCAAAAACGACAGGCACAGACGTTTCCTCTCCCCACTCCACCAAATCTATTTTAAGCCCGCAGCGTTATGCTCGTCACGCCCAACCATTATCCAGCACACACAGCAAGTTCAAAGATCCATATATAGACCACTCGCCTCTCTAGACTCCGAGCCAGGTTCTCTTGCTACCACAGCTCTTAAATGTAAGCCGTCAGAGGCTGCTGAAACTGTTCGAAATACTGAGGTCGTTGACGGCGAGTCCTGCATATCAACCCTTCCACCAGCTGTATGTATATCTTCTGGCTGACCATTATCCGTACCTTCTGATGGGTTATACTGTGGAGACCACTTCTTTCGAGCCCTCGGAAATAAGTTATAGTAGCCTCCACATGCGAAGATCCCAAGCCACATTGCAAGCGCAGTGCCGTAGATTTCCATGCCCAAATCGTCCAGCTTCAGTTAGAAGAAGACGGATATCAAGGAGAATCTCCAGCGGCGTCAATCTCGACAAATAAAAACGGTATTCATCGTACAGTGCGGTGAACCCATACGTCCCAATAATGGCTCAACACACCTGCTGCCAGCACACTGGCGGAAAGCACAGCCATAACAATCATTGGCCAGTCAATACCTCGGGTTTCCAGAATCTGAAGCCCAACGACGAGAGCGGCTTGACAACCTCCCATAGTCACTACACATGGCGCCAGGGTAAGCAGTGATCGCGAGATAGTCCAGCCCTGGCCAGTATCAGCCGATAGCCTCATTACTGGCGGTACGTGGGTTTCGAGACATGTACCCTCTGGTAGTAGCAGCATTGGATCCATGTCACCAAGCTGAGAATTGTGAGGATTTGAGGCTGTATACGCAGCGCGATGTTGAACTCCTTGACGATATTATACACTCCGAGGGGCACTCTGACCCAAGCCCAGTTGCATCGTGTCGTCGGTGGTTGATCACAATCTGCGGGATAAGCTATGCTTTGTATCAACTCTAATCAAAAAGAAGGCAGGTCTAATAGAGCCTCGGAGCACCTGTATGAGATACCGTTAATACATAGCTCCAAATATGCCAAGCACGTTGGCCGCGACAGGCACGTATATTTTCCAAGGTAGCTGCATGAAGCGTGTTAATTCTACATTTCCCATTTCGAGGTTGTTTATTAGCACTGAAGTTGACGGTTCTGCAATCAGGTACTCCGTACGAAGTGAAGGCAACATGACGTCTCGTGTGGATCTTGGACCTCCGAGCCATTGCGGAATCAGCCACAATAAGCGCGATGCAGACATGATGGCCCAAAAAGCAAAATATACAACTACCTAGGCACCTAGGTATTCATGCAAAATGCCAAGTCGAGTAGTCTTCCAAACAAACTTGGAAAATATGGTCACACTTGTCGTTCTTATTCAGTCAACTACAGCCACAGTTCCGACTCTGCCTGAGGCCACTATACACATCACCAGCCACATCACACCAACTTGACCTAGCAGGCACGTGTCCTCGAGCCTCATTCAACAACCAGCACCAACACCACTGAGCTCAGGAATTCTGGTTCCGAACCAGCTCAGCAAGGCAGCATTCCCATCTTCCTCACAGCCAGCCACCCAGCAGAGAGCACGACATCCCCCGCGAAACACCACATCCCCGTGCGTACGGCCATCCCATGAAGATTTAAAAAGAGCAAGGGACCATCCTCCCAATTCCCTCGCGTCCCCCCTCAACATTGACGATGCCGCCAAGAATAAATATCCCGCCCGTCACTCGCGCAGTCCTGATAGCCCTGCTATCGCAGTCCTGCCTTAGCGCAGCCATCCGATACCGCCAATGGTCCGAAAACTCGCACATTGTCATCCCCTACTTGACGCTCGTGCCGCAGCTCTCGCTCGTGTATCCATGGACCTTCTTGACCTCGGCGTTTGTGGAAAGTAACGTCTTCACGTTGACCATCTCCGGACTGACACTGTACCATGGAGGGCGGTATTTGGAACGAGCTTGGTCGTCGGCGGACCTGGCTAAGTTTCTTGTCTTGGTGACGCTTATCCCAAACGTTTTAACGTTCCTGGTCATGGTGCTGTTTTTCTCGCTTACTCGAAATGAGAGCTGGACGTACGTATAGCCCCCATCCTTAAAGAACCTCTCTTTCTTCAATTCGTTTGTCTCGCAACCGAATACTGAGACTGACATACCCATGTATGTAGACTCACGGCTATCTCGGGAAGTTTTTCCATCCAAATCGCCTTCCTTATCGCGTTCAGCCAGCTCATACCCGCGCACACCGTCACCTTCTTTCGTGGCATCATCTCGCTCAAAGTGCTACGATCCCCACTCCTCTATATCAGTATCGTGACAGCTCTGTCCTTGACACCTCTGCTGTCTAGAAGCGCCCTGTGGCAAGCCATCTTCGGCTTCCTCACAAGTTGGACCTACCTCCGATTCTACAAGAAGGTGTTTCCGGACCTCGACTCGTCGCAGCCCGCATCTCTGCGCGGCGACGCCAGCGAAACATTTGCATTTGCCGAGTTCTTTCCCAGGCTCATCAAGCCCTTCGTGGCCGCCGTGTCAGACCAAGTCTTCGACGTCCTCGTCGCGATGCGCCTCTGTACGCCGTTTTCGCAGGCAGACTTGTCCGCACGTGGTGATCGCGCTCTGCAGAGAGGCACGCCGGGCACGGCTCGCGCCGAGGCAGAGCGCAGAAGAGCGATTGCGCTCAAGGCTCTCGACCAGAGACTCAACGCAGCGGCAACACGAGCTCCTGCTCCAGCGCAGCCTTCTGGCCCCCCCGTTCAGACACAGCCGCAACCCAATACTCACACAGCCATGGCATCGCAACCTGGTACTGTACTGGGAGAAACGAAATTCGAGCCAGAGCACGATGGTGAAACAGGTGGCAAGAGCTAGATCCAGCCTCGACTGAGGGATGTGTAAGCTATTTGTGAGAGCGGATTGAGATTTTTTATACAAGGTTTCCAGTGTCGATGGAAATGTCACTTTTTCAAGTGCATTGGAGTTGGGATGTCTGGGTTGTTTCTGCTCTTTCTCCCCCCCCCCTGTGTCATGGGCGGCATCTGCTCGTCCAATAGTTTTGTAATGCATAGCAATAAAGCGATATTTACATGTTTCATCGCATCGCTGGGCGTCTGTCTGGCCGAAAGAGCAGCTGGCCATGGCGTCTGGTAGGTACCACGTGTGACAAAAAAAAAAGGGCCAAGCATCAGCGTTGTCACGCACGTCCGACAGTGGACACACAAATCTGATCGAGGCACCTCCTGCTGGTCTCTGTCATCGTGGTTGTATTCCCCAGTAACCTCGGGGTTGGCCAGCCTGAAACAGCAGACATCTGCACAAACGGCTCGAGCTCACTTGCATCTTTTTCGCATGAACCCCCCCCCCCCTCCTCCATTTCCCCTTGGGTCGGGAACAATCACAAAGAGAGACATATGGAGCATGGAGTACTGGTTTTCATCATACGCAGCTACACCCCGTCACCGTCACGGCGGTACCACACCGCTTCCAGGAATTGAGCGGGTATGAGAAAAAGGAGCTGCTGTAGGGTAACCGGACTCCGCTGCAACATACGCGCGCGGGTGACCTCGTTCCCCATTAAGGAGCCGGTGGGTCGCTTTTGTCCGGATTTAGGCTACGTGCTTGTTTGATAGAGGTTCGTTCGGGTTGTAGATTGTCGTCAAAATTTTTTTTTTTTTTTTTTTCATTTTTTTTTTCTCTTTTTCGTACGAAGGGCTAGGACTTTCTTGTCGCCCGCACGGATGGTGGTTGATGCCTCTGTGCGGATCGGTGCCCCTGGTCTGAGCTTGTGCCCGTCGTCACTGGTTGTTTTTTATTTTTAGTTTTTTTTTTTGGTGAATGAACATGCCTAGTTATTCTGGGAGAGAAGAGAATCTTTTGTTGATGGCGAAGCTCGATGAGCTTTTCCAGCATCGATGTTCTGGATATGATAATGGGTTAGGGTATACCCAGACATGGGCCCGTGGAAAATCATGGGGGTTCGACAGTAGACAGCATATGAAACATGATCTCGCAGGAGGCAGACGGGGAATGACCTGCTTGGGATGTGGCATGTTTTTCATTCATTCAGGTTTGCAGTAATTGCCTCCCTCGCAGGAGCCAGGCACAGAGCACACCGACGAGGACGGACTATCACGTTATGCCGGGCCCAGGAACATGTGTGTACAATGTGCCGTGCCGGCACGAGTGCCGACCAAGGGCACTTTGCTTTTGCTCGGTCCACGTTGATCATTGTGACGCGAGAAGAACAGCCTCACATTAGACTAGCAGAAAGCCGCTGATGTGGGTGCTGGGCTGCGGTGACGAAAAGCCGGGGATTGACTACCGTGGTTCTTCGAAATGTGCGAGCATGTGCAGAAGATGTCACGACAAGCAGTGACTGGTCGCTGATGCTGACATTGGGCCGTTGGCATGGCCTGCGTACGAGCACATGAATCTCAACTGACGTGCCATGATCGCAGACCTACGCTGCACCAGAGGCCGAGGGGTCACCCAACATCCAAGACAGTGGGTGGCTCTGTCTCTCCCGCGGCTGCGGGATGAAGTTTGTGTGTCACCCTTAACTACTCCGTACTCCGTATGAGGCGCCATCCAACCAAGCCAACTACCGTTTCTGTCGGCATGGGCGCGGGCTTGGGTTGGCTTCGACCCCGTCAGCAGCCCAGAGTCGTAAACAACAACATTCTGCATCGCCGAGCCAGTGGACAGCGGGAGGGGCGTGGTGGAATCATATCTCGTGTGTTTGAGCCATCAGACCCCGGGGTAGCCAAGGAACTGCGACCACCACTTTGACCAGATCCGTTGGCGGCTGGACAAAGATGCGACTGTGGAGCTTGGGCACGTCAACGAGCGCCCCATTAGGCAAAGCTGATAGTTACTCCGTCGTCCGTCTATCCGTGTGGACTTGCTGGACAAGGGAGGACAGAGCAGAGGGAAAAACGCTTGGCTCGGACGACTCAGGAGAGGCACCGAATGGGTGGGGCACCCTTGTTTGACAAAGGGGGGGAGGTTGGATAAGGAACCTTGGCTCGGCTTGAAGCTTCAAGTACGGAGTAAAGCGTGTGCATTAGCACTCCGTACGGGGTATGTGCTTACCTAATTACGCGAGTAGGTACCTACCAACTAAACCCGTAGTTGATGTAAGGGCTGTACGGAGTACGGAGGTACCTATCTGTTGGTGGGCGTTACCGAAGAACTGCATGCATGAATGTTGCATGCCTATCAGGTACCTACCTAGGTACGTTTCTAAGTGACAAGGTACTCCGTACTCCGTACCTGAGTAGGTTTTTATGACCGGTGGGCCCCAGACTTCATGGAGACGAGGACTAGTTGGCTTGGTTGGTCGCAGTGGGTTTATGATGGGGTATGCATCCATGAGGACATGAGTGCGGAATTAGGGAATAAAGTAGTTGGTTTCGTTCTAGGCCGAGCCAAGGTGCGCAAGGAATACGACTTGTTGTGCGAAAGGGAGCCAAAAGAGCGCCAGAGGACAGGAGGGTAAGTGGGTTAGTGCGTGAGTGGGTGAGTGGGTGAGAGAGGCTGAGAGGGTCCTGCCTAAGTTTCAAGGATCCCAAGGAGAGGCAAGTGGGCCGGGCCATTTTCGGCTTCTGGCTTTTTGGCTTTTTGCATCTGCCTTCTCTTCAGATGTTCAAATGTTCGGACGTGAGGGAAGGGTGGATGACTAGGAGGGGGGGGGGGGGGGGGGTGGGCTGTACGTCAGCGCGTTCGGCAGGTTTCCTTTGCCCCAGATGGAGGAATGAACCAGGGAATTAATCCCTATTCCATGGCTCCCGTCCGCACTGAAAAATTTACCCGGGCACCTAGGTGGGTACGTACCTAGCACTTCAAACCTAGTAACTACCAAGTTCCAGTGCCGGTAGGACAAGTACAATACCACCAATTTCTCGCATATGCGTTACTTCCCCAAAACACACATGCACCACACCATAGCGAGTACCCAGTACGGAGTACTCCGTAACTTTAGTACATGAGCACCAAGGTTGAGAAGTGAGCGGCCGTTCGACAAGTCAACCGCCAAGGTTCTTCAATCTACGGAATACCAGGCGCGCGATTGCGCCGCTCTGATTTTGTTGGTTCCATTGCTCGACCGCCCTTCCATCTATCTACCCCGTACTGCCCTCAGTGTGACTTTCACCACTGAGCATCTCCGCATCCTGAGGGAAATAGTCTCATGCAACCTCCACGTTCCATACCCAGCCGCCAGTTGTAGTTGTGTGTGTCTGTGTGTGTTGTCTGCATGCCCTGCACCAGACTGCATCTTTGGGGACATGGGCTCCATGCGGCTGGAAATTCCCTTGGCTGAACGCCATCTATGCCATGCCATGTTGGCCATCCTGGGGGTTATTGGCTGCGGGAACAAGTTGGCAGGTAAGCCACTTTCTGGGCGTGGCGTGCACGATGGCTTGTCATCCATTTCGACTGGTGAGTGATGATGGGTTTTTTTTGGATTTTTTTTTTTTTTCAATGTCTCTCGCTTGCCAGCCTGAGAGTTTTCAAGGGAAGACAGACCCCCAGAAGATTTGTGGTCCTGTTGGACCTAATATGCCTGACAATGAAGCTTGCTTTCTTTCCAATGATTGATTGCATCGTCTCAACACCACGTACGGTCGGGTCACGACATGTCGTGGTGTTCAACTCATTGCAACACTGGCGCTCCGGTTTCACTACCCTGATTGACCGACTACTTCCACTCCCAACTTAAGGCCCTGGCAGGTTCAATGTTTCCTTGAATTCGTTTTACACAGTTACGACTGCGCTAGAAGGGTCACAATTTAAGGTCAGAGAATTCGCCTTTAAAGTTGGCTCTAGCGTAGGCACGATGCCGTCTCAGCACATTGCTATCTGGCCTTTTGACTGAGCAAAGTGTGGCTTGGTGCAAATAGAAGTTTTCATACAATAACCATCGGTGTATTCGTGACCTACTTAGCTATCCATGTGTCTGGCCTCCCGCGTCAGCACCGCCTCTTCTATGCTTTGCAGACACAAGCAGACTTCGCCATGATGGTGAGCGCTTCGGCTCGGCATAAGTCCACGGTGTACGGCAAGTACCGTCCATCCCTCCATTCTTTTGCGATTGACTTCCTTTGGTGTCCGGGTAATGGGTCCGGGTGGTATTGGCGTGACAGCACCAACTTGTACAGATTTTTAAACTTGCGGATAATCATCCGTTGGTTTGTGGCTCCGTCATGACGCTGGCAACAATGACGAATGAGGCCGAGATCATAGGCGGACACTAAGACCACAGTGCGACAACACGTTCCAGTCTGAGCCAAACAATTTGACTGTTATTCCAGAAACATGAACACGTGCCTCGCATCTCATGCATCGTGTTGGGACTGCACCACCCGTGGACTTGGACGCGGCCCTGTGCCAATTTGTGGGGGGGTATTCAATGTTCTGTCAGTGTTCGCGGTGAAATGAATGAGTCCAGCATTTGGCACCGAGTAGTACTTATACGTACTCCGTACTCCGTACTCCGTAACTTACACATTGATGGATTCGGCTGTTGGTCATTCGCGCCAACCAAAAAAAGGGAAAAAAGAAAATAATACGGAGTAAAGGGACCCTAAAACCAAATGCGCCCTGTGATCGGACTTCACGCGCTCTCGCCAAACAAAGTACGAATTGCCTTCTGTCAGCTCGTTTCGCTTTGAGCCTGGCCTGTTTCGTTTTCTTCCTGCTGGGTGCGACAACGGCTTGTCGTCCTAGTTAATGGACACGGATTTCATGGTTTCAGCCCGGCCCCCAGCAGATCAACTGATGTGCATCGGTAGCGAAACGGGGCGAATGCTACGACGATGGTGCATCGCCTAGCTCGGAAAAACACATTGGCAGATCAGACACGAGCCAATATCCAGCATGTTCGACAATGTGCCGGCAACTGTTTTGGGTGCGTAGTGACTTGTGTAGCAAGGGCCAACTTCCACGAGATGTCAAGGACGGATTGATCCGCACACACGGGTTCACGCGAATCACAGGTTATTCAGCTACGAGAGCTTGGGTGTGGCGATTCCAGTCCCGTTCCCCAAAGCGAAGTGATGGATGAAGCGTGATGGATCTACGGGCAAAAGAGTGCTAGTGGTCTTTCGGGAATGAGGCCCTCGCCAGCCCTACACGACCAGGACGTCACGTGCGCTGCTCATCCAGTCAGTTCGGCTGCTCCAGCCAGGGTGCTGCACTTTCGTCCAGAGGGCATGCGCTTGTGGTGACGGGTGTTTGCTGTGTCGACATTATGTGGCACGCACGACCCAGGCTCCTTCGACTTTGTCTTTGGTCGTCCAACCATTACTACGTAATTTACGGAGTACCCCGTACCTTAGGTCCTAGGTAGGTACGGCTAGGTACGGGGTAGTTGTTCGAGTCCCCGTGTGGACGCCATCTGCCACAAAGACAAACGATGGCTACTTCCTCAGGGAGAGTCTTCAGGGCAACAGTGCGCCTGATCTTCTCTTGCGTGCGAACGAGTGGTGAGATGAGGCTGGTTCTGGCGTGCGTGGCTTGGTATTCGTTACTGCATACGGGCTTACATTGTCCAATCAGGAAGAACCACCTACTCTAATCGGAGGAAACATAAACATAAACAGAGCCTTTGTTACTGGGGGCGGCGAGGGCGACGGTCAACATTGGGCCCCATCCGCGCTTCTGGAAATCATGCCCCCGATGCTGATTGATATCTTGCGCCGTCGACCCTGGAAGCATGGAGAAGACTGAAGACTGGAGACTGTACTCCGTACGGAGTATGTACATCCGTAGGCTGCCCAGATTTTAGTGGGTGCCTTCAATGTTCTTGGGGGGGAGAGGACGGACAACTCAGGTTGAGTTATCCACCGACATTCAGGACAGGCATTTGAGCCCGCAATGTGGGCAAAGGGCACTTTTCTGACATGGGCGTGGGAGATGGGAAGCGTGATCGAGGTGTGCGGGCTGGTGCGAGGCGTGAGGCGTGAGGCGTGAAGCATGCAGCAGGCTGCGTGGCCTCTGCTTCAACGCCGGTATGTATGTGCTGCGTTTTGCATTTTGCGTTTTGCGTTTTGCGTTTTGCGCGCTGCATTTACATCAATGTTCTGTGCGCTGTACGCCGTCTGGTACTATGCACAGGGTCAAGGTGCTGTCACGCTTGGCCGCCATAGACCGAATTGATTCGACTCGAGTCGGCGCGCAGCCGCTGGCGAAATAGACATCTGGAGCTTGTTCGGTGCGGCCACACTCGATCCAAGAGCCTGCCTAGGCAATTGAGCCGTCGGTACCGCTACTCTTACGTGCATCCCCATATCGGCACATCACGTAAGTTAGGTATTGGGCCTCAAGATCTAGATGGGAGGGCTTGCACGGGGGGGGGGGGGCTGGATCAATTGATGGGCTGGATGCGCTGGATGTGGATGGATGGGATGAGCCATTCAGTCACAACCAGCATGACCAGCAACGAACGACCAGCACGACCAGCGCGACCCAGCACTTGCCTTGCCCGTCTGTTCTGCCTGCCCCTGCCTCACGCTCTGCTGCAGCCGCAAACCGTGGCCCGTCTGCTGGTCCGTGATCCGTGGCCCGTGGCCCGCAGCCCGTAGCCTGTAGCCCGCGGCCCCGAGGCGTCGCTGATGTGGCGTTGGCCCCCTCCCCACCGTCTCCAGCCTTCCTCTCTTCTCTGCTAGCATACATACATACATCCTGTGCATGGCTTGGCTCCATACTTAGCACATAATGCTTCATATTATGTGTCCACCCCATTGCCAGCCAGATGCAGAGTGCAGAGTGCAGCGTGCATGGGTGGCCCCGCTCGCTTCGCCATGCCACGCCGGTGTGGGCCTAATGCCAGTGCGCCCGTTCCCTCCCATTCTCATGGGTAAGGTGACTTTGAGAGCCAGCTGTGCAGGTCCTTCCTCCACCAACCCGACAGCCTCTCCCCAAGAGTCCGTTTTCCTTTCCTCCTTCTTCCCCCAAAGTGTCGTCAATCTTGATACGGGCCTTGCTGGACCAGGACATCATCAAGTCCCTCTGCCATCTCGGATCACACCGTCTCTGAAGCACCCAATCTCTTTTGTTCCGCCCTCGTGGCACCGAATGCTCTGCCAGTCGTCCCTTTTTATCCCGCCCTGACGGTTTGTTTGGGGAATCGGCCTGTGACGAAAAACGTGGGCTCAACCCAGTCCATGCGCTAGGTGCCCATTGCCTACCCGAGCTTGATCACGGGTCGTTGGAAATAACCCTCACTTCCCCCCGCGACATCTCTTCGCTCATCACGTATCGCATCAGAGTCCTCTTTGAATTGATACGGCCGGCCTCGACTTCTGCTTCAACGTTGCCGACACCTTCAAGACCCTTGCACGGCCTGGTTGTCGCCGCATAGCGCCAAGCCGGTACCGTCAATCTCGACATATTCTCCCCATGGCGAACCATCATCCCTCGCCCACAATGATGCAGTTACAGCAGCAGCAACAGCAGCAACACCAGCCCCCGGTGCCACCTCCTCAGAGTGTCCCGCCCGGTCATTTTGCGCCGTCGCATCAGATTGCTGCCATGAATGAGGCAGTATGGCTACAGATAGGTATGTTTGTCTCCTGCGCGCCCTGCCATCTACTGCGCCGACGACTTGTGGCCACCAGCTGTACTAATTATCGCTGCAGGAAGCTTCTCCGAGCTGCTACGCGTTCCGGACGAGGCTATGCACGCCTACGAGCGAGCCCTCCAGGCCAATCCCAACTCGACGGCGGCCATGAATGCTATAGGTATGCTGCTTAAAGGGCGCGAAGCCTTCGACAAGGCGCTCGAATTTTTCCGCGCCATCGTCCAGCTGGAGCAGAGTAACGGCGAAGCCTGGGGGAATCTAGGTGCGTAGTTTTTGTGTGAGGAATGAAGTCCCGTGACTTGCGCTAACCTTGTGCGTATAGGTCACTGTTATCTCATGACGGAAAACCTCCAGAAGGCCTATGATGCGTATCAGCAGGCCTTGGTCAATCTCCGCGATCCAAAGGTCAGTTACCAGCGGCACAACAACAGCGCCAGCTGTAGCTGTATTTCTAATATCTAGTGACGCAGGACCCTATGCTCTGGTATGGCATCGGCATCCTCTACGATCGCTATGGCAGCTACGATTATGCAGAGGAGGCCTTTTCTCAGGTTATGCAGATTCAACCTGATTTCGACAAGGCCAATGAGATCTACTTTCGCCTTGGCATAATCTATAAACAACAGTCCAAGTTCAATCAAAGTCTTGAGGTACGTACTGCTGCACATGGCGAAACCTCAAATCCCTGCATGCTAAACCAGTCCGCCAACAGTGTTTCAAGTATATTGTCAATTCCCCCCCGGGACCCTTGACGCAAGAGGATATCTGGTTCCAGATAGGCCACGTCCACGAGCAACAGAAAGACGTATGTGTCTTTTATCATTGCAAATCACTGACCGATTCGTTACTGACAAGCCTCTAGTTTGACAGCGCCAAAGCGGCTTACCAGCGCGTCCTCGACCAATCTCCCAGCCATGCCAAGGTTCTTCAGCAGCTGGGTTGGCTGCACCACCAGCAAAGCAGCGCGTATGATACTCAAGACCGGGCTATCCAGTATCTGGAGAAGTCTGTTGCAGCTGGTAAGGTTGCGCCCACACACGTAATGACATTCTTAGAGGCCTAACATCGCATTCCAGACAACGCAGATGCCCAGAGCTGGTATCTTCTGGGTCGTTGCTACATGGCCCAGCAGAAATACCCCAAGGCCTATGAGGCGTATCAACAAGCGGTGTATCGTGATGGGAAAAACCCGACCTTCTGGTGCTCCATCGGCGTCTTGTACTATCAGATCAATCAGTATCGTGATGCGCTCGATGCCTACTCCCGAGCCATTCGCCTCAATCCCTACATTTCCGAGGTGTGGTATGACCTCGGTACTTTGGTATGTCGCTGATGCCTTCATGTCTTACTTCGTCGTCTAACAGTCGCTGACCTGATCCAGTATGAATCCTGCAACAACCAAATTGCCGATGCTCTGGATGCCTACCAGAGAGCCGCGGAGCTTGACCCTGGCAACCCGCACATTAAAGCGCGCTTGCAGCTCCTCCGTTCCGGTGGCAGCAACGGTAGCGGCCCGGCTCCCGCACCCCAACCGGCTGACGTACACCCTCAGGCGTATCAAGCCGCCGGTCCGTCTGGCCCAGTTGGACCGCAATGGGGTGGTTCAGCACAGCAACCTCCCGCCGGTGGTCCTCCTCCAGCGCCCGCGGGAGCCGGTGACAACTGGGTCGGCAGGCTTGCCGGCGTCAACGTCCCACCACAGCCCCCGAATCCGTATGATAATCGGGGAGAGCCTTTCAGAGGGCCACCTCCCCCGCCACAGCGTCAGCCCAGTCCTCCACAGGATCAACAGATGCGACAAGGAGGCTATCCCGAGCCTCGAGGTGCTGCTCCGCCTGGTCCATCTCGTCGCGGACCCTCACCGGCCCCTTCTAGCCATCAATATGGGCAGCCACCTCCATCACAGCCGGCAGACAGACGGGTTGCCAACCCCAACTGGGGAGGCCCCCCTCCGTCATCCTCAGGCCCTCCATCAAACAATGCTAACGGAGCCAACCCACCATCCAATGGCGCTGTTCCTTTCAGGCCAACTAGCAGCCCCCGAGGCGAGGTTAGACCTCATGACAATAGAATGCCATCTCCGAAGTCAGCTTACCCTCAGCACCCGGCAGCTTCCAGCTACCCTCCGCATCATCCAGAGGGACCCCTTCCGGGTGTCTCTGAAAATGGCCCTCCTCTTTCTGGCCCTGGCCCTGATACTGTCGTCCAGCGTCCAGATGACCGCCCTTCCTCTGTTGGGCCCAAGCGCATGCGTGAGTGGGAGGAAGACTCTGCTGTCAAGAAGCAAGCCAACGAGGAGACTAGAGCGCGTCTAGATGACATGAGACACCGACGACCCTCGACTCCTCCGCGGGATGCATACCGACGCAATTCTAATGAAGCCCGTCGCACTGACGAACAGCGTCGTCCAGACGACCCTAAAAAAGAGGAGGCTCGCCCTCAAAGCGATAGTTATCACCCTTCTGAGGCTGCCCATCATCCCCAGAACCACTCCATTGCCTCAAACCAACTTCCTCCTATGCAGCCGGGGAATATCCCTTCTAGCGGTCCTCAGGACAAATCACAGCCCGGTCAAACTGCGAAGGAGGAGCGGCCGGCTACAGAGCAAGTTCCTTCTGTCGCTTCTTCTGCGGAGCCTGAACGAGCCGCGAGAAAGATGGACGTCGACGAAGACTACGACGACAGCCCCGAAGAGGAAAAGAAGACGGGTATTGTCGCCAACGGATCTGGACCCGGTGATGCGAAGACAACATCACCAGCAAGTGCTGGAATCAATGGCTCCTCTGGCACCGTTACTAAAACGGAGTAACGTGCGTTATGCTCTTTTCCTTTTCTTTTTCTTTCTGGTCTGGGGGTGGTCAAGAGTATTCTTATGAGCTCTCTGAAAGTGATGCGTCAAATCAGTTGAAATGTTTTCTTGCGAAGTGTATACCACCGGGGACTATCCGGACCTGTTTTTTGTATTTCTTCTCGTCATTTGGGATGCTTGGGGGGCTTGAATCTCCAATGATGGAGGGTGCAACGAGATTCCTTATTTGTTTTTCTTGGCTACAAAAAGTCGCATGCGAATGGTATCCGTACTATAAGTAGTTCTCTGCAAATAAGTAGTAGTAGTTTTGTATTGTGAATCAAATTGATGGGTTTTTAAAGAAATGAATTCCTCCTGGATATACCGTTCCTTTTGGTGTTGGCATGCCAATTCTCCATTGGCTACCTCATCCCGTCGTCCCCTCTCTTCAACAAGAATGGGCAAGTCCCAACGGCCACAGTCACGTGAGCGTGCTCCCTCCACCTTGCAACAAGTTAACTACGCATTTGGGGTGGGGCAATGCTCTCGGTGAACACAACCCTGGTGGAGACGAAGCCAAGGTATTCCGTACGGAGTACGCAGTACGGAGTACTACCACAATAGGATTTAGTCGGAGGTGCAGCGCACCACACACATTGGCTGACTGCCCACAGGACCTCGCTTAAAATTTCGCCCACAAATTATCCTGAAAAACCCTCCTACTTCGCCTACTCTCGAAACTTCTCGCCAGGCAGGCTTCGTCAACTCTCTACTAACCCCGAACCACCCCAGCCCAGCAAAATGAGTGTAAGATGCGACGACCATGAATGATCATCTCCATCGACGACGAGTACTAATTCATTTTTTGATGAACAGCACCGCAAGTTTGAGGCTCCCCGACACGGCTCCCTGGCTTTCCTGCCCAGGAAGCGTGCTGCCCGTCATCGTGGCAAGGTCAAGTCGTAAGTGGAAAAACAATCAGAATTTCACCATCACGGCTTGGCGACTGTGAAAATGAGCTTCTCTCGCCAACATCTCCGCACACGGTATTTCGCTTGCTAACCGATTGTCGATATGCCTGAACAGGTTCCCTAAGGATGACCCCAAGAAGCCCGTCCACCTGACGGCGGCCATGGGCTACAAGGCCGGCATGACCACGATCGTGCGTGACCTCGACCGACCGGGCGCGAAGGCCAACAAGAAGGAAGTCGTAGAGGCCGTTACGGTTGTCGATACGCCACCAGTACGAACAACTCAGCCCGCTTGGCATATGAGCCTATGGCTAACATCTTTATTTCCCCTAGATGATCGTTGTTGGTCTCGTCGGCTACATCGAGACCCCGCGCGGTTTGCGCTCGCTCACCACCGTGTGGGCTGAGCACTTGTCCGACGAGGTCAAGCGCCGCTTCTACAAGAACTGGTACAAGAGCAAGAAGAAGGCCTTCACCAAGTACGCCAAGAAGCACAGCGAGTCCAGCGGCGCCAGCATCACGCGCGAGCTCGAGCGCATCAAGAAGTACTGCACTGTCGTGCGCGTCCTCGCCCACACGCAGATCCGCAAGACGCCCCTCAAGCAGAAGAAGGCTCACCTCATGGAGATCCAGGTCAATGGCGGCAGCGTCGCCGACAAGGTCACCTTTGGCCGCGACCTCTTCGAGAAGCCCGTCTCCATCGACTCCATCTTCGAGCAGGACGAGATGATTGACGTGATTGCCGTCACCAAGGGCCACGGCTTCAACGGTGTCACCGCCCGCTGGGGCACCAAGAAGCTGCCCCGAAAGACGCACAAGGGTCTGCGAAAGGTCGCTTGTATCGGTGCCTGGCATCCTTCCCACGTCCAGTGGACCGTTGCCCGTGCTGGTCAGATGGGTTATCATCACCGTACCTCGGTCAACCACAAGATTTACCGAATTGCCAAGGGTGACGCCGAGGACAGTGCCTCCACCGAGGTGGACGTCACCAAGAAGTCGATTACTCCGTATGTTCCTCCTCTAATCCGGTGTATCTTTGGGGATCGTTGTGCTCTTGTCCTTACTAACTCATGCTCCTCCTACTAGTCTCGGTGGCTTCGTCCGCTACGGTGAGGTCAACAACGACTTCGTCATGGTCAAGGGCTCCATCCCCGGTGTCAAGAAGCGTGTCATGACCTTGCGCAAGTCCATGTTCACACACACCTCCCGCCGTGCCCTCGAAAAGATCAACCTCAAATGGATCGACACCTCGTCAGAGTTTGGTCACGGTGCTTTCCAGACCCCTGCGGAGAAGAAGCAGTACCAGGGTACCCTCAAGAAGGACCTGACATCCGCATAGATGTGCGGGGTAGTCATGCTTTTCTTACTTACGTGTATGTCATGGCTGTTTGCACTGGTGTCGAGAGGGTTGGTCTCTAAAGCAACGCTGGAGGGAGGCCAGGTTTGGTTTCATAATGGAATGAACAAGTCCACGGCCTAGCTAGAGGGACGTATGAAAAAGAATTCGAGATGAGATTCCCAAATGATTACAAACGGTTATAAATACATAAGCCCTCTCAAGTGACCTCATGTATGTTTCTATTGACCAGTGTTTCCAACACGCCCTATGTACATGCTACCCTATCATTCAAAGTATGTTCGTATTCTTCAGAACGCACCATTCCCCCAATTCCACGCGCTGTACGGGTCATTCGGTACCAGATTGAAGAGCACTAGAGGATTAAGGTTAGCCAGAGCTAGTCCATTATAAAGACCCGACCGGAGTTGCAAAACAACGAAGAATCTACATACTCTGTCCAAAGATGCCAAAGACTTCATCCAGCTGCGAGTCAACTTGGTCACGCTGTTCGGTGTAATGATAGTTTATTGCTCCGCGCCGCGGGTCGTTGTTGGGTATCAACATAGTCCCATTCTCGTTATAAATGGCCGTATTGGCATCGTCAACGTCCCCATTGTGATTAAGTGGGAATGATGAACCATTGACCATCCGTATTTGCTCTGTTAGTGGGGTCTGACGGTCCGTCAGTGAAAATTTGGGCAACTCTTGTACCGACACTTGATTAGTCTCTATATCTTGAATCCCGTTCTCGTCTTGGACCAGAGGATGAGTCTGCTCTAAGCACTTGACGGCCTGGTCTGTCGATGCCGAACTTGAGAAGGGCCGATTGACCCCGAATTTCAAAATCTTCTCTTGTTGAAGTCCACTATCCACTTCCTGCTGCAGACTACGCTTTAATAACCCTGTGAGCAATTGCTCAGTATGAGAAGCAATGGGAGTGGTGGATCTCAATGCTCGACTAGCATGAATGATGCGTAAAGTTCCTGCCTTGGCTTCGTGCGCTATGGAGCTCAGCGGCCAGGTGGTAGGCGGGATGCAAAGAATGACGCCGGCTGTGAAAAAATTCATTAAAACAAAAGAAATTGCGAATTGGTTTTCGAGATGCGAAACGGGAATTCGGGACATTTCCAGGGCTGCGTTGACAGACAGTTGCAGAGATTCTGAGACCACACGAAGAGTTTCGCCAGGCAAGGCTTGGCGCGAGTGCGCTGCCACTCGGTATTCTAGAAGAGGTCGATGAATGAAGATGACGGCACTATTATACGTTATATTAAGGGCGTTGATTTGAAGCGACAAGTGTCGCCGAGATTCTTGCTCCCCAGGAGACAGGTCCGGTATGCTTCCGAGCTCTGCAAGTATAGCCTCCTGGGAGCTTGGGTTTGTGTCAAAAACGGCTGGCAAATCCGCTCTCCATGCGTATAAAAGGGAGCGGACATGTTGCACTGCTTCTACTAAAGATGCCAACTCCTCCGGCGAAATCGGGCTTTGCAAACGTAAGAGCCGGAAGCGGTTGAGAGCGTCCCGGACAATATCGTAAAGGTGGTACTTCAAGGCATGGAAAGTCATATTTGAGACTGGTGAGGAGGACTTTGAGCTTGGTGAATTGGCCATCAAGAGAGGGTGCTTGGACAAGCGAGGGCCCAGAGCCAAGTCCTCCATCTCATCAAGAGGCTGTACGTAGGAAAAGGCAGCATCAAGCGAAACTGGGCGTCCGTATATCATGGCGGCAAACGTATCTGCCACGAGGATGTGATTCCAATTCCGACGGCGTACCTGTGCGACAACTGGGTCATAATTCTTCCCATCTGTATTGTCATCGCCATCGCAGTGTAGTGTAAGAGCGTAGGCAGTGCGAACCGACATGCCCAGGATGCTCCATGCCAGAGTTGGGGATGCATGAAAGATGTAATAGGTTCCCAAAAGGCTGCAGACTTGAACAGTCTCGATGGAGCAATCGTCAAGAAGATCCAAGAGGTGAAACCGAACTTCTTCGATGAGCGCCTGGAGAAGTGTTGCAGCATCCCATGACTCTTCAATAAGCTTTTCATGGCCTAACCAGGACGGGTCTTGAGTAACGCACTTAAGTCCAATCGCAGATGCCGTCAGACAAGCCAAGACAAGCCCGAGTTCGTCCCGATGCCACGAGGTTCTAGAGAGAATATGTTTTGCCGCTCTCCTGAATGAAGGCTCGTGAAAAACAAGCGTGAACCAGTGCATCCGGCCAAAATATGCGTCGATCAGAGCCTCGAGCAGTACCGAAGAAGGACATTGCATGGTAGCCAAGGACCAAGGAGGACCGTTACAACCCATTTTGAGTCGACCCGCATAACCGGGAATGCTAGAGATATCGCTCGGGTGGGAGCCCGCATAGTCACCAAAGATACGAGCAGCAAATCCAACAGCAGAGCTGTTGGCCCCAAATCGTTGCTGCTCACTCAAGCCGCCATGAAAAGCCAAGGACTTGCCTGGCGAATGGGGGTGATGTTGCGGGCCAGCGTGTATTGGATTAAGTTGAAAGTTAAACCTCCTATGTTCAGGGGACTCCGAAGGCGGCGGCACCGGGTCTCTTTTGACTCTTTTGACAAATCTCTTGCTCTCGGTAGGACCATTCTCATCGCGCGACTCGCAGGTGAAGCCTGAGCGGCGGCATAGCGTGCAGGGCCTAACAGTGTCACACTGCAGAGATGATGCAATTCCTTCTTAGCTAGTTCTATTGCTAAGAAGCAAAGGTTAAATTTCGGGGTGAAGTGGAATGCGTGATACCTTTAATTTCTGCCTCCTACATCTAACACATGCTCGCACGACTCGAACTCGATGGGCAGCATCTGGCGTCTCCGGCGGAGACGTGTGGCGAACCTCAGCCTGATTCGCGGGCAATGAGGGGGCATTCATGGTTTGTATGACATGGAATGCAGCAGCATGGACAAACCAGTCCAGGGATTGGCGTAAGTTATGGAAACGCGAGACGTGGTGTTGCACGATGCAAGGATTCAGCAGTTGAAGATGCGAGATGGCTTTCCACCGGAAATAGATGGGGGGAATAACGATCTGGAGGTGGAATCTCGAGAAGTCGCGGGGTCGCCACTGCCAAAACGGGCAATTCACGATCAAGTGGGTCACAGAAAGACGGCAGGCTTTTTCGATCTTGCTCTTCCTTAAATTTGACAAAGAGCGGCGATGCTTTCTTTATCTTATGATCGACACTATCTAGCCACGTAGGGTTTTCGTCCCCATGGATTTGTTGCCATTAAGCATTGTGATGGCGATGAGAAAAAGTATCTACACCTCTCATTTGCTAAGCGAAAAGCTTTGACACGATAATTTGTTGTGCCGATTTACGGCCAACAAGAGAAAACAATGCGAAGGCCCACCGACACAAGAAAGGGATGCATACTCCGTATTGTCAACTCAATAGCAGTATCTCGCTTCTACCGATTCAATAATGTACGTTGCAACCACAACAAAAAGAAGAGAGACTTGGGGATGAAATACATGGGAGAACACAAGAGATGATGCGGCGAATGTCGATAAACTCAACCTGGGCTATACATGACGGAACGTCTACATGCATCATGTCACCAGGGGAAAAGTTTTTCGCCAGTGCACTGCTGCCGAAGTAGACAGCGGTTCGTCATCAGATGTCTAGACGGCATAAGCAAGCCCTCAGAGTGAGTCCAGATCTTGTCAAGAACTCAGAGGAAAGGCCATTATTAACATTCCGCTTCACGCCACGTATAGCCCAAGTTTTCACTTGTCAAGTCACCCCATCCATGAAGCCTAGCCGAGCTTGCCTTGCATACGACACACGATTGACATCAACACGAATGGCCCTCTCGCTGTTCCAAAAGCCTCTTGCCACGGCCTTACTTCAGTGCGCTCGCCTTGCGCCTGCGGTGTAGGAAGTCTTCGCTCCATCGCGAAATGGCAAGCAAAAGACCGACAGCCAGCACCACAATCGCGACGGTGAAACCTCGCTGGTAGAGCGGCTTATCATCCGAGCGAAAGATCTGGGCGCCGTAGATGCCTGCTATATTGGCATTCATGATGACACTGTCGGCAGTAAAATTGTCAGCGTCAGCCGACGGCGTTCAACGTTGAAGCAAGCAGTTGTGAGCCACACAGAGATCAAAGACAGCAAAATAACAGGGAGGCAAATCTCACCCTGCCATGGCAAGAGCCCTCTGCTCCGAATCCTTACATGTCAGCGACAGCCATGCAATATTTAGCGGATGCGAAAACGTCCCAAACGTCTGCGTCCAGACCACGCCGAAGTAGCGCACGCCACGGAGGTTGACCCGTGTGAAGATGCGGTTGAATATGTAGCCGAGCAAATGGCAGAACATGCCCAGCATGACAGTCTCTCCTCTGCGGTTGCTGTTTGTCCTTTATCAGCAAATCGGTATCGACGCAAGAACGCGAAGCGGTCTGAGTACTAACAAGCGGTCCGAGACCCAGCTGAAGGTAAAAGACATTGGGACTTGTAAGAAAAGACCAACGGCGGCCAAGGCATTGCTGACGAGATTGCCGAAACCGAAGCTGGTGACAATGGACGGAGCATAGGTGTCAAAGGCACGCTGGGGACCATTGTTGCAGAGCGTGATGAGGAAGTGTACCCAGATGCGCCAGTCTGTGAACTACACAAGAACCTCGTCAGTTTATAGATGTCGAAGTGTTTTTGAGAGCAGGGGTTAGCAGTCTTACAGCCCTCTTGAAAGCATCGAGCCCGATGGTCCTTTTCTTCTTACCCTTCATCGGATCGTCCCTCAACACTCTCGTCTGAAAAATATGCAGCTCCCGCTCTGTAAACCAACTGACGTTGGGCAAAAAAGCACTCGTCGGGTGCTGGAAAGAGTCAGGCAAGAAAAATCCATATACAAAACCCCCGAGGACGGTAAAGGCCCCCATGAGAGCGAAGAGCCAGAACCAACCCGGCTGCCCGCCTACGCCTCTCATGTGCAGGATCCCGTAGGCGAATAGCTTTGCAGAGGCCTGGCCAATCTGGTTTCCAAAGTAGAAGATCATGACTCTCTTGGCCGTTTCATCGCGGGTATACCACGTAGAGAGTGTCCACAGACCACCGGGTATGAAGCCCGACTCTGTGATGCCCAGGAGGAAACGGGTGGCGATGAAAGCCCCGTATCCGCGCTGAAAGGCTTGAAATGTGCTCACGATGCCGAAGAGAAAGAGCTGCAGCGTCAGCCACTTGGCCGGACCGACGCGGTAGAGGATCATGTTGGAGGGGATTTCGGTGAGAACGATGCCGAGGGAGAGCATTTGTTGGCCGACGTTGAACTGGTCCTGGTCTATGCCGACGTCGGCCATGAAGTTGTCTGTAATGGCATTGGCCATGTTGCCGCGGTCGAGTTCTGGATCTGTTAAATTTGGTGGTTGTCTGTTGGTGTTGGTGAACTTACGCAGACAAAAGAAGCCGAGCGTGAGAATTGGCATGAGGAGGAGGTCTAGCCTGCGTGGGAGCGTCATGTTAGCACACAAGCACGATGTTGTCCATGCCTGACATCTGCGAGTACCTACTTTCTCTTGGCCATCTTCTCCTCGTCGGCCGTCCAGTCCACCACGAGCACTCTTTCGTCCCCGTCCTCCTGGACGTGAACATCTGAATCGACGACTTTCTCAGCCGACATATTGTGTCAATAAATGGCCTATGCTTACTAGTCAAGCCGAGGGCTCAAGCAAGTCCCCGGTGAGGCAGAGGCAGCCCAGACATTTAAAGGAACCGACCCCCCATGGCCAAGATATCACTTTCAAAACCATCAAGCCATCCATTTCTAAAGAGACAAGCCAAGAGATGATGACCATGATGCCCTCTCGAGCAGAGGAACGGACAAGTGCACCAATGGTGATGAAAAAAAGGTGGCTTGTTTCGCCTCTAAAGCCGCCAAGAAGCTTGGCATAAGTGCTTAAATGGCATAGAAAACGTCTTGGCAACGTGCTCGAGCTAGGCGTTGACAAATGTCGCCATCTTGCTAACGCTTTGCACCATTTAAGGCGTATGGCGTATTTGGCATCATAGATGAGCCATTCATCTTAGTTAATTATATATTGCAACCGCGGGAACGGAAAAATACCGTCTTAGCGTGTAGTGATATGTCTCGGGATGAAGAGCGTGGACGACTCACACATGCTATTTCTTCACGTCACTTCTACATGTGAACATGTGGTTTGCTTGATGGATGGGAGATAAGGGCACACATGGGGACGTGAGTTGATCGATGTTGTATGTCTGATGCGGTGCAGTACAGTCACTTAGCAGTTTGCGCGGCTCGCCGACTATCGCAACCCGTGGCCATGTGTCGAAAAAACCACCTCTATTATTAACTACGGAGTAGATGGCAGGTTACGATCGAGTGGGTTTTGCTAGCCGGCAATCTTGTCTGACCGGATTTTCACTTCTGACGTCAAATCCCCACTTCTCGGGTCTCGTCTCGGGAGGAAGAAGCCAGAGACGAACTCGATCAGCCGACACATCGTGTTCTATTCTGTCTCTCTCTCTCCTTCTGACGCGCACGAATGTGTAAACCATCGTTGCCACCAGCCCCTCTCCTTCTGTTTCGCCTCCGTCTGCTTTCCTCGTCACCCACCCCTTACTACCGACTCTTGGCCACGCTGCGAGCCACCTCGTCCAAGCTGCCTGTAAAGCTCACGACTTCGACCTCCATCACGACGCCTTCTCACGCACTTTCTCCACCTGTCTGGCCACGCATAGGAGCCGTTCTGAGCTGCGAAAAAGTTTCCAGTGCCCAGGCTTCTGGTGCTAGCATGGCCAGTGACCAAGAGTACATGGCCTTTCTCGACAAAGCGAACCAAGACCTTGACGACGGCAAGGCGCTTACAGCAAAGCAGAGCAAGAAGCCCGCTTTCAAGACGATGGACGAGGGATCCCAACCTCCCAAGGTCATTCGCGATGCGTGCCAGGGTGCCGTGTTCGTGACTGATGCCGACGAGCCGTTCGAGGAAGTGTCCCTGAAATGGAGTGGCGATGGCTTGCCGGATGAAAGTGCGTTCTACTCGTTGTTTTCCCCGGTCCATCTACTTTACTGGCTTGAATCATTTGATTCTCGAGTCGGCATGGAGGAGGCGTTCATGTGCTGACCTTATGTTTTAGCCGAGTTCGCCAAGCTCATCAAGCACTGGGACGCCGACAAGGCTGACATCAGTATTATGGACCCGGTCGACTGGGACTCGGAAGGCCGGTATGCCAAGTTGATCGAGGCCGTCAGAGAGGCGACCAAGGGGAACGATGTGCGGGTATACAGCGTCACGAGGGACAAGACCAGGACTGAGTATTGGCTTGTGTCGAGGGAGGAGGAACGCATCGTGGGCGTCAAGGCTCTGGGCGTCGAGAGCTAGACTGCGCCATCGGGACCTGCATGGAGATAAACGGATCGCGGAGCGATGGCACGGGCCAGCTGCAACATGCATGTATTTATTCAACAGTCTGCAATTGCAATTATCAGGGGGTGTTGGGCCAAACGGTGCGTTGCGCAAACTCGGGGGGGCCGCAAGCATGGCCCAAGCTCTGTCATCAGCAGCAACACTTGTTTCATCATGAATCTGCGCTCGAACGCTCGAGAATCTAGACAGAAAGGAGCTCAAGCCAGTTTCCCAGAACAGTCACCGGACCGACAACCGATTGATCAGTTGGCACGTAAATCGAACCAGCCTTAAGAAAGCACACCGTGACCAAATTACAAATCACCAACTGTCTCAGTGACAGTGAGGTGACAGTGAGAGCACCGAGTCGAGTCGTGGATCTACGACTACGACTCGCACTCATTTCGGCTCCCGTATATGGCGCAACAGGAACTATTGCCCAAAAGCTCATCGATGGCTTCACCCAGTTGTGGGCAGTCAGTCAGTCCGTATCATGGCCCGCACTGCCTCGTCCATACCCGCTTCCAAGCTTTCAACTCGAAGGCATCGTTAAGTCGTCAAGCTACTTACGACAGCAACGTGCTTGATTGACCTTGCGACGGCGTCGATGCTGTTGTTTGCGCCTATGGCGGGAAGCCGGAGCTACAGCGTACAGCCCATCTCCGATTTGTGACCATTCCAGCCCACATCTTTCATGATAACTCTGGCTTCCGAATTTAGTAGCGAGGCTAGCGAAATGTCATGTCAGCCAAAATCAGCCATTAAAGCGAAACAGGTGTTACGCAGGTTCCGAGAAGATATCGATAGCCATATTTCAGGACAGTCATGGCGAGGAGAGGGAGCTTTCTCGTTCAGCTAAATGATGGTTAGTATCAAAAACATCATCGATTGAGAGCCGGGCCGTTTCGAGGTCGACGCCTCCAGTGATCGTGTCGGCGAGGCGGCGTGCCAGAGGAGGATCTTTCTCGGTTTCGGGTGCGGCGGCTGGATTGAATCGTGATTGGAAAGAGCTTATATGTGTTGATGATTGTCGCAATGAGATACAAGGGGGTTTAAGGTACAAATTATCGTGGCGTGGCCATGTCACATTTTTTTTGTGACAATGATGAACGTAGCATTTACCGGTAGCCGAAGTCGCAGAACGAGTAAAAGTAGCTGTACTTGGAGCCTATGCTGAGATGTCGCGTAACCAGAGGTAGCGTTACTTGCACATATGCCCCCCCGCGGTCAGCAACCCCGCCAACGTCTCCGAATTAAAGTTCTTCTACTAAGCAGACAGCAGGCAATTCACCTATTGAACGACTCACTAGTGACTTTGATTGGGGACAACAATTTATTTCCACGCCCACGCTGCCTCGACGCCATCCTCGACACCACGTCGTGAGTCACCGGAACTTCGAACGAACACTTCGTCCTCCAGCGCGAAGCAGTAGTTCACCATGGCGGGCTCGGTAAGCACACCACATAGAACACAACCAGAGAGCCCCGATTGAGCTTCCTCCTAACTCAGTTGCCCAACAGCGAGCCATTGTCCCGACCCTCGACACCGTTCGGTCCATCGTCGAGAAAGCTCACGGCAGCTCAAGTAGAAAGAAACCGACTCTCGTCCCCATATACCGCCAGATCTCCTCCGACCTCATCACTCCGTCTGCTGCGTATCTCAAGATCTCAGCCCACTCCTCGTCCGAGTACTCATTCCTGTTCGAGTCCGCAGCCACAGAGCAAGTCGGCCGGTATAGCTTCGTCGGCGCCGGCCCACGCAAGATCCTCGCCACCGGACCTGGATACGGGCCGGAGACGGACCCCCTGCCTGCCCTGGAAAAGGAATTGGCAGAGCATGTCGTCGCGCATGTGCCGGGTCTGCAGTTGCCGCCATTGACTGGAGGCGCCATTGGGTATGTGGGCTACGACTGCGTCCGATACTTTGAGCCCAAGACGGCACGGCCGATGAAGGATGTCCTGAAGATCCCCGAGTCGCTTTTCATGCTTTTCGACACAATCGTGGCGTTTGACCGGTTTTACGGCATCATCAAGGTTATTAGCTACGTTGCGGTACCGGAGGATGGCATGACGGGCTTGGAAGCCGCCTATGAAAAGGCCAAAGGTACCATCGATGAGCTTGTCGATGTGCTCAACTCGCCCGAGATCGAACTTCCCCAACAAGGACACATCGAGCTGGGACAAGAGGCCACCTCCAATATTGGCCAAAAGGGCTACGAGGCGCACGTCACCAAGCTAAAAGAGCACATTGTCAAGGGCGACATCTTCCAGTGCGTCCCGTCACAACGATTTGCCCGGCCCACCAGTCTCCATCCCTTCAACATTTACAGACACCTCCGGACCGTCAACCCATCGCCCTACCTGTTCTACGTCAACTGCAAGGATTTTCAAATTGTCGGCGCATCCCCTGAACTTCTTGTCAAGAGCGAAGCCGGCAGAATCATCACACACCCCATTGCCGGCACCGTCAAGCGTGGCAAGACCCCCGAGGAGGACCAAAGGCTAGCGGATGAACTCGCTAGCTCTCTCAAAGACCGCGCCGAACACGTCATGCTGGTCGATCTCGCCCGCAACGACATCAACCGCGTGGGAGACCCCTTCACCGTCCGTGTCGACCGCCTCATGGTGGTCGAAAAGTTCAGCCATGTTCAGCATCTGGTATCTCAGGTTTCAGGTGTCCTGAGGCCCGACAAGACGAGATTCGATGCGTTTAGATCCGTCTTCCCTGCTGGCACCGTCTCCGGCGCACCCAAGGTCCGCGCCATGGAGCTCATCGCCGAGCTGGAGAAGGAGAAACGAGGCATCTACGCTGGTGCGGTGGGGTATTTCGGATACGGAAGCGAGGATGAGAATGGCAACACGGTAGAGGGCGCAATGGATACTTGCATTGCCCTGAGAACGATGATGGTCAAGGACGGAGTGGCATATCTTCAAGCCGGCACGTTGCATTCCCTCTTACTCTTTGGATTCATACACGACAAGTCTAACATGACAGTCTTCAGGTGGCGGCATCGTCTTCGACTCGGACGAATACGACGAATGGATGGAGACGATCAACAAGCTTGGCGCCAATATGCAGTGCATTAGATCGGCAGAGGAGTTGTATCACCAGGAGCAACAAGCCAACAAGAAAAGTACGTAAATCATTTGACCCAATACCCTAGCTCTCTATCGTAAATAGATTTGGTAAATGATGCTCCACAACTGAATGCACTCCACTAGAAGCGCTGCGTGTACTAGTTAGTGCCTGTCGACTCGTCACGGGAAGCAGCGAAGTGAAGAAGTCGTGTGATATAATGCTATAACTAAATACTTGCCCGCTATGATACCTATGCCGTACTTCATACGTCGTGTGAATAGCGCACCCATGACCAGTAATGCACATACGCCGCCGCCAAAAGAAGAGAGCAAGCAAAGAAAGACATAAAGACACCACTAATGCGAGGCTAACTCGCAGCTACAGAATGTGTAGCACCATCCCCATTCACAGCCAGCTCGGGAATAGGCGTGTCCCTCTTCCTCTGCGTAGACCCGACTCCCGCCGGCGCCGTAGGAGTCTTGGCCTCGGCCTCGGCATCAGACGGCAAGGAGAGACGGCGCCGTCGTCCATCATCCACCGACATGACGATGCATGTGTCGGAGACGTCTGCCTCTGAACCAGCCACTGAACCGAAGCTCTCGATACTGGGCGTAGGCAGTTCCTCGTACGTGAGAAGGGGTAACGTTAGGTCCTCGTCGGCCCTGGCCTTCTTGTGCGCCGCCTCGTCGGCGCGCGACGCAGCTATGGCGTCGCCGACGACGTTGTCGTCGTCTTCTTCCCGGCCAATGGTCCACACCCAGTGGCGCTTTTTCTCACGCTTCCGCTTGCGCGTGGCTGCTGCGTCTGGCGAGGTGGGAGACGCGGCAGCCAGCCCTGCCATTCGGCGTCTCACGTCCTCAAAGGGGCCGGGGGTCTGGCCGCCGTCTTGGATCTCGTTGGCCGTGAAGGCGAGGGCCGTTTCGGGCACCGGGTCTGGTTTCCTGGCCGCGGCCGGGTGGGTGCCTGCTGGCGACATGGGGGAGGCGTCCTCGGACAAGAGGTCGATGTGCGACCTGATGTACTTGGAGGTGGTGATTTCTTGCTCCAGGGGGCTGTCGTATTCTACCTTCTTGGCGGCTTTCTCTTGGAGGCGCGTGGATTGGCGTCTTGGGGAGTGTGGCGGGATTGCGGTCTTGGACGGGAGAGGGGAGTTCCGGAGGATGCTGTGAAGACTTCGGGGGTGTGTGTATGGGAGCTGGCCGTTGGTTCCGGGTTGTGAATAGGACGTCCGGCGACGTCGAGGCGTACGGTCGTCTATTGTCCAATCCGTCAGCCTGGGCGAGGCCGTGTCTGCTGATAGCGAAAAGGTATATTCTTTTGAGGGGCCGTCAAGTGCTCCTGCGGACAGAGGAGGCGTAGAAGTCATTGTACTCGGATACACAAAGTCTACTTGCTGTGGTGAGACGGGTTGCGCTGTCAATGGTGTCTCGGGATAGGTTGGCAGGAAAGGCGTCACAACTCTTGGTCTCAAGTCGTTGTTCTCGACCGAAGACTGGCGACTGAAGTTTTGGAGAGTGTTGATGGCGGTGACTGGTTCGGACTGGATGCCCGAAGATCGTTCGATGGCCGTGACATAGATGTTGGACATGGTGTTGAAGGTGGTAGGGTCACTGGGGTTCAAAGGGATGCCCCTCAAGCCCTTTGATGGAGGATTGCATGCCGTGGTTTTGATTTGAAGTGACAGTCGAGGTCTCTTGACCGTGCTTGAAGGCTGCCGTGAACTCATCGTTGTCTTGGTCTGTGTGATGATGGGCCAAAGGATATCGTCAACGATCGCCGAAGAAAGACTCCCCCTGCACTCCGTAAAACCCCCAATGTTGGCTTGCGACCAATACAATACGTGTGCTTGATGCCTGTCGACCCAACAGACAACGTGGCAGTGCAGCCTCCCGTCAAGGGGTGTACGCTAGGATAGGATCATATACGGAGTACGGAGTATGGTCAAAGCAGATTCAAGTATGAACAGAGAACCAACACGGGCAAGCAACTGGCGTAGGAAGGCTATATACGAAGTAGAGCATGGGACAGGTCCTCTCCTCCCTCCTGGCCGTTGCGTTGATGAAACCTGGTCTCGGGAAGCGCCTTACTACTCCACGATGATGCATGAGAGTAGGTAAGCCTGCCAGCTGTGTGGTCGTGACAAAGACGTGCGAACGGAACAAAAGTCTGCCTTCCATGGGCGTCGTGTGCTCCCCTGGCAATCGGGCATCGTTCCAAACAGAGCGAGCTTTGTCGTGGTTGGCCATCATCGTGACAGAGGCAGCGTGTAAGCGCCGACCCTTGCTGAGGCATATTGCGAGGCCTCCAATCACCAGGACGCAGATTGGGAGTTTCCACTGTCTGGCGTCTATCTCATGCAGAGCTCATCCCAATATCACGTCGGCTTGCAGGCGGGGTAGCTTCTCAGCAAGAGTCTAGTCTGTCTGTTGGATATTTCGGGAACCAGGTCAAGTCGTCTTGTGTGCCTAAGACATTCGTGCAGGCAGCCCGCGGAGGTTACGCCTTTGACTTGGGGTTCTCTTCGGTGTCAGTTCTCAATCATCATCGTCGTGGCGCTTGAATAACTCCTTGCTGCTGATTCACGCCGTTTAGCCGCGTCGTGTCATGACGCCTCCTACAGCTATGACCATAACGCAACGTTCTTGTGAACTCTGAAAAACCACGAACTGGAGCCGGACTCCCTTGTACCGTCGTCGTACACGGAGATGCATGTATTCTGAGTGATTTGGTCACAAGTTGACACAAATTGACTTGGAACCTGTCATGAAGGGCCGTTCAGCCGCAAACATTGCCTTCCACCACGACGCCATGCAGAACGTCCTGACCGAGTCCGTAGGACAAGGCCGGTTTATTAGATTTTGATACTCCGTACTTTCTCTGGCGTATTGGCACGTCAGCAGCTCGCGCGGATTCTCGGCACGGCAGCCAGCGCGTCTAATCTAGCGGCCGCTTGATCGCAAAGGTTTATCAGGTTGCGGGTGATGCAATGCCTCCATTCATGGGGTTTACCGCGCGTTAGTCGAGTTTGCCGATAGTGTGACGCGAGAGTTCTATTTTGTCGTTGTAATTCCTTGGCTTTGGCATCTGAGTGGCGCATGGACAGACAGGTCAGAGCATCATCACCAAGGGGGGTGGTGGACGCGATGTTGGCATGTGTTTGCCATCGGGCCGTCTCGCTTGGTGGCGATTTTCATCAAGAAGAATCTTCCATTGATGGCATGCAATGAAAACATTCAAAGATCGATGCTCGCTGATGAATAATTTAGTCTAATTGGTGACGTTTTGGCAAATGCCCACTTGCAACATCATCATCATTGGTCAGCTTCTTGAACAGCTGGCCACTGGTTCAGGCCAAGCCGCCACTTTCCTTTCCTCGACATGCATCTCGACCACCAACTCATGAGCCATCGTGAATATTATATGACGCACGTGCTCGTGCACATTAAAGAGGTTTCCCGTCGGCCCATGGATCAGCAATCCAAGCGCGTGCCGAAACAAAAGCATGACCGCGTTATTCTTCAATTCGTCTGTCTCCCATTGCGGACACGCCTTTCACGCGTGACTGACGAACCCCAATTAGGACTATGACTGCTTCTACGCACAAGTGTTTGAGAACAAAGACCCGGCCCTGAAATCTAAGGCTCTGGGCGTGAAGCAGAAAAATATTCTTGCTACTTGCAATTATAATGCCCGGAGGTTTGGTGTGAGGAAGTTGATGCTCATATCCGAGGCCAAGAAATTATGCAAGGACCTCGTGCTTGTGGATGGAGAGGATTTAACGCCATTCCGTGACACTAGCAAAATCCTCTTCAATTTCCTCCGATCATACTCGTGGAATAACAAAGCTGAGCGGTTAGGGTTCGACGAGGTGTTCATGGGTACGTGGACACCCGTTTCTCTTGACACCAATCTCTAACTTGGACGTAGATGTGACCGATATCGTTGACTACAATATCGAATGCCTCAACATATACTGCTTATATGATTCATTCTTCTATCTGTCGAGGAAAGATCCTGAAGATGGGTTCAAGTGTGATTTTACGACCATTGCTGGTTGCGTTGAGGGCACCGTCCCTGATGAAGCGCCTCTGAACAACAAAACCTACCTAAGGCTCTTACTTGGGTCTCATCTCGCAAACCATCTTCGCGGAAAAGTAGAGGCTGACTATGGGTATACGTCCACCTGCGGGATATCGACAAACAAGCTTCTGAGTAAGCTTGTGGGCAGCCGCAACAAACCTCGTAACCAAACCACACTGATGGCTTTGCATGACGAGGATATTTTTGCGTTCATGGACAGCCACAGGACAAGGCAAATACCGGGTCTGGGCTTCAAGGCCTCGCTGCAGATAGAGTCTCATGTCCTTGGAGAAGAGGCCGACACAGCCCCCCGCTCGTTTACTACAGCAGTTTCCGCCCGAGACGTTCGTCTGCATCCATCAATGTCCCCCGGGTTCATAGAAAGACTTCTGGCTGGGCCTGGAGCCGAGAAAGGGATTGGTATCAGGATATGGAGTCTTTTACATGGGATTGATCCCACGGAAGTCAAGGAAGCTGGTGACATACCGACACAAATAAGCATTGAAGACACATACAAGGGACTCGAGACCATTCCCCAAATCACAGAAGAACTCAACAAGCTCTCGTGTTCGCTCATTCGGCGAATGAGAATAGATCTGCTTGCTCAAGACCAGCATGCGGAGAAATCGGGAACACAACGGTGGATTGCTCGGCCAAAAACTGTAAGACTTGCAATCAGATCGTGGCCTACTAGACAAGGCAACAGTCCGACTTCAGACTTCAGTCGAATAACCAGGTCTGGCCCACTGCCTAGCTTTGTGTTTGATTTATCGGCCGACATTGACGCACTGGCGCAGAAGCTTGTTGTGGAAGCGCTTCTGCCTCTGCTCAGACGGCTTCAAACCGACAGAGGACAAAAAGGGAACTTGCAGCTGATAAACATATGCGTTGCAAACATGGTGGCGGGTGCGGGAGACGACAAACAGGGCTCAGGACGGGACATTTCTGCCATGTTCAAGAGGCAGGATGAAGTGCTTCGCCCCTTTAAGCTACAGCACGCATACGACGGCCAACGGGGCGCAGTAGTTCTCAGCACTGGTGATTTGGAAGACTTGGAGCCGGATACGGATTGGAATGATGGAGACAATTCTGTTTGCCGAGATTGTGGTCACTCCTTGCCAGCTTTTGCTATGCCAGCACACTTGAGATACCACGAAATGGGGGAATAGCTTCATGCGATTTCAAGGTTATGCTTCTCGAACGTGGCCATCCAGTCTACGGTCATTGTCATGCCAACGTGAGGCTCGGGTAATACACGGCGTGATGTGCAAACCGCGTGTCGGGACAAGCAACCCTGAAGCTGGCATGTAGAACAATCTGAAAGATAAATTGGTAGGGCCGACCCGGAAAGACGCCGTCGAACCAGTCGTTTCACGTTTCATTGTATTGTCGGCCATAAGTAGAAGCCTTTGCTTTATACTCACCGAACAGCGAGAGTTGCATAAGAATGGCTTCAGAGGCAAACGGGATCACCATGACGACGATTTGCCGTTCCGCGTCGTGTTGTACGACCTGCAGTGGGCGAGCATGATGAAGACTCGGCAATCCTTTAGACTCTAGTTGCTTTGAATGCCGTCCAAGGTTTCGAGGTGGACCTCGTCATCCACGAGGTTTTCGCGTGTTTGTCGCAGGCATGGGTCGGGCGTAACTAGCATGATCAACAATATCCAAGCACATGGGGGTCTCCAAGTACGTGCCATGGACACAAACACAGCTTCGTCGCCAGGTCGCCTTGTAGGTTGTTCAAGAAAACAACCTACCCCCGTGTTGCGTATCTTGGGTTTGAATCGGCACACACGGGACGGCTAGAGGCATTCCGTGCACGGCCACAGCTGTAACTATTCAAGGTTGGCAGGCAAAGCTCCTCGGGCGCCATCATCTCCACGAAGCATGTTGCTTTCAATGCTCCTTTGCACGAGCTGATGACTCCCTCGGCCTATTCAACGTGACACCACGTGGAAAGTTCACGTCCACCGACCTCCATCGGTGCTCTTCCATGTGTTCATGATACAATCTGATCTTGACACTTGGCGTTGGGTTGCCAGCTGGCCGCCAGCTGCAGCAGCTGTCAAAATGCTGTCGCGGCTTGACACCAGACTGGACGGCTCCTTCTCATTGTGGGGGTTGATGTGCTGTTGCTGTCAAGTGTTGCTGCTGCTGCTTCTGCTGCTGCTGCTGCTGCTTGCTTTCATTCCTTCTGCTTTGATATTCTGAAGCGAGTCTGAACAAAAGGTAAAGGTTGATGTGGCAGAGTGAAATACTTTTCTTTTGTCCCCTCCCGTCCCCTCCAAACGTCTTTGTTTGGCCTCGGTCCGTGAACTTCTTTATTCACAGCTTTTTCTCGAGCCATAATTTGTGAAACTAGAGAGAAGCTCTGTCGCTTGTGAAGTCAATTGCCTCGCCTGCCTTTTTTACTTTTTCAAATATAAAGCCGTGAAGCCTTCACGGCTGCTCGAGCGCCCTTCCAATACTTTGGACGCATCGTGAGCTCCCAAGTCCAACTTAAAGCAGCATGGGGCGTGGATCTCGCGGAAACGGGCATCAGTCGGCCCCCGGGCCAGTTGACCTGACTGGAACCATTTCTGTTGCCGAAAGAAACGAGCTCATCAATCTTGTCAACGCCATTACTGAGGAAATGCACAGGGACATAAGCAACGTGTTCACCTCACGTCCTGTGAGCCCGACTCTAGGGCCAGACGGCCAAGGACAGTGGCTCACTCTTCCTCTTCTGCGTCAGGAAAGCGAAAACAAGGAGAATATCTCGACAGGCAACAACTGTCGCGGAATTATTTCAGACGTCTGTTCCACGACGCACTCCAAGTCTCACCAGATTATCGGAAGGGAAGGGAACGGAAAGACGCAGCAACTCGGAGAACTAAAGAAAGAGGTTCTCAGTTTCTATAAAAAGTGGCAGGTCAACGTTTTGCAGAGGTTCAAGGAAGCAAGAGTCAACGATCCGACCGTTAGAGCTTCAGGTTCTCGGGGACGAGGACGCAATGTTCGTGGGGGGTCCCGTGCTAGTCGTGGAGGCTATGGCGGAGGAGGAGGTCCATGTGCTTCGATACTTGAAACAGGTACGCCTTCTAATTATATCCCGCTTTTGATGCTAATCGGGTGCATCGACTTTTTTTGGCTCTGTAAACTGACAAGCAAGATTCATCTCGATTCCCGAAACAACCTGCTGATCCTGATATGGCTGCAAGATACCCTCCACTTGCAAACCACTTGTGGGCCTTGAAAGAAGACAGACGAAAGCTCCTGCTACAAATCGTGCTCTTAGCTGTTCTATCGCTGCAAAATTACAACGCGTACTCCCGACAGCTGATTGTCAAGCTTGCTTCATCCCTCAATCTATCATTCAGACTATATCAGGCGGAAGAAGATGAATTGGCTGAGAAGTTAGCCAGAGTGGCAGCCAGTGACGCGTCACAAGAAGATGATATAAACAAAACGAATGTTGTAAAGGGATCTCGGAAGTTCAGAACGGTGTTTTGCAACGGCGCGGGGCCTTCAGGTTCCGGTGTTGGTGCACGCCAAGGTCGCTCGGGTTTGACTCCGTTTACAGCAGCAGGTCTGTTGGGAAACATGGCCGAAGATGTGAAAATATTGGGATCACTTTTCGGGATGAAAACCGACAGGCCACTGGGCAAGATGCTGGAGGCATTGGCATCGGCCAAAGATTTCTCAGACTTCGCCTTTATTCGGCTGTGTGATGGGGTCCATTACGACTACACCAACGCCAGAGAGCCGCCGGCTGACCATCGCAGACTTCGAGTTCTGGTGACTATCAGTGGATTCCTAGCAAACTCGGAAGATTTTGTAAAGCCTTGGCGGTTTCTTAAAAGCCAACCAGAAATATATGCCATTCGTTGGGAAGACACGGCTCTGAAGAATGTTGGAGGAGCGCTCAAAACAGTCATCAGGAGTGAGGCTTGGCAAAGCGCCAAAGGGAAAATCGAGTCCAATTCTAGTTAAGTGCTCAACTAGGTCGCAACAAGATCGCGGCTATGTAACCAGGACTGACTGAGTTCGCAGTATTCAAAACTCTGATGACGTCTGCCTGGCCGAAGCCTCTGTTACGAGTCAGTAAGATCGTGGACAACCACTGGAGCGTGGGCATGGTCAAGGCAGATAAAATGGGTGCTATACTAGCCGATGCGCTCTTGAAACATAAATTTCAAGGCGAGCGGCCGGTGTCGTTGATCGGATATAGCCTTGGTGCTCGAGCCATATACACTTGTCTTATGATTTTGGCTGAGCGCCGCCAGTTTGGGTTGATCGATTCCGTCGTCTTGATTGGGGCCCCGTTTCCGGCCGAGAGCCGAGTATGGTTGACTATGAAAAGTGTCGTATCTGGCCGACTAGTCAACGTTTACTCGGAGAGCGACTACATGCTTGGCTTTTTGTACCGTACATGCAATCTCCAATTTGGCATTGCTGGGCTACAGGAAATTCAAGGGGCTGACAGCGTGGAAAACCATTGTATGCGAGCGTTACCGCAAGGACATTTGAGTTACTCGTCTCTGATTGGCCATATACTGAAGGATATCGGTTGGGAGGACTTTGACATGCACGTCTTCCACATGGAAAATCCACCGAGGCCTACACTACAGAATCCGCCTTACCCGTCTCGCAAAGCCAAATATCGAAGATAAATCACAGCTGCATAGGCATTGGAGCTTGCTTCTTCTACGATAATAATACGAGCCAGGAAGGCCACCCACATGGGGTTCAAGAATGGTCATGATTTGTGATGAACAACACAACGAGGGCAGCATAATGATACAATATCTTAGCACAAATTACGAATTATCTCTGTCAATGAATAGCATAGCATAGGAATGCACGGGTCATGTTTCAGAGAACTGGTAAATGTACATTTCAAAGACGAGTAGGAACAGGAAGCGACTTCTTGATTGGTGCTCTGGTAGTCGAGCACGGCTTCTGTCGTGGCTTCAGCTTCATCAATCACATCACCGCCGACAAAGATATGATCCATCAGATGCCATACATGATGAACAAGAAATTACAAAACATCAGCGGAAGAACAAGCAATAGATAACAATCAATGCAATGCCAGCTCCACGCGTGTATATTCCTTTTGTGCCTAGGTCCTCTTCATTCTTGCCATTTCAACCTGTCCCTTGCTCCAGGTCAAATATGTAAATAAAAAAAGATTGGTTTCGCATTACCTTTGATGCATTCCCCCAACCAGAAGTTTCAGTAAAATACAGTACAAGAAGGGTTAAATTAATGTACATATTGCTCTTTTTCAAAAAAAAAAAAAAAGCTGTGCTCAATCACTTCCCAGCATTGTGCCGTAACGCAGGAGCCAAACGTGGAACACGCGGATTTGAGATTTATGAGCGAAATGCTCACGAGGGAGGAGTGGTGCCCAGCATACTTGGGACTTGTTTCCGCATAAAGGCCCTCGTGCCGCGCTGTTCCATCCTGGGGACGCCCTGGATGGCACGGGGTTCGCGCATCAGCGTCTTGTCGAGGCGAGAGGGAATACGTGTGATTATGGAGCGGTATTCGCCAGGAAAGTTGCCCTTCGGTAAGGGGACGGAGGCGGTGCGCCAGATGTGGTCGGATGTGTTGGTGAGGTAGGCGGGTGCCTTGCTGGGGGCTGCGCGGGAAGGCGCTGCGAGGCTGAATGCGGATGCGCCGTGCGATTGGCGGATTGTGGAAAGTCGTGAGAGACCCGAGGAGAGGCCAGGGCGGCCGCGAGCTTTCTTGGCTATGAGAATTTCGTCAAAGAGTCGGATGGAGGCGTCGGTTGCTGCGGTGGTTTCGCGGCTGTGTATGAACTCGTTGAAGGCTGGGGGTGTCAGTGGTCATGTTTGCTGTGTATGGGGGTCAGAAAGAGAGTGTAGATTACCTTGAGTGTCGCGCATCATGGTGGCGTAGTCTTGTTGGTCGTACGGTAGGCTTCTTATGAAACCGTCCATGTCAAAGGCGTGTATCTGCCCGTTGGACTTCTGTTGCTTGGTTGGCCGGCCGAGGTGTTTACGGTAGGTGTACAGTAAACTGGCTAGACATCGTACAAACGCTGCTCTTACTCGGTCTGCGTGGAAGGCTTCCGGACAGACGAGAGATACTTGGCCGAGGCATCTGCCGTGGGCTATGGTCTTGCAGGAGATGCATTCGTAGAAGCCATCGCCCTCTGACTTGTCATCGCAGATGGTGCAGGAGGAGGAAGAATCCTGGGTGTTTAGACTGAAGCAGTGACCCTCGACCCATACAGTCGTCTCGGTATTTTGCACCGGCTGAATCTGCATGTTGGGCATGATGGTGGATGCTGCGAGGGTAGACTGCGCGTAGGTGGATGGCGCGTAGCCTCCTCCAAACGATGACTCTGAGACAACAGAGATACCTGAGATGGAGGCATTCGGCTGGTGACCATTGAGTAGGGGCAAGCTCGATTTGTGCAAGGACTGGAACTTATCCAATCCGAATGACGAGCTCCGACGGCTTTTTTCCTCACCGAAGTGTCCAGACCGCTTCTCCCGCAATGTAGCCGTCAGGGCAAAGCCAGAGTCGCTGCGAGAGATGGGGGTCGTCGGCATGGGGGGGAAGTTGGCCGATGCCGGAGAAACAGAGGATTGCGGGCTTGTTTTGGACGATTTGCTCGTGCTTGGTCGATGATCAGGCTTGCCGCTGTCCACCGAGGAAACAGTAAACGCGTTGAATACAGGTGGATGGACGTCTTCAGCGGGGATTCGGTCGGCGAAGCTGGACGAGCTCTGCGACACCCACTTGCCCAATGTCGTTGGTTCAGCCGAGGACGTGAACACTGAGCCATTCTCTGATGAGAAGGCGTCGTAGGGAAAAGATTCTATGGCATATGGCGGAGGTCCCATGGTAACACCGTATCGAAGGCTGTGCGGAGCGGCAACCTGCAGAAGGGACATCAACTTTCGCCGCTGTTGCCTGGGAAGACGGTGAGGCTGTGAGGTGGCATCAATCGTATCCTTGTCCAGGTCGACGAGAACATAGTCATCATCTGGTAACTCAATCCTTTCATACCGGCGCTCAACACCAACGATATAGGGGCAGGGAGCCTCAAGCGCGGATATGAGTCTGGCCGGGAGGATGGGGATAAAGATGCTAGCCCATTGCAGAGGATAAAGGAGATTCACCAGAGCATGACAGGCCAGATGCAGCATGCTCGTGTGGGAGGATAAGAAGATGATGCGAGATTCGGACATGGCGTACTCGAACAATGCAACGACGTTCTCGAGAGAAAGGCAGCGGAACAGCGCGTATAGGTCAATCGTCCGGGAACCAGGAAGCTCGTTAGCTCCCTCCTTCCGCGCATAGAGCCGCAGTTCTCTAACTCCAAGCTCCACTTGCGTTTTCGATCCCAGGGGACTGAAAGCTTCGGTACATAGGTTAACGACGTAGCGCTCCAAAGGTTGCCAACGTCCAACCTTGGGCGAGCTGGGAGGCACTCGTAGGACACCTCCATCGGTCATGGGAACAACGATCGACCTGAGCCACTCTTTCCAGAACCCCATGCAAGCCGCGTCTCTGCCTAGGACACCGTACGCGCGCGGAATCCACAGACCGCTTTCGCCCGCCGTGAGACCTTCGATTTTTGAAGCGGCACCGTGGCGCAGCGGACGTAACATGTCGGTCATGAGAGCAATCTTCTCCTCAACTGTGCTAATTTCATCTTCCAGTCTATCCCGAGCCGGTGATCCAGAGTGTATTGTGGGGAGCTTGGACAGGAGCTGCGAGAGATGCGACCGTTCACCGGCTAGGCGAACCCCCAAACTCGCGGCCAACTCTCTCTCCTCGTTGGACATGTGGTCCTGCCGCCACTGTTCACACCTTGTTTCCACTTCCTCTGCTCTCTCTGCTGTCAATGCTGTCCATATGATAATGGTTATGCCATACAGCTTGGCATTGTCTTCTCCCGTCATCGTAAAGCCGTGCCAGGTGGAACGAGGTCGATCATCGGATGACACGATCTGGATATCGTTGGGGAAGGCGAACATGGGTACAAAGTCTGGGAATTTTCCACGTTTGGCAAGTTCGTCTTTGGCGCCCTTGGGTGGATATCGATCTAATAACACGGGCTCAAACCGCCTCTTCAAAGGGTGCATATCAGGATCGGTATTCAAGGGCTCTGGTGGAGGGATCACGGAGTTGTAATTGCTTAGTCGTTTTGTGGTGCGAACCGACGCTACAAAGAAATGAGTCAGTTGAGCGGTCCCAGATAATACCATCCAAAACGCAAGCACGGGCGAGTTCTGTGAGGAAGAGGAATGGGGATCAACCTACCAGCTCTGCTAGAAGCGCCTTGTCTGGCGGTGGTAGGTCCTTTGCGCACGCTATTCATCTCTCTAAAACTGATCTTGCGTCGAATGCTGCCTTTGAGACTCCTCAAAGGGCTCATTCTGCCACTAGGAGGACCTTCATCCGCCCGAATCCTCCCGGCTCGCGGGTTGATCATGGGTGGTCTTGATTGCAGTTTGGCCCCAGCAGTGAAGGACAAGTCCTCGAGGAAATTTTCTCTCTCAGCGGCGAATTTCAGAAGCGCCTTGTCGAAATCAAAATCAGGCATGCCCATCAGGCCTTGCCCTGGGATCGGGCCCTGCATCAGGAGCTCAGAGGAAGTCCCGTTGGTTGGGGGGGCATTCCCACTTGGTCCCGTAGGCTTGACAGGCTTTATCGTAGCACTGCTCCTATTGCTGCGAGTGCTACCATCGAGCTCATCGAGGGCGCTCGTAATCGAGTACCGACCGTCGATTGAAAGCTTGGAGAGGCGGCTGGCAGAGTTTTGGCGCGAGTGGCGGGCAACGGTCGGGTTGTACCCATTTGCGGTACTGTCGTCGGGCTCTCCATCCTCTGCAATGGTCGATTCGACAGGAAGATTGTTGGTGAGGAGAGTACTGTTGGCGAGAGGATCGTCATACGATATTGACTCTACACCAGCAATCCAGAAGTAGTCTGCCAGGGGAGTTGAAGAGCTCTCCATGACATCTAGATATGAATTACGCGTGGTGGCTGAGCAGAGACCAACGACTACGTTTCTTTGCTTTCTGCAACAAGCGACTGTGCTGCCAGGCGATGTGCCGCCAAGAAACCGAAGGCTCGTTCTCTCTCACAACTCAGGCACAGCTAGCTATTCGGTACAACGCAGCTTCGTGAGATGATTGCTGGCCCAGTTGGAGAGCGTTGGAGCAAATAATAGGGATTCTGGAACACGAGTTAGAGCAACCTGGTCCTGTGTGCAAAAAGTGGCGGACCGTGTCGCGCCATTTGGCAAGGACAAGGGTTTGGAGGGTCAATCTGTGCTCGAATGGTTGAGTGTGCAAGAATGCAAGCAGAAACCAAACGACGCAGCACCAACTTTGGAACATCGAATGCACGTACCAGCTACAGCCCGAGTGCCTGAGACACCGTAGAGCGTGCCTCCGAAATTCCGTCATCAACTCTCGTCCGCCAAGATTCACTGAATTGCTTGATTCGTCGGTGATTTGCCGCGCTCCTTGATAAGAGACTGAGTGACTGAAAGATGCTGGGAACGAGCAAAGGACAATAATCGGCGGGTAGGTTGAGGTGAAAGAAGCTAATGGTACTTGGACCGAGTAAGATATTATGGAGTCGTCGTCTCGTCTGGGTCAAGGTGGAGGAGGGGGGAAGCAAAGTCAACAGACCAAGAAACCCAAGACCTTAGACCCAAGGACCAGGACCCTCTTGGCGATCGTCCAGAAGTCGGGGCCGAAGGTTTGAGCGGCCCAAGTGGCAGGCAATGCTCACGCACTTACTCCGTACCTGGTGGTGGCAATCCGAATCCAGAAGTGAAGCAGACGGAGGAAAAACAGACGCGCACGCAGAGTGTGGACAGAATCACCTCGGCAGATTGATTGCACGGGTGATGATGTGTTGTTCAACGCGGGTCCAGCAGAAATGAGGTGCAGGGCGGTCAACAAGATCTGAAACCAGACAGGACAGAAATTGTTGATGACTTGTCGAATATCGAACGCTGAGAGCTGAAGGTCGAATGTCGGATGTCGAATGTCTGGCTGACCGAAGTGTTTTTTTTTTCCAAGTAGTAAAGTTAAAAGTCAAACCCACTTCTAGTCATCGACAACCAGTTCGCATAGATCATGAACGCACGGCCACACAACACACGTCGGCAGCACGGTAGCGATCCGATACAGAAAAGAATATGTCAGGAGGTGAAAGAGAAGAGGCAAGCAAGATGATGAAAAAACGAAATTTGATTTTCCCAAAGTAAAAATATAAGAAAGCAAAACCAGCGACACCAAAAAAAAAATTAAAAAATTCACAGCATAACCAGGAGCTCGATGTATCCAAAACTCTAGCCGTCCTTCTGCTCGGCCAAGGAAAAGAAAATGTAGCACCCAGATTTCGGCCCGGGGACGGAAAAAAGGTCAAAGGTTTGCCATCTTTTTCTTCTGCCCACCGAAGCAATCGGGCAAGAGTACTCCGTAACATGGTAAACTTTGTCGCCAGCCTCCAGAATTTATTCCCGCATAGCTCGACCTCCATACGATATCAATATATCGAGATCCATGTCGTCTGGTAGTTAATGGGTCCCCTCCTCATCCACCCAACAGACAGACCCTGCAAATGCCCAAAGGGGTCGAGACGGACCCTGGATCTCTACGGAGTATTCAAGGCACCCGATCGACCTGGCAGCTCTACTCCGTACGTATTATCTCATCGACAGCCAACGTAAACACCTTATCGTGTACTGCATATTGCATGCCTCTTGCATGCAGGTGTGGTACTACAGAGACACTGTCCGAACTGGCAGAACAGCAAGCAAACCGCGTCGTGCGTCCCGTTTCGTTGGCCGCTATCCTTACAATTCCGACGGCAATACCAATCCAACTCCTACAGAGGTCAAAAGGTCAAAGGTCAACATCATCACGACTGGTACTCGACCCCCCTGAGTCCAAGTCCAAGCACCCGTTAGTCCACAATCCTTTTACTCTTCGATGGCCATCAAGACTCTCCGCCAAGGCCACTCGGAACTTGTCGATCCTGGTGTCCCTCCACCGCCTGCATCCCACCAAGGAGCACAACACGGATCTAAGGTGGTCCCAAGAGGCCAAGGGGGAGGGGGGGCGCGTGGCATTGAGGGGGAACTGTTCAGCCGATTTAGCAGGCAGAGAGAGAGAGAGAAAGAGAGAGAGAGAGAGAGAGAGAGAGAGAGAGAGAGAGAGACACCCGACTTGTTGCCTCTGTGCCTCTGTGCCTCTTTACCTCTGTGCCTCTTTGCCGTCTCCCTCATCTAGCCGACCCCAACGCCAGGCAAAAGTCGAGCGTCCCAAATTTAGACCAACCTGAAAGCCACCAATCCACCGGCCGCTGCCGGCAAACCAAACCCAAACAGCCCTGAGACAACTGGGCAAGGAACCGAGTAATACCACAGCTACTCCATGCCAATGGGGGCTGTTGCGGTCCTACCGTCATCCCACGACCAGTCGCCCGAAGAGGAGAGACGCAAACCCATAGGATTGATGCGCACCGCCACTAACTAAAACCATCCACTTACGGAGTATCCAAGCCAAGTTACCAAAGCTACCCTTGTCGGTGTGGTCCCTTGTTGGTGGCGCCTTTGGGGTGGCGGGGATTCAATGTTGGCGAGTTACGGAGTACATGAACAAACCCAAAAAGCCATGCGCTATCTATCCACCAAGGATACGGAGTACGGAGTAACTAGTCATTTGCCGATGTCGTCTTGGTCTGGCCCACGAGACCATGTGGTGATGACAGTACTAGTTGGTAAGTGCAAAGCTCAATGGGCTTGTCGGTCACCCAATCACCGCTTGCATACGACGTACATCATAAACAGACGGTTGCGTCAAGACTGAAGTTCCCGGGGACAAAGTAACCGTCAGATGTCTTCTTCTGGTTTCCTATGATTGAGTACTCCGTACAGGAGAAGAGGTGAGTGTTTGGATCAACAGGAGGCCTAGACGTCGCAATCACGCTCCAACACTTTTTGATGCGTCCGTACCTACGAAGTAGAGGAGCAGCAGCAAAAGTACGGAGTACGGACTGCGAGTGGCCTGTTACACCTTCATCTTACCATGCAGGCTGGCTCATTCAACAAACGCAGGCGTTAGGCTGTTGGGCGTGCTACCCGCGTCGTAGTTTCAATTTACCCCTGCCGTCGGGTAATAGTATGCCAACTTGACTGTTCTCTATTATGGAGTAACTACGGAGTACTCCGTACTTCGAAGACAGACAGAGAAACGAGAACGGGCGGATGGGGCAATCGGCTGCAGCGATCAGGGGCATGCAAAACGTACGTGAACGTGAACGTGACTGTGACCGTGACCGTATCGTGACTCCGATCTCTTTCTTGTTCGTCAACTTACGTTACCTTGAACGGACGGAGCACAGGAAAGAGCCAGGCGGCAAATGAAGAACACGGCCAGGCTACGGAGTACAAGCCAGACTCCGGTCTAACCATGCAGGAACAAGCTGCGAGTAGAACGGAGCACGGAGTAGTTACGGAGTAGTTACCTACATAGTACTCCGTAGGTACCTAAATACCTAGGTACCTGTTACCTGGGTACTCCGTACGTTGGGCACGTAACTACCTCGCTACTTCGTTGGTTACCAACACTTGATGATGAGGCTTGAGGCTCGAAACTCTGACCCGTTGCCCGTTCCGCTCTTTTCACTCAAGCTTGAGCACGGGTGCACCAGCTGATCCTTGAAGGCCTGATGGCGGAACCCATTGGCATAGCCTGCTGCAAGGTTTTCCGGCTTGCATTGCATTGCGTTTTACACGGGCCGCCACCTGCAAGGGGATTCAGCCTGGGTGGTTACCGGCATTGGCATCGCACAAACGTCCTGACGGATTCTTGTCTGGAGCGAAAAACTCGCTTACGAGGACATGCCGCAGATGCACACAGCACCGCACCGCATAGACGGTGGCCGACGGAGAACGTACATACGTCGTATAGCTGTGGCGCGATGGGGGGTTCTGCCTCTCGCGCCCACGAGCGCTTGAGAAACGTCGTGGGAAAAAAAAAAAAAAACCGCCCGTCTTTTCACAGCAAACATCTCCTTCATTTGACTGGCCCAAACGTTAGGCCGAACTCCCTGCCAGAGGCTGAAACCCTAAATTTGGGGAGGGCTTATTTAGGCGTAATCAGTAACCCTCAACTGTGGCAAGGGTGGCTTAGACAACCGATAACTGCTCTCATATATTTTTGTATTAGGATAATGTACTCCGTAAAAGCCATCTACAATCACTGTACGGAGTACCTTGGTAGATAAGTCGGCTAAGTTAAATACCTAATCAAGCTATTTAGATCTTTCTATCATTGTAGCAGCTATTATGCAATATGTTCTATTATAGTAGGCCGATTCGTTAGCATCGTCAGTATCGTCAGTATTAATATTATTAATATCGTCAAACTCTCTCTCTCTCTCTCTCTCTAAGGCTAATAGTCAAAGATTATAAGGTTAGTAAGGAGGGATGCTGAAGAAACCCTCCCTCAATTTGCCATGACGAATGCGATTGGGAACGATGGCTATTCCAGCTGTGGCCCCCAGAGAACCATTCCCACAATAGCGCAAGCCAAAGCTGCGGTGTAGCAGTCATAGCGTTTTCGATGCCGATGGGGGGACGCCGGACCGAGCTAAACCCAGCGCGAACAGGACGGGCACAGCTGAGCCATGCCGTGGTGACACACAACACACGTACGGGGTACCAACCGATTCCATATGATAACTAGGTACCTAGGTAGTTACCTAGGTACGGAGTAGTTTAGTAGTTATGCCATACCGCCTTGGGCCCTTTGACAGTCAAGTGATCTCGGTCAGCGTCACAACAGGAAGAGCCTGCCCTGCATGCATGCCCCTTCTTGATAAGGCACATGATCTCAAGCAGAAGTAACGGAGTAACTTAGTTACATATATATGTATGTATTGCTCTCTCCTCCTGTTCCTATATCTCCATGATGGAAAAATTCTATGAGTGAAAAAAGTTTGGCTCAGCACCTTGATTCATCACAAAACAACCGCATAGGCTGTGATGCTCCCACATAAAAGACACGTTGAGCTAGAATCTGCAGGGTTGTATATTCCATCTCGTCCTCGTCCTTTTGCATTGGCCTGATGCCGAACATCAATCACGAGATGTTTGCAGGACCCCGGGGGCTGCGTAATGTGGCGCCTGGTTATTTTTCCGTGGGAGGAATTTTCCTGCCTTCCCCCCCCCCCCCAAGTCCCAAACGCCATGGCCTTCACGAGTTTGAGATGGGTGCCAACGTGCCGAGCGAGATTGACACGCAGACCTTGTCTCATGAACTGCCGGTGCCCTCCTTGTGGTCAGGCACACACACGAAGCCTTGGTCCAAGCAATCATTGCCCGTCATCTCCCACGGACGAGTTGCTGATTGCTTCCTCTAAGCCCAGCCCGGTTTCATTCCCAGCTCAAACATGATCCCATGTCTGACCGTCCCTGCCGTCCCGTTCACCCAACCCTCGTGCCCAGCTTGCCCGTTGACAAAAACCCCCTGTTTCCCATCTCGCCTCTCCACCCAATGCCCAAAACACCAAAAACCACCCTCCCATCAGCATCGCCAACCGCACCGCCATCCTCCTCCGCCGTCTCCTCCACCACAAAACAGACCTGTTCCACCTCCCCCGGATGCAGCACCGGCTTCTCACCTTCCCCCCAGTTACACCCCTCGCAGCGCAGCCCATCCTCCACCTCCATGCCCACCTTCTCGAGCTGCATCACGTCCTGGCTACAATTCTCCAGCTGCGCCTCCAGCACCCACTTCCTCTTCCGCCCGTCCCCCAGCAGCCCTACCTTTGTGCGCACAACCAGACTAGCCTTGCATATAAACTGGTATAGCTTGCGGAACGTCCTCGTCCGTCCGCTCGTCTCGCTGGCCTCGTAGTAGCTCACCGTCACGGCGAGCACGTGGTTGCCCTCCTCCTTGAGGTCAAACGAGACCACCTTCTGCAGGGTTTCGCCGGTGGCCAGGTCCGTCGGCGAGGCGCTCGACAGCGGGAGTTTGTGCGTAGCCCCGAGGCCCGGCGTCTTCATCTCGGCTTCGACTCGCACATCGCGGATCTGCCTGGCCGGCGGCGAGCCCACGACGTCGTTGTTGGCGCAGAGCGTGCAGCTGAACGTTTCGCCGACGTATGCGGATCCAAAGGATACGGGGAGGTTGAGGATCGGACTGAGCAGGAATGGCGCCGGGTTCAAGGATGGCGTTTTATATGACAGGCTCGAAGGGAGGAAGGGCTCCTTGGACGCTGGTAGAGCGGAGCTTGGATATTGCGGCACGAGTGACGGTCGGGATAGTCTACAATACGTACGTGGTTTTAGTAATTGGTACCTTGAATGTGCGTCATATCGACGGGCCATCGTACCTAAGAACCTTGACAGAAACGGAGTGTGGCTCCTTTATGCCATCGTGTGATGGGTGTCGCTGGTGGCTCATTGCGCCGAATGTGCTGGGGTTATGTAGTGGTGGTTTTGACATACGTGGTGATGAGCTGGTTGGTGTTGATGGGTGGGACAGCTGTTTATCGATAGTAGGGTAGGTAGCGACGTCATTGGCACATGTGGGTCTTGTCTGGGGACTTTAGGAATGATGATGATCCAACGATAGATATCAATTTTCGTATATGTTAAGAAGTATCTATGGCTCTCGTTGTTCAAGTCTTTGTCCATCTTCACTTATATCTGGGTCGCCGGGACTATAACTGACGCACTTACAGCGCAGCTCCCAAGTCAACAAAATCTGTTCACACTCGGTCAATGCTTGTAGTCCAGTACGTTGCACTCACAGGTCAATTAACTACGTCCCTCCTCCTCAACACCCTACATTGTCCAGTGTGACACCGCAATCAAAACGAACTACTAGTAGCCAGGTGAGCGATTCCAACTGGGTTCACTACCCTGAATATACGGCTTCTCCACCCCCATCAGCATAGCTGATATCCATTCAATGCGCATGTTACAGTCTTATAGCCCGGGTGGAGGTGGAACCTAGAAAGCCGTCAGCTAAACCTTTTCTTTTGCACAAGTCTCAACGTAAGTAACATACAGCGCTGTAGCTGCCCCCCGGCGGCGATCCTGACGGAGGCGGAGGGGGCGCGGCACTCGGTGGCGGAGGAGGAGGAGCTGCTTCACTTGGAGGAGGAGGGGGTGGTGAAGCAGATGTCGTGGCTGCGGCTTGACCTGGGACACTGGCTGCTTGGGTTGCTTGAGCTCCGTAGTATTGCTGGTACAAGGCGATATAGCTTCGTGAGTTAGTTTGCGAAACCAGGTAATGATGGCAAGGGGAACCTACTTGGCGTAGCCGCCATATGCAGCATACGGGTCCGCACCCCCATAGTACTGAGCGTATTGAGCGGCATAGTCGGCTGCATTGGTTGCCGGACTGTTCGTGCCATGAGCTGTGCTGTTGGCCGAAGCATTCTGGTCTTGGCCATATCGGTCGTGACCATATCCACCGTACGACTGGCTGCCCCGGTCGTGATGACGGTCGTTTCCTCCCCGGTATCGATCCCCTCCGTGTTGGCCGCCTCGGTCATTGTAGCCTCGGTCATTGTAACGAGGTGGTCGGGACTTGAACTCCTCATACTGCTCCTTGACGTTGGTAACCAAGTCCTCGCAAAGCTCCTTGGCTTTTTCAACCATGCTGGCATCAGGGCCGCTTTAAACGGTTAGCAAGAACATCTTTGTATCTACATATGGGCAATTGACTGCTTAAAACGTACGCAACATGCAAGTACATGTCTTCGTCACTCTCTTGATTGGTAGCACCCTCAAGGTAGCCAGATCCGCGGCCCTTGATTTGTACGCGGCACCCAGTTTCCTGTTGGATGTGCTTCACATACGACCCGCCGTGGCCGACGATTTGCGCTCGCAAGTTGAAACCTTGAATTGGTTCCAGGTCAATTGGAATTTTCTCTTCAGGCCATTTCCGCTTCAAATGTATTGATTAGCCATCAAATAGTCATGAACCTGCGGCATGGTCACTGGCGAAATGCTTACTCGTCCTCCATGCTCACGCTCCCGATCGCGCTCAGGCTCTTGCTGCTCCTGGTCTCGCCGGCGGAATCGTCGTTCATCGACCAACTGCGGCAGCTCCTGCTTGATGAGATCGTTTATCTGGGCAACTGCAGCCTCAAGGCCAGCTTTGCTGGTGCTAGTAATATGAAGGTAGAGCGGTGGGTTCTGAATGTACACTTTAGTTATGGCTTTCTGACACATTGTAAGATGATGAAAACTGGAAACTTACAGCAGCGGTAGACATAGCCTTATTAGGGTAGTAATTGCCCCGGGTAGTAATATCTTGAAATAGTCAACCTAGATCCAACATAAAGCAAGTTTGAGTGAGAGGCAGTTCGTACCAGCTCCGGTTTCTTCACCAATCTATAATTAAGCGGGAGTCAGTAGGAGGAAAGACGAGAAGGTTGCAGGCGAGCTATCATGCCAGGCGTAAGCAGGATATCCCTAATGCTGACCGACACCCAAAGAAGACAGGATGCGCTAGCAACTGGTACATCTGAAAAATCTGTGAGGAACAAGTAGATAATTACCTTTTTCTGTGTAGAGCTCTTGGTGACTAAGTAGCGATTCCGCAGGTCATTGACCTCGATGTCTTGTATGTAGTCGCCATCCGAGGTGTACATTTCCTTGCTAACAGAGTGTGGCTTTGCTTGGGCAGACTGTCCATCTGCGGCATCGGCGGACTGGATAGGCGGCACATCGACGTGTTGAATGCCTTTCCGGGCTTGGAGAGAGGCGTTGATTCGAGCGGCGGCGGCAGCTGGAAGGCTCACTTATTAGCACTGGAACAAAAGTCTAAAAAGGCTCCATGGCTGAGAAACTAGGAAAAGAAGTAACAATGCTATAGCGTACCGGCTGCTGCTGCAGCATCTACTGGCGATCCTTTGGCATCGGACTGCCCGTCCTGACCCAAGGGGCTGCGATCTCTGCCTTCGGAACGTCGCGTTGGTGGTGAGCGCGAGCGGCGGTCGAACCTCGAGGCCCTCTTTGGCTCAGGTTCTGTTTGGTCGAAACGGGACCGCTTAGCTGTTCGTCGTTCCGAGTCCTCCATTCTGGCGAAAGGCTTTGCGCAACAAGTCGGGAGTAACCGAGCGACCTCGAGCACGGCGCTTAGTTTGTTAGAAGATAGCTAGCTTTTCACAGCAGCCAGAATGCGCACAAAGAGTAGGTAAATTGTGACAACGCCCCAGGGAACTCGTTGGTCTTCTGAGCGAAGAGAGAAATCTGCGTAGACTTGAATCGACTGTGACAACGTCAAATGCTGGTCCAAGTCAGGCGCATACCTCTAGTCTGCAAGTGAGTGAGTTGGTCGCGATGCTGAGGATGAGTCGCTGACTTGGTGTCTGGTGGCAGAAAATTGGATGGACCAACCAAGATTGATGACTTAAGTTACCTAATGAGGCGCGGCTGGGGGCAGAACGCACCCAATCGCAAGCAGTCCCCCGCCGATGAATTTTTCACACTGTACTCCGTACGTTCCCACCAATTAGCTCCCACATGCTTCAAGTCAACCTCCGATCACAACTAACTATTTCTCCTGCATCGTATTCCACCGTTCCCCCCAACGTGGAAACGATTGAGATAACCATCGTGTACTTTCGCGCGTGGGAAACCGATTGGCTATTCCCTGCCTGAAAACCACCAAGATGGCCTCCCTGCGGTCGTTCGCCCCCCCCCTTCGCTGGGCGACGAAATCGTCGACCCTCAGCTATGTGCGATACAGCTCCTCACAAAGTAGCTCGACCTCCGCCATTGCCTACAAAGCTCTTCGAAACCGCTCTGCCCCTTTACCTGTGGCCAACTCCCCGCCAGCATGGTCCGCCCAAGCCGCCGTCTCCAACATCCTCTATGAAACACCTACGCCATCAATGGCGCCGCCGAAGCGCCATATCCTTAATTGTCTGGTCCAGAACGAGCCTGGTGTTCTCTCTCGTCTTTCTGGTATTCTCGCAGCGCGTGGTTTCAACATTGACTCGTTAGTCGTATGCAATACTGAAGTGGAGGACTTGTCTCGCATGACTATCGTCTTGACTGGCCA